>OY986058.1:13300652-14500652 GCA_963920205.1 Stenodema calcarata | reverse complement strand
TATCTTATTCCGTCCTCAAACTGGAGCACTGAGATGTTACTCGGCAAAAAAATGAGACAAAATTGGTTATAAAACCAATAAAATGGAGACATTTTACATAAAATCAGTTATTTCTTCGGAAATTCGCTATTATAGCCATGCTGCGTAACTGTGGATGTAGAGTTTCGTTTCTATAGTAATAATATATATAAGTATTAAATTAAATAAATAATATTTATGAAGCAACTTCATTAATTTTTATAGAAGGCAAAATTCAAAATTATGAAACGAAACTCTACATCCACAGTTACGCAGCATGGCTATAATAGCGAATTTCCGAAGAAATAACTGATTTTATGTATTATATGATTTATCTGATTTTATATATTATATGATTTCGCTCATTGGGTGCAATAGTCTCATAATATGTGAGATAATAACTCACATATTATGAGACTATTGCACCTGAAGCATGAAATTTGAAGATAATATTATTATAATATTATTATCTTCAAATTTCATGCTTCGGGGTAATCGAGAAAGAAATCCATTTCAACTTTAAAATATTCCGCTACGAATTTCAAAGTTGAAATGGTTTTTTTTCTCGATTACCTCGTAGCATCGAATTTAGGAGATATGACACTATTGCACCCAATGAGCGACATATTGATTTTGGAGGGAATAGAACGTAACAAACAGTGAAAAACGATTCGTCACACTCAGATACTATTTCCATTATACGTATATCCGAGTATTCGCTTCGTTCGATACGGTATGTAATACGGTTGGCCCAGTAAAGTTGAGCTCGTTTCGCCGCAGACGGTTCCCTAATAGGCCGTGGTGTCAAACGCCAAGAGAGACAAAGTCGACTAACAAGTATTACGTCTCGGAAATATCACGGAGACATCTGTTTGACTTTGAAGTTCCTCCGAGGAAGTTGCGCGGTATAATAAATTATTGGCTGGAAGCAATATTTCGACAATAGATCCATGAATGAGTAAGTGTAATAATCGATCTCACTGAAAGACAAACGCGGTTCTTACGTAAGGAAACTCCATTACGTAAACGATTTATTCGGCCATATCCAAACAACCCTTAGGAAATCAGTTACGTCAACATCTGCCTCCATAGACAGTTCCCTCAATCAACGGGGTACTAACCGTTCAAAACACCAAAAATGTATGGAAAAAAAATTGAACAATTTATTTTCTGCATACTTGTACCAATTTGTCGGTGTAAAACGTATATTGGCGAATGTTACAAAATCAAAATTTGGGAGCGATTTTGTCTGGGCAATCAAAATTATCACAGCTACTCCTCCTCACCCATTTGATTTCTAAGTTGCACTTAGTGAAAAAACTTGCATTTAACTTTTTTTCAATCAATTTGTGAACCCAATTCAGCCAATTATCAGGTGTTCAACTTATTCATACTCTTTAAATAATATTATGGAAGACTAATTCAAATTAAAGAAAAAGGTATGTACCTACAGCTAATTTCTATTTCACATTTCTCAAGAACGTTGAGAAAGAAATACGAATTTTAACTGAATACGTGAATTAATTCACCAACTCCTTCCAACTTTGATTCCAAACTTGGACAAAATTGAATCAGAAGATGGTTTTGAGATATCGATTTAATTATTAAGAATTAATAATAATTGAAACGAGTTAACAAAATTTGTTAATAATAATAACCTAATAATAATTACCTAATAATAATTTTCAATTAATTATTAATAATCAATCTATCTACGAACGCGGTAGTGTTCCACCCCGCCAAGCAAACAAGTTCAAAAGAACGAACGGTACCGAGTGTATGTGGTGCCAATAGGAGCTTTCAAAATGGGACGGTGCTTGTAAAGTGGTAAGGCGGGGAAAGAGGATTTGTAGAATGATGTAGAATGATATTTATTGATATTTATATATTTATTGATATTAATAGTATGATATTTATTGTAGGCTGCTGTAGAATGATATTGGGAGGGTTTTTGGGGTAACGAGGTTTTAATTTTAATTTTCTTGCCTTTTTCTGATAGAAGACCTTTATTGGCATATACATTTACAACAGGCCTCTAAGGGCCCTTAAGGTTGTAAATACAAAAAAAAAAAAAAAAAAAAAAATACAAAATAAATAAAATCATGGCCTTTAAGAATCACATAAATTACAGAATAAATGGTAATTTTCTGTATTGCCTTTTTAAAAAAATGCATAGACTATTCGTTAGTTCTCCTCTCTTTCTTCCATATTTCTTCTACATTTTCAGTAATCTACATTGTTGCGCGCCCGTTGTCTAGTTTCTTCATCGTTGACGCCGAAATAAATCTTTCATTCAAAGAAACGTCAGGAGGCCAATTCGAAAAGCTGCTTACCTCCCTAGACCCACCTTGATGAGGTTAGGCCCTTACACTATAAATCTCTCCTTCCGGACTTTTTCCTTAGAAGACACCGTCGCCATTTCATTCGCCCCGGGCTTGGGGGTGGGTTCTTACGGAGAGAGATTGGTTTTGTCTTACTCGATTCAAATAGAACGACGAGGGGTAAATATTCTAATAACCCCCCCCCCCCCCCTTCCCCCTCCAACTTAACATTCCAACAGCGTTAAAGGGTGAATATTTCCAAATAAGCGGTCACATTTAGAATGGAGTAAGAAATTTAAAACATATACCCACTTTTGTAGTACCTAACTCCTTGTCGTAATAATTCAGTAAACCAATAGAAAATTCCACCTACCTACCTTACAAATTTGTCGATACATATTCAAGGACCCCAGTGTAACACGTGCGAAACCTTTCAAGCACCAATTCTACCACTAATTTGGCACAAAGGAAATCTCTCAATGCAGTTTATTTACTTTTACTTCTTGCCAACATTAAATGAAAATTTTTCAGTTTCCAATCAGTTTCACGTTCTTTCATGGGGAATACAAGGTTTTCTTCATCTTTGTTTGTTCGTTGTCCTGAAACCGAAAACCGTTTAGGCATTTAAATACAAGGTAATATTCAGAATTTGCTCAAGTTATGTTTTTCAGTAGGTAGTTGTAGCATCTGTAGGGTGTCACCATTGACGGACTAGATTGTTCATATACTCCTTGTAAGTATATGTATAATATACATATATTATATAACCTTGTAATTACTTTCTCAAACCGAATTTGAATCAATTGCACTCTCTGAACTCGTCTGGTCATCAGTCTTGATATTTACCAGTCTGTATATATACGCATTGGACAGAAGTGCACACAGACCAGTGTTAGACCCTTCTATTCACCTTCAGTATTTTAGTAACCGAGATTTGGTGTTATATTCGTTCATGTTCCAAAAACGACTATATCTCATGTTCCACTTTACCTATTTGAGGTATGCAATGTTCCAGATATGGTTCCAATCGTTCCCCCCCAAACACCACTAGGATCACATCCTACTCAGTAGAGTGGCCCTATAAAAATAGGGTAAACCCAGCGTAATTGCCGTTTCAACAAACAATTAACCTCGCCTATTATTCGATAAAAAAAACTACACCTAGAACAAGAATAAACCAATAAAAATAATTTAAAAAACCCTGGAGATCGCACGAGGTCTCGCCCATCCATAGGGTGAAAGCGCAGGCTCCCGTCGCCCTGACAACGGCTTTGGTCTGCCCCCGAAACCCAACAGGTCCCCCCTTTCAGTTGATGATTTCTCTCTGACCTGGACAAACGGTCTCGCTACCTTTATTGAACCCATCAGTCATATTACACTACCCACCACCCTGGAGAACGACTAAATACAGACGAGTAAAGACCACAGTGAGTAAAACCGATTTAAAGAAAATACTCGTACTCTTGAAAGAAGAACATCTAAATTGAGAAAAAATAAAAAATTAATTTATTTGAAATTACAACAGTTGTAAAGAACTGGATTTCACATTATAGAGCTACACAGCACTGCAAAGATTACTACTGATAGATCTCAAAAAATTTAAAAGTACAAAATTATTTGCGTAGAAAAGAATGAAAGATAGTGACGGGATGAAAACCGATTTACGTCAGTTTTATTAATTAAACTCAATTTCATTTGATCGATGTAGAACAAACCGGCAAAAATTGTTGTTCACAATATAATAATATTATATTTTACGAATATTAAGGGCTTGGTTATTTTTTGATAAACATCTGAAAATATTAGTAATATCTATTGTGACACGTAACATAATAAATTGAGTGCCTATGTAAAATCATGAAATCAGAAATGATTTTGTCCGAAAACCCTCGAAGCCACTCAAATGACAGGGAGTTTGCTACAAAACAACGTGAACTTGAGCTGCACATGATAGGTAGCTGTTGCCTACATAGGTTGAATTTTTTTTTCAATACATGATTATATTTTTTGTTATAAGATATACATTTATTTTCAAAATCAAAATTATATCATTACTTTCATGTCATAAGCTGTACAGATTAATACGAGTAGATTTACAGAAAATTGAAGGCTTGCCGCTCATCTTCTCGGATGTCGGTCTATTAGTGAAAATCACAATTTCAGTTTCTTCCGAGTCGCACACCCTAGTTTTCAAATTAGGGAAGAATTTCATAAATTCCAGACGATAAATTTCGGTTTAAACGTGCTATCAATGACAAAAAATTCACCTATTTGTACTGTAGTACAAATCTGTATGATCTGATAGCGAAAATTTTGATTTGTGTATATCATTTTTCTCGTAACGAAACGACAAATTTGACTGTTCCCCAAACGGAAACGTCGATAAATCAAACCAAATCAATATTGACCATCAAATCCGTCCATTGGAATCCGTACTGGCTCATGAAGGATCCATTGAAGGATCCTGATAATGAAATTATGACGGTCCATTGGCTCTTGCAGCCACTCACTTGTAAGAGATGGTTCGCCGATTCGTCCATTCTGCACAACTGTCGTCTGAAATGCCTGACGTAGCTCTCTAAGATTCACCTGCAGATTCCTCGAATCTCTTACTGCTCATCTGACCTTTTTCTTCATTCCCTTCCGACCGAACCAATTACCCGCAATACCGCCCCCGTAAGTTGAATTCTTCGTTTAGCCAACCTCCAACATGAAGCATCCTGATTTCTATTTGTTCGTCAATTTATAATAGATTTTCTATTATCAGGGAGATGTATATTTCAAACAAGATTATGTAGACATCAAAGATTAAATTCAACACCATACATACTTTACTGTAAGAAATGTTCATGTCTGGGGTTTTAAAATGATCTACTGTTGAACTACTGAAAAAACTACGAAAATTATGCAGGCTAGTATTTTTTTAATTTTATTAAATTCTTTATTGGCATCAGTGTTTAGTTGAAAAATCTACAAACGGAGGTGTTACTTGGCCAAAAAGAAGACAAAATTAGTTATAAAACCAGTAAAATCGATAAATTTTACATAAAACCATTTATTTCTTCTAATATTCGCTCTTATTGCCATGGTTTATGACTGTCGATGTTTTTCAAAATAGTACCTACGTGACCGTGGTTGTTAGTTATTTACTCTTCTCTAACTCGCTCGCATGTATAAATTAATTGGAGGAAAAACGTTACGTTTGCTTGATAACTCTGTTGAAATCTTAATCAAACCGGGGTTTGAGCTGAAAGGGACTCGGGATCAAACTGAAAGCCTGGAGAGCCAAACGGTTTTCATAGTGAAACGTTTCCCTCACGGATCACGTCGTCGCGATCCCGTTAAAAGTAATATCGTGGAATTTCTAGGTAGGTATATGATGAAAGAAATTCATAGCGAAATGTTTCGTTACTGAGGATCGTTTTACTTTCTTTTGAATAACAGGAGAGGAGTGCAAAGTTATGAATTGAAGTGATTCATGTGCGAACACTGAAAAAATTTGCGATAAATCGTATAATAATATTATTATGTTAGGGACACTTGAATAAACCTAACTCGCATTACCATCTGTAGAGTGACTTGAGTAACACATCAAATTGCGAATAATACATCTCGTGATTTTTCATTCCATGTAGCAAAATGTAGTGTCTTATTACAATAATATTCACTCATCGTCATACAAAGGTTCTCAAACTTGCTATTTAAATTACATAGTCAGATAAACGTTATAACAACGCAGGAACAACTTTTACACCCGCCTATGACGTAGACGTAGGACCTTCTCATTCCCCTCCTTATACTACACTAGTATAATTTGTATCCACTCTACGTCCTGTTCACGGACAAACCCGTGAATGAAACCCTCTGGAAAACGTTAGGAAACCCACTACACTCGAAATTCTATTTCCGGCTCACATAAAAGTGAGAGCTATTTTTGGACGCGTTACGGTTTCTAAGGGTTCTCCAGCTGAACGAATCGTTTGGTTTACTCGTCTCCGGAAAACCTCCCGAAGATATGAATACTCGGGGAAAAAAATCCCCCGCAAATCCATCCGGACGTCATCGCTCTCTTCTGGCGACGAGGTCCGCGGATGAAAGGCGATATTTCGGAGGGCGTAAACCTTTGAAGTGGTCCGTTGACCTGTAATGCGTGAAACGGAGGCGGCTCCCACACCTGTTGCTCAGCTGAGCTGAAGACCTTTTTATTTTTATATTTTCGGTTCCTTCGTCATTCGTTTTTGTAGCAAAACTGGACTGTAAATTGAATTTAAGCCGCTTTAACAAGAGTTAATCTTGAACCTTTAGTACAATTATTTTGTGGGGAAAAACTTGGGCAGAATCTCAGCTGTCCAATGGTATACAAAAAAATGTTTTTCACAGTGAAATTGGTGGAGAAAATGACGTTAGAGCTCTGAAAAACGTGGGGTTTTACGTAAAAATCAACGTTTTACACCAAAAGCCAACTTTCTTCATGGAAGTGAGTTCGGTATCGCAATTTATGCATTTTTTGACGCTGAATCGAATGGTGACACTTCCACACCTCCCTTATAAAGAAGAGACTCGTTTTTTAAAGAATTATTTATTAAAAAAAAATATTAAGTTATTTTTTAAAGAATCAACGATTTAATAAAAGTGAGACACCAAATGTGGGCTAAGTGCTCTCCACAACGTCACAATTGGATTCAACGTATTTTGAAACGTAAACGGAAAAAATTTGATGGAGGTGGGAGATGTTTTCTTCTTGTACCTAGTCAAACTACAATCAACCGGGGTATTATGGCAGTATACATTTTATATCTTCGATGCATAGTGTTCGAATGCACTCCGGAGAATTTCATGTTTGCGCGTGCAGAACAAATAGTTCGAACAGCTGATGAAACCATTTCCAAACACGTTAACAAAGCGAAAACGGATTAATGGGCCGCTGTCTATCCCGCTATTCCCCGCTCCGTTCCACGTATTTGAGCTCGAAGCTACAACTTTATGTTAACACCCCGAAACTGAGCCTCTGTAAATAGCAATTGAACATCGGATACTTGCATATCTGGCTGTTACGAATGGATGCACCGCCTTCCACAGGTGCACCTCTGCTGCACTCTGTCAAATAAATTCGCGTTCACGAACACGCCCATTGCACGGAGGGAACCGAATTCATCGCCTTACTACATTATTTCGACATAATATGTGAATATTATTCACATATTCGCCTTACTACATTATTTCGACATAATATGTGAATATTATTCACATTTTCTTCTTATCATCATTGTCATTATCGTATTTCAACCTCGCGTTTTTTAAGGGCAAACGAACTGAATGACTAACATTGATGTTTTATAAGGCATTTTACTGCTTTTCGTTAGGCCATACTAGCAGACTCAAAGATTTGAAATCGGACCCGTGTTGGATCTTGCGATTTTTGGAGTCACTTTGGCGCCAGTTAATCAGAGCGGTAATTTTTCATAATTGCGTAATTGTGGGGTTTTAGGAGGTTAATGCCACCTTCACCAAATCTAACTAAAGGGTGATTAACTTAAAGGTAATGGGGACATTAGCCATTAATCGTTAAAAACTTTAAATGATAAAAACTAAACAAGAGTTGAGTTTGGTTGGAGAATTTGAAATATTTTACAACAGTACTTAATACATGAAGTTACACAAACGTTTTCTTTTATACTCTTCTTTCTACTTTGTAAAGTATCAACAGTTCTTTATGTTTGATTGTTGTACTTGCTGTCTTGTTTCAAGAAAGATTTGATATTTGATTAAAGAACATTGAATATTAAAGATATGGTTATGAAATGAACACTAGGATGGGGTAATGGACACAAAAACATGTAATGTTAAATAACGAGAATTTCAGGTGAAAAGTAACACTTAGCGCAATCTGGAAAAGTAGTGTTGAACGAGCCATACTCTACGTGGTGCTCTTCCTGCTAACGACGCGTCAACGTTTCCTCTGGATACGGCTATTATGGCCGAAACTGTCACTATTCAGTATTCAGTGAGGTTAAAGGGTTGGGGAATTAAGTTAAAGGGTGAGTTAAAGCGCCTTTAACCGGTTTCATTAACGCCAGGCTTTAGTTATGTGATGGTTAAAGGAGAATCGGGCTGATGTCACTTTAACCGCCATTTTCAATTCGGCATTATCGTTAAAGCGGCATTAAGCAGTTGGTGAAAGTGGGCACAAGTGGCATAAAAAATAGAAAAAACCTTCGTTCCGAGCTTTCAGCTTTATTAAGCCATCTTCAGGGATTATGAGTAGACTGTTTCTCCTCTTCCCAATATCTGCTTACGGTCCACTTGTTTGGTTTAGTTGGTTACTCAACAGCATGTTTCATCCAGTTCACGACCCAATTCATTGTGAATATCCACGAGTAATATCGTCGAGCGCGTTTCCCGAATACACAATTACCGTAATAATCTCAGAGCGAACCTAATGGTGGAATTAACATGGAACCGTGGAGAATTACATTGAGTTGGGCTCATGAGGAGTATTGTATTAACACTCAGCGGGAACGCCGAGGGGTCTTTAAGTGCGGGCTACTCAACGATCCAATCGACAATAAGGTGCGGTAGAAGCTTTTCTGAATCCAAGTAGAGTCAGACAAACGAAACCAACCTTCAGATCAGAACTTCGGATTCATCATAAGGAGATTTGTATTTTGTACACTATACAATTTCAACGTACCAGTCTCAACCCCCATGTTGTGTAGGCGACAATGAACTCGTACGAGTTGTTAGGTAAAATCCGTATACAGCTGTATACGGATTTTAACAACTCGTACTTATTGTCACCTACACAACATGGGGGTTGATACTTGTACGGTGAAATTGTATAACCCTAGGGTGTTCGCCACTTGGTGTAAAACAAAAAAATTGGTAAAACTAGACTGAAAATGGAGTAGAACGCCCCTAACCTCACTTTTCTATCTCAATCCGTTCCCAAAATATGATTTTTTTAAATTTTTTTTTTTTCTTCAGAAAACCACGCTTTTTGTCATAAAAGTTTGCCATAAATGTTTCTTCACTTTAAAACAACTTTTTCCTACTTTTGACCACATTTTCGGATTAAGCGTTATTTTCTACATACGCCTATTGCACATTCGTAATAAAAAACGAACTGCAGTTCAAACATTGTCAATTCAAAAAAAATTAAATTTTTGAAAATACTCGTGCGTTAACTGCATTTCCAAAACACGTGCTGGAAGCTGGAAAATCTCATGAAAATTTGTAAATTTAATCAGCTTTCTAATGGTATGGTCAAATTTGCTATTCATTATCGATTTATTCATAGCTTTTCCCAAAATATTTTCTATGAAATCTCAATGAATCAAAATTAATTTCAACTTGACATTTCACGGCCGATTCCACCAACGGTTTTGATCACGATTTTGATTTTGTAAATCTTGAACAAAAATCCGCACAACAGGAATTTTAATTGTTGCTCTTAATCTACAACGAAGACTCGTGGAATGTAATAAGTACATAGTAAGGAACAAGAACGCGACACTGATTGATTACCTCCGAAGGGAATATTCGGGAGAACGAGGGGATCGCTGATACAGAAACTGTGAAGCCCCTCTAATATACATGGTACGATATGAACGGCGATTGGAAGTTTGTCGGAAACCCACATCAAAAGGACGTAAATGGCAGTCTTCGGTCGGGTACTTCTTAGTGATATTCCGGCGCTGATGGGTGAAAAGGGTTGAGCTTCTTGGTAAGTTTATGATGCAAATTGTTGAAAGCTGTTTTAGTACTTAGCGGGGTCTCCTTCGGGTGTCAGATGGATGGTTCTCCGTTAAAGGATCTTTGGGAGATTTTCACGTTTTTCGCGTACCACCAACAAGTAGGTATTGATTTTTCACGACGTGATTTTATATTTGAGTCAACATTTTGAAAATTGCTGAGCTGGTATTTTCTCTGTTCAAACCCTCATCCTAAAATGTTGGTCAGTACACCGAAATTATTAGGTTTAAAATTTCTTATTACAGTGTAAGAAAATTGACTCCAGATGATGGGTCAACCATGTCTCTAACATGTTCATGCCAACGGGCAAGGTTAAATAGTGGTACTACCTAGCAACAAGGGGGGACGTTATTTCGATAAGTTTTTTTGCTACCTCTCTTTATATCGAAATAAAAAGAGTGGGGCGATCATTAAGAACCACCCGGTATTAAATGTATATGTATATAAATTTTATATAAATAGAATTGAGAAAAAAAGTTTGGCAACCGAAAGTCTGGCAACCGAAAGGGTAAGTTCTTCGAAGAGCAGAATCTGGCCACTCTAAGGCGTGTGGGGGAATTTCAAGGGCGGAATAGTACCAATTAATTTCAAAAATGAAACACTCTGAAATGTGAAACATCATCAACAACAAAGGTTTTTTCACGTGTTGAACACGATGGTGAAGTCAGGATTGCAATATCTTATTCCGTTCTCAAACTGGAGCACTTTGAAGATGAAGAAACTCCAAGGAACCCTTCCACCTCAAATTTTACTCAAGGATTTAAGGTAGAGTATGGAGTAAGTTAGAAGCTTGAAGCGATATTCGGTTTATCAAATCTTGTCGTTCTTTTCTCTGATCAATAATGAGTCTATCCATCAAAGTAGACAGGTCCCATTGTCGAGGGGATATTGACTGTGAGAAACATCCTGCTTTTCCACCTGTATCCCCCAACCAGACTTTTGAATGAGCGATTTCATCAGGTCATTCCTCAGTTCGTAAACCAGATGTCTGTTTCCCGTAGCTACATAAACAAATTAATATCCAAATTTATTCAAGGAACTCTCACGGAAATTAACCACCTTTCCAGAAACTTTTAGATCGATTGCATTAAACATTCGTTTCTGAATTCGCTTAAACAATAAACAACCTACATTTAAAAAAAAAAAAAAAAAAAAAAAACTGAATCATCAGAAGGTCTTATTGGGTCTTTACTACTTGTACCTATTAATTGATGGATACTTCAACAGTAAAAACTACTATACCTATACTACCTACTCAATCAGGAATCATAGTGTTATTGCATGAACATTCAGCAAAAAATTATGAAACTTCGATTTCCTCTCGACCCTGGAGAGTCTTAGTTCACTTTTCCTTGTTTGACAAGGAAAGAGAAAAACAAAGGGTGATTGACATGAATACGCAGCAATGCTGTGTATTATAATGAGAATAAATATATTTTCACATTCTAGAGTTTACGACATCATATAGGTGTGTCTTATATATTAAAACTGATATGTTAAGGACGTTAATGGATACAATTTTTTTAAACACGTTGACTACCTATTAGACCCCAAAACTTTCACGTGGGTCTAGGATGTCACCTCCACCTTTATGAGCTTTGAGCGCTCCTAGCGGCCTTTTTTGAGCAAACACGAAATGTATCTCAGTTCTATGGTATTTATAGCATCAACCCTTAGCGTCGAAAAATATGTTGGGAGTTTATTCACAGTCCACTTCAAATTGCTAGTTGCTATGTTTACTTCAAGAAGGCTGTTTTGTATGATTATTCTCCTACTGTTTATGTCACAGGTGATATTAATTCGGCTTTCTTGTGGCAATAGTTTACTGTACCTACATAATATTATTATATTGTAGGAGATAATGGATTATTATTATTTTGGGTCTTATGGCCCCGAGCAATGAATTCCTTCCCTGGGGCCAATAAGACCCAAAATGGGTCTAATCGAAAAACTGGGGTTTTGTCGTAAAATATGGACAAATATCACATTTTGGCGAATAAATTCAACTTAAAATAGCTATTTGAAAGTTTTAGAGGAAACCAACATTTTGGCCTGAGGCTAAGGTTCCCAGTATTTTAGCTTGGCAGTCAAGGTGTTAAATATTAAATATGGATTTTCAGTTATTTCCTCACAGCCCTGGAATCGCAATTTTTTAAATGAATGAACATTTGAAATGAGACATTTCAATATTTTTATGACGGTCTTTATTGAAAGGAGATTTCTTAAAAAAAATGAAAAATAGAATAATACCTACTGTCTTTTTATTTAACTAGAAAAAACAATGAAAAATTTTCATTTTGTTTTGATTTGTTCAACGTACAAATGTTGTTGAATTCGAACGTTGAATACAAATTAATGCAATAAGACGCCTATCACGAAAGGCCTCTTATTGCATTGATTTGTGTTCAATGTATCATCAACGTATCCAATTTAGTCCGTAAATAGGTAGGGAGTTCTATCCGTCAGTGGGGCGTTTTTCCCTCCATATTTCTTACCAACCACCATTTGATGGTAAAACCGTATAACAGCAGTCAAGAGACGGAGCGGCCCCAGTATACCCTCAGCTACCGCAGTTCCTACATCCACCACGCTTTTTTTAAACTGATAAATCCCTTTTTCTAACTCGCTTTTTTCTCGGGTTACGGGTGAGCACTGGAGCGTGCTCCGTTCATCAGCCCACTCAACGTTGGATGTCAAGCTTGCCTCTGGATTTTATTTCCATTTTTCATCTACAACACTTTTCTGGGGAAAAATGATATCTACTCGATTCATCTTAGTGATGTCTCAGTTTACTTTCTGCTTTAAATTAGTTATTTCAAGAATATGCTATTGCGATGAGTACGAATGTTATATCAGACGTTTCGACCGGTACTACCGTGGTATTACTAATTAACGTGATATTCCATCTCGATGCCGTTCGTGTTTTGGAGATGAAGGCCCTGATAACACCGTCTTCATTCATTCTCATTGTCAGTTTTGAATTACTTGAACGGCGTTGGCAACGTATTTGGCAGCGTATAACACACAAGTGCTCAAACGGCAATTGTGACGAGAGATGACGAGATAGTCAAGAAAACGTTTTGAATCGAACGAACCATCCGAAGGATCAGCAACGTTGCGCACAAACAAAGGGATAAGGTATGACGCGCGATTTCCATCGCGAAAATGGAATGTCTCTCAGAGCGCCTTCCTAGAAATTGAATAGAAGGCAAACGCCTGCCGTATGAAACGAAAATGTTCTCTCCATCAAGTTATAATACGGAGCAGAGACGACATCCGTAGCCCAACCGGTATCAACAACCGTTTTTATAAAATCGGATTTTCAAACGACGAAGAAGAAGAAAAACGTTTATTAAATAAATCAAATGAAATTGTTCTTATTCTTATAAAATAAACAATACAACATGGTATTAAACCGTCTGTCGGTAGTGTCGGCCCCGAATAATAAATGGAAATAAATTGACTTGAAAGGGAACAGAAACTGGAACAAAATCACAAAGCTTACAAAATCAAAAATTAAATTCAGTCACCATCATTGACCTATACCGCCACGCTAGTTGGCAAAAAATCACCAGCTCACCCCACCCCTCGCCATCAAGCTGAGCCAATGCCTCCTCACGCCCAAGTAGCGGCCTTCCAAAGTTGTTCTTCTAAATTCAGCCAGCACTGGGCAGATGCAAAGGAAGTGGAACACGTCCTCCCTCTGGTGTGTGTTGCATAAAGCCGGGAATACACTTGCGCCGAGGCAGGCCGCGCACCGCACGCGCAGCCTCGGCGCGCCGCGATGCTCAAGTGTGTACGGGTCCCCAACACCGCGGCAAACAGGCTCAGTCTGCCGCGTGCGGTGCGCGGCCTGCCTCGGCGCAAGTGTATTCCCGGCTTAAGGAAAACTCCTCGCATCGGTCGGTGGCATACGGGTTTCCATTTAGATGCAGCAGCTCTCCTCTGAGCTTGAAAAGCCATTTACTAGCCACAAGATCTGTCTTTGGATCATCGATCAGGCTAGGCGGCTTTACTAGGGGATCCAGTTCTCTGTAGAGCGAGAATCTTTCAGAATCTAGGGCTCTCTGCCAGAACTGTTTACGTTTCAATTCTTTGAATTTCTGCAGAAGGCCACTAGCCTGCACCCTAATGGAGTCCCCTGTCAAAGACGCCAGTTCGTTTGGAATTTGGAGCTCATCTGAAAGACAGTCCAGGTGTTGGGCCCAAGAGACTCTCTTCCCTATTACTTCCTTCGCGACGATCCTTGGGAGACGCGAATCCGGAAGAAGAGCCACCCTCCGCAGGTACCCGAGGTGGGCCTCCAGCGTGTAGGCCGAGACTGTGTCCAAACCAGTCTCCAGATGCAGGAACAGCCTTCTGATGAACATCCGCTGCACCCCCTCTGCCTGCTCATACTCCCGGAATCCCCAGCACGGCGCTGCGTAGCACAAGACTGACCGGACTGCAGCATGGAACACATCCATCTTGGCCTTCAGAGGGACAGAAGAATCGGCAAACAGCCTTTCCCATACGGTATTGAGAGCAAACTTTGCTGAGTGGGCCTTCTGCTTAATATGTTTGGAGTAGGAGAGACGGGGAGTGAGAATCACCCCCAGGTACGTATACGCACTCACAATCTCATTGCCACCAAAACTCCAATGCTCAGTTGCGCGTCGTCTTCCACCGTTCTGGAATATCATGATTTTCAAACGACGAACAATACTTATTTCTTTCAAGTGACTACTTAAGACTTGATTTTCAATAATGACACACAAATGTAAAACTAGAACCGTCCTCGATCAATACTCCATCTTGGACCAGAGGGAATTACAGAAAACAAGAACTTTCAAAACACAAAAGTTTCAAACTACCTCCAGTCTCCTCTCACTTTTGACTCAACCTGAAGGCTTCGGATATTGGATGAGAATTTTATTTCTTTCATCTTCTACGACCAGTTCATTACACAACAGGTCAGTTCAACGGCAAAAAACCGAAAGAAAATATCCGCTCTCTATCCCACGCAAAGGCACGAAATGAAAGGTTCCACAGGCAATAAACCCGTCAATAAAACCTGAGGACGTTTACCATTATTCGGTCAAGTTCCAACAAACGGGAAATCCGATGGGGCCATTTTTCCGTTTTTCTGCCAGACCGACTTTTAACGCGTCTTTTTAATGAAAATAATTCAATCACAGCAGCGTAAAACAAATATAAATTAAAGTCAACTTTATTTTTGGTTTACTATCCGATTATGAACCATTGGAATCGACCAAAGAAAACATATTTTATCAACCCTCCCTCAATATTTGGAGGTTCAAGTTTCAAGATACGTAGATTCAGAAAGGGAATTAAAAAATCCATCCGTACGCCGTAAAAATAATTTATAAATAATTAAATCAAAAAATGTTCAAAACACCCAAAATGAAACAGTCTGACAATGTTTTGTGCAAATTTGAAATTTTCATCTCAATTCTATCGAGAGTTATCGTCTATAATGACACTACGATGTCACACATCTACGATGTCAATACTTCATGTCGTTAGAAATTTTGATCAATTTTGCAGGAGAACAAAAAACGTTTTTAGTCGTCTTAAACTCATTAAAAACACAATTTCGTTTGCATTTTTCACCGAGTAACACCTCAGCTTATAGATTTTTCAACGCTGAACACGATGGTGAAGTAAGAATTGCAATATTTCATTTTGTTATCTTAACAGCTGAACCATGAAGAACATCTCAAGTAACAACCACGTTTCTTCATCTTCAAACTGCCCCAGTTTGAGAACGAAATAGGTTATTTGTACCTATTATTATGTGTAATTTTTCTCCCCTTAAAATTCCCCTAAACCCCCCTTAGAGTTGCCCGATTCTGTCCATCTACGAACTTTCAATTACGAAGACAGATTTTTGTGCAAATTTGAAATTTTCATCTTAATTCTATCGAGAGTTATAGTCTGGAATGACATATACATACATATATGTTCATGCATATGCTCATGTTTTTTGGTGTCTTTTGGCAGTGAATTCAGGATGGTCTGGAACGGATTTCCGTACACAATTTTTTCGGAAATTCGAGTTTTATAAATTTTGGACCGAGAACAATAAGCCTCTTTTCTTCGAAAATTCGCTAAAATGAATAACAGTGACAGATATAACATACATACACAACGTTACGTAATTTTTAAACATTCAAATCTGCCACATCATTATAAATGTATAATGAGTGAAGCCTCTCTCTGAAACTACACACGTGGGTTTGTAGCGAGTTTGAACAAAAAGGCTCCCCTACCTCAGTACCTTTTGAATGTGAATATAAAAGAAATGTTTAGTTTGAAGTCTCTTTCATGTTGTTCTTCATTATAATAGATTTCCTGTTAATTAAGCATTAACGACGTCATCCGCGTGGAAGTCCGACCTGTCAAAGGACTTTTGGGATGAATACCTGGGTGGCTATGAATGTTCCTGTGGGTTCCTATTTATAAAATAGACTCCTAAATGCACGGGTCAATCTCCAACAACCGTGCGTCATCTAAAAGGTGAATTCTCGCCCACGGTCTCTGCAGCGGTTTTAACAAGGTGTTAGCTTTCTACAACAGCCAATCGCAGCCCCTTTCAGTGACGCACTATACACATTCACCTACCTCTGTTACTTTCAATTATTGCTTGTCACTGACAAAAGTTTTTTTGTCCACCTTTAGAATTTAGAGTTTATAGAGCAATTGGTTCCATCAGAACAACGCAGAGATGAGACCGATTCATTCGTTATTCTAGGATTTGCAGCCCTGATTACAGCCACCTGTCCAACTTGAGCAAAACTTGTAGGGCGGTCTGACGGATTTATGTAATAGTTTTTTTAATTCTACGTGTCGAGAAACGTAAGCCACCAATTTCAAGGGGGTAAAAATGTGTTTTTGGTCGATTTCTATGGGTTTTTATCCAAAATAGTGAACCAAAATATCGTATATATTCTGATTTTAATGAAACTACAAGATGGTCGTATGGTGTTGCATTGATCGTGGATTCAGACGGACAAGTGTGTTCCACATAATAAAAGAATGGAGCAGCGGGATGAAAAACTTCAATTTCCTCGTCTTTACGATAACGCCTCCACTACTTGCTAACTGCGTGAAACTCCATTACAATTACGTACATCGCGAAATAGGTTCTCTACATAGTCTGCCGCTTTGTCTCTCCGTATAAGTTCTCGTTCAAACCGAACACAGGCATCCCTTTCAATTATCGCTCCCCTGATACTCCTCATCGTCGGGTGAATTCCCTACTGATCCGACTGGCTGTAAAGTAAAACGGAAACGTGCGAAAAAGACCGAGCTCCCGGCGTTGGGTTTACAGTGAGATAACTACGGTGTTCAAACGTTGCACGTTGCAACGGGTTATCGCTTCTTCTGGGCTGTTATGCTCCACATTTGTAAGGCCTACGTTGGCGATCATTACATTTTGAATTGCACTAGCCTCGTTGGCCTTGCACGTGTGTATTGTAACACCGTATTATTCTCTATAGATAGATCTAACAAGAACTCCTATGTATTACTGAACAAAGCATCAGTAAATAATTGAACTGTAATATTTATTTCAAGAAATGTTGGTCAGGTGTAGTTCGAATTGTAATCAACATGTGAAGATGGGGATTGCACATCACATTTTCTACGCACACGACTTTCTCGCACCTGACGGTCAACGTTTACCACGATTCGCGGACGATGTCGCCATTGTCTCTAAACAATCTCACTATGATCGGGCTCATCAGGGTCTCCAATGCTGGGTGTAATGGGCTGGGTGTAATTGTTGCTGACAATGTTTACTGAAAAAATAACCTCGTTATTTGAAATGGTAGTGGCAAAGTATCCAGTAACTTTTCGGGGGAAGAATTGTTGCCAACATTTTTCGTACGCCTTAACAATGTTACCAACAATTCTTCTTTGTCGATGTTGACAACATTCTTGTCGTTGGTGTAGAAGGAAACTTTCTGAAAAAAACTAATAACAATGTTGTCAACAATGTGATCGTTTGGTGTGAAAGCACCTTAATACAAGGTCGGATTCGAATCCCAAACGGTCACTTAGTTCTTAGACAAGGTCTTTTGAACTAGGTCACCCGTTCATTACGTTCACTCGTTCTCCGACGTCACACTCGTTCTACGAGCAGTTGTGGTTCAATACGCTCATTACGTTCAGTTACGGAACTTACATAACTCGTTAATGACTCAAATACGTTAATTACGTTAACATTTGGTTTCCTCCACAGGTGTTTTGCATCAGGCGTTGAAATAGGTAGTACACTGAGAAATTTTATTTACAAAATGTTCACAGCTAACATACAATTCATTAATTTATAACTTGGCATGATATTTAGTAATAAATATACAATTTATTTACTAATTTATTATTCTTTGCGTGATAGGAGCTATTTTAATATAGAATATTACTATCCGAAGTCTGAGCCTCCTTCCAAGACCGAGGAACAAATATAATATATTATACGGACTTGGAAAAAGGATTTGTTATGACGAACGTGTGAACGACTGAGCTGAACGTAATGAACTGGGACAGTGTTACCTATCGTTCAGTTCGGACAAGGTCTTTTACGAGATAAGGCCTTTGATACACGTATCAATGAACGTGTTCATTCCTAATGAGTACGAATATAGAAGCTATACGGAGGTTGTGTAGTAGATTATATTCGGTAGGCTGGTAAGGACACATTGGGGCACAAAGAACATCGAAATGTACCGACAAATTTTGATGAATTTCCATCCTCGTGAATGTAAGGAATACACGCTTCGTTGATACATTTGACTCCTCTCGTCATTTCCTCCTTTAGGCCTGAGCTCTTGGGAATGAACAGATGAAATGTGTACAGCTTCGCAACGAAGCCCATGAGCAAGGCCCTTTGACGTCCCGTCGTTTAATGCAGTCACTGTCCACATCGTTACGTTTCACCGAGCAAATCCATTTCGAACAAAGACTATCATCCCCAAGCTCAAGCTCTTTCTGCGAACATCAAGGATCAAGAGCCACAGTGACCGGCAAAGGTCCTGTGAAACTATTGTTTATAGTCAGAACATCAAAAGAAACACTGGGATTGAATGAAATTGAATAAGTCGGATAGATATGAGAAGAGGTATTTTTGTTACCAATGCTTCCGTCTCGGGTAATTATTACCTACTTTGCTGAGAATACGGAGGAATACAGGTGAATTGACATGTAGTGGGTCAATAGCAATATGCTCTAAAAGTAGAAGGTAGAACATTAAAATTGAGTTTCATGTAGAATCGATTGGCAGCTAAGTATGTATGAATTACATGGGCTTCGTTGGGAAGCTGTACACATTTCATCTGTTCATTCCCAAGAGCTCAGGCCTAAAGGAGGAAATGACGAGAGGAGTCAAATGTATCAACGAAGCGTGTATTCCTTATTTTACGGGAATTGAACAAAATATCGTACCTAATTATATTAAAAATTTGTAAAAAAAACAAATTGGCTATGACACAACTTGTTAAATGTTCTCTTAACAAAAGGTGGCTAGAACTAGGTACCGACGAAACCTTACGTATGGGTACTAGGTATTATAACATTGCGTGATTTACAAATCCAAGCCTCTTCAAGTTCTTCATTACACCTCAGTTTCACATTATTTCATGTTTAATGGCGAAGGGTTGACGAACATTTCGGGACAGTCACCGTTCCCGGTCCGCTCGGTGTGATAGAGACTAGGGGAGGAGGTCCTATAGAAACCTCAGTTATCTGCATTGTTATTCCGTCAGTTCCAACGCCCTTCGCGTTCACTTTCGACCCCTCATAGCCGCTGGAGTGAGAATCAAGGAATCTCAAAGCTGATTGTAGAGGTCCATTGAATACCGCTCGCGGTTTGACGAGTGCAACAATAAAACTTTTCATACAAACATTTTTCATCCGTGAATGTTCTAGAGCGAACGAAGATGGCTGTGCTGTCCAAATGACTCAACATCGGGAATTGATTTGATTGAACCTCTGAAGGTTATTTCGAATGTTATTCTTATGTACATTCACCAGTTCAGATATCGTTATGGAGAAAGATTTAAAAAAAAATAATAATGCATTTATTCAAAACCGAGAATACCTCACCTACTGTTTTATATTCATTTCCAATGATTTTCCCTGATTGTTCACCCTTTTTTGCAAGTTTCAACTCGCAAATTTGTAAAACACTATTCCAGCATCAACAACAGCATTGAAAGAAACGAAAAGCTCCCTGCAGGTGCAACACAGGAACCAGTGGAGGGTGAAAGGGGGGTTGTGGGAAGAGGACGGGGAACAGGAAAACATTGGTGGTAGGAGGATCAGGTTTCTATATGCACACTCAACAACGAGGTGCGAAGCACCGAGCATCCTATATACTTGGCTGGCGGGCAAAATGTATATCATTCCTTTTATGTTATCTTAACATAAAAATGTCACCGTTTGTCAATCGAAGACATTTTCATGTCTCCATTATATACCTCTTGTTAACACAGAAAACAAAAATTTTTGATAATTTTGTCAATTCAAGCATTATCGATGTATATCTAAATATCGATGTGTATCTAAAAATGGGTTTAATAGCACAAACTGGAGGGGAACTACTGCCTGATTTATATAGAAAACTTGAAAAGCGATTTTTGAAATACGTGGTTTTCGGAGACAAGGCGTTTTTGCTTCATTCTAATTTCTTTTGGTTTATTATCTTCGATAATGAACCATTGGAATCGCCCAAAGAAAAAAAAATTTTAACCCCCCCTCAAAATTTGTTGGTTTACGTTTCAAGACACGTAGATTCAGAAAATCGAATAAAAAAAAATCCGTCCGTCCGCCGTACGCCGTCCGCCGTCCCCCGTCCGCCGTCCCCCGTCCGCCGTCCGTGGCACTTTGCCCAGTTAGCGTTGAGCTAAAATTACGAAATTTGGTTTCTGGGTTTGGACCAGCCCCACAATGATCCTCGAAACTTTTCATAACCCTAGGTCAAGGGGAAGGGGTTCAAAACGAAATTTAAAATTTCGACAATGTCATATCTCCAAATATTTAACTGAACCGTGTAATTTTTAGTTCACTTTTGAATG
The DNA here is from genome assembly GCA_963920205.1 of Stenodema calcarata. NCBI lineage: Eukaryota > Metazoa > Arthropoda > Insecta > Hemiptera > Miridae > Stenodema > Stenodema calcarata. Next base: position 14,479,486 of record OY986058.1, on the reverse strand, counting down.
ACCTGAAAAATTACGAATCTTTTAAGACCAATTGGATTTTTTTGCGACCAGCCGTTCGTTCACAGTGACCGCGCAAAGGTTTAGGAAAAACACTAAACTTTCGCGTCGAAAACGGCCGTTATGTGACCCAACCCCCAGACGCCCAGAATAAAACTACCTTTTTTCATCTTCCCGGTAAACTACAGTCTAGAAATTTTAACCGTGAGTCGGGGATAGACCACATTGCAATATTCACTCGGTTTCTCATTTGTAAAATTGTTTAAATAATACCTTTTTGTAATAATACAAATTAAATTTTGATGATGAGCTATTGACTTGAAATTTTAAAAATAGGTCAGAACTGGATCACAATGCAATATTCACTCGGTTTCTTGTCTGTAAAATTGTTCAAATAATACCTATTTGTTTAAACAAATTAAATTTTGATGATGAGCTAGATACTTGAAATTTTAAATATAGGTCAGAAATGGATGACATTTCAATATTCACTCGGTTTGTATGACATGGTATGAGTATGGTATGGTATATTATTGTATGTATGATTTGGTATAATACAGTATGGTATGATAGGAAAGAAATTCGTATGGTATGGTATGTGTACGGTGAGAATATAGTATGGTGCCGATTTGCAATACAGTCTGGTATAGACGGAAGGGTGATCTGCACAAGGAAGATGATAAACCGTTGTGTCAAGAATTTGCAGAGTTTTTGAATTTGAAAAGCGAATTCTTTTTGCAGCATTCTAATTCACTGTTCTAATCAATCGATTGCGAATTTTGAACAGTTGCAACTCTTACTTGGAAAACTCTCCCTATTAGTTTGGTCGACTATTCACAATAAACCATTACCGGTTTCAACGGAACTGTTAGTAAAGCCCTTCAGTCATTCCATACAGCCGCCCCTCCCGAACGTGTTAACTCGATCAAGCGTCACGAACGGACGAAAAAAAATTCGTTGAAATTCTCCGGCAACAATCGCGACACCGCTATCGCTCGGCCAATGGTTTGAAAGGGTGAAAAGAGATGCGACGGAATGGGAGGGCATATTGAATCAAAGCACGCTCCGTTTCGTCATAAAAGGTAACGCCGTCTTTTTTCCCCCTCCGTGGCGTGCACCGTTTTTAGCGCGATCGGACTTGACCAAAATTGACTGTAGAATTCATACGGGCGGGACAATAGGATTTTGGCGTTTGGATTTAGGGTTTCGTAAGGTCTGTTCTGTGTATTACACGAGTTCCCCGATGACTCTGAGAAATTCTTACAGGCCATTTTGTTGGAGAAACCATTAAAAGAGGTGACAGATTTTATACCTCAACTTTGCAGGCTAGAAATTGCACTGCCACATCATATCATAGGGGCTGCGGTAAAGGGCTCATGGAATCGTTATTTGCCGTTCAAAAACGACTGATCAATGCGATTCTGGATAAGAAGATCATGTCCCACTGAGCAAATTTTTGCAGAGTTCAAAGTACCAATAGTATACGAAATTATTGATAGAGCTAATTTGGTGCTGACTTTCAGGGAGTTGTTGGTAGAGTAGTTTTTACTAGAGCCTTAACTCAGAAATTTATAAACCCTTTCGTTCGACCACTACTGGCCAGAAGTGCCACGATCATAGAGGCTCCTTGGCCTCCCAGCAACTTTGAGGGGTGTGAGCACTCTTCAGTCATTCAATATTCTACTTGAAAAATTGAAAAGCTAATTAAAATCGTTATTGCTCTTCAATGGTCTGGCCCCTTGTTTTATATTGTCTACTCAAATTTTTAGGTACTTCCAATAATTGTAATTTTACGTGGAATAGTAGGTATGGTTATTATTGTTGTAGAAGATTTTTATTTGTAACGTGTAGTGTTGTTTTGTTAACTCCTCCCCTCAACACAAGCTTTCCTTGAAGAGTAGCGTAGTACGTTTGTGAGTGAACTTACTTTATTATTCCAGAATAAAATACATTAAAAACAATAATATATATTATAGAAATTGCTCTATACATAATGAATTACGTATCAATAAATATAAATCGTGACTGCGGGCTGTTCACCACCTGCTAAGCGTGCCGTTTTATCGCAAATATTTCATCACTAAATATCAAGTCCATTGCCTGATTTTTGTTGAATTTACAGGAGCGAATTTCCATTCAGCTATTCAGGAGGCTTTGAGTATTGATCGTACTGAGGGCGTTAAGAAACGCGACCAGTACAAAAGGCCATTTGAAGTACCAGTTACAAGCCTCGTCATCAATCTGATACTGCAGAAGGTTGATGGGAGGAAGATTCGCGCAATCGATCGGAAGATAATTTAGCCCGTCTTCCGAGTTGAGGTCGACTTTTGTATCTCCTGCGACGCCTCTATTATACAGTCTCCAATTCAGTTCAGAGGTGGAATTCGTGAAGCAGCTGCGTGTGGCAAATCCTAAGGGCTGATTCTGAGCGAAGATTCTGAGGATTGTCGTCAGTCTGAATACGGAACACTTTGCATCCTCATGCGGAATAAAATCGGGTTGGGAGCTGGGGATTCTCACGCCTCGTGGATTTGTACAGCGAAATGAAAGTGTCTTTTCATCTAGTTCCAATAGTTACGATATGCGTCTGGTTCCAAGGCGGATTTTGAATCGATGACGTACACTCTACGGTAGAGTTGAAAAGCCATTCAAAACGATTCCCAGAACTCACTCATCACGTCATTCCATCAGACTTAATTAATTGCGAAGTTTTGCTAACCTTGGGATTGCAGCAGAGCTTGGGCTTCTGATCAAAGGAATGGCGAAAAAAGCAAATACATGAATAAATAGAAGCTTGGAAGCTCAAATACCTTTGAGTTTTTCCTAGGATATGCTTGCTCAAAGTCAGCTTTGACATTCTGAAAACGTTCAAATATTGTCTCAGCCCCGTTTTTGAGCGCAAACCATAAACGACGGAAAAACGGGAATTTTCTCAATCTTTTTTCCTGAACGACCACAGTATGATCGAAAACAATCGGGAAATTGAAATATTAATCCGTGAAGTCAATTTTACTGGTAATAATCAAGTTGTATATTAATTAACTCTCAAACAGCTCGAACCCCATTCCGTACCAAATATCATTTGAATGCCTGATTTTCATCAACTACTTGAAATTGACGACGGGACAAGATGAGTCGAAATGGCCGTCGAATTAGGATTCAGACTTGGAACGAGGCAGAAGCAATCATTCAATGCATCGAACGCCCACTGACGAACCCGTTTTGAATAACTTTTCAAATCAACTGAACCACCAGGGACACTCTTAGTTGGATTGGAGTTTTCGATATTTTCGGTTCATCACTTCCAAAGTTCTGGGACGTCGAAAGTTTGATCTGCTACCGTCTCGCCAGGGGATGTAAGTAATTATACCTGCGTATAAGGTCATGTATTTTGTGTTAATATCAGAATTTCGCAGAAATGAGAGAGTACAACTTTTGATTCTTTTTGTAACATCTGTTTCGTAGTTAATCTTAAATATCATTCAATATTTTAGATACATAGCTGCTCCAAACTGAGATTCTCTGTAGGCGCTGAGCTAGTTCCCAACTGCTTGACGAATAAACTTGTGCAGACAAATTTTGTATGATTTTGAAAATCGTACGGGACCATTCAGGAACCAGCCCTCTCTCCTTAGTATGTGGTCCTTCCATAAGAACTGGAAAAAATATATTTACTGATTGGGATTGTTGAATTTACAACTACCTACGTGAACAGTATTCACGAATTTTGTATATCGATGACGGGAAAACTGGTAGCCGAGAGAGACATCGCTTTGTCTTTTGGATTGGCACAGTGGTTGAGATTCCCCAATGATTCCTCATTGTGATCGAAACAATAGTAGCGTCTGCACAGGCGCGGATATGGAATTCTCATCACTCCGACAACTCCGGTCATTAGTACCAGGAGAACTTAGAGGTGGTCAGATGAGATCCTTTCAAGTCCAAGAATTCACAAATTCCGGATCCAGAGTACGATATAATCAACAGAATGGCAGATATTCCTAGATGTTATATAGCTTATTTATAACCCCCGTAGTGCGTAGCCACAGTGCCCCCGTACTGTGGCTGGCTCTTGATCAGTCAGATTGCAGAGCACACTGTCACAGCCGCACCGCCACAGCCGCACCAAATACTCCATGTGAGTCAGGCCTTAGGAATCGGAGCAGCGGGATGTGTGTATGCGCAAACTCGAAATACTTTTTAAACATTTACTTCTGGTGGACACCTCGTTCTATTTCGCCCGCGTTTCATAAGTAATTGTTACCGGTTTATTTATGTGCTGGTGCTGTCGTGATCAATCTTGGTTACACCAAATAATTTTTCTTGTTTTGTTTCGTACACATTACGTAACCCCCCCCCCCCTCACCAACTTCACAACAATCCACTACATTGACAACTAGACCGGCGAGGCGTGTAGCAACCAGGAAACCCAATTAGAGAGGTAACTTAATTATACCGAAGCTACCCACTCCGACCTGCCACGGAATAGTACTCGCACTACCCGTCATTTGTGACTGAGGATTTAAACCAAGTAAAGGGAGCACATGGAAAATTGAAAGGAATCTCTTGTGAAACACGCCGCTTTGGTCGGAAAGAACATTCGACTCGGGCTTAAGCTAAGCGATTTTGTGCAATGTGGGTTGATGAGTTTAAATCCTCTGCTGATCTGTTATCAATTTTTCGAAGAAAAGTAAGCTATTGTTCTCAGTCCTAAATTTTTTAAATTCTAATTTCCGAAAATGTTTTATACCGAAACCCTGAATTTACTGCCAAAAGACACCATGTATGAATAGATACCTACATGTGTCTTTTCAGATGATGACTCGATAAAATTGAGATATTTAGTCAGAGGGCACCATATCGAATCAACCGAATAGCTTCATACTTAAATACTTATAGTTACCCAATAAGTTTAAGATCGCCCTTATTTGAATCAGTTAATTTTCCAAAAATTTGCTCTTATAGGCATGCTGCCTGCCTTAAACTGAGGAAGGTAGATGCCTACCCTAATTGTGAGGTTCCACAATTAAGTAAGTTTACCTTACGCAGGTTCGGTTACAACACCAAGGATCATCTTCCCATTTAATTTCAAATAACGCGGTAAATTGGAACCTACACGATTTGGTGTCTACGCGAAATTAACGAGATGTAGCCAGTTTTCCTTTAAAGATACCGCCTTCGCGAAATAATAAGTGTTCAACGGATATTTTCAGCCTTTCTTCCGTTCTTTCAAAATAATCAATACGAACGATTCAACGGCTTATTCGCTGAGTGTTTCAAACGCACACCTCTTTTATTACGGGCTTGAAGGGTCCAGGGAAAAGTGGATTGCTCGCCGGTGTGGAATATCTCGGTAACGAACTCATACCCTTTCACTTGAAAATTTAATATAAGACAGAGCTATCGATCATAACCTTATCTTGGAGTTTGTGCTCGCAAAGATCGCTAAAGGGATTTTTTATTCCATCAACCTTCATTCCCAACAAGGGATCGCTGGTTTGTATCTCCGTAAGAGGTGGAAATTTCTCAAAGGCTGCTCACGTTCCATGGTTACAAAACATATTATTAACTAGGTACGCTGGAAAGGTAAACAAAATATTTAACAAATTAAAGATTATCAGGTGTAATCATAAAGCATCGACTCGTCAATTATCAATATCTTGTTGCTTTTTCCATTTCGTGCACCAGATTCCACCGCGGAAAAATGTTCGGAAATAGCTTCTGGCGGGTCTTGGATGTGATGGACTCATTAGTCGACGGTAATTCAATTGCAGAAGGATCGTTAGTATAGGGTTGCATATTATGGAGCTACCTTCGAAACTTGGTTCGCGGTAAAACGCTTCCCGTTTAATTGGAAAATCATCATCATTAATCGAAATGGCCGGTATAGCAGTGGTAGAGGTCGGTAGAGTCAACCGTCTAGGGCAGGGATGGCCAACTTCTTTTGCCCAAAGGGCCACTTCCATACTTTCGCTAAAAGCAGGGGCCGCACAAGAACTTAAAGGGAAATTTATGCTATATAAATTAATGTATAAACAAATGCTATGGATATTGAACATACTTTAATATTGAAATAATATATACTAATCATACAAGAGTTCAGCAGAACAAAATCAACAATTTTACTGAAAAAAAAACCACTAGTGAGAACACTGAGGGCGGGCACAATCGTTCACAAGTTTGTCAAAATCAATTCTTGTCGAGGTGGTGGCCACTTTAAGCAAATCTTGAAGATGGTTGTCTGTGAAGTCTGTTACGGTGAGTTGATTTTATAAATCTCATCGAGGAAAAAGTGCTCTCACAAATGTAGGTGCTTCCAAACATTGAAACAATTTTTTTACCAAAATCACGTAGTTTGGGATATTTGTCCTCAGGCAGCCTACTCCAGAATTCGACACCAGTTTCTGGTCTTTTCTGGAAAACTGGGTCACTTTGCAAATCACAGAGCTCCAACTGTAGGTCGTCATCTTGCTGGGAAATGTCACATGTCATGGGATTGTTGAATAAGAAGAGACGTGGCCGCAGTTCATTAAAATCCAAAAGTCGTTTATTGAATGACTCTACCTAAATACTTAGAAAATATCTACTGTAATACTTTTAAAAAGTTGTTCGGGGGCCGCATAAAACATAACCGCGGGCCGCAAGCGGCCCGCGGGCCGCCAGTTGGCCATCCCTGGTCTAGGGCATTATAGGTACCCATCTAACTTCAAACTGTAATTATTTCTCAATATACCGTGTTTGAAATGAAATAAATCTACTTAACGATTTCTATTATAAAATATATCCAGGTTAAAACATGAAAATGGTATTTCAATTATCATGGCAATAATTCATAATAATAATTATTAATCTATCATTTAGTGATCAAGACAGAAGGTTGATCTACACAAAGAGCATATTAAACTGTTGTGTCAATTAATTTCAATATTTTTTTTCGCACAACCATGAATAAGATTGTGCGAATACGGTGATTTGAATGCAAAATAATACATAAAATATTCTACTGTACTGATATAACAGTGACCGTTGGCATACATAGTACTTGTAAATATCGGGAGAAAACTACGGCTGAAATCAACCACCCTCCATTATGAATGACTGTAGAAGTATTACTTAGTACTTACTATTAGTTCATATAGTTCAGAATAAAAAGTCCTATTCGTTGTTCATAGGTACAAAGCTTAACGGAATATTATGAGTACATGTGACGCCTGCGCATTAGGTAGGTACCTACGATTCTCTCGATAAAGTCACGAACACTTTTTTTCGTGTTTCAGTATCATAAGGATGGTGGAAGGGAAATGGCAAAAAATGGCCCAAAGAAAATACGCTCCTGAATGAGTTCACATAACTGCAGGCCCTTAAGGTTGATTTTTGTTTTTTGCCAGCTCCAAAAGGCAGCAGGGCGTTTCGCCGTGAACCAGGAGCAATAATACTGAACACTCAGCAATTCAAGCTTACGAAATTATATGAAAAAAAAGACTCTCATAAAGGGCTCCTTCTCTTCGCGTTTCCTGGGAGTAAAGAGAGAGGCTCTGGGAAAAGCCGTCTAATTTTGCGGTATATACAAAAGCTTTTTTAACCTCTTTTTCCCTCTTACGTTATGACTCCATTATTGAAGTTTTAGAGGAGGGCTTTGGGCGGGGGTAAGAGTGGAGATTCATGGAAATTATAATAAAATTCAGATATTGAGATAAGAGCACGGAAGGGACTGTTTTATGACGTGGGACCGTACGATAAACTTCTGTGAATTTTCCCAGACGGGAAGACTCGAAACAAAACGAATATTTACGGATCTCTATTTCTCGGCAAAGATGACCTTAAAAACCCTTATTTTTGAGTTATTATGTTGGTAGATGTATTGGGCTCTACTTGTGCACAATCAGTTCTGGGCGTTCCACGCCAACACATGGTCAAACTCCGGAACACCCACAACCTAGTGGTTTTTACCACGGTGACCGCAACCGAAATCTCTCTTTCAAGCTCGATATTCGTCCATTTGTACCCCATACGACTTTGATACCCTTCGATAAAACTTCCGTCGTTAATTATGTATTTTGATTCAACGAAGAACAAAAAAGGAAGGTTCCAAATATCAAGCTTAACAAAAGCTTCTCCCTTCCCCATCTTACTACTGCTGTTCCATGAAATAAAGTAAGGCATCAGACTGTTCTTCTCCACGTTTCTATTGTTCTTTAGCTCCTTCCTGTTCCTCTATCTAAAAGTTCTTGATTAAAACCTTAACCCCCTCTTAATATCTGATGGGTTGAAAGAAAAATATTATCTGCAACAGAGCACACCGTTTGTTTAGGCCCAAAATTAGGTCACGAGGCTTAAATCAAATTAGTAAAAGTTATCTTTTTGTTCAAGAATTACGTAGGGACGAGGGCAGTTGGGTTAACATGAATTTCATACATTAACTTCAGTATATTTCCACGAAGCACTAGTGCAGAGAGGTTGAATCACGCCTTCAATTCAACAGTTTGAAACCACGATGCATGGATTTTGGTGGTGGATGGATATGGTTCAACTCGATTGATGCGTAAATGCTGAAAGTTGAGGTACATGACAATTGCTAAGAAAATTGTTTTAGATTGTCTAGATTTTCGGCTCTGACGTCTTTGAGACCGGACGTTTTTGGTCCCTCTTAGGGTGAGTTGCGAATAATTCATATTGTACAATACTTAATCGAGTACAATTGAGGAGCTGACATGGGAATGCACTTAAGTCCAAAAATCTAAACCTTCTCTGTGTCTGCAAATAGTCCAATGCAGGTCTGTTTTGCCTCAAAGGTATCCAATATCTTGTCAACCACCCTACAGGAGTGGGCATTTCTAAATCCAAATTGAGTAACCGGGATTAGTGGCTCCAGGTAGTGGAGCAGCTTGAGGAGCAGTAATTTTTCGAAGATCTTTGAGAGCAGGGGCAGGAGGCTTATGGGTCGGTAGCTATATGGGGAATTGGCTGGTTGGCCAGGTTTGTGTATGAGGATGACGATGGCGTGTTTCCACTTTGATGGTGCATAGCTTAGTTGGAGGCAAGCATTGTAAACTTGTGTGAAGCTTCAAAAATATGGCGCGTGAAGGCGGCCGGTTGCCATCTGCCGGCCCCAGGTCCCTTCCACCGCGGGAGCTCCCCATGCCAGTCGACCACAACACGAGTGATGAACATCAACACTGGAGGCCCACCATACCAGCACTGAGCTCCGGACGAAATCCAAGGATTCGATCCAGTGGTTGATACAAGTACGAGTATTTACAAGACAAAAATCACGAAAAAGTCGTGTGTATCCTACACAAATGAATCCTACGCTATCATTCTTGATAGCTTGACGCCGTATACAACAACCCACGCTGACGTCTATTTCCTTTTGTGACTGCTGGATTTCTTTTCGTTCCCATTATCTGGGGACGTGACAACCCGGTAGATTGAATCCCATTGTGCTCGAAGCTGCCGAATATAGCGAGAGCATCAGTTGCCAAAGGAAAATTGACCGCATCCATGGGTATGAAATCAATTACCAACATGGTGGGGACGGAAATGTACATCACACACAGCACATTTCTTCCTAAAAGAAAACGGAAAAAAAAATCCACAGTCATGCATGGATGTAACAGCAAATTTTCGAAAAAATAACTGGTTTTATCTAAACTGTCTCTATTTTATTGGTTTTAAAACAATTTTTGTCTCAATTTTTGGTCGAGTAACACCTCAGTTTATAGATTTTTCAACGTTGAACACGATGGTGAAGTCAGAGTTGCGATATCTTATAACGTTCTCAACCTGGAGCACTTTGAAGATGAAGAAACGTGTTCGTTTCTTGTAATGTGCTTCACTGTGTGCATCATTTAAAAAAATAACGTTGAAATGAGGTGTCACTCGTCAGTCTGTTTCATTTTAGAAATTAATGGGTGATTTCCTCCCCTAAAACTCCCCAAAACCCCCGTTAGAGTGGCCCGATCCTGCTCATCTAGAATATAGCCTTTCTATTAGGTACCAAGACAGATTTCTTGTCAATGTGAACTTTTTATCTCAATTCTAACGAGAGTTATCGTCTGAAATGGCACATACGTATATGATTATCTATAGGATGGTCTGTAACGGATTTTGGTATAAAATATATTCGGAAATTCGAGTTTTAAAAATTTTGGACTGAGGAAAATAGCTTCCTTTTCATACAAAATTCACTAATACAGATTGACTTGAAATTTTGCAGTTACTAAAATTGTCGCCATGGCGCCTAGGGGAGATTTCGAAACGGGTCGGGGTTTGTGAAGTGGTTGGGACAACTGTATAAGGCGTGCGGGGAAAGTGGATATCATAACTTTTTCCGGCCGCTGTAGAATGATACTTGCGAGGTGATTTTTACACGGTGTAAAAATTTCGGGATCAAATTATTTGACTCGGTTTTAGTTCCTAAATAGCTCTCCTACAAGTAATATATGATTCCTTACAAACTTCTTTCCCAAAACCGCGTCAGTAATTGGCTGAATGGAACCCACATGCCCCAAAGGGCTCAATCGGACGTTTGATTTGCCAGCCCGATACAAGTTGGATTGATTCTATTCCGGCGGATCCCGAAATTGCTTACTCATCACAAAAAGCCTTTTGCAGTCGTAATGATGAAACCTCCACAACCCGCCGCGGTGGTCTCAATTTCGAGGTTTCCACGGCAACTTGGGAACGGAAAGGGGGTTAACCGCGAAAATGTACCGTCAGGCGATGGCTTTGTGTTAGTTATAATTCAAATCCTCGTCGAACAAGCGGTTTTCTGCTTTTGATTTCCCCTAATAGTTGAGATCGAGTATTCCGACTGGTTCGAAGATCAGGGTCTAGTTCGAGTAACCGCAATTCGCTTTGCCGTCATTTCCCTAATCCGGGATTTGTTCCTTCGATTAACGCAGTGAACTGTTTGTGAAGTGTTCAAAGGGCGAAAATGCGACCCTTTAAAATGTTTCCCTACGAATTATTTAAAATGCCTAAACTCATTTTCAACCTCTCACAGAAGAGTAAGGGCCGTTAGAGGTTTTTTAAGGGACAACTGGGAGTGACAAGTTTTGTTAACTCTTATTCACCAAGTTCTCACCTGAAAACAAGAAAGGTCACCGAAGGAAAACAGCTACATATGATCGTACAATAACGATATACCTATCAAACCTTTTGGTACTTATCATTTTTTAATCGAATCCAATCTATCTATTCAATTTATTTATCTATTTATTGGCATATCAAAATAATACAAATTACATTTTATTTAAAAAAACACTAGTTATTCAAATTTCAAAATTATACTGAAAATGGTCTTATAAAATACGACTTATAAAATAAATACTTACGACTTATAAAATTTAATACAAATAAAACCACTGATGCGCACCAGAAATTAAGAACCCTTCAGAACCTGTGCTATCTGGTGGAGTTGACCATCTGAACAAGGAGAATGAGAAGAAAGAGAATAAGGAGAAGAAGAACAAGGTAAGGGGCGAAAAACCGGGTGTTTAAAGGTATATAATTTGGCTCCCTTTAGACCTAGCAACTTGAAACTCTCAGAGCTTTTTGTTATCCACACCGAGAAGATGAACTCTAAATTTCAAGTTGATCGGTCAAATAGGAGCCGATATTTGGATACCTAAAAACGCGTTTTGTAAAAAAAAATTGTTGACTCTGCTGACCATATATAATTATGTTGATTTGAGTCTTGCGGCTCCTCATACATTTCTACAGACGTCATAACTTTGTAACAGTATTGTCGGACGTTGAACGCCTAGAATAGAATAGGTAACAAACCTAATAACGAAAGGTAACAAACCTAATTTTTTAAACATTAGAAGAGCTCCAAGGGTGTCAAAATCATACCGGTATAGCGAAATATGCAGAACTCCATGAAAGCGTTCTGAGCCAATTACTCAGTGACAGTAACAGCAACTCTACCGCAGGCTATTATCGATGTCTTCTCCATCTCACCAATTAGGTAGGGTACCTATATCTCAAGTCCCCAATTATCCCCAATGAGAGGAGATGATTTTGTTAGCCGAAGCTCTCCATCGTGCAACCGAAATATCTTAATCGCGGTCTATAATTCAACCGCGTTTTCAGTTTTCAGCAATTGATCATGGAAGTTAATAATATCACAATATTAATTCACTGCTCCGGTATTGGAGTAAATGGTTGTGAACTGGCAGACCCGAACATATAAAATGGTGAATTTAGTAGTAGAGACAGATGTTTGGGTTTACCTAAAGAATTCTGTATTATCAGAACTGGCAGAGCAAATAACGTATATACCAAGAACGGTGCACTTTGGTTCCTTCTCAGTTCACTATAGATCAATCTCCTTTCACTATTTGCCTTCGCTCTTACCAAACACTCCTCTCACTGCAAAGACCAATCACAACCATCCACCTTAAAATGTTGTCTGAATAACCTCACCTCTCTGCTTTAACATCGTGCAAATACCCAATATTCCCTATATTTTCTCATATTTACGAATCATCCAAATACTCGTACATTTAGTATGCACCATAAATGATATTGACAGTGGAATGAGATGGAAAATCTAACCTGCGGGTATCTGTAATACCGTCGACGCCGCTAATACTGTATCGACAGCAGCTCATGTGAGGGATGATCGTTACGGCGCTACCAGCGTTTAATTAAGTGCAGGCGTCGCGACCCTCTCACAAAATATGATACAGCATAACTTGAGCTAAAACCGACTACAACTACCACTGAATTAACAATCAACAATATAAATTTCGTCGGTGACACCATAATAAAATTAATTAAACTGAAAAAAAAACCAACTAGTAACTGATATAAATCAAAAATTGGGCCATACATTTTATTTAATACTATAGTCTCAAACTTGGTAAGCGGTCATACATGGAGTCATTAGTTTCAGACTTGGGACATCTGGTCAAGTATCAAGCAAACTTAGTTGTATCAAGTTTGAGAATAGTGTCAGTAATGATCAGTTCAGTTCAGGCCACCTAAAGACTGTGAAACCTGTTAAGCGATGCCTCAATAAGGAGATTCTGGGTCGATACTGCACTCGTTTGCATTTGTTCAGTTTCAAATGGAGATTAAGTTCTTTGCGCGTTACTACTGATTAGTATTCCAAAGTGGCTCTCCAGCCCTACTGCAAAATATTTAAAAAAGGAAAAAAAAATTTAAAACAATGCCTGCCACGTTCGGAGAGAAACTATATTAAAACTTTCAGTTCAAATTAAACTTTGAAATTGCAGACTACCAAGATTTCCATCATAAGATTAGTTTTCATCCAGTGTATGAAGGGAGGCTACTGTAAGGAGAACGATCCCTCGGAAAATGTTATCATGAAAGTATAAATGGAAAGAAGTATTTCTTAGTCGAGAAATAAAACTCCACCGATTGATAACATCAACGGTTGTTTATACAGATGGAAAAATTACGAGTTTAGATTTTGAAAAAATAAAACAAAGTTATGACGTCACGTGGGCCCCACTAATGTCATGTTCATATTGGCCCAGCTCATTAGAACAAAATTAGACACATTGGTGTTGAGATATCGAGTTAATAAATAATAATAATTATCAGTAATAATTGTTCATAATTAATACTAATTTTCAATAAATTATAATAATTTATAATGATTTTTGGTAATTAATAATTAATAATTTATTGCCGACGTTGGTAGGTGGATATAAAAATCCCATCATTATATCGGTACACATTTTTTGTAATTAATTAATCATCTCTATAATCGTTTCATCAAATCTATCTCTAAATCTAAATCTATCTATCTCTAATCAAATCTATCTTTATATCTTAGTGATCTATACAAAAGGGTGATCTGCACAAAGAAGATAATAAAGAGTTGTTGTATCAGAGTTGTAGCAGAGTTTTTTTCCCCAGATTTTTTTCCCGACCTCATTCAATCCAGACGATATTAAATCATTAAAAACATTAAATCATCCTCATTCCCGTGAGAGGACCATTATGTAATTCCATCAGAGCAGTACATAGAAACAACAAAGCCCTTCGGAAGAGCTGGTAAAAATAATTTGGTTTAAAGTTACAAAAGACGTTATAGAGCTGCAACAAAGCAAACGTTGAATTGCTAGTTTTAATTTTTTATTTATTTTTTCTCTTAGGCCGATGAGGGAATCTTAAAGGTAGCATTTGAATATCTTAAAATACTTTGAGAGGTTATGTGGGACTTATAAATCACCTAATCGGGTTTAGATGCCAAATGAGGAAAACCAGACACACGAATAAGACTCAGGTGTCCTGATTTCAATCCGGCGTTAATGTCCGAATAAATCGGCGACGGATTACAATGTTTTGAAGTAAAATATCCGATTATGATTGTCTTCGTCTTTTGGGGGGCGTAGCTGCGACAAAACCCATCGCTCCCCGGGTGTCTCGCCCGTGAGATGAAGACGCGGACAGCGTCGTCCCAACAGATACGATGGAGGAGCGGATGATTCAAAGACGGTCCTCAAAGGCCTCCGAGGAGCTGGGGATGGATGATCGTGAAAGGGAAGGAGGCACCAGGAAGATTGTACCACAGTGGAGTCAGTACAGCCACCAGCATCATCAGCACAACTACCAGAATGGAGAGCCTCCGATGCCCAGGGTTCCGAGGCACTCGATCACCACGGAGACTTGTGACCTCGTATGCAAGGTAGGATTCCAAACTCGTTCCAATTTGATATCTAATTCGTTGCATCGATGATTTACTATGTATCAACAAGTGAAATTTCAGAATTCTTGCCATTACAAAACAGCATCCAATAAAATATGTACTTAAATACGGTGGAAACTTGGGGCATCTTTGACTAATTTTGCTGCGGTTCTGGCTGAAGTGAAAATTTCAATTTTTCACATTTTCGCCCTTAGAAATGTTGTAGTAGGTAGGCATGTGCAATATAAGTAGTCGGTGCATATGTTCACCAACTGCATACTAATTCATTGAGGCTTTTTCATAGCTTTTATCTACTCAAATTGATAAATTTCAAAAATTTCACAAACAAATAAAATCATGTAGGGTGTTTCTTTATTGAAACACCAAATAGAAAATAACCAAATAACCAAATAGAAAATCCACAGTCATGCAGTATGGGTACAAGAGCAAATTTCCGAAGAAATAACTGGTTTTACGTAAACTTTCTCCATTTTACTGGTTTTATGGCACATTTTGTCTCCTTTTTCTGCTGAAGTACACCTCAGTTTATAGATTCTACAACGTTGAACACGATGGCTCATGGTGAAGTCAGAACTGCGATACGTCATTCTGATACAAGGTTAGAGCAGATGAACCGTGAAGAACATCTCAAGTAACAACCACGTTTCTTCATCTTCAAAGTTCTCCAGTTCAAGAACGAAAATATCGCAATTCTGACTTCACCATCGTGTTCAGCGTTGAAAAATCTTAAAAATGAAGTGTCACTCGTCGGAATATTTCATTTTTGGAATTTACGGGTAATTTTTTCCCTTTAAAATTCCCCTAAACCCCCCCTTAGAATGACCCAATTCAGTCCATCTAAGAACATAACCTTTTGATTGCTAAAACAAATTATTTGTGCAAATTTGAACTCAAATTTCATAGTCTGGAATGGAGTTGTTGTCTAGAATGTCACATACACATATATATATTTAGTGTATAAAGCGAAAATCTTGAGACCTTCTCCATCTTTCAAGAAAGTGATCTAACTTTCTCTCAAGTAGCTTGAAGTGGGCAAACTTACCAGGTAGTCTCCAACAGATTTTGGTTGTTTGATGTTGCCAAAACTGGTGACAGCAGTCAAGTACAGTCGTCGCCAATCCACATAATTTTGTAGACCTGGAGGATGTAAAGGCCGGTATGGTCAAAGCTTGATAGGGCTACGTTAATACATACTATTGTATTAATATTGTATATTATTGTATAGATACATTTAATGTATTTATTTGTGCCTACTAACGTGTGAGAGGTTAACATACTGAATGTTTTGCCTAGGTCATGCTTCTTGGAGACTCAGGTGTGGGTAAAACCTGCATACTTGTACGTTTCAGAGACAACATGTTCCTCTCCGGGAACTTCATTTCTACCGTTGGCATCGACTTTAGGGTACGTCTCTTCGATATTTAGTTGGACTTATTACTATTTCCCCACTTGAGCTAATATCTAAATTCATTGCAATATCCCAATACGAATCCATGTTTCATATAAGAATAAAAATCCAAATAGCGCTGGACCTTGTCCATGAGCTTGTTATAGATTTTTAACTCTAAATATCGTCATCCTCTGCTCAAAACCCCTGAACAAGGTAAGTGTTAACTAATAATCAGTAGAATTTAGTGGACTCTCGACTTCAAATCTCAGGTATGTACCTACTGGTATCAAATTAGTCTACTGAGTCGTATGGCATCATAACTCAAATTTATCTTCCTTTCGCACAAATTGCTGATAGTGGTTGGTAGTAAACTTAGTAGGCAGTTACTAACAGTCGGAAATATGTGATCCGTCTCACATAAATCCGCACAGGTAGCCTCCGGGTGAGGAAAGTACTTTTTTCGATTTTTTAATGACTATCATCAGTAATGTATCGTAACTATAATGAGTAAGGGTTATGAGGGTGAATCAATTGAATGTAAAAACATTTATTGTAGAATGTAATCTGGACGACACCCTCAGACCCCCAGATTATTACAGTTGGGATCAAGGATCAATGCAAGGAAACATGGAGCATGTTTGGGAATATGTACATAATAACATTGGAAACATCCTAGTGGACGAACAATGCTCATTAACTCAGACCAGACACTCGCAATGACTTGACACTCATAAGTGAACGACCCCACACCCGAAAACGAGAGAAACACAAAGAGGAACTTTGAAGGACTAGTAAGGTCCCGTTTCAAGCCCTGGATTGGGGGCGTGGTCAAATGTGGGACAGGACGACCACGCTCTTCCAAACCAAATCACGCCCGTAAAAACCAAGGGCAGATTCAGGCTTTTCAGGGGGGGGGGGTGCAGATTCTTAAGCAAAGGCGTTTTTTTAGAGCCAGTTTTAGTCCAAAAACATTATAGCAATCATAGCAATACCAACATCATAGCAATCGTCTAATGTTTTTCGATTCTTAAGCGAGGGTAGTTTTTTAAAGCCAGTTTTAGTCCAAAAACATTTTAGCTATCCCCGTGCGATCCGCTCCTGGTAAAAACATGTTCCATGTTAATATGAGGGCATTGAAAATGCCAAGTGGAGTGACGTGCCGGTATATTCGGTCACGCTACTGAAGTGAGACGTAAGGTAATGATTTGAAAAGCTCGTACTGACATCTTGCAGGTGGGTAAATTCAGTGGATGACTAGTTGACGTTCTTCGTTTTCATTTGTGCATATGTGTTGGTTGTGGTCAGTATAGACAGGTACTTAGCGGATGTCCCATGTAATACCAGGGATCTAAATGATACAGGTCACTATTACAACAGAGGTACATAATTACCTGATGAGACGAACGTTTACAACGTCATCAAGCGGACAAGTCCTTGGCCCGTTCAACTATTGATCATTTTAACCTCAAGTCGTTTGAACATCAGATCCACCGTTGAATCATTAGGTACTTAATAGTTCAATTATGATTTATTTATTTTGTTTTTTGTTTTACAGAACAAAGTGGTGCAAGTGGACGAGACGAAAGTCAAGCTTCAGATATGGGACACGGCAGGTCAGGAACGTTTTCGGAGCGTGACGCACGCTTACTATAGAGACGCTCACGGTAATATAGTCGTCAAACTATTATGATAGCTAACTATTATTATGGTTGGTATGTTTCTCTTCGTGTACAAACTAACAATTGATGCCCCGAAGGAGCAACTAACGGGGAAGTTTGAACACTACGATTTCCCCCATTACGGCTGTGTTTGTGATTTTACTGACATTGTAGTGAGTTTCTGATTATGTACGGTTATCTTCACATTCAAATCTAAACGGTTCTCAACCAAAATAGTCGATCTGATTACTGTTCTGAGAACTTGGAGGTCTCAATTTGCATCCACTCTTACTGTGTACACTATAATAATATACGAGTACCTACATATTATGTTCAGAAAATAGTGATGGTCAACATAGAATCATCAGCATTTCATAGTACTTCTGAATGATCCTGATTTTGGAAGATCAAAACAACTACAATTTCAAGCTGAAGTGCCAAATGTGAGATTTTTGTCCCATTCCTTCCTGGAGAAATTTCTCTGGAAAAAAAACTATAATAGAGGTGTATTTAACCGCCAGCTTTCGAGTTCGAATCCACTCTTGAATGACACCAGGAAAGTAAAAAAAAAATAAAATAAAATAAATAAATAAATCCCTTTCAACTTGCAGGTATAACACTTATATGGCCTGCAAAGCCAAATGAAATTGATGAAGATCCTTCAAGTAGCGAAGATGAACCTATTTGTTTTTTATCAATGTGTTTTTGTTTTTTTTAATCAAATTATGATTTATTTATTCATTTTTTATTGCAAGAAGTAATGAAATAGGTTACTTTTTGCAATAATTCTGTCTAACCTGAAGATTAAAAGCTTTTCTTTATTAAGTAATAGCACTTAAAATAGATAAAAACTGAAAAATATTATTGGCCGCCTAGATCCATTAAATACCCGTATGCGCGTCGTTTGGAACAGTAGTAATCCTATTATTCCACATGAATGGCATCAAACCCCAAAATTAATACGTTATTCTGTGCCCCACACGTTTTGTTAAACAGATAATTTCATGTGCACATACCTACTCATTTACATTTACATGATATTCCATCGGAATCACTATCTCCATTTTAATTATTTAAACAGTGGTACCTACTTCAATTCCAATTTCAGAAGACATTTTTTTTTGCAGCTCTTCTCCTTCTGTACGACGTAACGAATAAAAACAGCTTCGACAATATCCGAGCCTGGCTGGGTGAGATCAAGGAGTACGCGCAAGATGATGTCGTTATCATGCTCTTGGGTAAATATTTTCCTTCAACATGTCGCACGTTGTGCTCGTAGAATAAAAGGGGCACTTCTCAAAATCGCTACTTTTGGGAAATCGAGTTCAAATTTTTTTATTTTTTGAAATCCTCGCCCTGGTTATAGCTGTATACAGAACCAGAGATAATTTTTAAATAATAACTTTTTTCAGTTTTATTCGATAGGTAAACAGAGGCTCTAGTTTTCACTTATAAGGATGTATCCCGAATAATCGTAAGCTGAGGAGGGGGGATTCCCATAAATTTGGTAAAAAACGCTGATGTGCCCTTTTCATTCTGCCAAACCCATAGGTTTCGGCAGTTGTGACCGTTATAATAGTTTGGTAGGGGCACAAGTTGACTAATCAGTGATTTGGAAGATGAATAAGTAATTCTATCATACTTTTTCATGAAACACCATTCAAAAAGAAGTTCATTACAATAATTCAGGAAAATCGCCTCATCTCAAAATGTTTGTACAAATCATTTTCCTACACTCAAGTTATTCATCCTAGTTGTTAGGTACAGCCTTCATTAAAAGAAAATTGTTTAATTCTTTTTGATCTTTAATCACAAGCCTCGCTTTCAGTGAAGGAGAGCAACGGCAGTAGGTAGCAGCTCGGTAGCAACTTACGATGTAATGACAATCATCATTATTATAATAAACTTTAGTATACTAAAAACTGGACTATCTAAGCGTAGGAGCATCATTAATGAACTTAGGAACCTCATTAAACATCTTCAAAGTAAAAAATATAAATAGGTAGAAAATGATATTTGAAAACACCCTTAAAGAGAAGAGCTGGAGTACCCAGGGTTGGGCAAAATCTTAATTAGAAGTAAGATTAGGAATATTTTTCTGTGATCATGATAAGATTAAGATTAATCATAATCAATGTTATGATTAAGAATACATTTTTAAGTAAATTCCTAATCATAGTGATTATGGTTTTAATCTTATTCTTATTCATAGAATTATATTCCTACGATTAAAAATCGTAATCTTATTTCTGATTAAGATTTTGCCCAACTCTAGGAGTACCTGAGGTAAGTAAAAGTCGAGGTACAATGGAAATCCAATCACAAATTTTCATAGAAAGACCTTTAAGCATCAGGAATAATAATTAACAACCGATCGGGACTGACGATAGAGTTGTGCCCCTCTTAAACTTCATCCCCCCCACTCCAACAGGCGGTGTAATGAAGACATGTTCTGCTTTCTAGTGGTGAGTTTTTGCACCAGGACTAAGCTCATCAGCGCTGCTTGTAGGGGCTTGAAATGACGCATTTGAAAAAGGCATAATAAAAATTCAATTTTTGAGTTGTGACCCTTTCATTCCACATGTGCGATATGTCCATTGATTATAACATTAATCATAACGGCAATTGCCGCCTTTTATGTGTACCAGACTTCATTTAAATGGTCACATAAGTTAGAAGGATTTGTCAATGTTTTTTTGGTACCAGGAACTGTAGAATGAAACCCACCCAGGCATCGTGTTTGATGAATGGGTAAATTTTCTTGGAAGCTAACTAACTTCTTAGATGAAGTACCAATTGTAATCATCTCCCAGACTAACGAGCAAAGTTCCGATTAGTTGGTTAATGCGGGTTAGTCGTTATACTGACCTAAGTTGAAAGAACGATTTTAAACTTTTCCTATTCAATAATTCATTATTGAGATTGCATCCGGTGTTCTTCCGGACAGTACGAGTTTGAGAACAAGTCTTATAAGTGATTGGTGATAAAGTATTTATTCTTGGTTGTTGTTCATCATGCACTTGATGAGAGTTGTTTAAGTGGTCCATTCGTAAGACATTGAAATTGAAATAAGAATTGAATTACAGGAAATAAGTGCGACTGCCAAAGCTCGGAGCGGATGGTGAGACGGGAAGATGGCGAGAGGATCGCCCGAGAGAACACAGTTGCGTTCATGGAAACGTCCGCCAAGACCGGCCAAAACGTTGATTTGGCCTTTATGGCAATCGCTAGGTTAGTCCAATTTAATCACAACTCATGATGAAAAAAAAATAATAATAAAAAATAAAAAAAGCAAATTGATAGACCCTTGCAACAAAAATGAAATTATTGTCTCTTGAAGTCTAATGAAATTGACGTTAAGTACAAAGGTTTTATGGTCATTATTATGGTGCAACGGCTATACACATGACAGAAGAAAAGCATTTGACAGAAATAAGTCAGAACCCAGAAGGTGAGAGGTGCCTCACAGCCCCACAAAACAGCTGCCAAAAGCCATAGATCCCTAGGCCATCCCTAGGTTAAACGACAATTTTCAGGTTAAATGGTCAACTTTCAATGAGATAAATTTACAATTTGTAATGGAGAAGGATCTTACATTGTAATGTTTTAATTCATGAACATGAAAAAATCAGATTTTCAGAATTTGAATTACTATCGATACTCAGTAAAAGGAAATATTTTGAATTTCAGACATTGGCAGCTAAACTGGATGTGAAATGCATTGGCAATTCTCCATATAATAATATTATACAGAAAATTGCCAATGCATTTCACATCCAGTTTAGCTGCCAATGTCTGAAATAACCTAGGAAATCCCCTATATATAACATATAATAATATTATATGTTATATATAGGGGATTTCCTAGGTATATTATATTGATGAGCCTCTGACAGGGACATAATATGTTATATATAATATGTTATATATAGGGGATTTCCTAGGTAATTTCAGACATTGGCAGCTAAACTGGATGTGAAATGCATTGGCAATTTTCTGTATAATATTATTATATGGAGAATTGCCAATGCATTTCACATCCAGTTTAGCTGCCAATGTCTGAAATAACCTAGGAAATCCCCTATATATAACATATAATAATATTATATGTTATATATAGGGGATTTCCTAGGTATATTATATTGATGAGCCTCTGACAGGGACATAATATGTTATATATAATATGTTATATATAGGGGATTTCCTAGGTAATTTCAGACATTGGCAGCTAAACTGGATGTGAAATGCATTGGCAATTTTCTGTATAATATTATTATATGGAGAATTGCCAATGCATTTCACATCCAGTTTAGCTGCCAATGTCTGAAATTCAAAATATTTCCTTTTACTGAGTATCGATAGTAATTCAAATTCTGAAAATTTCAATCCGTTTTGTATATTATACAAAACGGATTGAAATCCCTCACCCGGACATAAGACTTAAAAACAGAAACATACTAAATTAAATAATTTTTTTTAAAATATAAGTTGTAAAACGGACCACGTTTTTAAAACGGACTAAGTATAAAATGGCCCTAAGTATTTTTCAAGGCCCTTCTACAATTTTGAGGGAGGATAGTTAGTGGCTATTGATATACAGGGAGTCTCAAAAGTTGTTAGTTTTGATACACCCTGTCTTTGGAACACATGGAGAGAAAAACGTGGGACGAAGCCAGTAAATAATACAAAGTAGACAATTCGGATGAATTCACAGCTGGTTTTAGTGAATTGGAAATTTGATTCGCTGTAATTCAATTCCTTAACTATCATAGCTTGCTGATCCCATTTCCAATTCACTTAAATTATTTGTAAATTCATCCGGATTGTCTATTTCTAGTACCTATTTACTGGCGGCTCCCCACGTTTTTCTCTCAGAGAATAATAAATAAATAAATATATCCGTAGCCACTAACGATCCTCCCTCAAAATTGAAAAAAGGCCATGAACAATAATTATTATTTCACACTTTTTAGACTGTTTTAAATATGGGATGAAAAAAACTATTTTTTTTTAAATTTATTATTTCCTGTCAGATGATTCAATCTGTTGGATGCAAATGTTTCCAAATTTAAGTATCTTAATAAATGTTTGACTCCAAAATCTGTATCCGGATTGGTCCAACGCGTCGTTATAGTATCCATAATATACATTTGGCGTCCACCAAAATAGTTTCACAAGCGGTTTGCCACGCCCATATCGTTTTCTTTGTTGGGCCCCCCGCCAGTCAACCATTTTGTATCTCCAAGGGCTCTGTTGTCACTCGAGTGTTTTTGTGTCACACTGTTCAAACTTTCAACGTAACTTTCGTAACCATAGAATCTAAATCGTTCAATAATGTAATTAACGTAGGTAGCACCACCCCTTTCTGTGTATGACTAGAGCCTCGTCACTAGGCTGGAACTTTGGAAAATTACATAATTTTTTTTAAATCAAAAAACATGATTCCAGTTTGGTTACCACATCATCTGACTCATTTATCACAATATTGATTACTTGTTCATGTACATATTTTCATTTTGTCTCCAGAGAGTTGAAAGCGAGGAAAAACGGAACGCACAACCGGTCCTCATTCAACGTGCAAGAATACGTGAAAGAACAAACGCAAAAAGCGTCCTGCCCGCCCTGCAGCTCTTAATTCGCGTTGGGCGATAATAAATGCCTTAATACACAGGAAATCTCAATATCAGAGCATTTATTCGCAATTCCGATGTGAAATATTCAACAACTAAGTCAACATGCATATTTATTTATTGAATGTCTATGAAAACGTATAGTCAATGACTTGAAAAATAATATTTTAAATAGTGAGAATATAAACGTTATTCTTCCTGTATATTTGTGTATTGCTCTACGACTGTACCACGCTTAGTGATAGTGCACTTGACTGCTCTTACGGATAAGTCACAGCAACTTTAAATGATTAATAAATCAAAAAGACAACATGTTAATATAATTAAAAAGAAATTTACGTAGATGAATCTGCGGTTAAATAAGAAAACTAATCGCTAACAGATGATTGTTTCAACTGAATAATTTGTACTTACTTTTTGGTAGCCCGTAAAATGAACAGCATTCAATGGTTTTTCGCATTACACATAAATTGAATGATTCATACACTGAATTTCGATGGAGCTAAATCTAAACAAGATATTTGAAAATTATTTCAGCCAGACTGCATTTTGTTGGTATACTCACACGATAATTTTTAAGCCAGATGTTTGTCAATAATAATACTTAAGTATCTGTATTATGTGTACGTTCGGTATGTACTTAGATTATGTCTAGTTCCAGAAATATCTTCTTGTTTGTCAGCTGCTGAATTTATTGTAACATTGATTGGGCCAGAAAATAGTGAAATTTTTTGGTAGGTTCACATGGTGCGTACTCAAACTTTGGTCATCCCTACCATAGAATTTTAAAATCCAACAATTAGTGGCTAGGTATATCAAAATCTTAGAGTATTTGCTGCACCATGTCAGATCTACCCAAATGTCTGCGCGACACTTGAAATTCAGTTAGGCATGATGATGTTCATGCCTGGATATCATAATAGAGACTTGGAATTCAGTCTGGCTTTACTGGTTGACTGGTTTACTGTTTACTGATTGATTTTGAAGTATTTGATCCATCTTGTGTTGTCTAGATTATGTATTTTTCCCAAAATGTGGTGCTATTTTATTCTTAAATAAGTAAATAAAATAAAATGCAAGGATTATGAAAAGATTTTAGGTTATTGCGATGCACAGGCGACAAAGATTTAAGAAAGAAGAAGAGCTCAGTGGATTAAAGGGATTCAAGTACCATGGTGTCTTGTGAAAGTTTTTCTTAAATCCTCCTGGATGCTCAAAAATCAGAGAGGTTGTCAGGTGATGATTGGTTCCTGCCTGCACTGCCAAATGTAATAGATTGACAGGATTGACAGTTCTGTAAATCGTTTGTAACCAACTTTTAGTCTTGTAGCATTGATGTAAGTACAGAAACACCATCGTACAAACAGAGCAGCTCACGTGTAGGGTTTAGAGGTTTATAAATCCCTTTTATGGCAAATTGGCACCGAGCAGAGCAGTGCAATGTGTACGAATATTTATTGTCCTAAGTGAACTAATAGTTTGAACAACGGGTCTGACCCGTGTAACGGGATCATTATTGAGTTGAGATAATACATTTGTACTTCATGATAATTTCGAAACCAAAGTTACCATTATTAAGCAGGTAAACGTACTTTTAAGAGAAAGAGCAAATAATGATAAATTAAACACTTTGATAGTTATGTAAGGCTTTTTATGTTGTTTTTTTTTTAATTTTGCAGCTTGAAATTTTTAGAAAAACGTTTTTACAGGCTTATGTGAAAAACTTCAATGTGTTCGAACGAGAATAGCCGTGCAAATCCCTCCCTTACGCAAAATCCTTAGGCCGCGAGTACCGCGTTTTCGCTTTTTATACTTCCATAAAACGGTAATAACATTCAATGTAGAAGTAGAAAAATCTGGTTATCATTCGGTTTGATCCAGAACTAAGAAGAGACCGATGAAAAGAGCTTTATGTGAATACCACTGGTTTTTGGCGTATTATGATGTAGGATTGTAGGATGGATCCTAGAACTGTTGGATGGTTGCAAGCACGTGAATAGCACATGGCGGCCTTGTGAGTGATCAGGGAATTATTATTATTATTATTATTTTTTTTTTAGAGAGAGAAGCAGAGAGACGTGGTTCAAAACCATTTGCAAGCTGTGATTCAAGCGCTCTCTTGTGCAGAGAGGTGTCTTTTTGTTATAGAGATTACAAACTGTTGAACGCGGGTTGAAACTCTCGTCGCAAATCAATCAACCCGTGCCTTAGTTGGAGAAAAATCAAACTGAACGCAATAGTAGTCAAAACAACGTGGAGATCGTTATTAAGAATATTGACTGTGAACCAACAATTTTTCAACCCTTAGAACTATGTAGGCCCCATACCTGTACCCCACATTATCTGGGCGGCTACGAATTCCGTCCCGGAACCTCATTAAAATATTAAGCCGGCTTAAAAAACCTTGGGATTCCGTCCCTACCTTTAGCGTGGGGCTCACTGGCACCTTGGGATTCCGTCCCAACAACTTGGACCCAGCCTACTGAAACCTTGGAACTCCGTTCTGAGGAAAGTAAAAAAAAAAACTACAGACATTGTGAAACATATCATCGTATAATATACAATAATAATATAATATACACGCAAGGCCAGTTGTGACAGTACCCTATATGGTACTAATCAGTTGATTAGGGGATGTTTTTATTCCGCAACCCCGTCCACTTGATCTATATGTCCAACTAATCTATATGGTACTAATCAGTTGATTAGGGGATGTTTTTATTCCGCAACCCCGTCCACTTGATCTATATGTCCAACTAATCTATATGGTACTAATCAGTTGATTAGGGGATGTTTTTATTCCGCAACCCTGTCCACTTGATCTATATGTCCAACTAATCTATATGGTATTAATCAGTTGATTGGGGGAGGTTTATCGGAGGAACCACTAGCCATTCCTGATCTTCACTTAAAACCGTGAAACGTTTTTTAAGTAACGTGTTTATGTTGGCTGTTCACAAAGACTTCTAATCAACGCTGAGAGAGAGCGGGACGGAAATCCAAGGTTCGCCCGAGCCGAGGGATTAACCGTGCGTGGGTTTTACCTGCTCCCGGGACGGAATCCCAAGGCACCCCATTATCTGTTATACGTATTGGAATTCTCAACTTATCCCCAGTGTTTACTTCGGCCACAGGTACCAACCCTGAGTCCCATCTGACATCTGTCCATGAGCGCATGCGCGTATTTGTCGTCTTGTGAGGGGGAAGGGGAACCACCCGGACCCCACGTTGTTCTTCAAAAAGCCAACCTACGCAGAACTAGTGCATGGCGATAAAGGACTTGGGCTTTTCTGTCTGTACCAAAAGTTTATGATTTTCGATTACCTAGTTGATTATAATTTCATCATTTCCATCATTCGAATTCATTATTCCCTCAAGTCACCATTTCAATGGACCTCGACGCCTCATTATGAAGAGTCCTGTCTGTTACGTCTAAACTGCACTGTTATACCTATCCATTGGGTTGAACCGAATGACCGTTTTGTCTATTCACGATCAAAATGTATATGAGTGTAAAATAGTGAAATACCATTTTTAAAGAAACAATATTGGTGTAAAATGAATGTTCCGAAATATATTTTAGAGTAGTTAAAAATAGTCATCGACTTACAAGAGTTTTTAGAAAAAGGTTGTACACTTACCCCGGTGTCGCTAGCTGAACTCACCAAATAAATACCTACCTACCAAGATTATAACTAAGAATAATTGTTGTGAGTAAATAGTTGAATTGGTCAATCTTCTTTTCAAGAGGCCGGGAAATTCAGGATTTTGATTGAATATTGAAGTGTTTAATGGTTACACCTCGAGATTGATGTATTTGTTTGTAGTTCTACAAAGAATATGCTACGGTGCATAGATCCATAAATGTTAAGTGAGTTTTTTACTGAAACTAGTGGCGTACCCAGGGGGGGGGGGGGAGTCCAGGGGGTCGAACATCCCCCCTCCCCCTCAAAAATATTAAAACATTAAAAAATCATACAATGACATTAAGAATAACAAGACATTAAAAAAAATCATGAATTTAAACAAGATTTCTATGAAAATGATTTTTTTTTTTATTATGAAAAGTGTTAAAATCAGTACTCTATTTAATACCCTGATTGTCAAAAATTATCCGGGGGGGTGACTCCCCTACTTTTGGACTCCCCTACTATTACTAATCTCAGAACGTTGACCCAGCACGCTGAAACGGGGCTAATAAGGGTCGGGGCCCAGGTCTTCCCTGACCGATGTTTTCAGCCATGAGAGTACACGCCTCGAGCCCATGTGCCACGTTACGTCTGTCGGACTGTACGCCATCACTTCCAGCTTTGGTTACCAAGTGACTCAATTCCTTCTTGTGAAACATTACTTTCCCAAATCCTCAGAAACGGCATTACTTTGGAAATTGTTCCTGAATTGATCGAAAATATTGATTATTTTGATAGTTTGATTATTATAATACTAGAGGTCTGAGCTCATTGTTGAAATATAAGGGTTAACTCAATTGACAAATAGGTTTATTTGACTGCTAAATGCTATAAGTACATATTTATAATACATAAAACCTCGTGAGCTACATTTTGGCTAAAACTTTTTGCAAAGGATGACAACCTACCGCACGTCATCGACCCAAGAAAAAAGACTAAGGACTTTTTTTTTTGCCATCGCAAAAAATTTGTGATTTGGAACGAGGTTTTGTGTATTCACTGCATAACTCACGCACTACAAGATTGAAGAAGGTGATGAATATAAATCGAAATTTTGTAAATGTATTGGGATCATTCCTTGTCAAATCAACACGTTTTTAAGAGATTTTTTTCATCACCATCTCAGACTTTTATGAAGTTTGATTTAAGGAAAATAACAAATTTCAGCTCAATATTCCAAATGGTTTCCAAAATTGTATAAAGACTGTATAAAGTTTCCAAAAAACCCAAAATTTTGACCTTCTGCATCATTTTCAAATGGACAAAGCAGCTCTTCTAGACAAAATAGAGAGTTGAAATTTGTGTCATTTCAAAGCTATTCATAAGGGCTAAATAAATTTTCGGGGGGGGACTTTTTTTTCGAGAGCTGCTATGTCCATTTGAAAATGACGCGGAAGGTCAAGATTTCGCGTTTTTGGAAACTTTACCAAGTCATAGGTACTTTGAAAAAAATTGGAGGTATTGAGCTGAAATTTGATATTTTTATTAGTCCCCATAAAGGCAACCTACATACTGAATCTCATCAAAGATAGTGAGGTTGATCCAATAATCACATTCCGACAAACGTACCTATAAACAATCAGATATTAAAATATTGTTTAGCAGCTTCTTCTTGTAACAATATTTTCTTTGGCCTAATTTAGTTCACCCTGTGCTTTGTGGTAACGAAAGGTATTGTGAGAGGTATCCAAAAACCATTACCTACCGAACTCTAAATAAACTGGATATATGTGCAAAATTATGGATATATATGTGCATATTAAATATTATAACATACCCCAGCTTAAACATGCTCCACATGCTAAAACTTTGGAAAGATACGCGTTTCTTAGTTGTTAATGTTTGTATGGAGAATAGCACTTTCATTATAAATAACTGAAAGTCGGTTTGTGAATGAATACCAGTAACCGTAATCACGTGAACGTACCGCCCTAGTGACCTGTATGGTATCAACTTGGCCTAGCAGCATGATGAGTTCCTAGCCCTGCATCAATGTAGATTGAACATTAATTGACCTCAAATCAAAAGCACCGTTGTCATTGTGTTGTACATTCTTTGTAAATATTAAGATTCGTTCAACAAAACGGCTTTCAGTTAATATTAATGGTGGCATATACGTCGTGGAAATGGATTGTTAATATTTTAGAAGAATTACGATAAAAATTGATGTCAATTCCTTGCATTAAGCTCAATGCATTACATTGTGAACCAATAAATGACTATACCTGATTAGTGTTCTAATGAATTAAATATTTATTGCTGTATCAATTTGTTACAATATTATCATAAAGTTTACTGGTGGGCAAACCTTGTTTTATCTACCAACACTATTTATCCTAGTTTTTAACCTGATAGGAGAAGTATAGAAAAGCATTTTTAATACAAAATAAAATATTATTTTAGAAAATATAAAAGTTGTTGACATTTTCTCACCCCCCACACACCTGACTCTATTTTTCAGATTGTGCAACTTTGCAAAAAGATGATGTACAGTCTTTCTTCAATGATCACGATTAGTCTGATTTTAAGGTTGAGGTTTGGCTTGAAATCGAAGAAATCGGCTCAAAATGAATCTGATTTAAAATAATTGAAAAATTGTCAAGCTGAACTCTCACTACCAGGTAGGTACAACTTATACGAATTTCATATCTAGAATAGCTAGAATCATTAAATGATTCCTCATCCATCTTCCACGTCCATCGCCAAGCCCAAAGGAAGGTTGTTGGGTGGACATTCTACCTCTCGGTTCAATGAATAATTCAAAAATTGAAAATTGAATAATTCAAAAAATTAATAAATTTTATCCAGTCTCTCCGTATCTGGGGTACCTAATGTTTCGTTCATTTTCACAATAAAGCAGTGGCGGATTCAAGGGGGTCATGACCCCCCCCCCCCCCGGAGCAAAAATCGGCCAAAATTAGCATAGCAGTTGTCTGGGCGAAGCCCAGCCTTATTGCACAATAACCGCAAATTTCATATTTCAAGGGGTTACTCAATAGGTCCATACTAAGGCTGAGTTCGATTTTTCTTTGGGCGATTCCAATGGTTCATTATCGAAGATAATAAACCAAAAAGCAAAATCGATCGAAAACATCGATTTGTCCATGTTAAACAGTTGCGTAGCCAGTGGGGAGGGGGAACGGTCCTGACGCCACCCGGGAATATTGACACTTGTTAAAAATATTGAAAAATCATGAATTTAAAAAAGATTTCTTCGAAAAATGAAGCTTATTGATACTGATAAGTGTTAAAATTAGTTTATTAGCTTAGACATGCGGTTATTACCAGTGATTTCCAAATGCTCCATAAATAGAGAGAATTAAATCGCTAAAGACCTTAGGTTATGAACCTCATGCAAAATACGAGAATAATCGAAATTACAATATTACTTATTCAAATTCCAATCTGGATATATACACAATATCTTTAAAAACTCTGCAAATTCTTGACACAACGGTTCATTATCTTCTTCGTGCAGATCACCCTTCAGACTAGATCACTAAATGGTAGACAGTCGACTTGGCGGCCAAATTGAGTTAACTTCATATTCTGATTCTGAAATAGTTCTCCATCGTCTACGGTTATGCAATAACTGCTTTTTGAAGATTTGACAGCCATCAGCTGTAAGTTTTGGAAAATCTTAGACGATGGAGAACTATCAACCGTAGACGATGGAGAACTATTTCCAGAATTAGAATATGAAGCTAACTCAATGTGGCCGCAAGTCGACTTGGCTGGTTTTTGTAAAACACGGTCCAATTATCATTAATTAATTAATAAATTATTAAATAATGGTCGTACAAACCTCCGTATGGTCCGTATGCAACATCGGAACCAAATAATCGATTATAATATCAAATGATTAATCGTAAGCTTATAATCGATGTGAGCGATTCATCGGTATTGAATAATCAATGTTCGATTAATCGGAAGCAAATAATCGATTTTTAACCCATAATTATTTGCACTCCGGTGGTTTTCTTCGTGTATAGGTGACGACCTATTGTTAAAACACAAGGCTGAAGATAAAGAAAGGCCAAAACGAATAAAATCGCATAAAATAGCGTTTTATTATAAATTGAGGGTACTTATTACCTACTAATTGAACCGTTAAAAAGTGTACAGTGTGAAAAGTGTACAAGACTTGTAGAAAGGCTGCAGCTTCAGATCAAAAAGTAGGTAGTGTTTTAGGAAATCATGTAGATATGAAAGTTTTCAGAGGATAACCATGTGCTGTTCGAATCAGGTGGGCCAGTATGAACATACACCAGACAGGCTGCCGCAAGATTCAACCCCATGATAATGAATACTGATCTCCTCCAAGTTTGAACGGCTGGAACCTCCGGATGGTCACAAAAATTAAACTCTGCTAAACTAAAATTAAACTAAAAACTATAGGTACCGTTCCATTTGATTTTTTCCCTACCACCAGGGAGGAGGGGTACGTAGGGTTCAAAAAACATTAATTGTTCAAATCCCATTGTCAACAACCTTAATTTGAAACGGTAGAATATAATCGAAAAATCTAGACCCCCCACCGCAGTGGTAGTGGTTGAAGACAGATCGTCGTTGTTATTATTAGTACCTCCATGGATGAAGGATACCTCTATCAATACAGTAGGTAACAATAACGATGGTTTGTCTCAATTTGTATTAATCGATTAATCAGTAAAAATAATCGATTATTAAAAATCATCGGCAGCTAAACATAGATTAAAATTAATCGATTAATCAAGGTCAAATAATCGATTATTTATTTGCATTCCTAGTTCAAAACGAATTTTAGAACCTTAAAAACGCAACTCTTGCGAAAAATTGCAGTTCTCAGTTCAAGTTTGAGCAAGCGGCAGCCTGATTAGAATAGCTTAAGGGGGTAATAAATAATAATAATTATCAATAATTAATAAAAGCTATCCGTCTGATAATAATCATCAACAATTATTAATAATTTATGAAAATTCGTAATATTAATTATTTATTAAAATTATTTAATAAATTATTGCCGACGTAGGTTGGTGGAAATTGAAACCCTAGAATTATATGCATATCATCTTCTCTCTACACGTTTTATCTAACATTTAGTGAGTGATCTTCTGCACTAAGACAATAATAAACCGTTGTGTCAAGAATTTGCTTGAATTTGCAAGTTTTTTAAATTCGATTTTTGGAATTTGCGTATCTTGAAACGTAAACCCTCAAATGTTGCGGGGGTTATTTTTTTATTGGGCGATTCCGATGGTTCATTATTGAAGATTTTAGGGATTTATGGACCCCCCCCCCCCTCAGCTTATTGCTTTTTCAATGCTGAACAGGACAGTGAAGTGAGAATTGCGATATCTCTTTTCGCTATCAGATTAGAACAGACTAACCATGAAGAACAACTCAAAAATCAACCACGTTTCTTCAACTTCAAAGTGCTCTAGTTTGAGAACGGAGCGAGATATCGCAATTCCGATTTCACCATCGTGTTCAGCGTGAACAAACCTTTAAAATGATGGGTCTTTTGTCAGATTGCCTCATTTTGGGAATTTATGGGTAATTTTCTCCCCCTAAAACCCCCAAAAAACCCCCCTTAGATTGGCCTTTCGAATTTAGCCTTTCGATTGCTTAAACGGATTTTTTGTGCAAATTTGAAATTTTAATCTTAATTCTATCGTACCGTCTGGAATGACACATAAACATATACCTGTAGGTACCTATATAAATATATTTATAGTTGTAATGGATTTCCGTCCGGTTTTCGACCGTAGTATCTATATGGTGTGAGATATTTATATACATATAATTTTTGGTGTCTTTTGGCAGTGGATCCAGGATGGTCTGAAACGGATTTTGGTATGAAAAATATTTCAGAAATTCGAGTTTTTAAAAATTTTCGACCGAGAACAGTAGCTACACTTTCTTCAAAAATTCTCTAAAATGGAGAAAAATAAGTCACAGGTAGGTATAAGAGAACTCAACGTCAAGAACAACGTGGTCTTATTTCCCGTTGCGGGAAGTTGAATAGCCACCTGTTGGCGACCGGTTTGGGCTCAGTTGAACAGCAAGTGGTCTCTAGCGAGAGAGCGGAGAACTAAACAGCCATCACCGTAGCCAACCTAACAAATGCTATTTTCCCCTCCGCCCGACCCCTTCCCCAATCAACATAAAACCTAATCATTTATATTCACAGCCCTTCCCTACCACCTCCAAGGCCCTTGTTCATTGAATGCTGATGGAACTTTTGAGTCATCTGAAATCCAGATAGAACGATAACTGCTGTTTCGGCGACGGCTCTGCCAGACGTTCTGCGAACCTGAAATTCCCAGAAACTAATTAGTGACTTCGTTTTAAATTTGGAGTGGTCGAGACAAACTACCCAGAATCCAGGAGTACTTTGAAAAGGGGTCTTTTGAGTTGGTTGGCTTCATTGTCGAGATTCAGGTGAAAGCCACCGAACTTGGAATTCTAGTCGAGAATATCGGACGTTATTATTGTACTGGTTAATATCCCAGAAAATAATTTTCTGAATGGAAGGAGTCATCGTGGGGTCGTAGCCCCCGTAATCCGTTGACTTGTCGACCGTACGTTTTGGCGACTTCCAGGTAAACGGCGACTGTTTACGATTCATCATTATCGTTGAAGTCTGCTTGGCAGGTAGGAGACGACAGAAAGATTGAAAAGACGTCGACATCCCAGTAGGAGCGTGAAGGAAACGTGAATCGATGGGACTGGAATCCACCTCCCCAGTCCCCTTGACAAAAGGGAACTTCTCGTTTCAAACATGGCTGGCAGTCTTGGGCAATGGACGTCTGTGGTCACACTGCGACGGCCCCGTTTCCGATTAGATTGTGAAGTTTTCCGTTTATTTTTGAGCTGTTAGGACTCAATTATCGCGTTTCAACAAGTGTTATTGATCAGTTTTGTATACGTTCGTCTGGTGAATCCGTGTTTTCGGCTGATAAAACCGTCGGAAGTTCTCGTTCGTGGAAAGTTGATCGGCCTGGCTCGCCCCTCGTCGATTGCGAAGCATTGAAGTGAGAGCCCCTGACTGGCCGACTTCTTCTCATCAAGGAATCTTCAATGTGAATCCGTTCAAGACTGCGTCCATTATGACTGAAAAGCCGGAAAATTTTGACGTGTTGTGCAGGCTGTGTCTCAGCATTGACGGCCGAGTCCCGATTTTTCCAGACGGCCAAAATAAGGACGACCTCGCTGCCCGGATTTTCGAATGCGTATCTATTCAGGTCTGTAATAAGTCTGGTTATTTCATTTTGTGGTTCTTATGGCATTTATATTCTTTGCATGACGAAAGTGATTGCTATTGAACGGCAGATGGGCGACGTTTCCCCTCAGCCATTTGTAGTGAAGGCCAACTCCTGCCGCACTTGGTTGGATTCATCTCCATTTTTGTTGATGTCATCCAGCCCCTACCCGCTTTCATTCTTCTTGCTCATTTATTGCAACTCGTAGGCGATTTCGTAGTTTAGTCCCTTTGGCTTGCGCAACCTCCTAAAACTTGCTGTGGAAATGCTTTTTCGTCTCCTGGGATTTTCTCATCTGACTTTTGCGGTACGGGAGCCATATTGGTTGCTCGAGTCCCCTATCTGCCCTGGCACATTTTTGGATGGGAGCCTATCGCCCCACCCCAATCCTGGCACAAAGCCTGCTTTGAAACCCTGTTCCTCTACTCGGGATCGCCTTGCGCTCTGCCAACTGGAGGCCAATGGCGTACCTTGTTTCGTCTTGGCAGCTGCCTTTCCCCAATCAATAAATCGAAGGATCTCCCTGGATTCCTTGCTATCCACATTTCCACGCTTCAATCCCTCTGGTAGCAACAACTTTTCATGTAGATCTACGTTCTAACGTCATACAAACAGCGATTTTCTTGCCATTTATTCACCCCAAAGCACTTCAGTCTGTCATTCGAAATCACTTGGTTAGTCAATACAATGTCATGTCTCTATCTTTCGTGAACGTTGAAAAGGGCATTTTTATGCTCGTCATTATTTACCCCCTCCCTCCCACCAGCAGAGCACTCCTACCCACCCAGCCCCTTGTTGAATATCACGTCGACGTTCGAGAAACAATACCGCCTAACTACTGAAGAATCTAACAGGGAGAAGGAAAAACTGAATCGAAATGCAGGGTACAGGGGAAGAAGGGTATAATTCCACTATTTGTCGATTTCGAGGTTTCAATGCCTTCTAGAGGCTTTCTGGGAGTAGTTTCACGTGGTAGGTGGGTACTAGTGAAAAACGATTTCAATAGTTGATAATTATTTGGAATAAGAGTTGATAATTTTTTTTCATACCTTGGCAACGTGTCATGAGATGGTTAAGTTAGTTTTTGGTCTCCTGAACATTTTCAAATTTTGGAATCGTACCCTTCTTCCCCTGTACCCTTCAAATATTGTATCAAGGAACCTTTTTGCTAAAACTAATTATTATTATAACTGGAGTGAACCCCAAAGCACCCCCCTAGCATACCCTATTTCTTGTCAAGAGAAACCTTGAGGATGTGTTACTTTGAGCTGATTCAGTCATTACTGCTTTACTGTATAGTGGCCTGGGGAAGAGCTTCTCAATCTGCAAAATATGAATTACCCCTAACACAAAAAACTTTGGTTAAATTACTGATGAATAAGCCCAGACGATTCCCAACTAAAAATATTTTCTTAGTATTTGAAGTACTTTCCTTGGACCAATTGATAGACAGGTACTATGGTATTTTAATGTTTAATGAATTACCCGAGGATGTAAAAGACAGTACATCAATAATTGATGTACTGTCTTTTACATCCTCGGGTAATTCATTAAACATTAAAATACCATTGTACCTATGCGACCGCTTTGCAAAAGAAGTATTTTTAAACACAACCTGTAAAGTTTGCAATTATTGCAATATTTAAGAATAAGCTGAAGACATGTTTCTTTTGTAAATCATAGTGGATAGGTGGGTAGTGGTGGTACTCTAGCATGTATCATATCCAATCACCTTACACCAATGAACTTACTCCAATCACCAACACGAGCTTTGATCATCAGTGGTTGTAGCGTTCAGTTTATTAAGGGGATGTGTTTCACGCAGTATTTATTATTTTTGGTTTTTGTCAAATGCCCTTCATATTGTATTTTACATTGGGCTTACTTTTCAATAAACGCATGAATTAAAAAAATATAAATAAATAAATACCGAAGGTTTCCTAGCAACAACCCTCCTTCCACGAGAGGGGGCTCTACACGTTGATACCACAATCTCATTTTCCAAAAAAAATGGGAGTATTGTTTCTCGAACGTCTACATATCAGCATGATTTGAATGTTATAATCGGCCAGTCTGAAATAAATACCTGTAAATACCGTATCGAAGGTCTCAAAGCAACACCCCACATCGTCACTTTTGGCCAAAATGAGTTATGCGTACCATTCGAAGCGTCTTCCCCCAGCCGATCGATCTAAGTATAAGTTAGGTAACACTAAATCTCACGATTTACTTTACTGAATTACTCAGTAAACAGTCATTGGCAGATAATTTTTTGGCTCTGCTGAAAAGTTGCCAAAATGACGATGTGGGACGTTGCCGTGAGACCCTCGTTATTATGAACTCAAATGACTCCAACAGGGCTATTGTTCACCAGAGTGGCCGATGAGCTACTGGTGGGCAATGATTATTCCATGAAAAATAAAGGTGCATTTAGGTACGTAAAGATAACGTTTTGTATGTCGAGATCTGTATTAAGGTGCACATTTTGGCCAAATGGCACCAATCAACAATTTTGATTCTTTGTTCAAATCTGCTCTATCTGCCTTGGAAATGATTCAATATCACAATTGTAGAAATCATCCAAAGCTCTACATCTACTCAATTTCTTAATTTAAAAAGTTTTGATACACTCGGTATTTGTACAAGCCACTCAATCAGAACACGTTCAAACTCACACCCATGTTCCAATCAAGTGCCTAATGACCGCACGTGTAAATTGTAATGGGAATTAGGAGATTACAACTAATTGAATAGGACTGAATAATTATCCAATTGGAACACACCTCACCTTGTATAATACGAAACGTCTGTTTTTGGGATTGATGTCAATATCCGATAAATTAATAGACTGAATTAGTAATTTGAAATACTTGAAATACGTGTGCATACTAAAAAATCCACTGTCATGCAGCATGGCTATACGAGCGAATTTTCGAAGAAATAACTGGTAATCGCAAATTTTCTATGTAAAATGTCTCTATGTTACTGGTTTTATAACATTTTGCCTTCTTTTTTAGCCAAGTAACACCTCAGTTTATGGAGTTTTCATTTTGGGAATTTAAGCCCCTCTAAAACTTCCCGAAACCAACCTCAGCTTTAAGCTTTTTCAACGCTGAACACGATGGTGAAGTCAGAATTGCGATGTCTCACTCAATTATCGATTAGAGTAGATGAACCGTGAAGACCATCTCAAGTAACAACCACGTTTCTTCATCTTCAAACTGCTCCAATTTGAGAACGGAGCAAGATATCGCAATTCTGACTCCACCATCGTGTTCAGCGTAAAAACACCTTCAAAATGATGTGTCATTGTATTTCATTCTACCCCCCCCCCCCCTCCTAAAATTCCCCATAACTCCCCTTAGAGTGGCACGATTCGTTGCATCGACGAACTTAGGCATTCGATTGAATATATAATAGGTATATTATATACATAAAAGTTTTGGTGTATTTTGGCAGTGAATTCTGGTTCGTCCGGAACGGATTTTGGTGTGCAAATTATTTGGAAATTCGAGTTTTACAAATTTTGGACCGAGAACAGTAGTTTCCTTTTTTCGAAAATTCGCTAAAATCTGAGGTTGTTTCTTGTGAGCCAGTCCTTTAACAGTTACTACAGCTTTTTCCCAGGGTTGGCTTGTTTCAAGGTTTTAAATGAAAATGGAAAAAAAGTATTTTGACATCAAGTCATGGTGAGTTCTTAAATGCCACTTCCAGTCAAGAGGCGAACTCTTTCCTTCTGTGCTTCTTGATCTGAAATCTATCAGTGGTGTTGGGTACATGGTTATTTGGTTAATCAGTCTCTGCAAAACATACTTGTAAGCAATCGACCATCAGTGATTCCCATTTCAAGTTCTGTGAAGTGTACTTTACAAACGTAGCTACATAGGCAGTCATATGCATTAAATTTTATTTTCTTTGAAATTCATTCACGTCTTTCATTCGAAATTTAGGTTCACGATATGTTGCATCAAGTGTATAGTGAAAAAGTCGAGCTCATAGGTCGTAGGAACGTCTTCTAGTGTTTCAAGGAAACCAGTACTGGAGTCTGACCAAGACATCAAGCCCAGTCAATTCCAGCTTCGACCCACAGTTCAACACCTGGGAAAGTGAAGTGCCGCGATAAGTAGGTCTCCTTGGAATAGAAGCCACAGAGTCTGAAGAACACAGCGTCAGGGGCAATGACTGAGATTCGGTCGGTCTCCGTTTCTTATTGAGGTCTTTCTGAAAATGTGAACACCTGCCCAATAAGTTCACTCTCGCCCTGATTTTGCCTTGTCATCAACACTATGGAATGAGGACAATTATTTACGTACAACTCGCGTTTTAATTAGGCCAAACCACTTCACAGACTGGAATCCCTTGACAATCCCTCTTCATCCTTCAGCCGTGACGTCTCTTGTTTCCTGTTGGTTATTCCTCTTGATTATTTATTGCTAGATTCTTGTCAAACTGTAGTAATTCCACCTTCATGACGTTTTGAATGAACAGTATAATATACTGTTATTATCTTATTATGCTAAATATGATTGGGCCCAAAAATAAGATGACAGAAAGAAAACTCTTCAAGCCTAAGAGGCTCACTCATTCGATACCTAGTATTTTATAAAATCGAGCGATGGTGATCAGCAGTTTTTCATCGGGTTGAATACTATTGAGGAGTTTCCAAAAGGTACTAGAGACCATGGTTGCCAATATGGAGTTATTAACTTTCCGGCGGTTTTGGGATCGAGTTCTACACAAAATTCAATCAGATTGGAGCTAACATACTGTATCCCCTCAAAAACGAGGCTGAAAATTCAATTTTGTTTTAAAAAGTACTGTATCCGTCATGAAGCATCACTTAAATCTGTTTAGGTTCAACACGTACTACGTCCATTAATTAAGGGTTAAAAAGTATCACGCTGGCTACAGCGTTTTGAGCACAAAGTACTATATCCATTATAGGATTTATTTTATAGGATTTCTCTATAGGTAGCATTTCAAAACATTCTTGGAGTTGGTAGAAGGAAAATCGAAAACGCTGCTAAGTCAATTTTGATACCTGATGAGCAAATGGTTGAAGGGAAGTGCACCACTAAATGAGTTGAAACGCGCTCGCAAAGAAAGCACTTTTATTTTCATTGTTTTACACTAACCTATTTTGTGCTATTTCCATAAGTTGCTATTTCTACTAGTAGCTACCATTTGTGGCTGGTCGTATAGGTTAAGACGTAATTTATTAGGTTCTGGGATTAGGCCTTTGATAGGTATTGACAGGAGGAAAAGATTTGATTCCAAACGTACTACAACCACTTGGTTTGGTTTCAAAAAGTACAACCTATCCAAAATCTTGAAATTTCAAAGCTCCGCCAACATCAACAATTATTGACGTTTTGAAAAAAAACTTGGTTCTTTTCCCTTATTTTTAATTAAATTTTATTAAAATGTAGAATACATTTAAAAAAAAGTTTTTTTTTGCGGTTGGGCAAATTTTCAGCTTGTAAGATGCACCAGGTAAATGCTTAATGGTTTTCCGTGAATTCTTCGCATTTGACCAAAACGGATGGAAATGGATTTGACCTTTCAGAAACAAGTTCCTTAATTTTGCTTCAACATTTATGGTTTAATGAACAATTATGGGGATCAGATCGTTTGAGACGAATCGTAAACCACTTCCTGCTCCGAAACAACTGATTACCTTTCAACTTTTATTGGGTACTTTTCCCATGCGTACAATCGATATTGATTCACCACATCAGTCAGTGGGCATAATCAGAGGTTGTTTGGATTTTCCAATAAATATTTGTGTGGCGTTACATGGAGGGTTCACCCAGTAATTTGTATCTTTCCCAAAATAGTGTATTAAAACGTATTTCGAACCAAATTTTATACCTAAGTATATTTTCATAACTTTATCCTTCGGCATCATAGTTCCAAGCCTTTGAACAAGTACTATGATCGTTGTTTGGAGGAGGGGAAATTTCTTGCTTTCCTAATGTTTAATGTCCTAAATGTCTGATTATAGCAATGAACTGTATGAATTCTAACATGATTTTTTTTTAGGTGAAACGAGATGGCAAATTCCCTCTTAACGTTTGTTCTCCCTGCCTGGCATGTATCGAATCGTGGTACGCCTTCAAAGAGAAGTGTCACAAAACTCAAGATGCTCTTTCGTCAATGGTTGCTGGAACGGTTTCATTGGGAGTAAGTGTTCATTTATAGTAACAGTTTCTGGTTTATAATAACAATCTGGTTACCACCAACGCTCCATGAATTTTGAAATGGATTTAGAACACTCACAAACTGTTTCGAAGCAATTGATTATTTTAATATTAATTCCGTTGTTTTTAATAATTTTAGGATGGCATTGCTCTCTGCAACGGGGATTCTGAAGCTGTTGTGAAAGATTCGATGGGCTCCGATGAAAGTAATGAAAGTTTCAATGATTTAGCTAAGGCTGCAAATGACATTAGTGATGAAGGGAGTAGGGATGCTGAAATATCTGGCCCGGACGGTATGCCTGAAGTTGGTGCAGGTGGCAGCAATTCAGAAATGCCATGTGACATCGGGCAGCCTGTCATCGAGGATGGATCTTCTGAAGCGTCGCAGCCCCAACCTGAAAACGGCGATGACACCCAGACGAGTATTTCAGAAACGGGAAAAGCGGGAACAGACAAACCCGTGGATTCAGCAGCGGTGGAAATTCCTGAAGGGTCTGAATCACTTGAAAAGTCGGACGGTCGCACGTCAGAGACCGATATATTGAGAACCCACCTGACGGCCCATAGGGAAGAAGAGATTTCGGATATGGAAAACGATTCCAGGGAAGACCTTATGGAGGAAGATGAAGAGGAAGAATATGATGATTTTGTAGATGAAGAAGAATTCGATGAGCCTGGTTCAGCGCAGCTCGTAAATCCCAAGTTTGCATCCAAAACAGTAAACTCCAATCCGGATTCTTCTCTGTCTTCTGGCGCTGTTCAGACGGTCGATTTGTGCGAAGATGACGACGTATGTGTCGTGGAGCCGGAAATACAGAAAATCACCCTCGATGGTGCAGATTCTAACGACTCGTTGATCAAAGAACCTGCTTCAGAAAATCCGGATGTGCTAAAGTCAGCTCAACCAAAAGGCGAGATCAGTCTCAGAATCGAGTCTACTGTCACTCTTCCTGGTGATTTAGTGGAAAAAGGCGAGCAACCGTCAGAGTCTAGAGGTGATGATGAGGCTGCAGCTCCTGGTGATGCCAAAAACGAACAGATTGCAACTGCCAAGTCTTCAAGAGGTAAAATACTAATTCTTTGGTTTTCTCAGAATGGTTTTTCAGTGATCAAACCAGAACTCGCGACCTTTAAGCGGCTATAAGAGCCTACTACTTGTGTGATCTGTTGGATTTTATTTTTATGTTGGCGCTCTTCAAAATATTTTAAACTTTTGAAATTATCAGTAACTTCAATAATTTTAAACTTTCATCGTCATTCAGTAGGATTGAGCTAGTTCAGATTTAGTTTATAGTTACCAACCTTTCAACGTCACCATATTTAATTTCAGACAATTCACCAGACCGAATGAGCGTTGATGGGTCGATGGCTGAAGATGACCAGTTTGAAGATAAGTCTTCGCTGTTGCAATCACATCCTCTTGGAGAGAACAGCAGGGCCACTCCAGATTCAACTATGGGCAGCAGCAACACCGAAGAACCCGAGCCTTTAATTCCGGTAACGTTCAGTCATTGAAATGATCTTATCTAGAGTTATTACTGCTTTGACATAACTGAGTTAACTGACATTGGGATGGCAGCTGAATTCGCCTGTTGGGATCCCAACTCGGGGCGGTGATTCAAGGCGTTACTAGAAACAGCGTGACGTTTTCCCCAAAGGCACTGACTATCCGTACAATTACCCAACACCGATTCTGTACAATTACCAAAATAAATTGTTTTTTCTGAACCCAACTAACAATGTCTGTGTTAAAACTTGAGGGTTTCAGGCGAGTTTCCTTAGATCGAATTATCATATAATATGACATAATTATTATACACATTATACACATGGTCAATATCATATACACATCATAAATATCATATTATGATCAAAGAAACTAATTTATTTTTTTTTTTGCTAGATGGACATCAAACAAGAAGTCGACAGAGGCTACGCTGATGAAGATGGAAGTTTGGCATACAATCAAGTTAAGAGCATCCAAGGTAAAAGTAGGGAGGAGTATGAAAGAGAGCTTCTTTCAGGAGATACCACTGTAGATGTAAATAATGATCGATGCATAATTTGTGATCACAAATTTCATAACATCAGTTCTCTTCTGAGACATACTAAGTGCAAAACTCATGTTATCAACAAGACAATCGTCATGAAGAGGGAAATGGGTGCGCCGATCGATCCTAAAACGCAAGCTCTCCATGACCGTCATATGCAATCATACAGAAACCAGTGGAACACTGGTAGAAGGAGGAGTTATCCATCTCAAGGCATTGGCGCGGGTCCTAAGAGATTTGCTTGTAAGCTTTGTAGAGTTGTAGCTATATCAGCTCGGGATTTGGAGCGACACAAAGGAAGCAAGAAACATAAGTTGTGCGTTATGATGGGCGGTCTTCCAGTTGATGAGGGAGCACTTCAGAAACCCCCAGCTAGGAAGATAATCAAACCTCAAATTTTGCAGTACAGCCATGAAGAGCCTCCTCAACATAAAATATCTACTCCTAAACTTCAGCATGGGCAGCGGGAATATATTTGTCCGATCCCTAACTGTGGTTATGTTTGTTATGAAGGATCTATTCTTTTGACTCACATGACGTCGCATGGTATTCAAGGCCAAGGGTCATCACCCCAGCTAACCCCAATGCAACTCCCTTCTCTTACTCACAAACCTACTCTTCCAACATCAGCACCATCTCTTCCGATAGAATCAAAACCAGCATGTCGATCTGGCAAGTACGAAAACTTGTTTTGCAAGTATCACAACGTATACTTTGAAACTGCACGTGGTTATCTTAACCATATCCGGACTTGCACCATGGCTCCTCCTATATCTACTTTTCTGAAGAAGGAGTACTCACAGTCCTCTGAGAGTCTTCAACGCTACTGCAAGTTATGTGACCTTAGTTTCAGTACATCTGACATGCTGATACAGCACATGAGTGTATACCACAAAGGTGCCACTAACCAGAAAGAGCATGATTTGTCCAAATACAAGGTGATTGCGCCTGTATATACGCCAAAGGCTCTGCCACAAGCAAAGTCCAGAAAACACAAATGTCACCTTTGCGGTAAAGTGTTCAATCTGTTGCACTCTTTGAATTTCCACCTCAGAACTCATCAATCGCATGTTACTAGCTCTACTTCTACAAACACAACGTGCAAAGTATGCAAGAAGAGTTTTTCTACCCGGAAATCGTGTGCTTCACACTTGAAAACCCACTTCCTTCCACCTGGCTCGAACAAACTGTTTTGTTCCACCTGTTACAAGACGTTTGACACAAGAGTGGAAATTTGTAAGCATAGATACGATGGAACTTGTCATGGTCCAGCAGTTTCAGGAGAGTCGTTCCCTTGTGATCAGTGCAGCTCATCCTTCAAAGATGCAACTACTCTCAGTAATCATAAATTGAGATTTCACCCTGATATTAAACAAGAAAAGATCGACGAAGAGGAAAATCATGAACAAGCAGAAAAAGAAGAAGTTGAGGATCAAGATTATCACGAGGAGCATACTCCTCAGCCAGAGGTACCTCAAGTGACTTATGAAGATGAAATAACAAAGTGTATGCTGTGTGGCAAAGAATTCAGTTCTTTCTTCAGTATGAAGCGGCATTGTCGTTTCATCCACAGGATGCCAGAAAACAATATACTTAAAATGGCAGCCTCTATGGGCATTTCACCATCCAAAATGCGTGGTTCTCCGGCTCCAGGCCAAGGAGGACCACAAGCCCCTAAAAAGACTTTGCCGCACACCAAGTCTTGTAACCGATGCGGTGAAACGTTTTATCATACAAAGCAGTTAGTTGAACACCACCAGATTTGCCAAGAACCGGTAAGAGAGGCTTGTCAGCAATGCGGAATGGCAACTGATGCCCAGGGTTGTCCTAATTGTGAAGGTCGAGCTGAAGATCTGAAGGACAATAGTGAATCCGGCACGCTCTTGTTCAAATGCCCTATCGGCCATATGAGTTTCAATGATGAAAATGCTATGCTCAAGCATTACAGTTACTGCACTGGTAAATGTGGGCCGTACTTCGAATGTGGATCGTGCGGCTGTGAGTTTCGATACAGGAAGAATTTCGACATTCACGATTGCGCTTTGAGCAAAAAGAAGACCACCTACGATTGTACGGAATGTCACCGTTCTTTCACCAAAAAGTCGTATTTGATGAACCATGAAATGAAATGCCCGCATTTGAACTCGCCGGGTGGTTTCTCTGAGCCTTCTGCTGCTCCTGCGGCTGTACCTCCGCCGCAGCCA
The DNA here is from genome assembly GCA_963920205.1 of Stenodema calcarata. NCBI lineage: Eukaryota > Metazoa > Arthropoda > Insecta > Hemiptera > Miridae > Stenodema > Stenodema calcarata. Next base: position 14,434,737 of record OY986058.1, on the reverse strand, counting down.
ACGTCGAGTAACTCTGTGAAGAAAACAAGGCAGAGTTGTCCTGATGAGCCTCACGTAGAACTTCCTACCCATTCCGATAAGCCTTTGGAAGTATTCACTTGTGAACAGTGTGAAAAAATATTCCACTCCAACAAAGCTCTGAACGGTCATATGTGGGTCCATAAAAAGGCAACTCCAGAGAATAAGATGTTTTGCAAGTTTTGTGGCAGGGAGAATTTGACGTTGTCCAATTTGTACAGTCACGTTTACAAGTGTGTAAGGTCGTTGTTCATGACAGAAGAAGTTCTTACGTGTGAAGACTGCAGCACATTCCTCAGTCGGTATGACACTCCGAAAGAACTATCTGCCAAGCTCCACGTCCATGTTCTTAATTGCTATCCGATCCCCTGGTACCAAAACGAAGGTGAAGTCGAGGGTTCAGATAAAATCCTCTGCTACATTTGCTGCCACGCCTTCTCGTCCGTCGAATCTCTCACTATACACAAAATCCAACACAAAAGAGTCAAAGCTAAAAGGAGCTCGTCGTCCCCGTTCTGTAAATCGAATCCCAAAAAACGTCCCAAGTACGGACATTTTTCAGCTCCCAAGATTGAAATCGACATCAACGATATGATTGAAGAAGAGGTCTTCGGGAGCGAGGACAGCTCCGCTTCTGCCAGCACGACCAGCACTTCGGCCACCAAATTCATTTTGAACTGCCAGGTCTGCAGCAGGCAATTCCACAACATCGATAAATTGAGGAACCACGAAAAAGTTCACGGGATCGTCCGCCAAGTTGTCAATGAGTCCGAAGACGTGGACGTTGTAAACGAAGCGTAGCAGTCTCAATCTCAAAATGGTGAACTAACTTTGTGATACTTGCCTTAGCACGTATTTTTATATTTTTTACTGTTCCGTTAATTATTGAATTATCTCGGTTCTGTGTTTGTTGTACATATTGTTCTTGACGTTTCGATCTGTCCTTATCGATATTAAACCATTTCAATTTTACAATAGCATGTTCACTTTTCAAGGAGGCAAACTCACACGCTATGACATTAACAAGAAGGAACTATCATAAACTATTTGACTTTCGTAGTCGTTCCAACAAAAGGTTCTAGTCAAGGTTTTTGGTTTATTATCTTCGATAACGAACCATTGGAATCGCCCAAAGAAAAAATTTTCTTTATTCTTTCCACCCCCGCAGATATCGTTATCCAATCATCTTTTCAATCTTTCCCGCGTTCTGACATCAACCAATTGTGAAATCAATATATCGAGTTTCGACATTTCTCTAAAAATAGAACCCTGGTCTGATCAAATATTGTCAGAAGACTGAGTAGTGACTAATATTAAAAATTAATATTATTATTAAACATAAATTAACGGGATGAACCAATTTTGTTCATCCCTTTAATTGGTTCATTTTCGAATTTCATACTAAATTTCCACTCAAAATCGTTTTAATCAAAGTAAAATGAAGGGTACAGGGGAAGAAGGGTATAATTCCACTGTCGATTTCGAGGTTTCAATGCCGTCTAGAGGCTTTCTGGAGTAGTTTCACATGGTAGGTCGGTACTGGTGAAAAACGATTTCATTCCATGATGGTTTGGAATAGGTAGTTGATAATTTTTTTTTCATACCTTGGCAACGTATCATGAGATGGTTAAGTTAGTTTGTGCTCTCCTGAACATTTTCAAATTTTGGAATCGTACCCTTCTTCCCCTGTACCCTTCAAATGTTCCACTATAGTGTTTTATAGACTTGATTTATAGTTATTCGAACAAAGGTGTATTAGGTTTCGGGTTAAAGTTAGGTACGTATATTTATTTTATATACAATAAATTCGCTCTTTTCGTGTTATTTCATTATTTTTACTCAATATGATGCAAATAATAAATTATGTAAGAACACGCCTGTTTATGTTGAGGTAACGTTTATATAATTAATTTAATGTCACTCGCTACTGAGTTGCCAGCAATTTTCAACTCTTACATTGAAAATAAACATATTTGTAACCTGAAACATAATATCAGTTAGATCAGGTACATTTTTCAAACCACTCAATGTTCTTCGCTCTCAAGAAATTGCTTAGTGGTAAATTAAATGATACTACACTCTTCAAGTTTTAATGAATTGTGACGGTATTTTACAATATGGGGGCTTAGTATGTAGGGGCAAATTTTGGTTTTTGAGTTGAAGGTGAATTTACTTGTGTTTCTGGTCTAACACTGCCCAACAAAGAAATATTTTTGGAAGTTTCTGGGTTGTAAATAGCCATATTTTGCTGATTCTGGGTTAAGAAACACGAATATTACAATGAAAATGTTTTATTAGCTCTTGTTCTCAAGATACAAACACATCTGATTGAAGGTGAGTACTGAAAAAAATCCAACAGCCCCTCTGCAAAAGCCTGTAAGAACAATAATAGGTATTATTTTCCAAAAATAAGGATTTGAGCTTCACTGGTAAATATGGGCCTTGTTCACACGCTAATAGGGACCGGGGCTGTCACTATGTTCCTGTCTGAGAAATTCGTTTTGTCTTAGTTTGCGCTTCATCTCCAATAGTAGAGGTTTCCTCTTCAATTGCCTCTTGTAGTCATATCTGGTGCATCTCTTGTGATAGTGAGATTTTCGATCTCGGTTGCCCCACGAACATAGAAAACAACAGTAAGGACTTGATATAGAACAGCTGCATTCCTAAAGGTAGAGAAACTCCTTTCAAGTCACCACAAATCTGCCACTTGTGATTTCAGTATTTGATTGAATCGAGAAGTACTTTCATGTTCCCGTTTCTTTCATGGGAACACCATGCCCAATGGGGATGGAAGAAAGAAGGTTACAATTATGATGCAAAGCGGCTTTCAAACTGAGGCTATGTTCAGGGAATTCATCAAACCGTTGATGCAACCAGCAAGGTCGTCTGTATTTTTAAAGAAATGTGTTAAGGTTCTTCTGGCGAGATCTGTACTCACTGATCTTGACGCCTGGTTTCAGGAGATTCCATTGCTGCTGTCTCGGTCCCAGAAGCTCTGCCTTTTCCTTGGGCAGATCCCTTGCAAGATCTATCAGTTCAATCTGATTAAGTCTGTGGGGCTCGTTGCTCGTTCAGCCTGACAATTCAAAATCAGGTTTATGGGAAGGCCCAGGTTGAGTAGTTCCATCACCATTAGTTCCATCATTATTATCAGCGCAATCCTTTTCAATATCATAACTCTCAGGTGGTTTGTAGACTGGCAGAACAGCAGATGGAATGTTGGGGTAATTCTTTGGTACTTTCTTTCTTGTCGACCATCGTTGCTTCAAGGAGGGTGTCATACAGAAGTAACAATCATCTGCACGGTTGTTTGGTTCACGCCTAATCATGGGTACATCAAACTTCAATGATCGTTTCTGTGTGACGTGTGAGTAATCAAAAAAGCACCTGAAGGTTGATTCAAATGTTAAAACAGAGAGTTCTGTCAGGTGTACCAAGCTTTGGAAATGCAATAACCCTCGATCCCACCGAATTCATAATAAATTATCTATCACCCACGTAGGTTCTGTATCTTTAAAACAAGAGCTAAAGTGAACTTTTCGAGGTGATTTTTGGCATCAGCATGATAAAATACTACGAAAATGGCTATGTTTTAGCCCGAAACATTTTCTGTGTTGAGCAGTGTAATTGATCAGTTGGATCTTTCAGTACCAAAACTAAACAAACACAACCTGAAATCTTTTCAATGTTAGAACTTTCGAATTGCCTGATGGTAAACTCCCAGTAAACTCTTAGTTCTATTCCCACTCGTTTGCCGCCTCCAATAATGTTGAACTGTCACTGTTAAGACCATCCAATGGAGATGGAATATAGGTCACCAGTATAGATGGTTATAGGTCACCTTTTTGTGTAGATTCATACAATCGCCACTCGAAATATCACCTCATCAATCCTTTCAGAGTGAGATATAGTGGGGAGTAGAGGTCATCAGTTGCTACGTCTAACGACCAACTATTTTCGAGATAACGGGGCCCCCGTTTCGGAACAGATTATGAAGAGGGTGCTCTTTTTGTGGGCTTCATTAGACGTTGATACCTTACCTATTATAAATATGAAGCATTTGTCTGAGAAAATATCGCTGCTATGTCAACTATAGATTTTCGTCAAGTGGCTTATCCTGGCCTTTATTTGAGGCATCTCTTAAAGTAAGCTTAATTAAGATATCCATGATTGGGTTCATCTTGAGAAATTTGTTTACAGTTTGTAACATAGTGAAAATGCATGTCAATGATGTCAACTAACATCCTCTATTTGTTTACCTTATCCAAACTAATTTAAGACGTATACGACAGCACATGACGTTTCATTACCTATTCATCAGTAATTCATCAAAATTCTCTCACTTCATTATACAGAATGTCTAGTGTAACTGTGTAACAAATTCAGGGAATCGATTTTCAGGGAATTTTTAAATACCAGTTACCAGAATTTTTAAATACCAGTTAGGCCTGACTAAAAAAATCGGATTTTGTATCAAAGAGATAGGAAATTTAACGCTCATTCCAACGGTATCCTCAGATTTTATTTTACATTATAATTTGAGGGATTTAGGTCCGTTTTACAGAGACAAGGTCGAGAAGATGAAAAAAATCTTAAAAGTGCAATTTTTGGTTGAGTAAGAAAACAACTGTACGAGGCATTTTTTGTTGCAAATTACCTGTATAATCCATTCATTGAGTTTGTTACACAGTTACACGAGACACCCTGTTTGTATAATACGTAATATTTTATTGGATTATAATTATAATCCACGTTGGTTTTAGTGATCAGTTTTCATTTTATCAATAAAAATAACTTCTAGTTGCGAATTGAGTGGCGTTTGGAAGGACAGTAAACGACAAGTTCCTAAGTGATCGAATAGTGTTAATGTATTTGAGTAGTATGTCCAAAAATATTTAAAAAGAACAGTAATGTAAAAATAAATAAGATGAATAAAATAAGTTTTTTGATCAGCTTTGTATTGTTATACTCAAAATATTATGTTTTATCATTCAAATAGAAATTGAGAGTGGATTTGTACACTTTGGTGAAATCGAGAGGCAGTAGGCATGCCTCGTGTACGCTCGATGTAGTTGGTATATTATTTTCGTGTTAATTAATAACTGTTATTGTGTCATGTATTTTTGGGATTGAGATTGAGTGGAACGGAGTACCGCTTTGTTGAATTGACCAAATTTCATAGGAAGAGTAGCGAGTTGTAAATCTAACGATGGCCTTATCTCTGGAAAACACTTTTTTATACTTGGATTGGAAAAGGGAAAATCGAAGAAGAAGAAAAAATGCAGAACATGTTCTAATGATTTAAATGACCTCTGTATTGTAAATAATTATTGTGTTAATTATGTACAATTTGAAACAAAAAGATCCAGCATGACCATATTAGCGAATTTTCGAATTTAGACACGAACTACCCTCAACCACTCTCAGTAATTTGTGGTGATTTCACAAAGTACAATTTTGATTATTGGTTTTTCCTTCAAAATGTACATAATTATTTTAATTGATCGTAGGAATTTGCCTTCCTAAATTATTGTTAATTTATCGGCATTTGTTGAATTGTTTAGCGATTCCCAAGTAGGTTCTTAAAAGTGAGCACAGTTTGATTTATTTTTCACTTGAAAGAATATATTTTTAACACCCGAATTGGACTATGTTTATGTTCATAAAAACTGTTGGTCTGTGAATTCATCTTCACTTTCGTAATTCTTGACATTTTGGACAAGTTTCATATTTGTACTTGTGATCAATGTGACTGCGTGTCTGTACGACGCTGCTATTAAAATGTTTTCTTCGAAAGTTGGCTATAAAACAAGTATACATTTTAAATACATTATGTCTGTATTGAACGGTTTGAGCAAATAAATATATGTAATTTGTAATAATTTCTGTTTTTTTTTTTTTCCTGTACTATTATTTTTCAAACGCCACATTTGTGTAGACATGTGGAAGAGGCACTGATGTACTCGTATCTTCATAACTAATCCTGATGAGAGTAGAGTGAGGTAAAGAAACGTTTTGAATTAAACTTAGAATGAAGAATTGAATTGGTAGGAGTTTCCATCAAAATGTCTACGTGTGTGACATTACTTTTCACCATCTACAAGAGATTTTGATCAAATTCAACGGATTTATAGAGTTTTAAGAAGACGACTTGGCATAATATTATTAAATTAATAGTCGTTCAAGATGCAACACCGCCCAAACCCACTTTTTCCAGTTTTTCAGGAGAGACAAAAAACTGTTTATTCCTTAATGCCCTGCTTTTCCAACTGAAGAATGATGTTTTTTTACATCCCAGTGTCTTCCCACATACATTATAATATAATGTATGTGGGAAGACACTATGATAGATTATAATAGAATATTAAGACATATTATGATAGATTATAATAAAATCATTAAAATTCGAGAAAAAGAGAGGGTTAGGTGGTGTCATCATTTCGGCGAATAACTCACTCCCATTGATTGCTAGGCCCTGACAACTGTTTCTAACTTCTTTGGCGCGGTATTTTGAATCATAATCATAAAAACTCATTTTCGCCAAAAAGTGGGTTAGGCGGTGTTGCATCTTAATAATTTATTAAAAAATACATACACATAAAAAGTAATAAAATGGTGTTATAGAATAAAAGTTTACCAATCTATTGAGATTGTTAGATAATCATTTTTAAATGTTTCAGAAATTCCAGCTCAATAAGCCGGTGAAATCGCTCGGGTTAGAATCAAGAATTATTATATTTTGAACTGCACAGGGCAGGTTTGCTGCGGTAGATACTGTTGTACCGTAAATCCATAAGTGGGGTACCAGGTGTTCTTATCCCACTCCATTTGGATGGCATCTTGATTAATGTCATCCTTTCAAGTGATAGTTATTTTATTCCAACTGTCGTTCTCGAGAGTGGCTCATTGAGTACGTGAGGTAAAATATGATACCTGTAGATGTACAGTGCAGGGGGTCAGATGATGTCCAGAACCTTCGTTCAGACGTGAACTTATACTGGTTCACTTACCTAGGCCTATCCATGCACCAATAGCCGCAACGCATTTCATTGGTATCACCGAGAACATGAAAGATTGAATGAATAGTGAGAGGACTGGTACAAGAGGAACGAACGGGACCTGCAACGAAAAGTTATTTTTACAGTTATTTTTTTGTCATATATTCAACGTTAAATGTGCGTTCTATCATGTGTTCTTTCTGAACTACAAACCCAAAAGTTATGTGATGGACAAGCTACAGGAACATACGACCTCGATATTCAAAAGATGGAGTGTGTATAGTAGTTGTAAATGGGTCGTTTCAAAATTATGGGTCCTGTCACACAGCTCTTTTTCAACAATTTGTTTCATAAAAATTCCATTTTTGTTGGAGAGGACATGATAGTACGGCCTCTAAATGGACCAACTAATTTGAGGTCAAAAAGTTTATTAGTTTCATAATTTAAATGAGTTAATTACCCCATTTTCTCTCTCCCTACTCATGTCACAAGTTTCCAGATTTTTATGTTCCCACCAACCCACGTTTTATTAGTGACCAAAACCTTTTTAGCTGCGGGATACTCTCTTCTACAATAATATCTTAGGGAAGAAAGAAAATTTCATCATTTACATATGTACGAGTATTTACCAGGTTTTATGTCTGTCACGCAGTTTTTTCTCTCTCCCTACAATCTTTTGAAATCACCCCCCCCCCCCCTCCCCAGAACCCCAGAATAGGATATTTCGTGTTGTGAAAAATCCAAGGCAATACTGCTTCAATATAGCTGCCAGAGCACCACTGTGTCGTCAACATGTGAGGATTTCACAACAGTATTTTAATACTTTCTTCCCTACAGCCACTTCATCAATAAGGTAACTATAATAGTTAAATAATAATCAATTATTGTGAATACTACTGTCATGATGTTGTGTTTATTATTTTTTTAAACAAAAATCTCCAACCTCTGTGCTGCAGGATAACCTCCAAAACTCTCTCCCTACAACTAATCAAAACATTTGGATTTCTAGGGAGAGAGAATGGATTGTAGGGAGATACTAAGGCTTGCATTTTGCACGGATAGGTATGTAATTGGATATCAGACTTGTTTTTTACTCGGATGAATTTGCTGTGTATCTTCATGAATGCGAGATTCGACAAGATTCGGCAGCCTTTGCAGAACCTCCGAACCAAAACTCAACCCCCCCCCCCCCTTTCAAACCCTCAACCTCAGATTAACCACTTACACTGTAATTCTACTGTGGCAATCGTTTTCTTGTTCTGAAATGTAACTTTAAGTTCGAATTTCAATTGTTTTCTCTCTCCCTACAAACTTGAAATTTTCAAAATTCCATATTTCTCAAACTATCCAATAAACTGTGCGCGCGCTTAAGGAACCCACATAGATACACAATATTTTTTAAAAAATAAATAAATAAAAAAACACCAAAAACCGAGGTTTTTTTCACAAAAAAGTTGAGCTGGAAATGACCAATAATTTTGAAAAGACCCAAATGCTCTGATTATCCCTCAGTGGTTCTTGTTTAGTAGTTACAGGAGTTACTGATGGTGCCACACACAATCTTCCTGATTGTTTTTCTGCTTACCCATTTTAAGAAATTAAGATTATCCACTATTCTACTGATTGAATGACTCCATCAGTTACCGTTTCTTGAAGTATCTCCTCTTCTACTACAGCATCCTCCAATACCGTTAACTGGTTATAACGACCAGTTATACCGTTCCATGGGACTCCTTGATGCTTGGTTCTATTCCAAGTTACAAGGGAACCGTACCCTGATTTTGGAACTTCACGTTTATTTATTTATGTAATACTTTCCAAGACGCTCAGAAACGTCCTGGTGTAATAAAGTTTTAGACAATTTAAACTCCGTGATCAGGTTGTTGAGGTAACCTTATGTTGGGCTCCAATAAAGGGTGGCGTTCCATGCAGACTTCGCCATTTCACAGACCCACTCTGGACGCATAAACGGATTTTATGTGATCTTTGTTTGATGTAAGCTCTCCTCCTAAAGCTGACTTTCTCTGCAAAATCTTAAGTTAAGATCCTTACTCTTACAGGGGGTGGTAAAGTGTAAATTATAATGGAAAACCTTCGAGGTGTGATCTACATCACGTTGTCAAAATGCTGTTGTGCTCTTGTTGGTTGTAGGTACAATAGCATTTTGCATTTAAAAGGTAAAGTACCTACCCGGTAAGGTGTTTTCAAAACATTTTGCTTCTGGTAGATCAATAAACCTGCAGATATAACAAAGACGAATCCTGCGATGCTGAGACGGTAAGGATGTTCTTCAGTTGGGAAATTCTCGATGATGAGGTAGCCTGCTGTCCATTGACTCAACAGAACGCTAATGGCAGCAGTACTAGCAGCTGGAACACAGTGTTTTATGTCGTATCTTTTTTACTATGTAAGTACTGTAGTTTTTCGAGTTTTCTACACGAAATCGAATATTTTCTCCTCAATTTATTATACATATTCTAATAATTTAATTCTATCCTCACACCTAATGAACCAATTTAAAAGAAATTCACTTACAGATTGCCCATACTGCGATTCCAGCATGTTCGAATGGTTCAATAGTTGTGGTTTTGTCCTTCTTCTGCTTCAGCATGAACGTGGGAGCATCTGTGTATCTGAAACACTCCACACATGACATAGGAAACACATTGTCACATAGGAAACACATTGAGCAGAATCAGGCCACTCTAAGGGTGGTTTTGGGGAGTTTTAGGGGAGAAAAATTACCAGAAATTCCAAAATTGGAACAGTCTGTGTTCAGCATTGAAAAATCGATAAACTGAGGTGTTACTCGGCAAAAAATGGAAACATAGTTTGTTTAAAAAACCAGTAAAATGGAGACATTTTACATAAAACCAGTTATTTCTTCGAAAATTTGCTCTTATAGCCATGCTGCATGACTGTGGATTTTCTTTCTTACACTCATGTTACATATTTCAAATAATAGACGATAGTTGATAAATCTACTTCTAGTATCCATATTCAGAATCTCATCACACATAACCAAAGTTCCTATGTGCCAAGGCACCAGTGCAATACATTCTACTAACATAATGGAATAAGTGAATCTTATTACCATTTCAGGTAAGATACACACACCTACTATTCTGCTTACCTCAACATCATAACACACACTGGAGCAAGACACGTCAACACACACCCTGTTATTTTGCTGACTCCCTCTAAGAATTCATTCTTGAAAATCATTGCCACAGTCCCTGAATAACACGTTGAAATATAATATTGATTTGTGTTCTTTTAAAGCAATTATGTGGTGAAGACTGCTTTATGGGTTCCTCTTTCCACGTAACAGTGTAGCTCCGTTCAACTGATCTATTTGAACACAACGTAATTTGTGTGGGTAATGGGTTGGTATTGTGAGGTCATTTGGGTTATTGTCTTGGGATATTGGTTTGAAACGGTTCAGTGTTTTCATTGGAATTAGTATCTACTTGTTTGATAGATCGGTTGATTACTGACTCTCGTCTTTCTGCAGCATGGTAAAATGTAGGTAATCAAAACTTGAATTGCTAATTGTATATTTCTGTTAAGATCCCACAAGGTCTAACTCACTTTTTCCAACTTTTCAGGAGAGCCAAAAAACGTTTTTGCCAACCTACCCTCAACGTTTTCTGCAATTAAAAAGCCTTCTCTCTTTTACAATGAAGTTTTTTAGTTGAAAATACTGTAACATTTATGGTATTTCAATGTTTACTACTCAGTACTTAAATTGAGAAAAGTGATTTAGACCTTGTGGGATATTAACATACGATATGGGAATTAACCTGCCACGATGCCTAGCAGTAGGTTCGGTTTGACAGGATATTGGGTGTAACTCTCCACTCTGGACAACACAGGGAATAAGAGTCCGTCCCTTGCCATTGCCACGACGACTCGAGATAGAGAGACGAAGTATACGAACAACCTGGGAAAAATATAAGAATTTCAATTTGTCCTTAATTCTTCAACATAGGTTAGGTACCCACCTCTCCATGGAAGCTGGTTTGGATCACCCTAAAGATGGCACCGTTAAGGCGGGTAACAGTTTTCAAATTATGATGAACCCGTAGAGATCTTTGGTGTTTCAGCTCAGTGATGAATAATCGTCCTTACGACCGTACTAAATAGAAATCTACTTGAGGTGAGTATCAATTCAAACTGCTTGAGAGCACCAAGGACCAGTGACTATTGAAGAAAATTCATCTCGGTATTCAATAACATTTGGGTATAATAGTATGATCAACCTCTTCGAGATTATAAATTATAATATTTGAACAAACTCGTATTGCCAGATAATGGAATACTTACGCACTGAATTGAAGCATAATTGAAATAACGTCAACTATTTTGTACAAATTGTAGCCACCAGTTTCCTCAAGGATCGAACTGACTATCCAGTTTGGATGCTGAAATTTACATTTGAAGTAGGAACACGTTTATATAGAAAAAATGTAGAAAGCCCACTCCTGTGTAGTCATGGAAACAAGGCCACGTCTAAGGTGCTATCTACATGATGTACCTGGTATGCTGCCCTGTTAATGAAAAACGCCTCCAAAAAAATTTATTTTATGAATTTCAAAAATCGGACAATGTCTTACTAATACAGTGAATTTAGAGATTTCAAAAGCTGTCAATCACAGCCCGAGATATCCTTCAACAACTTCCCGACCTAGGTCCTGCATGCCCTTAATAGTGACACCTCTTAATATAAGGCTGAGTACGAACATGGACGTCTTTTGCGTGCAAAAAGTGTTTGATCAAAAATATGCATAAAGCAAAGCAAAATCGCTAAAAAACAAAAAAAGCAAAACATTGATTTACTTATTTACAAGTAGGAGTTAGGTAGAAATTGTTATTGTCAGTGATTCCCTAAACGCTCTATACGTAATAGAAGGAATTAATTTTTTCTATAAAATTCAATCCATAGGTTCATATAAGTTAGGTTATGAACCACATGCAACCCCCCCCCCCTGCCATCAAAGTCTGGATCCGCCCCTGTTGATCATCATGTTGATATGGTGTTATATACCCTCGTTAATATACAGTTGATGTAATATAGAATATGATGTATGATGTATGACTCCACTCGTTTCATACCAACTTGAAATTAAACATTGAGGTACTAACGGAATTCTGAATATCAGTCGGAAGAGTGAGGATGAGAGGTAATACGGTAAAAGCAATCCAGGTCACAATGAACGACGACAACATAGCTCGAGGGATATTTTTCTCTGCTTGTTTAACTTCTCCTCCTAAAAATTTGTAGGAATACATAGTTCTGTAGTAGTTTCCTGATTTATGTTATGTCATCAGTCTTGTTTCATAGATACTCGCAAACTTATCTAAGATTTTACACAAATTTGATTAATAGAGATTTAGCTATCAGAAATGAAACGGGATCTGCTGTGGAAATGAAATGGCGACGAGGATGACGAAAAAAAGAAGCAGTTCAGAAAGAAACCAAGAGAGATCCCATCCTCGTCGCCATTGAGATGCTACCTTATTGTAGTATAACACTAACAAACAGGGAGCACAGGATTCCAAAATTGTAATAATATCCAATGATACAGCGAACATCAAATAATTCAAACCATGCTACAAAACCACTCCAATGAGGTCTACCATTCGATACATACCAAGGTGAACTATCATGTAGATTGTAGTGTACAGACTGTTAGTGTCGTAGTAACTTGCGAACAACGTCGAAATGCATTTCTGATTCGGAACTAAGAAATAGTCCAGATTTAAATCTGCTGCAAGCAAAACGCACAGGCAACAAATCGCGCACACAATCACATCAAACACCACTGAATGCACGACATTCGTAGTTTCAATCGCGGTTGATGATCCTGAAAAAATGTCACAATTTACAAAATGAATTTTGTGGCACTGTAAATCATGAAGTACCGGTTCTGTGGCAATTCTAAGGTAGTTCTAATAATCCGATAGTGAAAACGTTAAGTCACCTGCAATGGCCATAATTACGAAAAGACGAAGGACCTGAGGGCAATCGTTTAAATAAAATCGTGCATTCAGGTTCAAATCAACTCCCAGATACTTTCCAAGTTCTTTCCCGACGTTGTTGTCAAATAGGTCGGTGTCTATTCGTAATGCCAATTTGTCCGCTATGCTGGCCATATCTAGCAGATGTTATACAACGTCATGGATGTGTAAATAGTTTTGTGATTACTGCAATCAGTATAGGGACTCTGAAAATCAAATCAGTACTTATCGACTCAGGGCCAGATTAAACCAATACAGGCACCTAAGTGCGGGCCCTGAGCTCGTGGTTTGGGGGCCAAACATTTTGTGCAAAAATGGTGATTTCAAGGGGATTTTGCTAAATATTCTGTATTGTCTGGCCTCAAAATAACACAAAACGTCAGTTATAACACAATGTTTGTACCCTTATGGATGAGAAAATTTAAGACATTATTAGACGAGTTTAATATCGTTAATTTAGAACTCAGGTTATTTTAGGTAAAGATAAGCCACAAAATGTACATCGGTAAGTCAACAAGAAAAGTACAAGTCAATATTAATTCCTTATGAATAGATCTTCAACACTTTAATAGCCAGAAATTCAAGCCATACTTCAGACAATATTTTGTAATTTTAATTGTAGTGCGGGCTTAAATCCGCCCTGTATCGGCTTGATAAAACTCACACTTGAATGAGGTTTGAATTAAGTTGTTTAGGTAGGGTAGCAGAAATTACAGAAGTACAAGATCTTACAGCTTATTTTAGAAGGATCAATAGTAGGGAAGAGAGGAAGAGGAAGGAGGGCAAGTTGGATGGACCATCTTATAGAATGGAACCACTGCAGTTCGAAGGAACTGTTCAGAACTGCAAGGGACGAAGACAAAATGGCCTAGATGATTTCCACCCTCCGATAATAGGAGAGGAACAATAAGAATAAGAAGAAGAGTTGGAATTTTTGTAGCTGTGGCGGCTACTGGTAGGAACATGAGCACCCCAGCCAATAAACCAAAAATAATAACCAAATCCCATCCCATCTGAAGAGTAGGTTGGCTAATGACAGAAAACAGGATTTTACTATATGAATCGACGCGCGAAACAGAGCCTGGTAGCCTCTACAGTAGACTAGCTTTGCGGATGTGAGGTGAGTAACAAATTATTTTGCTTTGTTTGCGTCCTTTGTCGTAATAATCGAATTGAGGCTTGGGTTAAAGTTGGCATAAGTGATCTGTTTCATCTGGCCGTCTCTCACAGCCGTTGCTTTCACCTCCAAGTTGGTTCTCGCTGGTTCTGCTGATATAAATTTCAGCTTTAACAATAACAAACATTTCTTGGGTTTACTCCTTTGACAATTATTTCAGAATTTCGTTTTTCATTAGAGAACATTTTTCATGGCCATTGAACGCTAATGTACGAGTATTTAATCGCTTTGAAGATGAGAAAGCTTACAAGATTCAGCTTACATTTGCATATGGTTGAAATTTGTATTTGGCTGAGAAACCCACCTCTCCCGTCCCCTTCGCGAAGTCCCCTATGAACACCCCCTGAGTATCAGGGCAGGAGCCGCCACTGTTTACTCTACAAAATTAACTTGTTTTTTTCTTACTACCGGTCGAAATACAGATTCAAACAGAATTTTAAAATAAATGTTCAACCAACGTGTGGATTTGAAAATACCTGTAAAAATTTAGATTCCTCCAGAATTAGGGGCAATCAGAGGATTCTCCCCTTGGACGTAATTCTAAGCGGTTAAGAAGTGTATCTTTTTTACTTACAGGAAATGATGCCAAATATTTGAAGCCAGCCAGTCAGAAATCCCATCAGCTCATTTGAGGAGCCGTAAACGTAATGGTACAGACCTCCCGAGGTCGGTATTACTGACGTCAGCTCCAAATAACTCCACACTGAAAAACAATAATTTAAATTCCTCACAAAACCTATGATAAATATCACACAGAACTTTGCCACTACTCGAAATCCAAAGAAAACTGAATCAATTTTCCCTACCACAAACAAAAATGAACACAATTCTTATGAAAACTCATTATTTTCTTCTCCTGCACCTAACCGCCCTCCCCGGGAAGGCAGACGTGAATGAGCCCGTTTTCCACTCCATTGAGTATTTTTTTACCTGCAGTTATTGGTTTATTATCTTCGATAATGAACCATTGGAATCGCCCTAAGAAAAAAATTTTTAACCCCCCCCCCCCCCCCCTCAAAATTTGTTGGTTTACGTTTCAAGATACGTAGATTCAGAAAATCGAATAAAAAAAAATCCGTCCGTCCGCCGTACGCCGTCCGCGGCACTTTGCCCAGTTAGCGTTGAGTTAAAATTACGAAATTTAGTTTCTGGTCATGGACCAGCCCCACAATTTATTTTTAAATGTATTTACCTAACGAAGGAAGTTCTTTAAGCAACTTTTATATGAAGAAACAATTTTTTTATGATGGCAATAGGAATTGTTAAAAAATACTTAACTCGACGGTAATTTGATATTTTATATATTGGAACTGTTGAGAGTACAAGTAGATTCAAGATTACGATCCGTATTTACATAATGCTTATTAATATTAGTAAGGAAGAAATGGAGGTTTAAAATATTTGGCTCCCCTTGACCCCTCTGACGTCATCCATTCCTGCCGGTCCACGTACGTCATCCATTCCTGCCGGTTCACGTACGTCATATCCTGTGAGGTGTTCTTGCCGACCACTTCTCTGACGTCATCCACCCCCTGTCGGTCCACGTACGTCATATCCTGTGAGGTGTTCTTGCCGGCCACTTGTCTGACGTCATCCACCCCATGCCGGTCCACGTACGCTATCATATCCTGTGAGGTGTTCTTGCCGGCCACTTGTCTGACGTCATCCACCCCCTGCAGGTCCACGTACGTCATATCCTGTGAGGTGTTCTTGCCGGCCACTCGTCTGACGTCATCCACCCCCTGCCGGTCCACGTACGTCATCATATCCTGTGATGTGTTCTTGCCGGCCACTTGTCTGACGTCATCCACCTTCTGCCGGTCCACGTATGTCATATCCAGTGAGGTGTTCTTGCCGGCCACTTGTCTGACGTCATCCACCCCCTGCAGGTCCACGTTCCTGTGAGGTGTTCTTGCCGGCCACTCGTCTGACGTCATCCACCCCCTGCCGGTCCACGTACGTCATATCCTGTGAGGTGTTTTTTGCCGGCCACTTGTCTGACGTCATCAACCTTCTGCCGGTCCACGTATGTCATATCCAGTGAGGTGTTCTGGGCGGCACCTGTTTGACGTCATATCTTTTGACGTAGTTGGTTGCTTGTGTTGCGACGTCATATTATCTGAGAGGCCCGTGGATGAGGTGAATTAAGGAGACAAAATAGACTTCATATCGAATCGAGGTGTTTATTTGAATTCTTCTTCTTAGGCTTCAGACATGATTTGGCTTCAGACATGCCAGTCATAGCCATTGGATTCGTGATTCAAAGCAACCATAAAGTGGGTACAGCTTTCGTACGAGTACGCAACCACGAGGGACATTTTATGTCTTTGCGCCCCCTCCCACACCCACACCACGTATCTCGTACTTCATTGTTGTAGAAATCGTACCTGTGTGTAAACAGTTATTTAAACAAAGGTTGAGCCTGTCAACACGATCGTGAATCAAACGGTTGAAATACAGGTCGATTTTCATACTAACGAGCTGTTTGGAACATCATATGGTTTTAGTGATGTCGAGTTTTTTGTTCTGAGGTTTGTTTCGTGCTACGAAAATGAAGGTACTCGTAATTTCGATTGTTTGTTGGTAGGTACTTCTTTATAGAAAAATTATTACCGACGTAGTATTAAAAACCCCAGAATCATATCGTAATAATTTTCATAGTTAATAATAATTATTATTGATAATACCTAACAATAAATTATAATAATTTTCACTAGGTACTTGATGAAATTAATAATAATTAGTGATAATTGATAATAATAATTAATCTAACATTTAGACCTAGTGATCTAGACAGAAGGGTGATCTGTACAAAGAAGATATTGAACCGTTGTGTCAAGAATTTGCAGTTTTTTTTTAAATTGAGTACTGATATATTTTCTAAATTCCCCCTAAAAACCCCAAATTCGGGGGGACACCACCAACTTGGCAACAATGCAATGAAACTCTTCACAAATTAGACTCTCCTCGCTACAGGTGCATTTATATCAGTTCGGAACTGATCCAGGGAAAGGACACAGTAAAGTGACAAATAATGCTACACGTTGTACTAAATAACGTCAAACTAGAGAAAACACATAAATTCATCTTACGCGGGATGATGTGCATAAACGCAGCCAAAAAATACGAGTATACACCGTTCGGACCGTAGCGTTTCAAAATTTCAATCGTGTAGAGGAATTCGTAACCGATCACAACATTTGTGATCCAAACGAAGGCATTTCCTGCGCTGAAAATCCTTTTGTATGGCGATTTCAGTAGCACCAAACGTCTTTTTCTCATCAATCTTTTCTGATAACAATTTACCAAATTAGTTCGTTATTGAACATTATAATTATTAAAAGTAGGTAATCATTGAAATATTTTTGTGAATAGGGCTCATCATCTCCATTGATGGAGAAACTTGTTCTGCGTTCTCTATCCGCATCATATTCCAAGAACAGGTCTATTACTGAAAACATCATTTTTTTATACTTCCACCATCCATAATCGTATCTTCGATCCACAGTTCTATTCGGAGCTCATTCCCAATTAACCTCATAATCGAAGGTCTATTTTGGAAAATGAAGGACTCAGTCGATCCGGTTAGTAGAGCATATAATTAGTACCTATCGGACTCCAAAACCTACCTTTACACAAACCTATTAGTCCGTTCTCACTAATATTGACTGCTCTTTCAATAATCAAATCCAGTTGAACCGATCAAAGATTGATATAAATTTTGATATTTTGTTAAGTAGGGAAAATGACCAAACTATAGTGGTCATAACCAAATTATAGTGGTCATAACCAAATTATAATGGTCCATTCTGGCACAACGATAATTTTTGAAAGACCTAACTGTTTTGGTAGATTTGTCAGTTCTGATGTTTAAAACCACCAGGTCCTATCGATAACGCCTCCCTGTGATGACTGAAGATATCACTTTAATGGCTAGTAAAAGGAATTCAAGCTCTAATGGAAACTTTAAACTTGAATATCCTAAGCTTACCCAGGTTTTCTTAATATTGTTTGAACATTTTCCCTATATTGTAATCACTTGTATCGGCTTACCCACAAAAAGTTGACGACGTACTCCATTTTCAGATGTGACGAGTTATTAAACTGAACAGAAAAGAAAACAGTGGGTACATGAGAAATTGATCTCTTCTAGATAACTCCATCTAGGTAACTCCACACATGCAGCATTCGTCGAGCACCGAATATTAGGGATGTTCCGATATTAATGATTATCGCTATTTTTGTTGTGTAACGAGTGGCTTTGCCAAAAGTACCCACAACGCCTCTTAAGGACTACATGATGTTCATTGTGTTATTCGGAAAGGGGTAGGAAATCTAAAAATTTTAGGCGAAGTAGTGATTTAAAATAATTTACCTTTCGAAACCAGCGAGAAATACTTACACTTTAATTATTCACTTCCCTAGGTCTCCAGCATTTGACACTTTATAAAGTATTTTTCCTTATCTCGACACTTATTTGTTCCTTCAGTAACATACATACAAGGTATGAATAGACGACCCTCCTAGATAAAACACTGCTTTATTGCTTTACAATTCGTTACTAAGGTTGATCTTCATGTAGCAAAATCCCATAGTAGCTCGTTTGTAAGAACCATAATAATGTGGATGTAACTCAAGATCTGATATTATTCTGCAAACTTGAAATTATGTTTAACTCAAGTACTAAATCACATAATATCACATATATTATATCCAAGTGCACTCATTAAAAATGCGGGCCTTAGTTCATTTGTGGGTTCCCTACTCAAGGTTCTGGTAATAATTTTTCTAATAATTATTTTTGTGTGTCGAGGCTAGATAATTGACGTATACCAAAGTGTGTTAATTAGGAAACACCGGATCGCGTCCCTTTACGCTGTAAAAGTGGAAAAAAACGTTTAAACTTCATCGAATTATTTAGTCTTTGATAACTTTGCTAAGCAACGTACTCACAGCCAATTTATTGTGTTTCACTGATTATCCATTCACTATGAAAATTTTGGTGATATTTTACAGTGTCCTGGTATAGGGGTTTTACATCTTCCTGGTTTATTTCAAATTATCGTTAATAAATTTAAGTTTTTGTCAGTGGACATGTCGGGCGAAGGTAGTAATAAAATGGAGAATGCAGAAGGGCCGAGGGAAATTTCGAACTCTAATTCTTCTCTTGTTGATTGCGGGATAATGTCGGCAAGAGAAGTGTCTCCAAGTTCACACAAAGCACCCGATGCTCGAGGCGATGATTTAATGGTACGAGGAAACAAGTCACCACCGAAGGTGAGGTACAAAAAGTCCAAAACTGTCATTTTGGACAAAGCAGAATTCGATAGAAACATCGCGTCGTGGTTTGGCGAAAAAGGCTTTACAGCAATGCGGTCGTTCTTTCGCGCGAGTGTTTTGAATTCTTTTCAGAACGATGTGACCAATAATCAGTCTCGATGTTCAGAGGTGGACGCTGTGATGGTGATTTTGATTGCAGACTATCTCTTGAAAAACACGCAGTATTTCACTATGTCCGTGTATACTAACGAGGTTTTGCGTCCCTTGAGCGGGTGTAGTGGTGTAGTGAGCAATTTACTACACAGATTAGGGAAATCTCAAGGCGAAACCATGGACCCAGTGCTGACTAAAGATGAAGTTTCGTTCATTTTACGGTCCCTCGACCTCAACCCACATTCCCTTTTGGGAGCTGAAATACTTCACAGGTACTTCGAAGGCTCGCAAAACCTGATGGGGATTTTCATCGGACTCCTCAAAGATAACATGAGGCACCTATCAGTTCCGGATCGGGCTGTACGCGACAACGATATAATTGCTGCTTTCAGCGATGGCTTAAACGAAGAAATCAACAAGTTCCAGTACTGGTTTTCAGATTTCAACGACCAGTTTGTTGACGTGTCCGTCAAATTGAAGAAGATGATGAGTGTGAGAGACTGCTCGGGAGGGAATGGTGAGGGTGAGTTGAAAAAAGAAAACGCTTTATGGGAAAAGGTGAAGACGATAGACGATAATTTGAGGGGACAGCAAGAAGCGCTGGTGAAAATCAGAGACAAGGAAAGACGGAAATTGGTCCTTTATGCTAAAGAGTTGGAAGCTTTGCATGGAGAAATGAATGCTAAGTTGAAGTCTATTCAGAGCTACGAGCATTTTTTGAAACAGAGAGAAAGACAGATGAGGGAAAAGGTTCGTTTGGACAGGAATTTAATTTTGGAAAAGAGCGGAAAAGGAGATTACCTGTCTACCGTTGGAAACACCGAAAATGGATGTGACTACGTGAAATATTCGAGTCTTTACGGACAGCAGCCGTCGCGACGCCATTGGAATGTCCCTAATACTAGAGAAGCTTCGACGCAAAAATTCGGGACTGCAAACGAAATCAGTCCAATAGAATACCGGGGGAATGTCATCAGCTGCTCCAGTATCATGGACGAGAATCTAGAGCTCAAATACGTCCTCAGAGAGCAGCATTTGAGGATTGAAGCGTTGACCAGACATGTAGCGGCTCTTACGGCGAGTCACTCCATCGACAGGGAGTCACATACTGAGCAAAATAACGTTCTGAGGCAGTTTCAGGTCGTTCAAAATCAAGAACACCCATTACCTAAACATTATTCCAACTGCACGAATGTAAGGCGGCCACGTAATGTTTCATCGCTTCAGACAGCAGTGAGACGAGCTAAAATTGAGGTCTGTAGTTTGAAATCTGAAAAAGACATGATGGATATGCAGTACGAACGCCTGTTGAATAATAAGTTGTCGAAAAAATGAACACAATCTATTATTCACCCAATCCATATGCATTTATTTGTAAAAAGTTTGACCTGACAAGTACCGTATGATTGAAATGCAATTTCTTGTCGTTGTAGAGAAAATTCATCCCCCCCCCCCCTTGAAATACATGGGTAGAGCATAAAGTTTTGATCAGAAATCTAGAAGAGCGTCTTTTGATATCTTGGCTGGCTGATTGATTGAATCGTTTCACATCTAGATACTGCACAAAAATAAAATCATTATTCCAACTCATGACCGGGGCGGATCCAGACTTCGATTGGGGGGGGGGGGGGGGGGGGTCATGAGGTGACAATAACTGAATTTATACCTAACTCCTACTTGTACATGGCCAAATCAATGTTTTTTGTTTTTTTTTTTTTAAATATATACAGTGATTTTACTTTTTGAATTTTTTGATAATATGCTTCTCGCACACCAAAAACGTCCAATTCGAACTCAGCCTTAGTATGGAACTATTGAACAACCCCTCGAAATCCGGGAGGTGTCATTCAGTATACATACGACATGTCTATCTGATAGGTATGCACACTGGTCGTACCTAGTATTGACGCCTAACCGTTTAGTTCACACTCTTCGATATTTTTATACCAATATACACTTTACATATGAGCGACTCTCAACGTGTATTGAGTAAAGCTGCGATAATCCACTGTAATCCATCTCAATTCTTTCCCAGGCTGCCTTTTTTTTCTGGAAACCAGTCGACTGTGTGGTGAGTCATCACGATCTCGCATACAGCAAATATTGGGTCACAAGCATCTCCACTGAATCTGAATAAATCAACTTGACTATTCAACGTGATGGCGCCTGGAAAATTCTTTCACCTGCTGTCACTGAAGCCCCGATTGGACTAGTAGTTTTACTAATATTTTTTGGTTGACATTATTCATACGTTTACAGCTCCAAGCGACGAACCTAACGGCACCGTCATCGTGGTCCCACGTAATTCCATCCATCGTTGTGAGCAGTACTATCATCATCTCCATCATCACCACTAGGAGCGTAGCAACCAGCTGCTGCGCTTCCCCACAAGAAAGAAGGTAGAATTTTAATGATGAAAAAAATTATTGAGAATAAAAAAATGTTTAATCAACAGTAAAACACTCACTTGAAGATTTGAATCGCTCGCTCATTATACCACTGTTACCTAAAGCTCCCTACCGTTGATGGTTGCTTTGAATCACGAATCCAATGTCTGTGACTGGCATGGCCAAAGCCAACTCATCTAAGAATAAGAAGAATTACAAATATCTGATTACAGTGAATACCTACCAAGTTGAAGGCCACAAAGAAACCGCAAGCTTCTAGCGTGGGCCCATGAGGTCACCCCACAGCGTTAATCTGGTTATTCTGGCGCGCGCATTTTGTTTTCCTCTAAAAAAAAACATCATGGTGTAGTGGTTTTTCTAGTATTACAAGCTGCCCAAAATACCAGTATAGCAATTTTCACACAGTTTCCTCTGGTGCCTCATTGAAATTCGGGAAATGCCTTCGTATTGATCTTTTGTTGGATGTGCAACAAACCGCGCAAATCTCACTTCATAATGAGAACACAAAAAATTAAAGAACAGGGAGATTATGGCTTGGCTTGCTGACTGCATTCTCTTCATGGGTTGAATTCAGTGCAACAACAATAATTGTGTAGGATAGGGATGCGTATCGTGAAAAATAGGTCGATATTTCATTTCGATACAATATCATTTTCGGAATGGTATCGTATCGAAACGAAATGTTTGTATCGTAATTATTAAGATACAAAAATATCAATCTATTGATTGAACCATCAATTCTTTTAAAATTTCTGCCAGAAAAACTGAAACAAGTAGAGAGGAAAAGAAGAAAACATCGGTCTTGAAAACACGAGATCCCAAAGATCAATCAATAAAGATCAACCTGTGAAATGCAGAAAGTTACTCCTATAGGGACAACTTGAATAGGGATGCTCAGTATTATCTACCCACATCCATGTAAATATATATTTCTTAAGTGCCTCGAGTCCAGCATACAACAAAATTCAAGGCCAGACTATTTATTATATTTTGTATAGTTGTAGAAGACATGAAACCGATTTAGTTCAACATAGAGGTGCACGGGATTCTTGTAATTTTCAATTTAAAATATCGCAGCTAAATTTATTTTTCATTCTCTGAATTCAATTACAATTTTTACGGTAGAAGTGGAAGAAAAATACAGTGTAAAGTGGAACCCCTTCTGCTGCATCCACTCCTTTCGTAAATATTGTATTCTGTGCAAAATAAAGAAGCTAACTGAAAATAATATTTTCATACTGCAGGGAAGAGTAATGAAGAATTGTACAATTTCAATAAACTTTTTCCGTCGTTTTGACAAACTTGAGAGGAGGAACTTCTTCAAATCTCGACAGTTGCCTTAATAAGACCCTAACAACCGAGCATTTCCATATTTCTCGCTTCAAAAATAAAAACACATCAAGTATTATTAGAAGTTCTAAACGACTCTTTCATCATGGATAATTCATGAGTTCTAGTGTTTACGGACTGTGGAGTAGGGCACTTGGTTATTGTCGATGAATTATGAATTTGCATAATTGATGTTTCTGGTCATTCGATGGGGCGAAAATGTCTTTCCGCCCTACGGAGACAGCCGTCGATTCGAACTGCCTAATGAACTTCGTGTCAAAGAACTTGAATTATGTCAATGATGACGTCGTGAAAAGTGATAATAAATTCAACCTTCGTCTGGAATTTCATGATTGCGTCGAATGTGGGGTTCGGTGTCGACTAGTTTTTAGTGGTACCTACATCTATTCTAGCTATATCCGCCCGTTTTTGTTGTGTGAAATACGAAGTTGTATACAATGCTCACACCACAATCACTGATTTCCACGGTTATTTTGGCAATCAATTCCGTTAGGGGTTAATTTGTATGAAACACCAAATTGTCCGATTTATAAAAACTACGTGTTTGAAAGTGTTGCACGGATTTTAATTAAAATTTCAGGTGTTTGTGGGGTGGAGGTTAACTAGCCGCCCATACAGCTTAGTTCACCACCTACTCGCGTAAATGTAGAGAGGATTGTGATGGTAGACCCCAAGAGGTACAACATTATCCCCCTGCCTGGAAGGGATAACGGATTTGGCTTTCAAGTGGTTCTATCTTCAATCTAAAATTCGGGGACCGTCGCACTCCATCCCTTACAACAGGGTTTCCTAACAACAAAATTTTCAAGGACCCCTGAAAACATCGCTATAATGTCAAGGACCCCGACAGGATGAATAAGGAAGCGTGCGCGTTTTTGCGGTAATAGGAAAAACTATAGTCACATCACTTCACCTAACCATTTGAATGGGTGCCCGGAAGAAGGGCCATGTCACGATTTTTTCGAAACCCAGTTTTCTATGGAATAAGGGCCAATGTCATGTGGACTAAGAGTTCCCATGGTTTTCAGATGTAACCTAGACCGAAAGAGGTCAGGAAAATCGCATTTACAAAGAGAAGTGAAAGAGATTGAAGTGGAAGAAGGGCTTATGTTGTCAGTTCGTTATTAGAGTGCAACAGTACTCTTAATGACGTATTAAGACCCTGGGAAATGTTCAAGATTTTTGACCCAGCTGTCGGAATTCCAGAACCTCACCTCTTCTTTACACGAGCCTGTTGCCCATAAGCAAGGAAAAGAAGAAGGACCTTTTTCACATAACACAGTTTATGACTGACCCAATACATGTGCTATTTTACAAGTCACTGCCTTCAATGTAAATATTCCGAGAAAAGTAAAATGTAATAAGTCAATGTTGAATGTAGAGAAAATCCAATCTTAATATTCAATCTAATATTCAGAGCAAAATAAAACATTGCCTTTTTGTAATAGATATATTTTCTGCTAATTTCCCCTGTGGAAGAAGGGCCTGTTACCCCAGGTTACTTTTGTTAGTGGTCATTAGCAATATCCCAATTTTTCAGCGCTCCTGTAAAATTTGGAATTCGTGACATAGGTCCTTATCCCGGGCACCCATTCATTTTTGTCTACAACGGTCAAGTCCTGATAACACTGACTTACGCTTGACTACCATCTGTAACTGTAAGCCAAATTCCCGACGAATTGCCGAAACATTTTTCGATGACAGGCCATTTTCCAATTGACACACTACTGGTCTTGGAAATTGTATTTTATTCCTCTAATACGAGCTGGTCATATTCGTAATACTGTTCCTGCACATGCTATTTACTGCTCTGAACTAGTGTGAATAACTGCATTCATATACCAGGCACTGAGAATATGGGTTCCGATGGTTTCAATGGTGAACGCTCTAGGGTAAAGTAGGAGTGACTATAATGAGTATATTATACCTATATGTAGTAATATATCAGTAACCAGTAAATATGGAAACTATTCCTTATCATGTTGAATAATAAGGATTCTGTAGGAAAATAAGTGCTAGGGATGAAGTTTATATGAAGTTCACCCAACTTGTCATACAAGATGTACGAGAGTGAAAGCCGCTTACAGTTGAATGCCCCCAACAGAACGTTGAAATCCCCTAAACTCCTTTGCTGAAGACAATACCTTATCCCGACTCGAGATCTCATTGTGTTACCACCTCCACATGTAGGTAGAACGTTTGAGCGCTCGCAATTGCACCTTCCCTTCGACGAAGATCCATCGATTTCTAACGCTATTCACAAGAATCCACAGGGCGTGCATATCGGTTGGACACGCCAGCGAACTGCCTGACTCGCGTTGTACGGGCGTCTGTGGAACTTCTGGTTCGCTCCTGCGGGGACATTGCCTCAGCTTTGACTAGCTGGATGACCTGTGCGTTGCCTGGACGACCTGTTGTACCAGTTTGGGTCATATAATACATTAGACTTCCATTGAAATAAATTGTATTTGGTTTATAATTTTCAATAAGGAACCTTCACAGTCGACCGAAGGAACCTTACTGATTGGACATATGACTGAACGGTTTGTAGCGATATTTTGATTTGGGGGTTTTTAAAGATTTCAACCCATGACCTAATATTTTCCTCACGTTTTTCTTTGTTTCTTTCTTTCTACCATCAGTTTTCCGACAAAATATCGGAACGACCTCAAATAATTAAAGTTTCTTCAAATCTATTCGCATTTACACAGGCCTGTAATTCTCGGGCCTTTACTTGTATTGACCCACTGGCAATTATTTATATCAAGAAAAGTCAAGAACGTGAAATACACCGATACAAACTCGCGAAAACGGGAACTGGTAACGTATCCGAAAGGGTTAACTGGGTTTTTTGAACCCTGCAACTTCTCTCCAGCTACGAGTAGTTCTGGGTTGACCTTTTCCCTTGGCAAGGACCCCGACCTTCCCAGGGTTGATCTACTTTTACGTTTCTCGCTTTCCACTACAAACGCCCTCAAAAGCACGAGTACATTTTTTTCGTGTAGAGAACATAAAATTTTCATCGTGCCAACCGTTTGCCACTTTTTTCCGGAGGTTTGCTCCGCGACGATTAATAAAGGATTTTATTCATCACTCCTTGATCAAATGTAACTGGTTATAACTTTTTCTCGCTTCTCTCAATTCCTCTAACGGTACCGAAGCAGAATTTCCCTCGGTGCTGATCGAGCTCGTCAAGTGTTCGGAGGCCTGCGATCCTTTTCCAAAAAAAAACTCACTTTAATTGGAGAAAACGTCGCATTTTTAGGCTTTAAAACTCTTCAAATTGACTGGGTCGGAATGGGAAATTATTTTCAGGATGCTTTGCAATGCCTTGCAGGATGCAATGCTCAAATAAATGCAGGGATACAGTTGGAGCACTTCAGCGAAACGTGCAAGTATAAAGCTGATCGGGTTTTGCGATCTTCCAGTGAATCGAACTCTGTGAAAACTTGGATCAGCAAAATTAGAGTGAAATGCTGAATGGTACTCTCATTTTTCATTGTATGCATCCGCCTCTAGACAGTTGTATACGTTTCTAATCGGAGGAAGATAACAAACCCATGTTTAAAATTGAACATAGCATTGTCATTAAGTGCTGACCAATGTTCAACATTTCAAATCTCTGGTTCACCGGGAAGTTGGTTTAAACTCGATTGCAAAAGTCCACCCGGACACAGAGACACGAAACCTCACTAATAAAAACGTAGTAAATAAACAGACTATCCTGAATACTACAAAAAATACTAGACGTGTACGCCCTCAATCCCAAGCACTAAAAGTTATGTACAAATCATTCTGAATGTCCTATCAGAAATCCCTCAAAACTTGAAATCCCTGAGATGTTCGGTTGCTTCTTGTGGGATCACCAAAAAATTAAAGAGATTTTCAAACACACAAACTCATATTTGACCCCATTTACTGTTTTCTGAAATCGCTCAAATTCTTCAAGCGACCGATTTGTAGAGAATGTTTAATATAATGTGACATCTACTTACAGAAGACTTCATCCCCAGACATATTATAACCTCAACTCAGAACTGTATATTTAGGATGATATCATATCTTCTGAGGGTCACCATTTTCACAGTGTATTTCCCGCGCGAAATGGGTTTAAGGACTCTTTAATTTCCCCCGTCGCCCGGAAAATCTCATTATACAAAACTCTCTGGAGGCGTATAAGTTCATGCGTGGCCTCAGCCGGGTGGGAAGCCGACGGCATTTATTCGCCATACGAGTCATTCGGGTCGCGCGTAAAACGCCAAGGGCCAATTTTTTATGCCAACGCAAATTCTCAGAGAAATGAGGAAAACAATTCTGAGCGCGTGGATTCAAATACCTCATTTAGTCACTCAATTATTCCAATCCATAATGCACCAATGTGAGAAAAACTTGGCCTTTGTAGGAACGTACCTTTCTTGCCACGATCCATTCATAAGCCACCAAAGGTTCTGATTTCCGAGGATTTTATTTGAACCTAACGCGCAGTGTAAATACGGAGTGTTTTTTGGGGGATATCACATCTTTTTGTTGTTGAAGTGGGTCATTTTACAAAGAAGGTCTATGCAAAATTTCAAGTCGATTGGTCCGGTTACCCAGGCTGTAGACTCGTCAAAGTTGCCAAAATTAGCCTAAATTTCAGTTTTTTGTTTCTAATAGTTTTTTGGGTTGAGATAATGGGTTAAACCTTTCAAAAGGCACTGGCTGATGTTGAAACGAAGCTCTGTGCAAAATTTCAAGTCAATCCGTGAAGGTGGAAAGGCCTAACTGATTAAGGAGAAAAAGAACAGGTAAGGGTGAAAACCCGGGTTTTTGAAGTTATATAACTCGGCTCCCTTTAAAGATATCGACTTGAATCTTTCAAAATGCACTTGCTACACTTGAAACGAAGCTCCGTGCAAAATTTCAAGTCAATCGGCGAAGGTGGAGAGGCTGTAGCCTTGACCGAATGAAAAAAGTAGAGAAACATGGTAATTGGTTTTTGAAGTTATATAACTCGGCCCCCTTTAGACCTAGCGACTTGAAACTTTCAGGGCTTCCTATTATTAACACCAAGATCCATACCAAATTTCAAGTTTATTGGTCAACTAGGAGGAAATATGGCCAAAATTAGCCTAAATTACCCTAAATTTTAGTTTTATGTCCCTAATTTTTTTTTGGGTTGAGATAATGGGTTATTTCGTTCAAATGGCACTGAGCCATGCTATAAAGAAGGTTTGTAAAAAAATTCAAGTCGATTGGTCCTTTTACCCAGGCTGTAGACTCGTCAAAGTGGACAGAATTTTCCTAAAGTTTCTGGTTTTTTGTTTCTAAAACTTTTTTGGGTTGAGATAATGGGTTAAATTTTATATAAGGCTCTGTCTCAAGGTTAAATGAAGCTCTGTGCAAAATTTCAAGTCAATCGGTCAACGTGGAGAGGCTCCAGCCTTGCCTGTCTGAACAAGGAGAAGAAGAAGGAGAAGAAAAGGCCGAAAAACCGGGGGTTTGAAGTTATGTAACTCGGCTCCCTTTAGACCTAGCGTTTTGAAACTTTCAGGGCTTTCTAATATCCATTCCAAGAAGACCCATACAATTTTCAAGTTGATCGGTCAAATAGGAGCCGAGATATGGATACCTCGAAAACGCGTTTCGTGACGTCCGGTAAACATACACTTGGTACCGTTCGTTTTCTCAACTTCTTTGCTTGGCGGGGCGGAACGCTACCGCTTTCCTAGATTCGGGTGTGCCCTTCTTGTGTGGACCGCTGTTCCTTCTCGCTGCTTAAATTTGCTTCAAGTAGTTTTGCAAACTCCTGTCTGGAGGACGACTGCTGGTACAACAGTTTGACAGAAAAACGTATTTTGAGATTTTCTTCGGTTCGCTAGCGGTTGCCAGGTCAGCCTCGGCCGAAACTGATTAACTTTGGATCACTGCAAAACCAAAACAAGTCCGAATGTAAAGAAGAAAGACCAGAAAAAAAAACACAGACAAAAACGAAGTAACGACTGGAGGTGGAGGGCTGGAGCGGTCCTGACACAAGAGCATCAGGGTTGACCTTTAGTTGTAGAGCGGGGGCGGGCCCCGGAGGCGGTCGATACCACGTGACACCCACGCAGGAATCCGCCCCCGTAAACTGCCGCCCCCACGGGGGCTTTACGACCCCCAGCCGAATCGGTTGTTGAGGGCGAGCTGTGGTGACGGCGCGGGGTATTGTGCCCGGGACGTCAGTCATCTCCGCCCGAAATCAAATTTTCATTTCCCCATTATTCATAATAAATTACTGTTATAGTGACGTAGAAAGACCCGCACGTTGCTCAAGAGTCGATGATATGAAATTGGTTGAAGGTGCTTCAAATTATCTTGTAAACTATCAAAACAGCCAGTCATCGAAGCAGTTACTTTATTGTTCGTGATTCCTTGTCCATTTTTAACCGTAGGTCCTGCTCACATTCTTGGTGTTTTTCTGGCGTGTGTCCGCACGCTATCAATATTTTCTTCTGCCTCGTACATTCTTCGTGTTCAGCCACCGTGTGGCTGCATAAATTCCTTCGTTGTACTCCCGTTTCTAATTCTGGATAATCCGGCTCATTTTTCAATTTTTCTGCTGTAATTTCAACCACTAGAGATTGTTTTCGAGGGTCTGACCCAAACCTGTTCGACATCATCGTCCCTCGTTTACGACTCTCCCGTTTTTCCAGCGACCTCTTGATGGTTTCCGCTCTTTCTTCTTCGATTTGTTTCTTGAGCAACTCCTCTTCCAAACGCTTTTCTTCGTTTTCCCTGCTCATTACGTCCGACTCCCTTTTTAAAACGTTCTTAATCTCCGCCATTTCCTTCTCGTGGTCGTATTTCGGCCCCATCCTCCAGTAACCTCCGTCTGCCGCCCGTTTCACCCTGTCGTACCCAACTCTCCCGTGAATGTCCTGGTAAGTCGACAAAGGAGTTCGGTAATCATCATACGCTGAATACGCCAAAACGCGTCTGGACGACGGCAGAGGCTCCGGTACTTGCCCTTGTGGAGTCCCGAATCGTACCGCACCATCGATCAAAAACTTGTCATTTTTCGGAGAAAACTTCTCCGGATCCACATTTCTCAATATTTTATAACTTGACTTAGGGCAATATTCCAAACTGTACAACGTCCTCAACCTCAATTTATTCAACTCCTTCATATCTTCTAAGTATTGCTCCATTTTACTAAAATCCGCTTTCGTTTCAACTGGTAAGAATTCTCTTGCTTTCTCTGGGGCAAGCCTGTAGGAGTCGTAGTGCACAGTTGGTTTCCGGTGGTCATACTCTTTCCAGAATACGTAGTCCTTACGATAAAGCGAACAAAAAACGTCATTATCAAGCTGGATGGTTTTGACTTCTGCCATGTTGGCAAATAACAACAAATTTTGGAATAAGTGGAATTTTGAGTTGCAGCTGCTGCCAAAAGAAACCTCTCAGTTAAATTTTATCAGTGTTGTGATGTTCTAGTATCCCTTGGATAAATTTTAGGTCTACTAATAACAAACAAAATACGAAGGGACAATAATTGTATTCAGTGACTACCAACATTCTTTATACTTCAATGAGTGGAATTGAACATGTAAATTCCTTTCTAGCATTTTGGGCGTCGTGAATGAGGAAGAGCTGATGACAGCCCCATTCATTAGATGGAAATGAAACATCATTTGATAAGAACGGGATTGAATGCCAACTGGGTCTGGCAATGTAATTTCCTGAAGCATATTGGCAATACCCAGGCGGTTCCATGTGAGTAAGGGATATTATACGAAAAAATTCCATTTCAGAATCATTAGTAAAGATCAGATGTACTGTTGAAAATCAGCCCAGGAAGAATAATCAGAGCCAACTTATCCTAAGTCCGCCAAGCAGGATAAGCAGAAAGTACAGACAACAGTCTTATATTTCCCACCTAAAATTGTAATTTGGGTTGTCTAGTGTTTCAAGTAAGTTGGCTATGGATACAACTTGATGAATTACTAATACTCGTATATAAATTGGTGTTTCTTTCAGCGACGAAGAGGATTGAAGGCGCAATGAACTAGAGCTCTTTTCTCACCCAATCCCGAAAATCCCAAGACAAAGTATAACCGGAATTAGAATATAACCTTGTCCATTCAAACCTGCTGAGGAAACCAGTTCGGGAAGAACAAGTTGAAAGCAAAAGAAGGAAGTTCATTAGAGTTGGTCCAACTCTGTTCAACGAAAGAGCAAATAGTGAGCGCTGTCTAGAACTTAATTCAAAGTAAATAGTAGGTTAGTTGAGAGACGAAGTTCAGTTATCAAACAAAAGAATCGACGGGTAAATAAATGCAAGCGTCCATAGGTGAAATGGAGGAATAAAGTTACCACTGTTTGGAGAATGAATTATGAGAGAGGGCGTCGAAAAAACAGAAAAGGTGGGTTGCTCTACAGCTCTCGAGTTTTGAGAGATTGTAATGTAGAGGTAGAGCTAACACAGTCTATACGATTAGCGAATCGAGGAGTCAACATAGGTATATGGCATATACTACGAGTATATGCCATAACTAGCAGCGCCCGCTCATTTCGCTCGGTAGCACCATATTTTATGGATTTTATAAATTATTTGATAACGTTATCCACCAAATAACTTGAATATGTGATATTCGACCTACGAGGAGTTTCGTTCAACACGCACAATATCCCCCAACTCTGCTACCTTTAATTCGTACTCGTACCGTGGTTAGTATTTATTATAACTTGATGTTTTCGGTTTATATTTCAGGGATTCCATTTATTAACATGGGACAATATTACGGAGCATACAAAATTTAGTGCATTCATAGGAATTGACAAAGTTTTAAATAGAGAAATCCAGAGACTTGCAGCATGGCAATGAGAGCGAATTTTCGAAGAAAAAACTGGTTTTAGGTATATCGAATGTATTCGGGTCTTTTCAAAATTATACGAGTAGGTCATTTCCTGCTCAACTTTTTGTGTGAACAAAACCTCGTTTTATGGTGTTTTTCGTTTTCATATTTTTTTTGGTTTGGTGGTTCTGCAAAGGCTGCCGAATCTTGTTGAATCTCGCATTCAGGAAAATACACAGAAAATTCATCCGAGTCAAAAGACAGTCTGATATCCAATTACCTAACCGAGCGAAATGTTAGTATCTCCCGACAATCCATTCTTTCTCCCTACAAATCCAAATGTTTCTATTAGTTGTAGGGAGAGAAGTTGTGGGGAGAGAAGTTGTAGGGAGAGAGGTTTTGGAGGTTATCATGTCATGCAGAACAGAGGTTGGAGAATTTTTGTTATAAAAATAATTAACACAACATCATGACAGTAGTGAATAATAAGCGATTATTCACAATAATTGATTGTTATTTATTTAATTAAATAGTTACCTTAATTGATGAGGTGGTTGTAGGGAGAGAGGAAGTGTTAGATAGGACACTCGCCTACATTGCATGCAATGTAGGCGAGTGTCCTATCTAACACTTCCTTGGATGGAAAGAGACGAGGTAGGTTTGAATCGTGCAAGATAATATATTAAATGAACAAATTATATGAAAAATTCGGGAAAAACATATTGGATTGTAACTACATTACAATCCAATATGGTTGTAATATAGTAACGAATGTTTTTCCCGAATTTTTCATATAATTTGTTCATTCAATATATTATCTTGCACGATTCAAACCTACCTCGTCTCTTTACATCCAGCGGCTAAACTCTGCAAATTACAACAGGTTATGGGCCCAGCACGCTTCCAGTATCAAAATACTGTAGTGA
Organism: Stenodema calcarata; assembly: GCA_963920205.1. Classification (NCBI taxonomy): domain Eukaryota; kingdom Metazoa; phylum Arthropoda; class Insecta; order Hemiptera; family Miridae; genus Stenodema; species Stenodema calcarata. Next base: position 14,401,590 of record OY986058.1, on the reverse strand, counting down.
AATCCTCACTTTTTAGCTACTACGGGCTTCAAAGTGCTCCAGTTTCAGAACGTAATAAGACATCGCAGTTCTGACTTCACTATCGTGTTCAGCGTTAAAAAATCATTAAAATGAGGTGTCACTTGTCAGACGTTTTCATTTTGGGAATTTATGGGTCATTTATGGGTGCCTGTTGGCAGTGAAATCAGGATGGTCTAAAACGGATTTTGGTACGAGTATAACATTTTTTCGGAAATTCGAAATTTAAAAATTTTGGACCGAGAACAGTAGCTCCCTTTTCCTTGAAAATTCGCTAAGAGGCAATTTCGCTCCACTGGCTGACAGAGGAGGATCAAAACGTTCTAACGTAGCCCATGACCGTGAAAGCCAATTTTGTGTCGAAATGTACGAGTAGGATCGTCCTCTGTTTCGTCGGTTCATTACGATGTGTGCTCCCGTGGAATGCGAAGGTTGTTCGTGAAAGGGCTCCCGAAAGCGGAGGTGATGACTGAGATGAACAATATCCCGTTTTATTGAGAACGTCGTGGGTTTCGTGGGTAATGAACCCGCTGAGTGGGAAAGTAGCCACCTGACGTTACCGATGAGAAGCGAGAGGCAATTCCACGCCTGTCTGGTTTCTGAGGTATCGCAATTCGCGGACGTTTTTGGTGGTGGGTTCACAGACACATTCTGTGTGCCGTCGTGTACGAAAACTCAAATTGTGCCATTCAAACAACCCGCAGAGTCGAGGTTTGCACATTGAGCGAGCGGTTAAGTGGTGCATTTCATAAAGCTGGAAACCTAATACGAGTATCTACCAACAGCTCCATTTCACTATCAATTCAATTTTATGCATTTCTCTGAATAATTATATGAATTATTCATAAAATTGCAACTCCTTACTTAACAAAGTGTGATCACTGCGGGGAATAATAAATAGATATCCCCTGAAGCCAAAATTCTCACCCTCTTATAGCTTCTCATAGCTTCCCAAACACTTTGCTTACCTCTAGTAGGGAAGAACTTCTACAGTTTCTGAGGTTGGCTACAGGGTAGCGCTACATTCAACAGTTTATGCCGTTTTTGTTCGAATTTTTAGGGTATTTCGAGGCTCGCCAGAACATATTATAAACGGCATAAACTGTTACCGGCTATTATTAACGGCTACCCTGTAGCCAACCTCAGATAATATTATTATATAATACTGTATTGTGATTTGAGCATGGCAAATATGTTGAACAGGACTGTGGCACCTGAATTGTACTATTATAGTACAATTCCATTATAATAATGGAATTGCAGTGGTGTTGAATTGTCGAAAATTTCTCTGTTCTGTCAGGCTAATGAAACCCCAATTTTTTCCCTTCAATTGGCATTAGCCAGAGGCAACAGCCATGAAGCATTTATTATTTTTGGCAGTTATACAGATAATCAGGTTACTTCTTACTGCATCTTAGTTTTGTGATTAAAATAGGAATAGAAAAAAAATCCCAATTGGGTTTACCAAATGTTGAACAGACGCTTCCAGCATTCTATGTCTCGCAGAGTATGTTCTAGGGTCTCACAGTCGTCGCCACAATTGGTGCAGTGTGATGATTCGCGTTTTTCAATGCGGTGTAAATAAGCAGCATACAAACCATGGTTGGAGCGAAGGCAGGGAATTATCCTAATAAACTTTCTCTCCATATCGATGTGTTGGGACCATGTTTTCGTAGCGACTACGGGATTTTCTTGTCGATGTCGTATTACCGCTTCAGCACTATCGTAGACCAGATGCAATCGGTTCTTCAAATGCTGACGAGCCGATATATATCAGTGTTTGGAATTTTCAAATCTATAGCCTGGCAACCGTCCGGAGTTGGATGTGGCATCCGCCACCTCGTTCCCTCAAACTTCCATAATCTTGTCCATACAACATAAATACGTTGGCCAGACATTTTCAACAAATTTACCAGCTCCAAGATCTCTAATAGGGTATTATTAAAACTGCCTTCTAATCAAACTATGCTTCAATAAAACACTGCGACAGTCTGTGATGATGACAACGGATGGCTGATTACCAGACCTGGCGTCCCGAAGAGCTTCCCTTATGGCCACTGCTAAAGTGTAGATCGAGGCAACTCGTGGGAGTTTGAGATATTGCTAACGCCTACTTGAGGATCATAGAAAGCACAACCACAGTTATTGTGAGTCTTTGGCTCGTCCTGACGGACCCATCTGGGAACATCAAATTTGCTACTAATACGTAATTTTATTTTAATACGAAATTCGTTGATATCGGACGACTTATTAGTATCATATTGATTGTCGTGAGATTATAAAATATTAGCCAACAGTAAATAACAAATCCAAGGTTAAAACGCTTTGCTTCTGCTATTTGGATAGCTTAGACCATCGTCTTGTTCTTATTCAATATTACGAGTACATAATAGTAAAACCCGCGCGCTGGTGAAATTCAATCGTGTCCATACCCCCTACACTGTCAACATCCATCAATAGTCACAACACACTTTTCATTCACCCAAGCCAGGGCAAGGAGCCAAGGAACCCAACGAAATCCTGTATTTTCTTTTCAGTTTGATTCCGTTAACGGGATCCGTTCCATTTGGCGATATTTACTTTGAGGCGCTGTGTTCCATTAACTGTGATATCAACCCAGTCTTGACGTACTCCTCCTCTCTGTTGATGTCATGTACTAACACCCGTAACATCTGATTATTGATCATCCTTCTAGCTCTTTACTCCCTGTAAGTTCCTACTGTGACAGTCGAATTGTTATTTACCTGTTCTCTTCTGAGGACGGCGTCTATATAATAATTTAAAACAAAAATCCACAAATGCGAGAACTTTCCGGAGCGCTAACATCAATTGGCTTATGATGAGTTATATGCTGGGTACCAACTTTTCAAGGTGTTGAGGCGAAATTGACGTGCGTGGTACTTTATATAATACTATGTTCCTTCTGTGTTTGTTAACCTTGTCAAAGTAAAAACCCACGAACTCAAATCACTCACCCCCATCGAAGTCTCCTTAAGAAACTGCGCCAAATTGCGAAAATAGAAGGTCAAGAAACACGTTTTGAACATCTGCCAACAGTACATAAAATTGTTTTCCGGAGTTGCACCACAATCCAATACTCGAGAGCCATTTTTTTAAAATAAAATAAATCCGAAACTAGAGATTTGTGACTTATGAGAAAGTTGAAATAAGTTTTCCACGTTGAATATAAAGTAGGTGCACCTGTTACGAGTAGATACAGCGCGGGTAACGAGCGAGTAAACTAATTCCAGTATAAGGCTCTTGGAAAAACTCGTATTATTCAAGTTGATTCTACAAAAATAATTGGCTGGGTTGACGTAGAAACCTAATAAATAAGAAAGTCCAAACTTCCGTTTTTGATATCTTATAGTATCTTATGGTGATACTTTTGCACTTTTGGAAACACAGCTACTTTCGTGATGCGTACTAGGTAATAGCAAATATTTCACCTGGATATCGATGAAAATCGAAGGCCAAGAGTGGAATTATTCACTGGTTGTAACGTCTCGAACGATTTTCAAAGTCTGATTTTGAAACGACGGAGAAACCCAAATTGAATAAAAGCTACTCCAACCAATTATTGTAAATTCAACAGTTTCGGGGATGTTGACGTTTCACTGAACGAGGTGACAGCACTCGAGCCGAGAGGTTTCAAGTTTCGTGGCCACTTTTCATTAACCGGAGGAATGAGAAATTCAATTGTGGCTTACGGAAGTTGTATTTTTAAATCATTTTAGGGACTTTCTATGGCGATTTTGCTTCAATTATCGAATTCTCAGAACATCGAATATTTCTGATGGTTTAAGCACTAATGTATAGTAATTGATGTGATAATGAACACAACATCAAAATACAATCTTCGTCCTATCACATGATTCAGGGGTAAGATTCACTTTCATAGGTGTCACATAAAATAATTATCGTGAATTATATATCTGTCGTTTGGTTTGAAAATAAGCAACCCCCCCCCCCCTTCGGTATCCATTTGTCCATTGCTTCTAGAAGTGGTCAACTCATGTTTTTCTATTTGCTAGAATATTTTAGGAATTGTATATTGTGGTGCTGGGTACGTTTCTGAATATAATTTGCTAACGTTTCTTCCTAACACAATAACGAACACCGTCTAAATGATTTGATATACACGTCACTACATGTATTTGAATAACATGGAAACCATTAATAATTTAAATAACAAAAGTTTTTTACAACCTTATAAGCAGGAGAAGGTTTGAATAGCAGATTTAGAAGATATCACAGTTTAGGTTGAAGACAAAATCGGCTGGAAGGTTCTCAAGGTGGTTGTACGCTGGTTCTTTGAGTGGAAAAACTCCTCAATACATTTCATTTTCAAATAAACCGCGCATCGCCAATTTGTGATTTTGAAAAAGAAACGATAGAAATCCCCAATTCAGTCGGAATCCACGATTCAATACACATTTCGAATCGTAAAAGGAGGGAAAAAAGGACTCGGGAGACAAATTTTCTTTGACAGGCCGAATTGGAAAAGAAATACCTAATAAATTGGGTGTGACTGTAAAGGCGAGCCATTAGACTTGGACCGACGCAACCCATTCAACCTCCTTGTCCCTGTAGGGCTCTAGGGAGGAAGGTAATCCGCGAGATAAACTGACGCCGAAAGCTGATCGAGAATCGATATTGAACGAAAATGAGGGCCAGGAAAAAATGTCTGCGCGTTTCGCGCTCGGGAGGGCGGGTTTAGAAATATCGAGCGCGCAGTGATGGGAGAACGGGATTTATTAATAGGTATTTTATGGTAAGTTTTTTTGATAAATGATGACGGTGTGGAACCTGAGCGGATATGGGCAATAGGATGCTTAATCACTGGATGTCGATCAAACGGCGTCTACTAGTTGAAATATACGAGGAACGACGCCGATAGTTTTCATTTCTACTAAAAATGGAAGTACGAGTATTAAGCATCTCCGGTTTCCCAGTTGTACTGTCAATTTCATTGGATCAGTGCACCAAAGATAGCACAATAACAGCCTTATTTGGGATCATCAGGGTTAATATTTTTCCGTGCCATGCCGAAAACCTACGGCTGCAGGAGGGAGCGGTCTAAAAGACACTAGCCTGGGGAAGGAGGGAGCGGTCTGAATGACCGCGAAAACACGACAGGTGAAAAGAGTTTGGCAAATTAGGGCGGGAAAAGAGTTGAGAAAGATGTCAATGACACAAAGATAACGTTGCTCATCCTGAACGCGGAGGATACTGAAGATCTTAAGGGGATGACAGACAGTTATCACCATCCCCCATCCTACCAAAGTTAGAGGCGCGGTCTAATCGACGTCCCTCCGGACTGAAACTTGTAAATAAGTCGTTTTCTCTAGGGTCCTTTTTCTAGGGGATATCATTTGTATACTAGGTATGTTGAATGCAATAATATAATATATTATGTAAGAATATAATTTGGACTTATACTTAGTGTTGAACGTCATTTGTACGTTTACTATTGGATATAATAAAATTCATTAATTTTGTAGGTAGTTGTGGAAATGATTGTGTTGACAACTTTGGTTAGTTCCCTCCTCCTAATGAACTCAAAAAGCTGATTCTTATGGACGTTCCCTCCAGAACATAAAAACCAAGCATTAATAATCGTACAATAATTATTATCGGCTTAAATTTTGTACACGTTCTGTCACTTGGTGACTGGGACTGTTGTAGCGGCTAAGGTCGCCTGTTAAATATCCCTCGTAATAATTACAGTAAGCGATTCGAGGGGCAAACTAGATTAAAGTCACGAGACAAAACTGCTATTGATTACACCGCGTATATACCAGAACGTAAATTATTCATACGACAACCAATGCATAAGCTGTAAGAATACATGGACCAGTCCCTGTCAACCCTCATCATAGTTATGACTTTCGATTCAGGAGAGAAATAGCAGTAACTTTTCCCTTATCGGGTGGATTTGAACTGCCAGCTACGCAAAACGTGACCCAAGTCAGCGATTCGCCGTTCATGGAGGAATAAAGAAATGGACGACGTAAGTTCAGGGTGGTTAAACCTTTTTCGTATTGTTGAGTATAAATTGTGATGATGGCATCGCAAAACTACGCCTTAGACCTACTCGTATATCAGAAAGATCGGTTATATTTGATAGATTTGAACCACATTAATGTACGTATTATTAATAGGATTTCATTGAGTGGCAGTATTGCACTTTACTTGAGGTTTTCAGAATCAAAAGTGATTCCAGATGATCGAATTTGGCAGGAGACAAGAAAAACGCGTTCGGAGCCCCCAGCGAGCTCAGAATCATAATTAATTTTTCATTAAGACACGATTCATTCGTCATTGTATATCACCATTCGATTCAACGTGAAAATTTGCCCAAAATGGGCCTGAAAATGCACCTTTTTTCGCATACGAACTCAATTTTCTCAGAACATTTTCCCCTAAAAAATGAAAAATAATTATACCGTTGAAAAGCTGAGATTCTGGGCAAGTTTTCCTCAAGGAGTGCCCACCGAATAGCCTCCGTAATAACAAAGCGAACAACTAAAGAAACAGCGGTTTTAAGAAAATGTTCGAATTTGTAATTTTCGTCATTTTTTCACCAGTTAGGCCAGACTAAAAAATTCGGATTTTGTATCAAAGAGATAGGAAATCCTTAGATACTTTCGGATAGGAAACTTAGATAGTTTCCAACGGTATCCTTAAGGCCGGTCCAGACGCTCCGTTTTCCACCACGACTTGAGTTTGCGCAGACTTCAGAGGTCCTCAGCTCAGACATCGCTGCAACTGCGCGACTTCCCGACGGACTTAAAACCTCACCGTTTTCCGGTCCCCACGCAACGTCTTGTCTGCAACGACTTGGTCTGCGCCGGCAAGTCGTGGTGGAAAACGGAGCGTCTGGACCGGCCTTTAGATTTTATTTTACACAACAAATTAAGGGAGTTAGGCCCGTTTTGCAGAGACAAGGTCGAGGAGACGAAAAAAATCTAAAAAGTGAATAAAAGTCGGATTTTTAGTTGAGTAAGAAAAAAACTCTACGCGGCATTTTTTTTGCAAATTACCTGTAAAATCGATTCCCTGAGTTTGTTACATAGTTACACTAGACTTACCTATAGATATGATTTTTTGTGTCTTCTGGCAGTGAATTCAGGATGGTCTAGAACGGATTTTGGTTTACAAATTTTTCCGAAATTTGAGTTTTAAAAATTTAGGACCGAGAGCAATAGGTTCCTTATCATGGAAAATTCTCTTAAAGTGGAGTTATCTAATTATGATTGTGAAGGCCTCACTTGTAGCATTACAGTAACTTCTTCGCCACTCATATCTACAATTCGTATTCATATATTCATACGATTAACATTATGTAACGAGGGTGCACCTCATGTATTCATCTAAAGACACGATTACATCCCATAGTTCCAACCCCAACCCTAAACCCGTCACCAGGGATGAGGAGAAACAACCGGCGAAGATTGATGATACATTTTCAAGTGCGCGTGAATGTTTTAAAGTATTTACAACCTTTTTTTGTTCGGAAGGGAAAACGACCTTTTTATCTAAGTCAAGAGCAAACTCAGATTACAGATAGACACCACGCCATGTTCACAAATCCCCGTCCATTTCCTACCAGCGGCTCTGTTTATACTCATGGATCTCTTGGAACTCTTAATTTATATTCTTTAGTGCTTAGATAATGGCCTTTTTTTCACCACTATACTTTATCAAAAGGTTAAAAAAAAAACTTTTGGTCTTTCACGAAGTTCTTTTTTCGCCCTCTGGTTTTTGTTTTCTTTTTGGACTCGGGGGAGGATCATTTTTCATGTAACCGTCCGAAGTGTCAGTCTTTGCCGTCTCAACTAATGACATACTTGGAAACAACTGGTCGACTTTTATTCGAACTTTTTCTCAATTATTCATCGTCAATACTAGTCGAGGGATCTCCTCCTATCAGTACCTACTTCTTGCCTATGTTTGGGCCGGGGCGTTTGGATTTGTGCGGTCATTTGAGTTGAAACGATCATTTCAATAATTGTATTGAGAACTGAGCAGTGGGAAAGGACAGAATTTTAAAAGTTCAAAAGCTCAAAAGAACCCAAATAATAAATTAGTGGATGAAGTACGATTTTTCACGACAGCCACGATTTTCGATTTTTGAATGGATCTGATGTGACAAATGATTTACTGATTACCTATGAAAAACTATCAAAACGTTGAGTGGAGGATTGAATTTTCACAAATGGCTCAAAATATAAGAACCTACTGACACGAGTTACCTTCCAGTTACCAACCACGCGAGCTACTACATTAGTGTCATTTGTTCTCTTAAATTCTGATTTACTAGTTAATGTTAAATGTTAATTATATTTTTTGAAAAGTGAAAATTTTTCACTTTTCAAAAAATATAATTCATTCACATTCTTCTCTAAAGTGGTAAACATTATTTCTATCATAAATGTGAGATGGTGCCGAAACCCGGGATAAGAAAAAAAACAGGACTCGCCAGAGGGATCCGAAGATGAGCAAGACGGGATTGACGATCGTCCAACGCTTGATGAGCCGTAGACCGAGATCCCTATTGCCGAACACTTCCTCACTCCTCGAGCCGAATATTCTTTCCAATATAACGAGCGAACTTCAAGCTATTCGAGGAAAGAGCAACTACTATGCGAATCAGCGGAAGAAAGCCACACTCGAGTTTGACGAAGGGGAAGAAGTCCTTTATAGAGTGGAACGCAGGAATTGGCAACCTGCTACCATATTAAGAAGAGGACCTCAGCCTAGATCATTCATTATAGAGGATAGCAACGGTAGACAATACAGAAGAAATTCGTGGTTCTTGAGGAAGATAAGACAAGACCGTCAGTTACCTCCACCAGTCCAAATTAGTAGTCCGATCAGTAGAAGATCAATCAGGACGGTAAACCCACCTAGCAGGCTCAATTTGAGCTTTTCATGAAAGAAAGGGAGATGACACGAGTTACCTTCGAGTTACCAACCACGCGAGCTACTACATTAGTATCATTTGTTCTCTTAAATTCTGATTTACATTTTCACTTTTAAAAAAATATAATTCATTCACATTCTTCTCTAAAGTGGTAAACATTATTTCTATCATAAATGTGAGACCTACGAAAACCTCTTAATTGGAGTCAATATTAGAGTAGGTTTTGTGTAATTTTTCCTTATTTTTATTCGTTCACTTTTATTCGTTCACAGAGCGTAACGTAAGACGTTTAGTAACGAAATTATCATATTATGAAGGTAAATAACGAGTGAATTAGTAGATAGTCGTTCTTCCATCTATAAAATTTTGAATTAGATTCCCATAGAATATCTCACTCGCTGGTACCCTTTGCTATTGGTTCTTCTCCCACCTTCTCCTAGTTTCCCCGCATTGTCTCAAAAGTCCTTACCAGTAGTTGTCTCCGAAAGGGGGTAACGTCATTTGAACGTTCCGAACACTTCAACCTGAAGTGGAGATCGATCAGTACGGAAAAAGCGACTGAAATAGACTTGACTGAAAAGGTGATTTCCCAGAGGATGGGAGTAGGTCAGGAAACACTTCATCACCGTTCCTTCCCTTCGAATTATTTGTAAGTAGGTGCAAGTTTTCCTCCATTCGTGCCTTCGACAGTTCGTGTTATTGATTGGATTCAGTTACCCGTTACGGTTTACGGCTCTGTATTGCTCTTGAAAGTGAAACTTGGAAGAAATATGGTGCGATAGTTTCAATGACTGAGACACCTGCCAAACAGTTGACCAGTTTCTGTGGTACCCAATACGAACGAGCGACGCCTCATTGATTTACGATTCACAAAATGTTTTTCTGGATTTCCAGCAAATTTTAACTGGTAGGTTCAGGTTCAGGTTCAAATATGTTCAAATATGTTGTTGCTGAAATAAACCATTCATACTCAAGTCCCAATGTAGGAAAGTGGACGTGGTGTTTTCACTTTGAGTTCACTATAAATTAAATTTTATTTGGAAGAAGGCAAAACATTAGGGAAATGGAGTTAGAGATGGAGCAATGAAGAGAGGACTTGGACTACGACTTTATCTATAGGTATATGTTTTAAATCTCTATATTTCCTGTTCAATAAACCAGATCGATTCCTACGTCAGCTGCTCTTCGTTACCACCGATCCTATCGAATGCCCGAAGGAACCGAGTTTATTCTGCACGTTCCAACTCTCAGGCGTGTAATGGATTTGCTCCGAACGCAAAACGATTACTCCACGTTGGAACAGCGGAGACGGGTTAAGTAGTGTCATAGTAAACCGAGAACTAAGATATTTACTCAGGCGCTAATGGAAATGTTACAACAATCCCACACAACGTTCCTCATCCGCTCTTCCGAAATCCTGCGTTTGGCAGGTACGGGTACCGTTTCGACGTCGCCCTACCGCTCAGTTGAACAAACATTTCAGCCACTCGAAGCTCTGAATATTCGTCGAGCGGTTTCGCACGAAAGATTCGCGTTAGGCACTCGTCAGTTAAGTAATAAAGCAAACTAAGATGACGGTGGTTTTAGCGGAATTATTCACTTTGAAATGGGCAAAACCAATAAACCGTAATTAGATAACGGCAATATATTGGTATACAGACCAGGAGGACATGTTAAATAACAGTGTTGAAATGATCATCAAGGCTGAAAACCCCTTGATTTTATTATGCAGTAGGAAAACCACTAATTTCACCCTTATGACGAACCCAAAATCGGATAATCACCAATATTTCAGTCAGGTATTGAAATTGAAAAATAAAAACGTGTACTTCACACAAAGAAACGCCTGCAATGCACCGTATTGCAATAAATGAACGTAACTTCATTATTAGGGAAAAGTCGAATTGATATGACTAACAATAACGTGAGAAAAACTAAACAACCTTGAAAGTGTACCGCAGAATCGAGATTTTTACGGGTTACTATTCTACGGCTTAATACATTCATAAGAAGCTACTGAACAATAGTTCTTTGGCAATGTATGGCCTGCATACGCCTGTAAAATAATGGTAATTATATTTTAAATTAAAAAAAAAAATACTTTTTTAGTTCTTTTTTTTAAGGTTTGTGCTTGGCCACCACTGTTTAGTAGAAGATGAAACCGTTAACTTTCAGTATTCGCAACTGGGAGGTCGTTAAGATAATGCCGGCGCTACACGACGCGTCGAAAGTTGGGCCAAACGTTTGACCGTACTCGACGAGTGACTCGAGCAAAAGCCCCAGCTACACGGTGTGGCAAATGTTTGATCCAGTGCGATCCAGGTCGAGCCGTAGGGAGTTTTTTCAACGTCATAATAGAAACGAATGATGAAGATTTTGCAGCGATTGCTGCAGCACAGTTGTTGCTTCTTTCGTGTACCGAATTGTTGTTGAAGCGAAGGAAACGAAGAAAAAGAAGGTGGTGGATGTTATCCGGCCGGTTTTCCCAATTTCCAATCAAAGCGCGGACAAAGTTCCAATCATGCAACATTTTGGAAGACCCTGTTATTTTTTTAACGATTTTTAGCAATTTCTAACAATAAAAACCAAAATTTGAAAACTTGCTTGTGAACCAAAAAAGCTGATCTTCGAATTCATCCTTACCTATCCGATTCTTGATTTTTTGGCGAAGGAACGGAATTTCTTAGTTACGAATTTCTTAGGAGTTAGAATTTCTTAATTACTTAGGTACCTATTTACAATGACGTTATTCATTAATATTATCAGGTGCAGCGGCTCAGATATGCTGAATAATCTACTGAGGGAACCATCTGGCAAATTTGAAAACTTTTGCCGTATGTCAGCAGAAGATTTTGAATGTCTATTGACAAACTGAACTGAGCCTCCGTGTACGAAGAAACGAGCCGCCAACGTTGGACCCTTCTTTTTCCTTTGACTTGGGTGCAAAGACCGTTCTCAGAGCGATCGCCCTCCAACGCCAACGTTGGACGCTGGACGTTCGAAGGTTGGCTACACGATGCTACCAGTCACCAAGCGTCCAACATTGGAAGGTGTTGGTAGCATCGTGTGACGCCGGCTTAATGCCAACTATCTGAGCCACACGTCCAATAAGAGATGAGTATATCAAATTCAATTTCAATTATGTCTCAACATTACCGTGATCCCTCATCATTTATTTCATTACCAACTGTTTCCCGGGGTTGATCGTCTGCGGCTTTAGCCGCTGAGCGACGACGTTGAAGAAGCTGTTTGGGCTGCCGTAACGATTTTATCCGAGGACGGAAGGGCTCCCTAGGGCATAGTTACTGTACCGTGGAACTCAATAAACCTGCCCCTCTTAAGGCCTTAGTAGATAAGATTGAGCAAAGTTCACCGGAGTGTCGCTAAAAGTAGTCGGTGCACACAACAATTTGTATGGCTACTGTACGAACCAAAGTATATTCCCCTGTTCGTTCCGCTAATTCCCGAAGAGATTGTAAATTGAATTGGGAGCTTCAAAAACGGCGAAAATAGTCGAAAAATACATCTGAAACCTGTACCTACCGTAACCCACACGTTGTTTATACTATCAATACAAGGTCTTTTCTTAATCTTCTCTAAATGTCGCGTTTTCCACATTTAAGAGTTTTCTACGGGATAAACTTTCACTTTTCCAAGGGGGTACTAAAATTAAATTAGCGACTGCGTTTAAGGGAGAAAATTACGTTTTAATGCAATAAACGGAAGATTTTTAAGCAAAATCGATTATTGCCATATACGACGTTCGGATAGGATTGGCATGAATTGGTACATGATTGCCATTAGCATTAGGTTCAATTAATTTTAAATTGAATTTTCTACAATTAAATTAAACAGACTGAAGGGTTTTCATCCCAAATACATTTGGCGAGTCAAATTATGAATAATTATTATTTTAATGGTGAGTAAGTAATAGTAGCAATTTCGATGCTCTTCTTAAAATTTACAAAATTAGACAATTAGGTGCTCTTGTTGAGGAAAAAAATAAAAATTCTGCATAGCAATTTTTCAGTGATTAGCGGCACAAAAATTGCTCAAAATGACTTCAGTAAAGTCCTGAAAAAGCCACTTTTTACCATGAAAAATCTCCCGTTGTTTGCATTAAAACGTCATTTTCTCCCTTAAACTCTATCGCTAATTTATTTTGAGTACACCGTTGGAAAGTGGAGATTTCAAGCAAGCTTTTCTCATAGACGACCCGCCGAAAGAAAAATTACTGAAAGAGAAACAGCCAATATAAAAAAGCGGCTAGGTGCTTGCCAAACATTCGCCACTAGGCGAATACCGCATGTGTATCCCCACCTTAAGAATGTAATAAACCGTTGTGTCAAGAATTTGCAGTCTTTAATTATTTTTTATGATTTTTTGAATCTAGGTATGTAGAAACGTGAAACCTGAAATTTTGAGGGGAGGGGGGGGGGGGGTTATTTTTTTTCTTTTCTTCCAATGGCTCATTATTGAAGATAATAAACCAGAAATAAGTGAGCAAATTTTCAACGTTTTCTCCTCTAACACCCATCCACCGACCATTATTTATTGGAATTTGAACTCTTTGGTATTTTATATGAATAAAAATCGCGACAATACTATGTTACAGAATGGGTTCTCTGTTACGGTTGATTGTAATATAACATGGCATTATTATGGAATTTTCGGCCCAACCTTTGGGTGATAGGTATAAATGTAATGGTTAGGATTTTCGTGAAGGGTATGATAATGATGAGGATCATGGAAGAAGGAATGGATGAGGATAAAATAGGTGTATGTAGAACATACCTGGTGTAGGTACTGCTGGTCGTATCATGCTGTGATCTTGTAAGCTGCACACGCGGACACCTTCCCGACCGAATCTACCGAAGTCACTAACGGGAAGACGAGGTGGTGGGATTGAGTAGGAGAAATAAGAAACGTACGAAGGGAAAGGGATTCCTGGAAAACATGTTTGTACTTGAGAAGGCCGGCTGTTTGGATCCACGTGGAGCGGTCGTCGCCTATTGAAAACCTCCTTTTGATTGGACGATTTCTTCGACGTCATCATTTGACTTCCACGCAGACTTTGCTTTGCAGGAACTGTCCTGCACCCCTTTGTCACTCTCAACAATTGCGGCCCTAGAAATCCAAGGGCTGATAATGGAGGAAGTTCCAGGAATTCTATGAAAGAGGGTCTAAAAATAACTGGTGAAACCACCTCCAGAGATTCACACCTTCAGAAACCCAAACCAACCTCGCTAGAAATATTTTTTTCTAGTGTAAAATATTATTGTCAGCAACTCCAACACTTTGGACATGTTTTCAACAAATTTTGATATACCTAATTATTTATTTATAATTATTTATTTATTTAATATATACCTAATATTAATATATACCTATAATTATTTAATAATTTTAGAAACATTTGACCCAACGGTTTTTGTCCGATGACAAATGACGAAGTACTATTCCCCTAGCAACGACTCGGTTGTAGGCGGAAATCGTCACAAACTCATTTGGGACAATTTTCGTAACGGTTTTTGAGTTATGTGCCATATGAAAGACATGAAAATGTCAAAACGTCACATTTTCGGAAAATCTCAAAATTTGCACTTCGGGTTTGTTTTGTACGTTTTGTACCTGCTCAAACAATTTTGATCAGGGAGATGGGAGATGGTAAATTTATTTGATGGATTAAGGAAGTTATGTTAACATCATTAATTAATGATTCGAGATCGAAACCACGAAAAACCAGTGGAAAAAGTGGCATTTAGAGTAGATGAAAAAAATACTACGAGGCACATTTTGTTGCGAATTAGTTGCAGAATTGATCCCTGAAGTCCTTCGGTTTTAAGGTTAGACACCATCTTATCGGGTAATAAGCCATTACTGTGCAACGCACGGGTCATCCAGCTAGTGGTACTTGATGAAGAATAACTTCATACTTGATCTGTAGACATCCTCTTCTTACGTGTAACAAAAGGTACCTGTCAATATCGCTGAGGGGTAACGAAATAGGGAGGGGGGGGGGCCTAAGAACTACATGCATATTCTTAATAATGAGTGAGATTAGCAACGATCACGTTCTCAAATGCGAGACAGTTGTCATGGAATGAACAAAACAGTATAGTAATTAGGGCGTTTAGGACTTGATCAGCCATATTGTCAGGAGGATCAGAATTCCTTCCCACGTGTTTCTTCGAATCTTTCCCTTATAGTGCAAGAAAATTAACCCTCAAACAATCTCCTTGTCAGAAACTCAGTAATAATCCGTTAACCCTCGCTTTTGTTGTTTAATACCTCTGTGCGCGTCATCCGAGTGGGTTTGACTCCAATTTGTAACTACGCACCGCCACATGCGATGATCTGAGTTGAAATTGATACATGGCAGTGGCCGTTTCCAGTTTTTTTCCGGTTGATTAGATTTAGCGCCAATCAACGGTTTTCCGCAAGAGCAATAAAACCGGACTATTTCGTTTTACATCTGCACGAGACACGAGACTTCTCATCAACAGATACGATTAATCAAGCGGGCGAACCCACCTGGGGAAGCTCCAGGTTCAGACCGCACATAGCCAATTAGCGCGGGGGCATTACTCAGAACACTCCAGTTACAAGCAACAATTCTGGTGGCCGCCTTCCCTAGTGCCTGTCCCCTTCGATGCAGGATGCAGCTTTCTGTGTACCCAATACCTCGACTAATTAACGGGTGTAGACGTACAGGTAGTGGACTATCCAATCGGCTAATGCTCGCTTGTGATGTACGCATTGGTGACATTTGATCAGAAATTCGATATGACCGGTTCACGAGTGTAACTTCAAATAACAACATCACATCCTCTCTGTTATTCCTGTACCTCACCTACTACTTTATTATTTATTTGAATATTTTAAAGTTTTGTACAATCATTCGCTTCTTTATTCAATTAAACTCAAAATGGATATACACATTATTTGTGAATTGTGAAACTCCTTCACATTTGATACATTGAATTGAATCAGGTTCAATTTGTGCTCTTAAGTTCTCCATTGTTCTCATAACCTTTTCCGGCCGGAGATTTAATTATTACAAGGAGTGTTTTTTGGGGGGTTCTATACTTACACTCCTCGTTCTTCCTCTCAGTTAATTTGATTCATATTTCATTCATAGTAAGAATATTCCTGTATAAAAGAAGTAAAATCATTTACATCGAGTCAATTAGCGTGACGTTTGTGAACCAAATGTTGGCGCAGCGCGATTCGAGGAAAATTTATTATTTTATTGTTTAATCCCTTGGCACTATCACAGATGTGCTTGTACCGCAGGATACTCTCCAGCAAAAAATGCGGTAGGTAATGAATGGTTCCGGTAGTAAGGAACGAGTAGGTAGTTGCGATTTCGGGCGAATTTTTGGTATAAACAACGTCGTGCATTTCATCCTGTTTATACCAAAGATTCGCCCTATATATATCGAGGGTCTCACGGCAACTCTCCACAAAGTCATTATGGTGACTTTTCAGCAGAGCCAAAAAACCATCTGCCAAGATTTTCTCCTTTTCATCCAAACGAATTAGAATATTTTCTTAAACCATGTATTTTGTCCAAAAAAACATGACGATGTGGGGTGTTAATCTTCAGAGCGGGGACGATAGGGGGTGTTTTTCGATGAAATTTTGTACGATCAGTAAAATAAATCGTGAGATTTAGTGCTACCTAACTTATACTTGGATCGATCCGCCGGGAGAAGACGCTTCAAATAGTATGCATAACTCATTTTGGCCAAAAGTGACGATGTGGGGAGTTGCCGTGAGACCCTTCATATATTATGTAGCCGAAGTAATAGCCCTATATATTATATAGCCGAAACAACGTAACTCTTCCGAAACAACGGAACTACACACATACTGTTCATTTCCACCGATAATATTATTACATGGAAGTGAACAGTATGTGTGTAGTTTCGTTGTTTCGGAAGAGTCAATAAAAGTACTTAGTGTTATGATGCCTAAGGGAAGTTTCAGCCCAAAGGGATGATCTTAGTTGGACAGTTTCAGTCCCCATAACTTCATTATGATAATTTTCTTTGGCTTTGATCGATGTACTTTTCCCTCAGGGGTAGTGGAAGGAGGAGAGACGACAAACTTGCGCTAAAGTTTTAATAGTCTGAGGCTCGGATATGAGGGTCGCTGTAGGCCTTGGAGTTTTACTTGTTGCTGAGGCCGTCTGAATGCCAGCACCCCTCGACCCAATTCGGGGCGGTGAAACAGAAACCAAAATCTAAATCATGGGAATTCTGATCCTCCTGAAAATATGAAGTCCAAAACGCCTTAAGACAAGTTATGGCCCAAAACGCTAGTTACGTCTTTAATACATTGCATTTTAGAGTATGACATAAATCACCACTACCCCAAATGAAATGTCAACCCTGAACTACAGGGCTAGGCGACTGTAGCTCTTAGAAAGTCTTGAATATTGTAGGGATCCAAGGGTAGCACTTTCAATCGGCAATACCACAACTGGCGCCGGTTGGGAGCGAAGCACTATAAAGTAGTACTCCAAGTATTGGCGTGTATAGTACACAATTTCTCTTGCATTCATTAGTTATATCACCTTGTAACTCAAGCAGAACCATTTGCCTCGAATGGGATTAACTCCTGATCAAAGCACTTGACTAATGAATTCCCATTGACGTGAAACGTTTCAGAACTACTTGCGGATAACAACCGCCCCACTCGCATAAACAGCGTTCGCGGTGTCAACGGTATTTACGTTGGATCGTAGAGTAAACGGATTGAGTAAATACCTACCAATGTTGAACGGGGCGAGAAATATGAACGGAGACTTGATCAATTCAAACAACACTGTAACTTCCATCAATCGCGGGGGTACAAATAATTGTCTAACTTCATTACAAAAGTTGTTTGCGGGTGTTTTTCGGTCGAGAGTAAAATTCCATCAATCAACCGCCGTAACAAGATTTCGACTCGTCGAAAGGGAAATTTTTACAAAAATGGACGGGCTTATCGAGGAAAACTAAAGAAAATCCACAGTTATGCGGCATGGCTACAAGAGCAAATTTTCCAAGAAATAACCGGTTTCATGTGGAATGTCTACATTTTACTGGTTTTATGATAAATTTTGTCTCGATTTTTGGCCGAGTAACACCTCAGTTGATAGATTTGTCAATGCTGGACACGATGGTGAAGTCGAAATTGTGATATCTCATTCCGTTATCAGATTAGAGCAGATGAACCGCTAAGAACATCTTAACCACGCTAAGTAACAACCACATTTCTTCACCTTCAAAGTGCTCCAGTTTGAGGACGGAATGAGATATCGCAATTCTGACTTCAACAACGTGTTCTGATGAGGTGTCACTTGTCAGAATGTTTCATTTTTGGAATTTATGGGTAATTCCCCTCCCCCCAACCTTAAAATCCCCCTAAACTTCCCTTAGAGTGATCTACGAACTTAGCCTTTTTGAGAAGGCGGAAAAAGGTCCTGAATCGTGTAATTTGGGGTTCGTATAATCGTGGATTTCGGGTTCGATACTGATCGACCGACAGAGGAGTTTCATTGCATCTTGGCCCTTTTTCTTGAATCGAGGTCTCGCGTTTGGTCATATCCGACCCAAAAAGTCATTTTCGGCCAAAATGGAACTTACTCGGTAATATTTGATCTTTTAGTCAACTATAGAGTTAAAGATTGATAGCGATCCAGAACGTGATGTCCAGGTTATGGTTGGTAGATGATCCTAGAGTGTGGAGAATGTACGCTTGTAGGTACGCTTTTTCCAAGGTGTTCTAAGGAGTACTGAGGATTGATAAAGATGGTTCAACGTTACTCCTCTTGTGGCGATGTATATTTTCGTATATCAAAAAATCCGCCGTACAACACCTTAGAAAAATCGTTCACTTGCTTCACCGGACCTCGTCCACCAACCATAACCTGGGGATCAGAACTTCGTTAAACCGCTATCAACTGAACTGAAACCTTCGGTTCTTATCACTTTTAGCACAAAGATAACGCCGAAACTGACCGCAGTCGTCCTGTGGTGTGTCGTTAAACCGACAGTAATTAACCCCTATGGGAACTTCTCTGCAGAGGAAGTCAGATAAAATATATTGGTATTCGTTTCCTTTGGGACGAACCAGGGCCGAGGGTCCCCAGGGTGGTCGTCCGATTGCCCGATAACCCCGATCCTCATTTTCGTTCGACCTTTATTTTTTTCTAATGGGAAACGAAACGGTTTTTTGCCCAAAGTAACTATTCCGACCGTTCCGTGAGATAATACTGTGTCGAATAAATTTTCCAGCCAATATTCGTTCCTTATCTGATTCAAGTACCGTAACGTAATTGTGACAATCCTATGAAAATACTCAAGCTTACGTTTTGTATCCCTACAACGTACACGGGGTGATATTTGAAATCTTTTTTACCTCAACGATTTTTTGAGTAGGTTAAGAATACTTCCTATATTCGTACTGGAAAAGCTGGGGATCAATCTGAAAATCTGAATTTAAAAATATAATAATAAAAAAATTGTGGCTCAGGTTGCCCGGCAGACGGATGAAAAATCCATGCCGTATCATGTTTTTTTTTTTTTTTTTTTTTGGTGTGCGTATATACCTATACGATTTATTATCCTGCATACAAACTTTATTTGGTAAGATTTTCAACGGTATGGTTAGCTTTGAGATTATCTTTTTCCTCCAATCAACAATTCAAGCTAAAATGCATTAAACGCGCATCGATGCATCAACTGTCGCTTATTAGTTTTAATACCACCATTGGAGAAATCCACTAATCGCCTAAGGCCTGGCATAAAATCCATTTGAAATGAGTTTGGAAGTCTCCGCCTAACTGTACTAAAGGATCTCAGTTAGAATATTAATGATTCCAAGCTACCCGAAAACTCCTCGAATTGTTCCTTCCTCATTGAATTAATCAAGAGTTCTTTCGGGCCCACCTTTAGTATTTACCTTTTTTGTTCGCAATTTTGACCGTTAACGGACTAATTCATCAACACTTCTTGAGAAGAAAATTCAACAGCTTAGAACAAAATTCAACTTGAAGGAACAAAAATTACACAATTTGGTAACGATATTGATTGAATCCCACTCAAACACCTATCTGCCTATAGTATGTTGGGTCATAAAGCAAAGATGGAGGCAGATAGGTGTTTGAGTGGGATTCAATCAATATTGTTACCAAATTGTGTAATTTTTGTTCCTTCAAGTATATTATACTTGTATATACTTGAAATATTGGCACGATATTTCAAAAGTTTTATTCAACCCATGAATGTTGGATTAAGACAAACAATATACAGTAATATAAAGAGGCAAAAACAGAGGTCGTATGACCACTTTACTATTTGCGCTATGGAAGCGTGTATGATGCAGAAACGTTGCACTAAATAATATCAGCTAAGCACAAGCAAAATTATTGATTGTACAAACCATGTTATTAGGGGGAGCTAACATGCAATCTTACTCAATCTCACGTTCTTGACAGATGATTAAAATTTGCTTTTAACGGGCATTTTAAAGGAAACTATGCCGTGTTAATTTTGAGTGCTCCACCTCATTAGGAAGCTCCTGTGTCGGAGTTCGCGACAGAATTAAATTAATAAACATCACTCGGGACCAAGATGCTGCCCTATTTGTTAACGCTCGACGGTATCACATGTAGATTCACTTATTGATGTGCTTGATTTGATTTTAATTTGGTTTCACTCTTCGTTTTACACAAGTTGTTATAAATAATTTATAATGATCGATAAGGTGGCCGTTTGCAACGTACGGAAAACTCCTGCCAAGTAGGTGGGCTGTATAAAGCTGTTATTTCGGTAATGTCGATTTTTTTGCGACAACCGACCATAGAAGTCCATTAAGGACATGCATGAAACGGATGAAATTATCAGAAGAGCAGATCGCTCAACTGTTTTGCTCTCTTTCTTCAAGAAAAGGTTCGAGTAAGTTATTAGCGCACATGATGAATTTTCTGTTGATTCTGAGTGAGGCGAATATTCTCCATTTTCAGTTTACTCTTTCAGGAGTTTTACAAAGAACATCGACAATACTTTGCTTTTTAGCGGCAATTTCAGGATCCAAAATGGTAGCTAAGAATTCAACATCGTGAATAGCAGCTAAGCCAGTGAAGCCTAAAATATCGTTCAAGAAATGAATGAGGATATCTTTATTCTTCTCAGTACCGAATATTCTTTTAAATGCATAATCATTGCGCGCATCAAGAAACTTGGAAAGAGCCATGACAAGTTAACCTAGAAAACATTAATAATTATACACAATTTTGAAGAAATATTCAATTTTGTTCATTTTGTTCAGCAAAATTGTTCACTGGTGACTGGGAAATGGGAGCGTTAACTAATCTCGACTTCTCAAATATTCTTTGAACCGTCACGAAATTAAGAGGTAACAATTATGAGAACATTCAAACAGCTACCCGGAGGTGCGTGAATTTTAAAATGAAAATGACAAATGTGGCACAGAAGGTGAAACTCGTGCGGCCTTGACACGCGAAGGGTGGCATCGATCGGCGCGAAACCCTCCTCGATCCTCCAGCCAACTGGGACCATCTCCAGCCGCCTATTTATAGGGCTACGGCTTTACGATGGGCCTCCGGTAGACCCTGGGACCTGGTCAGAGCTGAAGGGATACCGAGGAGTGACCCGGAATCAGAGAGAGGAGAATTTCGATAGGAAGGCATTCAGTTGAGTCCATACGTAAAGGCGTAATTTAGAATTCTAAATCGTTAAAACCTGTTCCAAATAGGTTTGAAGCACATGTTGATGTTTTCTTTCACCAAAAGTACCATAAAGGGTTGTTGTTTTGCGAATATTCGAAGAAAACAATTTTTAAAACTCGAATTTCCGAAACATGTTTATACCAAAATCTGAATTCAGTACCAAAAGACATGTCTTGTTTTAGGTGCACCTAAAATCATATGGAATATATATTTATATATATGTATGTTCCCGGGGAGGTTAAACAATTATGCCCACCCAGAGGGATATCCAGTATGCATTCACAGACCTGGCTATCTCCAGAGTGGTCGAACAAAAGACACGTGAACCAAGGACACTCAGCAAACCATCACACATTACTCTCGATAGAATTGAAATAAAAAGTTCAAATTTGCACAACAAATCTGTCCCTGCAATCGAAAGGTTAACATGTCTGACAAGTGACGCCTCATTTTAGATTTTTTTTTAAATCGCTGATGACTATGGTGAATTCTGACTCAAGTCAGAATTGCGATACACCCTCAAATTTTGAAAGGGGTAATTTTTATTTTCTTGGGCGATTCCAATAGTTCATTATTGAAGATAATAAACCAAAGAGAACATTTAAAATTGAGCATAAAACGTTAATCTTCTCCTCACTGAGATGTGGCTCGATCAAACTATCCCGTTCTGTGCTTAATAGTTTCACTGAATGGAAACATTATTTTCTTGCGTATTCGTGCAGGTTACAGATTCGTGAAGACGAATTCCCCAAGTCTGCCAAATTCATGTTTTCGCGTGGTAGTGCTTTTGTTGTTTAGGAGAAATGGCATATCAAACCTCTTAGAACATCAAATAGTGACTCCAGAAATGCACTTGGGTAGAAATACCCAAATTGGGAGATTCGTGCCTTTAGTATGGCGGTAATGATATTGAGGGTATCTGATATCGAGATATCTGAGGTGTATCGATACCCATTCCCACTATGACTAGATTCATTCAAATGTTTTGCTCTGACGGAATCAGTCTGGACCAGCCACTCCATCAGTCGGAATCAGTCCTCTCCATGATTTTTATTTATTATTTTCCCCGAATATTATGAATTGACTGCATTTTTCTCATTCTACGTCAACAGACATTTCCGAAGAAAAGTTTGACAGAAGAAGGTGGTCCCTTCGGACTGGACCAGCCACTTTCCCTCGTCACGTAACCGTTCGTTATCTCCCGAAAAGCGGTAGCCGGCGTCCCTGTCATCCTATAGCTGCTCCGTCTCTTGATAAACGACCTTCCCAACGTGCCATCTGGGACGGTGTCTCCTTCGTTCGGTTTTCCGGTGAGGGAAAATACGATTTCTCGCAGAACCTGCGGGCTGGCCGCCTCCGCCAGGACTCAAATAGGGTCCATTTTTTTAAAAACTCGAATTTCAGAAAAATTTTCTTACCAAAATCCGTTCCAGACCATGCTGAGAGGGTTTTTAACGCCCAACACTACGGTGAAGTCCGAATTGCGATACCTCATTCCGTTCTCAAATTGGAGAAAATTGAAAAATGAAGAAACGTGATTGTTACTTGAGATGCTCTTCACCGTTCATCTGCTATAATGGAATGAGATATCGCAATTCTGACTTCACCATCGTGTTCAGCGTTGAAAAATCTATAAACTGAGGTGTTACTCGGCAAAGAAGAAGACAACAAATTTTGTTATAAAACCTGTAAAATGGATTTTTTTGTTTTTACATAAAACCAGTTATTTCTTCGAAAATTCGCTCTTATAGCCATGCTACATGGCTGGATTTTTTTTCTTTCTTCTTCCGTTCACCACGGTTCCCCACTTCTCTCCACGATACCAGTGAAACGAAGTTGCTAGTTTCTCTTCAAACGCACTCTTTTGAATCTCAGAGGGAAAATTGCCCTTCTAAGGTTCTTTGTGCAGTTGGTTGGGTTTTGCCATTAGATCCCTCTGAGATTCAAAAGAGTGAGATCCAGCTTTTATAACAAAATTTGTTGTCTTCTTCTTTGCCGAGTAAAACCTCAGTTTATAGATTTTTCAACGCTGAACACGATGGTGAAGTCAGAATTGCGATATCTCATTCCATTATTGCGATATCTCATTCCATTATTGCCTATCCATATTTGATGATTATAGACGTGTGTATTATCGCAACCCCTTTCTCCTTCTTCTTCTGTGCGATTTAAAATGAAAGAAGCTTCAAGAATGGGTCTCCGACGAATCGTTAATGTCCAAGCCCTGTGGTAATCAATTCACTCATTGATTGTCTTCCCGTAATTGGGGAAAAAACGAAATGAATTGAAACCCATTGCATCCTCTGGAATGGGAGGCGGAAAACGACGTCCCAAGCCTTTCAAGTCCAATGACAGTCGAAATGGCCAAAGTTTGATAGCCATTTCCAAATCATTTGCTTCCTGTTGATTGCCGCCGCAAATTTTCTCGCTCATTTACTGAAGCTCTTTTAGTACATCCAGTGTCACTCAGGGTATATTCACTCTTCAAGGGGTGAATTAATCTTTAAATCGTTCCCGAATTAAATTTACTTGACGTTCAATGTAAAGAATTTAGTTGTCAAATCTACGCCTAATTCGATAGCAAATAGGAATTTCGATGATCTGATTTCCAAAATATATAAGTAATTTTAAGAGTTAGCAGATTTGAATAATATTGAAAGATTTTCATTTTAACCAGTGTGATTTTCAATGTTTAAAACAAAACTGTGTAGTGAAGGACCTTCCTGCAGGAAGAACCTTCCCTATAGGGGTCTATTGTGTAGAGCTGATCAAAAGCTCAACCTGCATTTTCAGGGTTTTGAGGCTACCTTAATAACCTTTAGTTGGAATGTTTCAAGCTTTTGTACAATAATATGAAAGACCAAACTTATAAGTTTGGTATATATACCAAAATGAGCAGAAATAACTTTGTATGAAAAATAAAATTTCGCTCAGCATAAAATATTTCCCATATTCCTTACTATTGAGAAAGCTGAATATTTTCAGGTCAAGAAGTGATTGAAATATATTATGTTGGAGGACATGAAGGAACTCGACATTTTATCTGAACCAGGATGTTGTCAACAATAAGGTGAAGTAGAAATCAACTCATTTGATGATACTAATGACAGGTACGTACTTACCCTCTTGGCATGCAGAGGTGGTACATTTGGACATTTTCAAATTAATAACTTTTTTCCATAAATTGGACAAAGACCCTGTTGAGGTGTTGGCAGTGGAAAACTAAAGTATTTACAGCTACGGTTGTGAAAGAAAAGTTTTAGGAGTTTTTAATGCATAGTACCAAAATTATCAACACACGAAGCCTTGAAATGGCGATAACTTTTTTGAAGTTTTTGGCATTTACGCCCCTTGTATTTGAAGATCTTCTGTTGTATGTATAACATAAGGCTTCCACATGCAACACGTAGTTATGCTCCATAGTGTGGGGTTTCTTATTTCTATAAATATTCTACATTCTACTCGCATATAGGATGTATGTAAATGGAAAATAAATTTCTTTTAATTAAATGGAATTTAGTATGTTTTGAAACAGTGTATGCTTTTTAAGCATTAAAAGCCGGAACGCTACCGTCAAAACATCCTAATGGATTTTTATTGGCCCGTTTCCAACGTATTAGTTGACCTGGATATCGCTACGAGGTCGCCATATCTGAAGTCAAGTGTGGGTCTGCAGCAACAATATAATTATCGACCTCTGGTATTCAGTCGGCGATAATCATCTTATCGACGGATTTTTGACAGGCCCCCACTCTCTTCACTTAAGTAAAGTAATCGTAAGAGAATCTAATAACTCAATAGGTGTAGGCGGATTTAATTTAGTTCCTTCGTGTGCCAACTTTCCGTTTGGAACAAGTTGTACACGTTGGCAGGTGCACTTTCGAGTGCTCGATCGTCAATATTCGTAGGCAGGTGAGAGAATGATCTAAAAATCTTTATTCGAAGAATGTGGGAGGCGCAAGCTGTTGCCTGTTGTAATTTTTGTATTTTTGAGTGAGATAATTGGCAGTTTTGAGGTAACCTTCAGAAAGAGTGAGAATACAATCTATTCTTGTAATACTACTCATACTTGTGGTCGTTCAAAAAATGAGTAGTAGTAATAGTAGTATTATGACTCCCACCGTAGATTTTGACTCACTAACGTCGATCTTTGAGGTACATTAATTGTACCTCAAAGATCAGTATTTTCTATAATTATTATAGAAAATACTGTTGGTAACCTATTTTACCAAAAACGTAAGGTTGCATGGCATTAAGTTATTTCTTTTCAAACCGCGTCTTTCATGAAGAAATGTAATAGTACTTTTCATGCTTTGCCTAAATTTGAAGTTTTATATTTGCAGTGATTATAACCGTTATAATAACGAGGCAGATGGCGTGATCGTGAAATTGCATTCCACTGAATAAAAATGTCGGTAGAGAACGTTGATTCGATTCGAGACCCTTAATTGAGGCAAGCCACGGAAGTATCGTGCAAATTTACAATCTTATTTTTTTTAGAGTTTGCCGTCACAGAGAAATAGAGTTGGCAAATTATTAATGATTCAGAATGCCAATGTTCAGGAATTGGCTTTATCCTACGTTTAACGTTCCTGTGTACATGCCCCAGTGTTTGTTAGATATTTTATCGCGCAAGTTTCAAGGACACAAATTATTTTTAGCGTGCCTCAGAGGAAAAATGTAGGCTTTGAAAGATAAGACTAATCAACAGATAAATCCCAACAATTCACCAGATTACTTGGCAGTGTATGGTGAGCTATCCCAACTCAGAATCAGCCACTGTTCGACTCCAATAGCTGTTTTTCTTGTTAATTGAAAATAATATTTCTTAAATAGTTTTGTAAAATATATATTTTACAGAACTTGCAAACTTGGGCAGTTTTGGTTGAATAATGTTATCGTGGTATCTACCTTTATCACTGGACAGTCGTCTCTCTAGGTGATCAACGTCGAGTAGGCCTCTTCATTGATGTACTTTTGAAGCACTGATGGGCTTTTGCAAATTGTCGGATTTTGGCTTGAACCATTTCCAATTAAGACCTCGGTGGATTTTATCGTACGAATGCACCAGGGCGCATTGACGACGTTCCTGAGCACTTTGTTCTGACATGTTTGTAAGATTTTGACGTTCTGGCTGCACAGCCTTAGAGCTGACACCCGTAAGTTCATACAGGCTTGAGGTCTTGTTTATTGAGCATAATTTTGCTCTCAACTGGCAAAACTAAGTGACGTCTCAGCCACTAGAAGCCAGTATAATTTCTTGGATTTGAGATTTGAGACTCGCCAGCTGCACCAAATGGGTGGTCAAAATAAACCGAAGCAAAACGCTATAAGGACGAATGCTGTGCCCATCTGGGGAACCTGTTCGAAATCGGAGTTACACTCTCAACTTTACGTGATGAGGAACAACCATAGAGGAAATTAATTAGTAAATTACCACTTCAGAGCCTATTTTGATTTCCAAAGTTAAGTTTTTTCTTGTTTATGACTGATATTTAGTTTTTAACACTACAACATCAGCATCCAAGATCCAAGGACTTGTCCTTTTCGGACGCCGAACTTGTTACGAATTGTCCTCTACCTTCAGCTAGTAATCCAACTTTCGTCATGTTGTTCGTTAGTAAAATTTGTACCTGTATATATAACGAGGTTCGTTTTATTAGAGACAATACAAGTACAAAAAAGGGCTTTACGGATTGATCTTGAAAAGAGAAAAAAACGAGATTAAATCCGTTCGAAAGGTGTAGGAACACGAAATGCCTCGAGCGTTTCAAGTCGGAATAAATCACCTTGAAAATTCGTATTTCAGACCTTTTCCCCAACATTGGCGCTGGGAATTCTCTCCCACGCTCTTTCATACCTTTCCACACTCACATTCGCGGCGTACCTTGTTTAAGGTTGATTAAACCTTGAAAGGAGCGGAGGTTGTACATTTTGATGATTTGAAAAAGGTTTTTGCGAGAAAACCGGCACAAGAGAAACAAAATACACGAGGCACTGGTCTTTCAGTTGGAGGAGAAGAAAAAAATCTTTGAAGTTCGTTTGCGTTTTTGAATCGTCAAATTCAACATTTTAGGGTGTAAGTGTTGAAGGAATTAATATTGAGCGGAGTTTATTACTTGGTACGTCAAAAGCTCCATTTTGTAACAACTAAATGGCACTTCACTTTCCACTCCTATCGCTAAAACGAATGTGATGAAAATACAGGAACGTATATAGTGAATTCTCTTACTCTACTTATTGCTGGCCTACTGAAGTCTGAAAATTAACAAACGGGTACAGCCCTTCACAATCATGTGTGGTGCAATTTGGATTTTTCAAAATTTCTAGTTAATTGGTGAAGGTGGAGAGGCTGTAGCCTTGCCTAACGGAATAAGAAGAATAAGGTAAGAAACAAAAACAGGGTGTTTGAAGTTTAATAACTTGGCTACCTTTAAACCTAGCGACTTGAAATTTTCAGGGCTTTCTATTATCCACACCAAGAAGATCCACCCCAAATTTCAAGTTATGGCAATATATTATATACTACTAGCCACCGTGTATATCTAATCTATCTATCTCACTTGTATGCACACAAACACTTCAATTTAAACACTAGTGATACATTTCTGACGAATGAATTTCAGATGGTGGCGTATTTAGGAGCTTCATTGGAGATGACTTGGGAATTCGAATTTGGTGTGTTTGGTAGTCAAGTCAAGTTGTTAAGTACTGCAGTTGACTTCGAATTCTCGAACACGTAATTCACGAGATTTCCCAGTTAGGAATCCCTTCTGAAGTCAAAAATTTAGAACTACTCGTCCGTTCGGAGAAACTGCTCTGTTCACTGGTCTAGTTGTCTGAATTTAATTTCTGAAGCCAAGAGCGACCGGTCGACCTTTCCCTGAGATCGATTCATGATCCAATTACTTCTTATATGGAAAGCAACAGTTTTTCTTTCAATTTTCGTATCCCTCTCTATCGATTTCGTTGTAGTCATCTTCAACTACTCGGTCGCTATTTATTCGATGAATATTCAACGGATGTTGTTCCCGCTCATTAACAGACTCGCCCTTACCAAATGTTCTCAGTTCGGTCCGCAGCTCAAGGTTTCTGCACGCAGAGCGACCTCGTCTGATTTATTCTCGAAAACAAAATGCGGCGCAAATTGACAAACCAAACAGCGCCTGGTTTAACCCTCGAACGCTGATGAGGAGGCGCCGGTCAGTGTATGTCATGAATAGCAATAGTTGTCGCACTGTCATTAAAACCAAATGACCTAATTACATCCTCAATGCGAGACTGTTTGACCTCTTCGGACAGTGGGCGGAATCAGGAGAACAACATTGTAATTAAGGGGCATGTCACAATACTACCAAATAGATAAATTACACGTACCTAGTTACTCGGAGTTAATACTAGTTTTTGAAATCCCGAGATAAAACAGCACAATAAGTGTAATAGTACATTTTTAATTAGTTTCCAAAACTTCTAGCTTTATAATGATTACACATTTAGTTGGTAATGACACAAATACACCATTCTGTAGTTGTGGAACAGACGAGGAAACAGCCACTCATGTTTTATGGACGTGCCCAAACTTTGGCAATGAACGTAAGCGCTGGCTCTCACAGCTGGGAATATCAACGACCGCTTCACCAATACCCTGGCAGCAAGCAGTGGAGTCTCCAGAAGCATTTGCAGCCACTAAGAACTACATCAACCTTATCATGGCAAAGAAGCACTGGCCCATCCCAGCATCAGAGCAATCCCCCTCTGGCAATGAAGGCAACCCTCAGTAATCATCAACTAGGACATAATATTTTAGCACATTAGTATTAAGTGTGGGAGGAATATTATCTCAAAGTACTCCCCAAAGCACTGTGATATTAGGTCGGCCAACTTATGCTTAGAGGTGTGAATGTAACGAATATTATGAATGTAACTTAAGTATGAAAGGGTATTTTAATCATTGGGGCCTGCAGAATCTACAGCAGAAGCACAAGAACTATCAGCAACAAGACACTCAGCAGTAAAATTTTGCTCATGATCAACGAGTGAGCAGGCATGCACAGCAAAGCTGCGCAGACCAGCATCGCAGACTGAAGCAAATGGCCCTGGCGAAATACGCAGGCAGGCATGTAAAGAACTTGGAATGCCCAGCCCCCCCCCCCCCCTACTCCTCCACCACATCTGCGCGGCCTCCACGCGGCCCATCCTGGACGCCCTTAGTTAAAGGGGTGACTAACAGCGCAGGGAGTAGATTGGTGAAGACCATCAGCCCTTGAGAGAGGGCAGCAAACTCCTAGAAAAGTGCGCGAAAGAAATGTGCGCGTACATCATAACCAAACAGGGAAGATAGTAATTTGATTCAATCCTCAAGAATCCCTAAGTTACAATTTCTATTTGAAAATGTGAACTCTGCAGCTTGTAGCAGTTACTTCCGTAGATTCGGGGGATTTAATAATGGGCTGTGTAGGGGCTTAAGCCCTTAAACTGGTCTGTGTAAAGCTATACATAATAAAATTCACTTAACCATTAAAATTTAAAAAATATACACCTATATTAAGTATATCAATATTTCAGTTGGTTAATATATATATATTTTTTAAAATAAAATAATACATTAATTTGATCTTAACAGGGAATTAAATTGTTTAATTTGCTCAAAACGGAGAGGTTCAAGTGGTGACCAACTAAAATTGGTATGTCCAGTTTAGCCTGACAGTTTGTACTATATCA
Organism: Stenodema calcarata; assembly: GCA_963920205.1. Taxonomy (NCBI): domain Eukaryota; kingdom Metazoa; phylum Arthropoda; class Insecta; order Hemiptera; family Miridae; genus Stenodema; species Stenodema calcarata. The sequence goes on along the minus strand of OY986058.1, from coordinate 14,371,180 downwards.
ACATTTGAGACCAACCTTTGGCAAAGTTTAAATTATCGAGGCCGCCGCTCTCGATCTTTTACCTTCTGAGCCAATAGCATTTTATTTTTACGTTGATGATTACGCACACTTCGGGTTTACGATCGAACGCAGATTTGAGGCGTCTCTTGAATCCGAAGCCGGTGAGGTCCCTCGCGAGAAACGGCAATGACCGCGTTGCGAAACGCCCGGGAGGTACAAGAGGAATCGAAAACCTGCATCGGCCCCAAGCCGGGCCTTCACCTTTCAAAACTGGGCCTATTCATTGTGGAAACATAATACGGAGCCGCCCTTGATATTAACAGATGAACTGTTTTCGTTGACGTCGGATTCGAACCTGACGCATTCTGCCAGCTTATGTGTAATAAAGTGAAATTAGTTGGTTACTTGAGTGGTTTTTGTGGGCCTCAAACCTCAATCTTCAACTACTTAAGAAGACATTGAAAAATTGTGAAGAAAAAAAAATGCGTTGCCGTTGGGGGTGTCTTACCGCCAGTGGTTTGTGCGAATGATGGTACATTTATTGTAGAATGAATTTAGGGGACACCCCCAGGCCCCGCAATCAAAGCAAGGAAACGTGGAACCTGTTTTCGAATAGATTATGTACTGAGCAAACATTGTAGTAGACTTGATACTCACAAGTGAACAACCCCTATCGGAGAAGGCGGTATCGTGAGTCTGTAACGAGATACTGTTGGTTATACACATTTGAATCATACCAGTCTCTCCTTTTTTGGATTATACATAATACTTTTACCAGTGGCATATCTATACTACAAGTGGATATACGATACCTCTGGCATATCCATACCTATACTATACGATACCTGTATCAAAATTCAATTCTGTTGCAAACTATATCTATGCGATACCTGTGTCAAAATTCAAAACTGGGCCGATCGCTTGTTGGCGGGCTTCCACCGTGGCATCAAAGAAATGTTCGGAGCTGGGTGAGACTAGTGTGGACGAGGTCGAGCTTCACACCACATACTTTATTGACGATTGAATCAGCATGTTTCAAAAACCTGAACAGATACCGTAGGGTCGTGAAAGAGTTACATGTGGCCAAAAACCGCAAGGCCACAACGAGCCTATTCTGTACGGAAATGACTCTTCGAAAGTTCGTGTCTTGTTTCGCTAAAATCCGTCGGATGCATGCAGGTAAAGTTCTTGCAGTGGCCACTGATTCCTGAATCGTCAACTCAGCCAACAGGCTGCTTCCACTAGATTGTCCTCGGTTTGCAAATAAGCCGGTAATCCACCAACGCGGTTTTCTCTTCCTGCGATTCAGTAAATGGGAAAGCGATATGTACACGGCTGCGGCCACTTGCTGCTGAGATGCCATTACTGAAGTAAGATGGCTTATACCTATACCGCCCACATATGACCAACACAGCCACTTTGGGTGGCTACACACACCACAATGCATACCATATGCGCATTATACAACATGGGAGAGAGTCCAGTCACCAGGGAGTAACCAGTTAGATGTTTATCTAACAATAAATCATTTTGCGTCGAGCTTGGCGGCTTCTTTGATGAACCCTTCGATAATAATAAGAAAAGGGCGGAAGTCGTACAACCTGCCTGTTCTCCATTAGAGCCCCCCCCCCCCCTCCCCACCCACCGAAAATGCCCAATTTCACATTATCCCTAAAAAATCATTAATTGATATACCTACGTATAATAGTTTTTCCCCTCGTTTGCAGGGTGGTGAAGAAATCTTCAAGCTCCTTAGGTGGCGTTGGTTCCAAGTAAGATACCACATGAGGACCGCTAGGTTATTTAGGAGTCGAACCTCATTAAAACCTCCTTGGTTGGAACTCAGTCTGAAACTGTTTAACACATTACTTTGGGGTGATTCCTCATCACTCTCCTTACACTTGTTGTAGCACCCTCCGTTCGTTGTCGCCTAAGTACCTTATCCCTCAAGACTCACGTATTTTCATATGTGGGTCTGATGCTGCTCCCTTTGCAACATGTTGGCAACGACTACCTCTAGTGCCATATTAAATAAAATAACGTTCTAATTCTGACTTTTCACAGTTTTTAGTCCAAACCCACGTTTATTCAACTTAGTCTGGCGAGAATGAGAATAGTGAGTCTAACGAAACGAAATCCTCTCTACGCCGATAATCTACTCCGGCACTATTACACATAGCCATTAGGACCACATTAATATCCGCTAACGGTCACCAGAACCCTTTCGACCCTTCCCTTCATTAACTCCTCCTGCTTAGCAGTTAGTGCAGAAGAGCCAAGGGCGGAAATCCACCTGTGTCGCTAAAGGATGGGTTTGAGCGGTTTCCAAGACCCCTGTCTGCGGGTTTTATAACGGAAAGCCGTGAAGATAGAGACCCTTATAGTTGGGTCCATTTCACATGGAAAGGTTCACATTCGCTGGTCACAAAGTCAGAAGTAGTGTAGAATGAGTCGCTAGTTATGTGTGTGCTCTTTGTGGTGGCCGGTTCCTTTGCAACGTCAGTTTATCCTCCTTTTTATGCTACTCATATCTCCAACCTTTTTCAAATGACACTTTTTTCATGCTGGATATACGGCCAAGTAACGAAATTGGACCTTGTGAATCCACCTTATAGACCCTTAATTTTTGTCGGTTTATTACGTGTGCCACTGCCAATTAACATGCTCGTATATAGCCTACTTATCGGGGCAATGTATTCTGTACAATGCCTATTGAATAAACGCTGATATGTATTTCACAAGCCTATTGTATATGTTTTCTGCAACATAGGTAGTTCTTTGACTTTGTAATGGAGTGTAAGTTATTGTATGCAGAAAGAGACCTTAGAAGGGGGAAAAGGATGTATCTGGCACAGAGGCCAACTATATTAAACTTGACAACAACTTGTCATTTGAAGGGGCAAAACTCGCACGACCGTTAATATTCCGTATATCGTGTAAGTTTATAGTAGAAAATGTTCAAAGTGGATTCCGGAATTCGATTTAATAGGCTTGACTTTAATAGGCTTAATGGACAGGTCTCACAACCACTATGCCATATTTAGTTACAGTCCGATAATTAAGATATTTGGTGGATCCGAGTAAACTCGCATATTAGGTGTGTAGTTATTCCTCTCTAGTAAATCAGTAAATAAATTCGTAACCCATACGCTTAATGAGAATATCGACACCAGTCGATAACTTTCACTGCTTTAATATGGGTACATACCACTTTATTTAACTTTACACCGTAAAATGTCTATAGTACTGGTAGGTACCTAGAAGAGAGATGATCTACAAGACATCCAACGATGTTTCATGGGATTCCTTCACTGATCTTCACTGATTCTTCACATATTGACGGTTGTGCTTCACCCTTCAAATAGTAAGTTTGTCTCCTGCGGGTTTAGTATTATACCCTATCCCGTGTAGGCTACTGTGCCAGACCCCCTTTCCATCCATCGATATATCGATCTTTCCACCAGACCCCCTTTTACTGACCTTTTATTCTAAAAACGTGTACCTTCAGTAGAACATCCTATAAATTATAAGTACCTACCATCGAGACTTAAAATCGATCAATAAGTAAGAGACTGCGTTCATAAACTCCTTGTAAATATAAACTGACGTCTATTTGTAGCTGTATAAATCAAAATTAATACAAATAATTCTTTAAAAAATATAAAAAAGTACTTTCCTTTACTTTGTTTACTATGCCTTTTGTTCATAATATAGTCTTATTTATGGTCAAATCTTGCGTACTCACTCTTATGGTCCACTATTTTCAATAATGAACCATTGAAGTATACGAAGGAAATACTAATCTACAAAGACGTCTAACCCCACCCCCAATACGACATGATTTTATGACACGTAGATTTAAATGGAGGATTTTTTTAAAACGTTGCTAATTCATGGACAATGGTTTATTATCATCTGTACAGATCTCCCTTCTGTCGCTGTTCTATGAGGGTCATTCTCATTTGGAACGTACATTTCGAGTTCCTGATTCCTGATTTGTTCGTAACTACCAATCCTATGCAGCGACACAAAACTTACCGACCTCCTACACAAATTACCACAAATCAGTAGACTGATGTTGAGTATCTACACTACATGCAGAAAGATCGGTTCATGGATGTTTCTCATTTTCTCCCTGTATAATCCTAAGAAGGCTACATACCAAATTGAGCTTCATAGAGTGAATAGCATCGCAATTCGCAATTTCTATCCATAAAACAGGATGAACTCACGAAATAATTCGCCTCTATTATTGACATTTTATGTCTTTACTATGGCACATAACTCAAAAAGTGTGACATTACGGTGTGACAAAGAAAGCGTTATGAAACATTTCTAATGAATTTCACGTACAACCAATTCGTTGCTACGGAACTTTAACTTCGCCAGTTATCATCGTACAAAAATCGTTCACCACTCGTTGGATAGCTCTCGATTTACCTAACCATATTACGTTAACCACTGCGGAGTGCTTATCTTGAAACGTAAGCCAACAAATTTTGAAGGAGAGTTGAAGGGAAGGGGTTTAAAACAAATTTAAAAATTTAAAAAAATTCATATCTCGAAAAATTCAAACGGAACGGTATAGTTTTTGGTTCACATTTAAGAAGAGTTCAATTTTTAGAATTTTTTTTATTATCTATTATCTATTAGATGAGTGGTCTGGGGAGTTGGATGGAGTCAGCAAAAATCGTGGCAAGCACAGTGAGATTCAAATGTTGTCTCGCTGTTTTGAAGAAACTCAAATGTACAGTTCAGATGAGAACGACCCATTGTACGAGTACACTATCATTTTAAGACCAAATAACTATTGATTTTCATTTCAAGACCAATAACTATCGAGTTCAAATGATGTGGGACGGGATAACGCCAGTTTTGTAAATCCAGATGGTCGGCGAGAGGTATCGATTGGAAGCGACCGAGGGAGCTGCCGCAACACGGCCTCCCAGCCGCCTCCCACGTTATCACCGACAACCGCTACAACTCCTGCGGGGGCGGCACGGTCCCCGGCCCCTGGACAGAGGATTCCAAACTGACCGACATTGCCCCCCCCCCCCCCACCAATGCTTGAGAAATTGAAATTATAACATTTCACGAAATGATATCATCTACAAAATTTCATTATAATTATACAGGATTGAAAGAAGGCAACGATACTTACACTGGACTCCCGTCTAAGAAAGGACTTCTAAATACTTTTCAAAGCTACCGCAAATCGATTTCAACTTTTGGTAATAATTTTCCATAATAAACTCCCGGAATCGACTGAATAAATACATTTTGGTTTATTATCTTCGATAATGAACCATTGGAATCGTCCAAAGAAAAAATTTGTTTGTTTACGTTTCAAGATTCTACGTATCTACGTACTCGTCAACTGATTCTTCCCCTTAGGGATTGGTCAAGAAACTAGAAACTAGTTTAAATAACTAGTTTGAAAAAAAACCGTTATAACCGTTTCTCAATTTGAAAGAAACTAGTTACAAAAAACGGCAAAAGTAGGTAGGTGTTCATTTTTGAATTGAACTATCGATAACTTTGTCGACGCATTCGTTATTCGTGGTTTGTTCCCAAACATAGTTGATTATTAGGTAAATATGACTCGGAACAAACCACGAACAAATGCGCCGACAAAGTTTTCGTTATTCCTATTACAGTTGAAAAAGACAGTTTTTCGTTTTCTTTGTAACTACTAACAACATATTAGAACACCTGCTGTTTCACCCGTTTTTCATTAAGAAGAAAAGAAACTAGTTTTTTCGAAAGTTTGTTTTAGGTATATAACGAACGTTATTTTACGTTTCTCGAAAGTAACCGTTATTAGGGATGGGTCAAGAAACGAGAAACTAGTTTGAAATAACTAGTTTGGAAAAAAAACGTTACAACCGTTTCTCAATTTGAAAAAAACTAGTTGAAAAAAAAGGCAAAAGTAGTTCTTTGAATTGAACTATCAAATAATCAACTGGGAACATCACAAATAACAAGAGGAATAAGAAGAATGTACGTAGGTGGAATGTATGTAGTCTAGGAAATGTATGTGTCTAACCTCTCAAAATGTGTGTTTAATCCCTGGATTACTGAATGAATTCGATAGGAGGCGGGGGTTGTCAGTGACTCTAATGGAGAGGCGATCCACTGACGATCGTATAACTCCTTTGACGATCGTGGAACTCTACTGACGATCGTGGAACTCCACTGACGATCGTTCCAAATGGAGAGGCATGGCAAGAAGTCAGGGGGGAGTCAGTAGGATGATGGTAGGGTGATAAGTGGTTATGGCGGGGGGAGGGGGGCAGTGACTAATGCAGTGGCGATCCACTGACGATCGTGGAACTCCACTGACGATCGTTCCAAATGGAGAGGCATGGCAAGAAGTCAGGGGGGAGTCAGTAGGATGATGGAAGGGTGATAAGTGGTTAGGAAGGGGGGGGGGGGGTGACTAGTGGAGCGGCGATTCACTGACGATTATGGAACTCCACTGACAATCGTGTAACTCCTTTGACGATCGTGGAACTCCACTGCTGATCGTGGAACTCCACTGACGATCGTGGAACTCCACTGACGATCGTGGAACTCCACTGACGATCGTTCCAAATGGAGAGGCGTGGCAAGAAGTCAGGGGGGAGTCAGTAGGATGATGGAAAGGTGATAAGTGGTTATATCGTGGGGAGGGGGGAAGTGACTAATGCAGTGGCGATCCACTGACGATTGTGTAGCTCCTTTGACGATCGTGGAACTCCTTTGACGATCGTGGAACTCCACTGACGATCGTGGAACTCCACTGACGATCGTTCCAAATGGAGAGGCATGTCAAGAAGTCAGAGGGGAGTCAGTAGGATGATGGTAGGGTGATAAGTGGTTAGGGCGGGGGGAGGGGGGGCAGTGACTAGTGCAGTGGCGATCCACTGACGATTGTGTAACTCCTTTGACGATCGTGGAACTCCACTGACGATCGCTCCAAATGGAGTGGCATGGCAAGAAGTCAGAGGGGAGTCAGTAGGATGATGGTAGTGTGATAAGTGGTTAGGGCGGGGGGAGGGGGCAGTGACTAATGCAGTGGAGATCCACTGACGATCGTGGAACTCCACTGACGATCGTGGAACTCCACTGACGATCGTGGAACTCCACTGACGATCGTTCCAAATGGAGAGGCATGGCAAGAAGTCAGGGGGGAGTCAGTAGGATGATGGAAGGGTGATAAGTGGTTAGGGAGGGGGGGGGGTGACTAGTGGAGCGGCGATTCACTGACGATTATGGAACTCCACTGACAATCGTGTAACTCCTTTGACGATCGTGGAACTCCACTGCTGATCGTGGAACTCCACTGACGATCGTGGAACTCCACTGACGATCGTGGAACTCCACTGACGATCGTTCCAAATGGAGAGGCGTGGCAAGAAGTCAGTGGCTACGCAGTAGGGATGGGTCAAGAACGAGAAACTAGTTTGGAAAACTACAATTTCTTCTTTCTGCGCGAGGAAGTAATGTTTGAGAGAGTATGTTGGACAGAACCTTATATAAGCACGACAGTAGCTAGATCCCTAGGTAGTTCCCACAATCAAGGGTACCCGCCTTTCTCGTGTTCTGGAGAAATTATAATTTTATACCAATCGTTAGGCAGTTTTTCCTTGTTCCATATGTCCAAAATAATGTGTTGTAGGATCTTAGCAATTTCCTGTCCGTCAAGAAGGCACTCCATCTGCTCCCGGAGCTTTAGTATTCTTCAGGTTAGGACTTATGGCTTGAGAGACCTCATCAAAATCTGGGGGCTCGAGGTCACCACTCAGTGTTGGGGCATCGGATCGCTGAAGGGTATTGACATTATTTAAAAAAAAAACGCGATTTTTAACGCCGTACCTGCGTTCTCCAAAAAAACCCGTAACTTTGAGATCAGCCTGCTGTTTATTTGACGTTTTGTGTTTTCCAAAATGTAGAAACCTTCAACATATGAAGACTACGAGTCGCCTCGTGACAGGTCTTTTCGGCGTAGGATAAACTGAGGTACCTGTGGACTCAACCAATATTTACTCCTGAGATTATCAAGTGCTGCGTAACACTATGCAACATGTCTAGAACGGAAAGAATGAATTACAATATTGAAGAGGAAGGCAGTGGAACTCATAATCACCTAGATAACGATCCTAATAGAGCATCTCAGCGAAGAATTGATGTCCTCATAACCACTTCCTTTAAAAATATAATATGTTACCCTATGTAATTAACATATTATAATCCTAATCATAACATGTTTAAATGGTAAACAATATACTTTTGCAACTATTTGTTGTTGCATTTCTTAGTTTTCCATTCAATACCTCGTTATCACATCACACCCAAAGTTACAGGTGTTTCTTCAGTGGTACAATATTCAACATCGAGAGAACATAGCCCGAGAAAAACTAGTATTGAACAAGAATTTAAAAATCTCAGCAGACAAACCAGAATATGACACATTGTGTAAGGAAGGAGTATAAATTTGTGTGTAGGTGCGTAAAGTATATGACGAATGTGTGAATATGTGAACGCTTGATTTATTTATTATCAAAGGCTTATCAATCCAATATGGCCACTACACTTGCACATTTCCGTTTGAAGGAACACTTGTATTTTCACACTGTTACCTTGTTGTGTGAAGTTTTGTTTTATGAAATAGGCCCATAGTCACATCCATTGGCTCATTGATCCAATTTTTTTTGTCGAGTTGTGGGACCTACAAGGGTATCGTACACAGAAGGGGGAGCCGATCTATGCAGAATGTAATAAACCGTTGTTCGGACGTCATCTTTTCAGGTCACTTCCAAAATTTATTGATTGAAAATTGAAAATATTCAACCAAAATCGGCGGTCCCAATTCATATCGTTCGAAAACACGAAATGTAACGCGGAGGCGGCGGGTGGATGAGGTTTACTGTGTCAACGGGGTTGGTATTGAGCATAACAAGGTGTGACGTAAGCAAGGGGGTGGCTGTGACGTCACGTCGCCTAGCAACATGACGTCACAGAGCCAATTCGCCGGTATATATACCCCCACCGCCGTCGCCCCGCGAGCAGAGTTACTCTGGCCTCCGGCTCGCAAAGGTTTCACATCTCCTTTTTTTTCAAATTCACAAGACTTTCTGATTAAATATAAACAATACCAAAAAATACAAAAATACAGTATTTCCGGAATTTTATTTTTTAATACCGACAAATTCCGTGATTTTTTTTTCGTTGTTGTACTTTTTCTACTATTGCAGTTTGATTTCTGAACGACTGAGTATTTCCGGTTTTCTCGCGGTATTGGACCCGGAAAATTGAGTTTTCGAAATAAGCACTTTTTATTCGTTGTTTTTACTGGGAATACTTCGACTACTTCCTTCCATCAGCCGACTTTCTGGTAAGTTGGTGCATGTGTTTTTTGGGGGGTTGTGAACCAAAACAAGTGGGATCAACATTGTGATTGACTTTGAATCAGTTGGTCGGTAATTGATATTGAGATTTTCGTATTTATGTGGCGTATTGTGTGGCGGGATTATTCAAGTTTAGTTCGTTGCATACAGGATATGAAATGAGTTATGTAATGTAATTGTGAATATCCTGAACGCTCTGAATGAGTCAAGGTCTAATCTAATGCGACGCATCCCTACCATCAGGCTTGTGTGTCCTGCGAGCGAAACCCACAGAAGCGACAACGGGCTGTTCAGATTCTCGAATTCATATCGATTTCCCTCACGTTTACCCTCCCGAAAGAGGGGGCGGCATTCAAAACAGGAAGGCATATTTTCAAAAGACAATATTGCGATGTTTTCCCCGCTGGGAAGTCGGATCGTTGAGGAGGTTTGGCGACGAGGGTTGTTCTGGCGGATCAGCTGTAATCGAAAACGGGTCGGACATGCGCTCCGAAGTTGCCGCCCCCTGGATTGGGCGTTTCCACGGGGCCTAAATAGGTCAGAACGGGCGGGGGCGGATGATAAGCGGGCGGTCGGGTCCACACTTTCAGTTTCACCCTCCGCCGCCTCCAGTCTAGTAAGTACACACTTGTAGACTACCCTCGGGGTCCCACAGATGGTGAAAACTTATCTGGAACCTGCAAATAAATAAACAGATTTCTATATCCGATACCAAAATAAAAATCATATTAATTTATAAACATATATTTATGTCATTCCAGACGATAACTCTCGATAGAATTAAGATAAAAAGTTAAAATTTGCACAAAAGTCTGTCCTGGCAATCGAAAGGCTAAGTTCGTAGACAGGCAGAATTGGGGCTCTCTAAGGGGTGTTTAGGGGAGGTTTAAGGGGGAGAAAAAAGGGCGCTACCACTGGGTTTTTACAAAAAACATTGTTGAGAGTATTTTAAATGACTATGGATATCAGATATCCGCGATTCTTCTTCTTAGATGATTTGGCTTCAGACATGTCAGTCATACCCATTGGATTCGTGATTCAAAGCAACCATAAAGTGGGTACAGCTTTCGTACAAGTACACAAGGAACATTTTATGTATTTGCGCCCCCTCCCACACCCACACCACGCACCACGTACCTCGTACTTCATTTTTTTAAATTAAATTGGTATATAAATTATTGAGAATGATCACCTGTGTGTAAACAATTATTTAAACAATCACGCTCATACCGCAGCTTGTCGGCCACGCACTCCGCAGTGGTTAACGTAATATGGTTAGGTAAATCAAGAGCTATCCAACGAGTGGTGAACGATTTTTGTACGATAACTGGCGAAGTTAAAGTTCCGTAGCAACGAATCGGTTGTACGTGAAAATCATTAGAAATTTTTTATAACTCTTTCTTCGTCACACTTTTTGAGTTATGTGCCATAGTAAAGACATAAAATGTCAAAACGGCGACCAAAATATAAAAATCCACTGTCATGCATCATGGCTGTAAAAACGAATTTTCGAAGAAATAACTGATCTTGTGTAAAATTTATCCATTTTGTAACAACTTTTGTCTCGTTTTTTTACCGAGTACACCACAGTTTATAGATTTTTCACCGTTGAAGTCACAATTGCGATACTTCATTTCGTTATCAGATTAGAGCAGATAAACCGTGAAGAACATCTCAAGTAACACCCACGTTTCTTCGTCTTCAAAGTGCTCCAGTTTGAAAATGGAATACGATATCGCACTTCTGATTTCACCATCGAGTTTAGCGTGTAAAAATCCCTTTAAAATGAGGTGTAATTTGCCAGACTGTTTATTTTTTGGAATTTATGGGAAATTCCCCCCCCCCCCCCCCTAAAACTCCCTAAACCTCCCTTATTTTGACTCGATTCAGCCCATCTAAGAACATAGCCTTTCGATTGCACATTGATTGATTGATTGATTTAAATAATTGGTTTTATGAGTAATGCGGTAGAATATCGTATGTTTATTCGAATAGAGTAACTAGCTCAGTTTTGGTCTCGTCAATATTCCGAATACATTCCAAACAGTTATTACTTGTATCTGGCAATATCAGTGATAATTTATATGAAGAACTATACCAACTTTACCAACAAACTCCCCAAATAAACAAAACAGTACGAAGTATACGAAATATGTAGCATCCACCAAGAAGGCATAATCGGCAGTATTATTGAAGGTCGTGGGGTTTGTCCCCAGATAGTGTCACATAAATATATATACCATTGAACATTAGTTTGCGCATGTGCATAGGTACATGTTTTTCTTGATACCCTCACGAAATGAGAGGTTATTGAGAACTGGCTCACACGATGTATTAGATAACTAATTTACCAACGATAATTTCACTCAAAAGTTTGGATCTGCCGTCCAAAGGACAGAACAAAGTTTTGAGGAAAAATGAAAATTTTTCCAACGTTTTTTCCTGAATTTTATCATAGCTGATTCAGAATATTGTTTTACGTCTTATCCATGTTGAGGCGTACTTTTTTGGTGAATACACATAACTTTTTTGTGCAAGTAAGTGTATTTTTCTGTCGTAGTGGGTGAGATATTAGGGGCCTGACAAAACGATAGTGCACTGGCTACGGCTTTTCATCATTGCCAAAAATTGCTACGGTTTTGGCCCACTGTAATCATTGAAATGATAGATGAGTGATGTAACGGAGAAAAATTGTGGACGACCCAAAAGGTCGCGCTAGTGAAGCTTTTGGCGTACTTTACAAGGCTAATTCAGAAAGCCTGGAGGTTTCCCCCAATGAAGAAAAGCAGTATTGTCTTTTGAAATACGACAACTATTCACACACTGTTCTAACGAAAAATCACAGGAGGTCAAGGTATTGCCGTTTCTCTGCGTTGGAAAAATTACTAGGTACGGCTTTTCGTCGTTGAAAATCAATGGAAAATTGGAACACCGTAGATGTTTTTCCTGAATAACTCTGAGAAAAACATTTGCGAGTTTGTTCACTTAGGTAAAAAATATATCAAACAATTTTGAATCAAACCATATCAAAAACTCAAAATCGCCAAAACGGTTCTCGTCTCCACGGCTTTCCTATTCGGACGGCCGAGTTAGCACTTAACGGACAATCTTTAAGTAGAACACAATATGTTCAATATTATTGAATTCCGTCTCTACAGGTGGCAGGCCCTGCACATAAGCATTTTCCGTTGGGAATTACTACAGGGAACCTACTTAAATGTTTCTCCGGGGATTTAAATCTGGTTCTGATCAGAATAAGTGAAATATTTATTATAACAAATATATTTTTAGAATCGGAAGTTATTTTATTGAGGTGTTGTTTCGGTCCTTTTATACGGAACTTAGTCACAACTGAAAATCATGAAATCATTAAGATGGAAGTAACTTATTATATAACACAGCACAGAAGGAATCCTCCCATTCCGGTTGATCAAATTAGTAGTGTTGGTTTGCTCACATGTCTAAACCCAATGTGAAGTTTTGTACTGAAAATCGACCTGATAATGACTGAAATTTTTACTGCAATTCAATGTCATTAAACATGAGTCGATTTCAAAGTCTGTAACAATATGAATTCATTAAAAAGAAATATGTACGACTCGTGGCGTAGGGAGGATCCGGAGAGAAATGTCAAACATTCGATTGAACTTATTTATTAATTAATTATTATTTTTGACCTGCGTACAATAATATTGTATGGAACAATAATATTATGGTGGATAATTAAGAGCTGTGATGGACCAGTGAAATAATTCAAAAGTTAGGTTCACAAAGTTTCATCATCCGACTAAAACCTATTGACGGTGAACTCAAGTTTACTTAATACTCCATTTCCTTGGAATTAATGAGCCGATCGCAACGGAAACCTTCGGCAGAAGTTTCTCGCGCTGACAGGAAAGGATTACGATTCCTCGGCTTATTCCGAACCGAAGTTTTATATCTGCAGCTCGTGAAAGCCGCTCTGCGCGGACTCAAATGCGCGAGGCTCCTAATTACGAGTTATCAAGTCATTATAAATTCAATGTGACACATTTATCGTCAGTAACACGGACGTTATTGGAGTATCAGCCGGAGTGATGTCGTCCAACAGAAAAAAGTGGGACGATAACTGAAACGAATCGGGTACTTTATCTTGTACGACACCGCTCATAATGTTTATGTCAAGTGAAGTTATTTTTGACGACTGAAATGTTCCATAAGGGCTCACCTACCGCTTTGGAACTTCTGTAGTTTTCATCGGACGAAAATCGTTCTCCATTTGATCGAAAGCTCTCGAATTATAACGCATTTCTTGCGTATTTGTTCTTGGTATTTATGTCAGACTTATGCATATTTTTATGTTATAAATAGATATAGTGAACACTGCCGTTGTAATTGGGTTTAAAGTGATTAATTACTAACCAATTGTGTTGTGATTTTATTTGTTGATATGGAATCGGAAGAGTTTCGTAAGTTTGTTGTCGATACTCCTTTCTCGTCGCAAAAAGTATGAACAATTCATAGGTAGGTACCAATGGAGCGAACGACGAGATGAACGTCGAACCGGTTAACCAAAGGAAAACAACGCTAAAACGAAATTTGGCACCAACAGTAACAGTTACTGTAAAAAAAGCATTTTGACGTACATAGATCAGGCACTCAGGCGTTGTTTTGACGCACTAGGTTTGACGTACATAGATCAGGCGCTCACGCGTCGATTTGACCCACTAGGCTTGACGTACATAGATCAGGCGCTAACGCGTCGATTTGACGCACTAGGTTTGACGTACATAGATCAGGAGCTCACGCGTCGATTTGACGCACTAGATTTGACGTCATAGATCAGGAGCTCACGCGTCGATTTGACGCACTAGGTTTGACGTACATAGATCAGGCGCTCTCGCGTCGATTTGACGCACTAGGTTTGACGTACATAGATCAGGCGCTCACGCGTCGATTTGACGCACTAGGTTTGACGTACATAGATCAGGAGCTCACGCGTCGATTTGACGCACTAGGTTTGACGTACATAGATCAGGCGCTCACGCGTCGTTTTGACGCACTAGGTTTGACGTACGTAGATCAGGAGCTCACGCGTCGATTTGACGCACTAGGTTTGACGTACATAGATCAGGCGCTCACGCGTCGATTTGACGCACTAGGTTTGACGTACGTAGATCAGGCGCTCACGTGTCGATTTGACCCACTAGGTTTGACGTACATAGATTAGATGCTAATTATTAATAAAATGCATTTAAATAACAAAAATTAAAGAATAAAGTAGTAGGTCGCCAGAGACCACACCGGGTACTTGGTGTAAAATTTTCACCCAGTATCCGGAGGGTTAATTTTACTTTTCATAAAATACTTATGTACGAGCTCGTATGTTTATGGCAGACAGACTTCACTATATTCTCGTGGATTCCCTTACATGGCGTCTTGCTCAATTTTCGTACTGTTCTTGTCAATACTGGGACATTCTTCAGCCTGTGGTCCCGTTGAAACTGGAAAATTAAATTAATGTGTAGCAGATTTAAAATTAAATTAGATTAAAAATATCAGGTAGATGTCAGATTCCATGATTGTTATAGGGATTGCCCCTGACACGCTAAATCCAGTAGTTAATCAAATTTGTGAGTTATGCAACCCACCTGTTATCATAATCTTAATTATTTACCATCCTCAAGACAATGACAAATACCGATACAAATTCATTACTGGTTTTCTCAGACCGATCACACCGTGAATTACCGAGATTTACTTAGAGATTAGCTGTTATTAGCCGTTCCTCGTATAATTAACAGGATTTTCGACATACCCCCGATTCGAATCGGTGCGAGCTCCACCGTAAATTCACGATGGTACTTATATTCTTCATATATACGGGAACGCGTGTCACTACGATCATTACCGTTGATCGTTCAGTTCCCAAATATCGCGCGTGCAGGTGCCCATTAGAGGGAACGATTTGAAATCCATTCATTTCCAATTCAGCGCCCCTTCATTTACTTGAATTAATGCTTTGGACATTAGGAAGCTTAAAGAGACCATTAATTATCAGAAATATGCGGCCGTTTCATGATAAATTGCGACGAAAGTATTCGCCGTCTCTCTTCACATTCAACCGGTTTCAATACAACAGGAATTAAGTTAAAATTTCTGTGTACGTACTTGATTGAAATTGGAGGCGTTTGATTACTTTTGAGTTTAATTTATTCACCAGTGGATTCTATCTTTTAAGTAATTTATAACTACTTTGCCCAATCGCCCGAATTCGCCCAATGCAGAATGCCATCGCTGCAAATTAAACCTCTTGGTAGCAACAAAATGGTAATTAACGTAATTGGAGAGTAACAGCTGATTACCGAATCACATTTTCCAAATTACGTATTTTGACTCCACTAATTTGATGTATGCACTAGATTAATAACTAGCCCAACAGCCACGAATAGTATTTAAGTAGGAAGTAAATTCAGTAGGTACTTAACTGAATTGCCAAATTTCTGACATGTGGGATAACGCATAGAAACATACCGAAACAACATTTTAATAGATCCTAAAAGGCGCCTAATGTTGACAGATTCTCAAAGAAAGATCACAACGTTGATTGTGCACTTTAGATAAACAAAACTCACGTGTTTGAAAATGGTGCAAATGAGTAAAAATAAGAAAAGTGAAAATTTACTCGGAGTTTTCAGGCCAATTCTTAAGAAATTGCGAAATTGAACGAACCAAGGAACAATAATAATTATTATTACAATTATTACGCCTTGTGGTTTTCCTATAGCATTCCTTCGTAACTCACTAGTAATCGAGATTATTGTTGTTCGTTGTACAACAAATCAAAATCAACAAATTCTCTAGAACAACCGTAATTGTTCGTGAAGTTTGAGGAATGAGTAATTAAATAATATGTGACTCACATCGACTGTGGTCGTTCAATTTGAAGGTTAAGGATGTTCGTGGGTATTTAATTTTGAGTTC
This sequence comes from Stenodema calcarata, assembly GCA_963920205.1. Lineage (NCBI taxonomy): Eukaryota > Metazoa > Arthropoda > Insecta > Hemiptera > Miridae > Stenodema > Stenodema calcarata. Next base: position 14,354,828 of record OY986058.1, on the reverse strand, counting down.
TGAGGAAAAGCCGAACATACGAAATTCCCATAGCGTTATTTTCAATGAACCTAAGCGTCGTATTAACCATAAAATTCCTAAAATCCCCTCTGAACTTTTCAATCTGTGAATATTTCACTTACGTATCAATTTAAGTTCTGGCATCTATTTAGAACAGCAACTTTTCATTAAGCGTTTGAAGCCGGTTCAACTTGGCATAGTTAACTCTTTTATGAATAGTTTGTACAGACACGTAATATGCTGTAGAGAAGTAAATAAATTGAAAGTTTATACTGAAGTTTACAGTAAACACATTATAAAATGATTGTTTTTAATGTTCAGTTCAGTTTTCAACATGTTTTATTTTCATCAACGAATAATAATTCACAACGATAATAAATAAACACAATACGGCTTTAGCTTTTGCTATCCGCCGGAGTCGCGCGTCTTCACCATCAAAACAATTTTTGAACACCACAAGGACATACGCAAACACACATATGTAGACGTAAATAAACAGATGAGTTGGCGACTTGCAATATATAAACGTCGCTAAATGAGTTTTAATGTAGGTACTTATAAATAAAAGAGCCTTCTTTTCTTTTATCGATTTTTCGAAAAAGAGGAAGCAAATTTTTAAGACTCGAATTTCCGATAACTAAATGTTTATACCAAAATCCATTTCAGAGTATTCTGAATTCACTGCCAAAAGACGCAAAAAATCATATGTATACTAATTCTAGTCACAAGTTTATTGTATATAATTCGCTCTTGTAGCCATGTAGCATGATTTTGGTACCTAATTGTATGGATTTCCTCCTGATTCTTAGATCTTTTCAAGTTTTAAAAAGAATTTCTTATTATTTTAGTGTACAAAATTTGTACTTGTTGAACGTTTTAATGAACGTTTTTGGTTTTGGTGGTTGAAATGACCTTTGTTTATATGAAAACTTAGGAATGATTGTGAAAACAAATTGATAAGACACCGGTGTTCGCCGTATTTGACGTGAACTGATGTATTTGGGAGTCTTAATGTGGAGGAGCCATCACACTCAAATTCAATATTCAACCAACTCCTAAGTAAGGAAAACATATTATTGGTTGGTCGCATTTGCAGATGTTACCTGTATTGCGTTAGCATCGATTGGGCCTGCGTATGGCCAACGGTGTTCGAGTTGATTCCATCAAAATCGGTTCAACGCGCGTTTATCACGGATTTGCACGGTCATGGTCGTTGCATTGAGATTCCAAACGGATTGATCGATGAGTAGGCGGGCAGGTAGTAGTTAAGGCCGATACAGAGATCGTACAGTAACGAAGATTCGCGTACATGATGGCAGGATCAGACAGGGGATGGGAGGATTGACGGATGGAGTGACGAGTACTCGGTCGACAGACAGCTGAATAGATCGACGTGTAGATGGAGAACCGTCAGATATACGAGGAACCACATTTTTTGGAACAGGCATGGAACTGGATCATGTTGACGTTCAAAATTGTAGAGCACGTATGAAACATGATAATCAAACTCAATCAGTATTACCATTAGACTCCGTTTAATTTGTCCAAACATCTCTCCCAGCAGTGCCATGTTGTTTACTTCTTCATTAATGTAAAATAGAGCTTCATTCTGGTGTAAATCACCCATATATCCCAACACAAGTCGTCAAAGAATCGTACTGCGAACTTGAAAACGAAGCTACAACTTCCCAGTTTCTCGCCTTTCGAGCCAATCGGAAATATTGAACGTTACAAGCAAATGCCTCCCCCCCCCTCATCTGCCAACTATTATTTTGCGAGACGTACCTCTGCTTAATGGTATTCCCCTTGATGTATTCCTATGCAATCACCGATGCCATTGTCTTTCATGCAAATCATCTCTCCCATTCGTCTTCCTTTACCGAGTTTCAAACACAATTCTCATTAGCAACCTCGTCTATTAAAAGTGGTGTCGAACTCGACAGGAATTATGTAATCTGCGGCAAAGTCCTGAACCTCGAGTAAAACAACTTTTGGAATCTCGAAACAGAGCTAGCGAATGAATATCACACTGCTCCAATTATGGAAGATGCTTCAGCTTGCTTTGGTACCAATATTTGCTTAAATTTGGTATTTATTAAACAGAATGTGGAGTAGCGATATGGGCAATAAAATGTTTCAGTGACATTAGCGTACAATTTTAATTTTTAGTTCAAACTTGCAGACATAACGGAACGACAAGTTCAGCTTGATACCCGTCAGAGGGTTCACTGCCACTCATTGGTTATTGCACGATTGATCTGGTTATGTTCGATTAGATCAAGCTCAATTACTGTCCACTTTATCAATCGAATCATCAAGGGAACTAACTACCTACTACACAGATTGAACTTCAAATTTTTATTCTTTCTCTGGCGTAACATTATTAACATTATTGATAGTTACAGTAATTCTGCTTACGCGGGACCGTGTTGTTTGACGCTATTCAATTTTTCATCCAACGATCATTGAAGGACAGCGAATTTTCGGATTGTCGTTGCTGAGTTACCAAACTTCACGTTATCGCTCAAGGTTTGTTCGCTTTTCAGCGTAACACGAACCACGGGGGTCTACGTCTCCCAATTTTACGGCAAGCAGTAAAATTTGATGCCGTCATAAAACCTGGAGATACTACGTTTTTCCAACTCAGTCGTATCGTTTGAAACACCAAGACATTCGGTAATGACGTTTGGAAGGGATTGCGTTTGTATAACGAGAGAGTCGAGAAAAAACCTCATTCAGTTATTGGGTGACTTAAATTATTCATCCAGTGGAAATTACGTGGATTATTGTAAACTAAATAATTCCAACTGAAATCTCAATTTGAATGTATTTTCAGCCGAATGGCCCAGGCGAAATTCACACATAGTGCCCGGGTGAGTGGCAACGGAAGGTACTAGTACAACTCATTGTGGATCTTCTATTTGGTTAACAACCACAGATCTTCAACATTTCTCCTCCGTTTCTCCTCCGCCTATCGTATTATTTTTGCTCCAAAAATTGTCCACTGTGAAATAAAATTGACAAAAATCTGCTAAATGAACGATGAAACCCAAAAATATCGTCATTACTCGAGCAACGGTAAACAGAGTAGCAAACATTTCAGTTGTCACAAGTGGTAGGCAGTTTGAAAATAACAAAAACCTCATTCGCTATGACCCAGCAACTTGACATTGGTATGCAAATTATAGAGGATCATTTAACGCTTCTCTTATTGTTTGATAACTACATGCAACCGATCAATTCTTCTTGGAATGAAATTATAAAAGTTTCAGAATGTGACTCAGTAGGTTCCTCAAGGCAAATTATTTGTCGAATAATGTAAGTCAATCCACTGAATCAGAAATGGTGTGATTATTGTGTACAGAGGACTATAAAAGGAATTCAGTTACGAGTTACTCGTATTCAGGAGTTCCGTTATTCTGATAAGCCTTAATGGGTTAACTCAAGTAGGAATAGGAGGATCAAACTAACGATCCGTAACATCAACCACATATTTGTAATACTTGCTAATGAATGACACGATAACAATGTAAACACTGAATTTCAAAGCTGATAATATAATAGAGACAGCCATAACGAATTTTACGGTGTTGATAACGTAACGTGGTTGAGAGATTGGCTCACAGAATAAATAATACCAACAACTGATTCTAATATATTCTAGATCCCTGCCGGTTGATGCACGGGCTCCTCCGAATATATGAATAGTTTTGCATTGAGATCAAGAATGGTAGAATCATGAGAAATATGTACGTAGACGTAGGACGTTAGTGGATGGGATAGTGACTGAATTCTCAAACGTCATTGGTCTGCAATTCAAATCGTCAATCTCTCACAAGGCAGCGAGATATTATTCATTATGTACATTGTAGTACCAGCCATTTAATAATTATCAGAATTTCTTCTGGAGAAATGAGGTTCTCCGTCTGTCTGCCCTCAGGTCTGTCTGTCGATTGTCCACGAATACCTTGATATTCTCCAATGATGTCGTTAGCGATAATCTGAGACAATCCATGTAATCGGTACCTAGTTACGAAGATACGAAATTGAACCATTCATATTCATATTATGAACCACGATGCAACCTTTAAATGTATTATACTCTTTGGTTCGGATCAATCCGCAGTTAGCTTACCGTATTGGTAAAAAACATTCAACCAAACTTTCTGCGAATCCCCCTAACTCTTTTTCGATGATAGTTGTACCAAGTCCGGGACTAATGGCCCGAGCCATTTCAACCCTGTCTGTAGAAGATATTCAACGGGATATTTAACTACGAAAATAACTACTTTGAGGAAGTTTTCATGGGATAAAAGCCTCTGACTGAAGTTTTTCGAACTTTAAAAAAAAAGTTCTTGCGATAGGGCTAATGCCTTGAGGCAAACTAACGCCTGGTAGAGTTAATTCTATTTTTTTGCCGTTGGAAGTTCTATTGGGTAATTTATTCTACTATAGATCGCTAGGATCCACGTGGTAGCTTTCCTTGACCCATTTAGGCGATAAATCACTCGAAAAGAATGAGCAAAATACGAGAAAATTGCTGGGTCGGTGTAACTACAGGGTAAACAGACTGAAGAGTTGCGAGGAGCTATAAATAGCGAACGGTAAAACAGAAAGATGCGGTTTGTCCTATTTAAATCAGTGGAATATGCTGATGGCCACCATCTTACATCTGCAAGATGGTGGCCATCAGCATTAATACACAGATAATGGTGGTTTGTGCAGTTTACAACTGCTGTTCGGTACTCTGCTCAAATTTCCCTGTGATTTCTATTGTTACCTACGGTTCTTTTAAGGCGTGAAGGCGATGTTTAAAACCTCTCATCGCGTCAATATTTGCCCAACCCTGTAAATACCGTGTTGTTTACCGTAAAACTGTAAAAGCCGTGAAAAATATTAAAATTGTTACCGCAAATAGTTATTCATCTACATCTGAATAGGTTTTTAATATGTGTCATTACAATAATAATTATTATTGTAATGTATATGTGAAATGCTGGAGTATCATACTAATTGCGTTTTCTTTATTTTCAGTGGGAGCTTGAAGAAAACGAAAACAGGTACGTTCATTTGTATATTGTAATTAATTTATTACAATCACTTTGACTGAATCTAAAAAACTCAACGTTGTACCTTTACATTTTGGCAGTCTGAAACGGATTTCGGTATTAAAGTATTTCTGAAATTCGGATTTTGAAAAATTTGAACCGAGAATAACAGTTTCTTTGTCTTCAAAAATTCGCTAATATAGGTAGGTACCTAATGGTTTGAGCTAGGAGAGTTGGTTGCCAAATGTTAATTTGTTTTCCATCGCTTGCACTTTGATTGTTCTACTGAATATTTTTATATAATTCACAGGTGAGGTTATGACGCATGTAGTGCCGTCACTCAGTTCGGCTTGAGGAAATACGATAGCGGATAATATTATTCAATCATGAATTATGTTGTCTTCTAAAAGGGCGGGTAGTAAGAACCCCCTGTTGTTCAGGTCCGAACGTAGGCCTTGTTAGTGATTCAATTCGAGTTTCGAATTCTACCGGGGGCGTTTTCATCGGCTTCAATTGGGGCGGGAGAGGAGCAGAAATTCAGGCTTTGGCCCTAAGGGAGAGATACCGGCGGAACAAGGGCCTCAAGGGCCGTAACTCGGAGCGAGGCACATGTTTTTTCGGTTAATTAGTGAACCACTACACGACCTCCTCCTTTTTGTTTTTGCGTATAGTCCTATCGGAGATAAAATAGAGAAGATAAAGGCTCGTGGGTTTTGTGGGCGGTTTGTAGGTTTTTTATCAAGAGCTGACCGTGATAAGAGTATCAAACGAAAACCAGCAACTCTTTGATACAAAGACATTCCGAACGTTTGTTGAGTGGTTTCTCTTTGCAAAATTCAGAATTGATGAGACTTTCCAATATCGTGTTTTTATTGTCTTCTGGTTCTTCAGCGAACGGATCTGCACTACTCACCGCATCTCAGTTGTAGATATTATTGAAACAATACCGAAAAAAAAAACGTAACTCACGCTTTGTTATAAATCGTCGAGGAATCAGCAACACCACCAAGCTCGTTTTTCACAACTTTTCAGGAGAGAGAAAAAACCGATTTTTTCGTCCATCAAGGCCTAATTGACTGAAGTTTTATCTCGATATCCATGATGAATGATATCTATTCATCATAGATATCGAGATAAAACTTCAGTCAATTAGGCCTTGATGGACGAAAAAATCGGTTTTTTCTCACTCCTGAAAACTTGTGAAAAACGAGCTTGGTGGTGTTGCTGATTCCTCGACGAAATATTAATTGTGAAATTGAAAATGTTAACGATAGATAACCAAACAAACCAGTAACTTAGACATATACGGGGTACCCCACCAGACGTCCTCCTTGTTACTCGTATTTCAGCGTTATGAGAAATCAAGAAACTAACTTGAAGTGGGGCTTAATGGTTGTGCGGATCTCAAGAATTGTCAAACGAATCAAAATTCAAACCCTTGGGCGTTTGTTAACAACCATGAAAATTCGATAAAAACTGTTTCTCAAAAAATTACCTAACGGGAAAAAATTGTGAGTTATGTTAGTTTTAAGTTGGTTCAAATCGCTACATTTCTTGTAATCACAGGGTTTTTTCACTTCCAATTTAAAATTTTCCTGGAAACAGTGCAACGTTGCGTCAACGTACGTCAATCGAAATCCGTTGCAACGTACGTCAATCGAAATCTGAAAGAGTAGGTCGAATAGGATTATTTTTAGATTGTAGGATATTATGAAGATATTATTGTACTCATGAGGGACTATAATGGGGTACATACGCTTTTCAATTATCTATTCCATGCGACTACTTGTGGGAATAGTTCATGTCCTCAAATTGTCTCGTTCTCTACCGAGAACTTACTCAGTTACAATCCTAATTCGCAACGTCCTGGAAGGCCGGCCCGTGTGATCCGTCAGGATGTCACAGTCAACTGAAACAGGAAAACCTCAAAAACTAAGAGTTACGGCACAACGCGTCCTCGTTGTTTTTGTGTTGTTGTCGGACAAAATGCTCATGAGCTGCTTTGATAATAGTGCTCAGTGTCCCCAAGGGCACATCCATTCAACCTTAGCATTTCAAGGATTGGTATAAATAACGTTTCCTTTCCCGTTTTTTCCTTCATTTTTTAATTCTTTCGATCTAAGAAAACGCTATAATGACGTAACATTGAACCCATCTGGGACTGGATACAAACGTCGAGGTAGAGGAATAAGATGTAGATTCGGTTTGTTCATGAACAGATACACTATTTTTGTGGTTACATTGAGTATTCAGTTGAAGTTTAATGAAGAAATCCAACTTTCTAGACAGATTTGGACCAAACAAACTCCAATAGTTCACGTTGCCCAACCTTGGCAATTTTGAACTTTGAATAGATTTTCAAGATTTAAATTTCGACGCACTTGAACTAAGTGAATGGCAAGTGAATTCAAATATCTGTGTATTTAGTAAATGTCGTGAAATGATGAATTATGGGCATTATAACACTTAGGAGTGTGTGTGATTTAGTTTGACCGTCAGTAAGAATGATGTTGAGGGATGTCGAGGGTCGGTCAAATGAAAATTGATTTATGTGCCGACGTTTCGAAGAATATATTTCTTCATATTCAGGGCAGTTTATAAAATGGAGTTGGACTCCAACAGGGAAATTCTTGCCTCCAGATCACAGAAGTAACAACTGTAAATAACAACAAGTTGTTACTTCTGTGATCTGGAGGCAAGAACTTCCCTGTTGGAGTCCAACTCCATTTTATAAACTGCCCTGAAGATGAAGAAATATATTCTTCGAAACGTCGGCACATAAATAAATTTTCATTTGACCGACCCTCAACATCCCTCAACATCATTACACTTAGGTTTGGGGATAGATGATTGGTAGATTGCCCAGTGCCAAGAGTTAACTCACACTTCGAAAACAAGGTTGTTATTGGTTTATGAGTAGTTTAATATTATTTTTTTAATTTTATAACTGTGCTAAATGTGGAAACGAAATTTCCACGAAATGGTAACCATTTTTGAAAAAAATATAATTGCTCCAGGGACTAAACTCGGTAACATTGCAAAATTGCTACCTACCGACAATGGTGTAGGTTTAGTTAAATCATATTGGTGATTGGAGAAAATTTGTGATTATAGAATTATCATACGGAGGGAGATCGAAAAGATCCAATCAAAGGTGAATGCCATATCTACTTGGAAAACTCCAATCGCTTGAAATTGTTCAAAATTGGTCATTTCATCTTGCAGGACAGACATTTCTGAACAAATACAGCTCCAAATTTTTGTGTTCAAAAATCCCTGACAGGATTTTTCCACAAAATTAAACGTTAGGATCCTGGTATAGCTTCTACGATAATTTCGCTGTTCGGTCTCAGTACTTGTGCCCCATTAGCTAATGTTATTTTATGGCTGTCAACAAATAGCTGATTAGGATCTTCCCCTGTAACGCGAAAGTCTTCGGATTTCGTCGAAAATCAGGTCACGGAGAATCGCGATAAGTTTCACGGCTTGCTGGGAACAATCGAACATTAGTTTTGTTCCCGATTGATTTTCTTCTCCTCACCGTCAAGCCGAAAGGGGAAAGAAAAGGCTTGAAGGATGATTCGGCCTTTTTCATTGTTTCGATCCGCCAGGATCCTCACGGAGGCCTTTTCAAGGCTCCTGCCCGATAAGCCCGCTATTTCAAGCGAGCGAGGATGATCTTTGACGCGCATCTTTGATTCCATGGATAGTTTTCGAATGGTGAGATTAAAATTCGAAAAATTACAATCTGAGGATTGGGGAATTAAGTTCTTAGTCAATTCACACTTCATTACTTATCCCCATTGGATTTATATCCCCAAGTTCTTGGTTAACGAGTACTTAACGCTGGTTACATCCTAATGGACCATGGTGTATTTCGCCCTCCTCATTGAGTTGGTTATTCACCCACTTCAATTCTTTATTATCTAGCAACATCTGGAAGACCTGTGTGTTTCACAGGATAAGAGGGATGACAGAAGCACAACACATTCTGGATTCTTGATAGAATTGGTGTTTGTACTCCTCATCAATTTCGTATTTCTCCAAGTTGAAGCTTCATTCACTTTGACAAATTCGGTTTATGCTTAAAACGTAATAACATTCAAAGTAAATTTCGATAAGTTTATCAATATGGTTTACCATATTGATGATACAGAAAGTGTCAATATGCAGATTCAACACAATTATAAACTCTTAATGTGGCACATGATAGTCAATTCTGAGTGAATCAAGTGCAATCTGCTCGTTATCGTGTTTGGATAGTCCTTCTGTCTTACAATTGGGAGTCAACCCAGTGACGAACCGCAACTGCAAGATCAAGGTGAATCCACACGGCCGCCACATCCTGCCTCGTCTCTGATAATCGAGTAAAAACCTCGGGACCGTGAAAGTAACAGTTCAAGTGTGAGTGGGAGCAGACCTTATCACCATATGAAATAGGTAGGTACGTGAGTAATGGAAGGTGCTGAAAGGCAGATTGGAGGTGAAGGACGTATGATTGACTGTTAGAAACGAAGATAGGAGCGTTGCAAGTGTAAAACCCCCTTTTCAATGCCACGCAATTGCACGTGAACCGATCACAATCTACACCAGTATAACCCTCACTGCAGTTATCCACTCATGCAGGGGTTTCCTAGTACATTATCACGATTATTAAAACAATGTAATTCTTAGGACTGAACATTTTTCGATGTGATTCTTACTCACTAATTAAATTATCGTGGTGATCATTTTCGAATAAAATTTACGGATTTGTTGATTTTATTATAAATGTTGAAAATTGACTATATTACAGCATGAAATTTCGTCGGATTACACATTAAACGACGATATAATTCCTAAAATGTTTACTATCCTGGTTTATAAAATGCAGTTGTCGGGTGACCCGTGAGTAGCACAAGGTCCCACTTGACAACGAATAATTCGCTCTCCATCATTCATTGAACCTCATACACCAGTTCTGGTTCGATATTTTCAAGTTGGATTAACCACAAAATTTAAATATAACTATTTGGTTACTCTCCAAGTTTTATTCAAATCTGACTTATCTTCACTCCATAACTCCATGGAAGCTGATATCTGACTTATCTTCACTCCACAACTCCTCCTCCCCGAGCAGATTTATAAACAAAATAATACGTTGTTGCCGACCTTGCGGGTAGGTGGAGTAATGGTTTGAATTAGCCACTTCCACTTGATCAGGGAGTTCCATTCATCCGAGACGTCCACGTGTCTTTAATAGAGCACGTTCCGTCTGCCAGTTGCCGATGATGGAGTCAACTGTCGGGGTCCAGTGGTATCCTGGCCCGTGCGGTTATGCGAATGATATGTCCTCCTGTGGGCAATATCAAGATATGGATGGATCTTCCCTGCATTTGTTAGGTTCATTTTATTTTTTTCGTATTTATTATCAAATGATTTTGAGTTGTACTGCATTTACTGGGGTAGGTCATGAACGAACTGAATCACTCGCGACGCAATCCTGGATACCATGTATAAAAGACAAAAATGGTCTATTTCCACTAATGCATGAGTACACTGTTGACAAGTTTCAGTGATTAAACTATCTTCAGTAACAAACAATACTGGTGGTGAATTACAAGTCTGAAGTTAAGTTCCAAGGTCCAATTGGTTGCCACCAAGTGAAAGGGCACAGCGTAGACCTTTCACTTTGTAGCCCATCCCCTTCACTTCATGAGCCAATAGCAACCAATCCCATTCGACCAGGGGCGGATCCAGACTTTGATCTTGGGGCGTCATGAGTATTCATAACCTACCTAACTTATATAGACGTATGGATTGAATTTTAAAGACCAAGTTAATTCTTTATATTGCATAATATATTATATTTTTAACCCGTCGAAATTTAGGAGTTGTCATTTTTAAAATCGAGATATTGTGCCGAAAACGTTGTGGCCTTTGGGCAATAAGTCTGGGCTACATCCAGACAACTACTATAATATTAGGAAGGGATTCATGACCCCATGCACTCCCCACCCTTGAATTTGCCTCTGCATTCATCCTTACACTTTCGGGGTCTCTATTTATGTTCACATCTCTGTAAAGCACCTACAGTGTGGTTTGTTACTGGCAATGATTCTATCACCGAAACCGGCCAAACAATCACATTTCAGAGGAAATAGACCATTTTTTCAACTACTCTTGTCTTTTTGCTTTTTAGATCATGAATCATGATTCATGTTTGAATAACATCCTCGACGTTTTCATATTCAGAACTCCTATTGAACAAATTGATTCTAGTGAAAGAGTCAAATGAATATACCGTATGGTAAAAAAGCTTACCTGAGCTTACACCACCAGTCATGATGTGTGTTATAATTTAGTGCAATACGAGTTCCCGAAAGATACGTCCATGATACAGAACGTTTTGTGCATCTTTGATATGTATGTTTTGATTCCGTTGGGAGCTCTAAGGATAGATTCAGAAATCTGCAACAATATTTCATTCTTGGTGAGAACCTGTCAAATTGTTTTTGGTGGGAATTTTCAATTATGCCTAATACATCCGCTTAATATATTATATTATAGGTATCTATCCCATTCAACGTCCATAATATTACTAGTTAGTTTATACATAATATCCCTAGCTAAAGAAACATTTACGTAACATCCTGGTGATGTAATAGGTATTGTCCGTTGGGTCTTCAATTGACCATCTCACGTGCTTTTCATTGAGTGACCTTGCGCGACGGACAGCCGGTACCGCTCGTCACATCGATTGACTATTCCTCTGACCACTGTGAATCACGCATTGTTGTAAGGGAAAATGAATCGTTTTTGAATAATTCCAAGGTCAGCTTAGTATCCACCGTTTTGGGAAGAGTAGTCCTCCCTACTCTTTGCGACTAGTCCTCCAAGGAGGCAGTACGAGTACAAACCTAAATTTTCTTCAGTATCATGTCTCTCTGACCTTCGTGTGATCAAAATTTCATTTGAAACAATCCATGATGGAATATCGTGCACTTGTCTCGTTTTCTTATTTCATCGCGTTTTAATTCCTCTCAGATATAAGTTGGGGCCGCAGAGTAGGGGAACTACCGACGTAAGCGTTGCCACGGCGACTGTTACCGACAGGACGGATTTTTCCTTTCGTTTCCACCATCTTCCCCTTTCCACATTGCAAAAGGCGTCTCGTGAAAATTGGGTGAAAATGTAATCCCCCAGCCCTTTCGCGGAGGCGATGCAGGATTTGCATTTTCATTCAATTTGCCCGAGGACCCGTTCGGACGCCGCCCCCCGGAGACGACTAGGCCTGTCAAGGGATGGAAAACGACGAACAGCCTGACAAGTTGCTTTGGTGGCGGATAATCTCGATTTACTGTCGTTTGTCGAGCAAGAGACGAGAAAATCGAAAACACGCTAACAGTATGAGGTATATATGATTTTCAACCCATCCAGCACTGATGCGCGTTTTGTGCATTATCAAATACTTTGTGCCAATCAGTAACTCCCCGACTGCATGCTGCAATAAAATGTCCCATAACCATATAACGATAAGTTGATATAGTGTGCACATTTCATGTGAAAATTCGGGCGATTGCAAACTGAGCCCAAATCCGGGGTAGCTGATGTAAGCTGAGCCCAACCCGTCCTACCTGCCCAACCCTTTGATGTGTAAACTGAGTCCAGGATGTACTCATACTCGTAATCTCCTTAACTCGTTCACTGTAAACTGAGCCCAAGAAACTAGTTAAAAGTAGCCGTTCATTCCACTAAATTTTATGAAAACATGCGTATATTCCGCAACCCCGTCCACTTGATCTATATGTCCAACTAACCATATGGTACTAATCAGTTTATTGGGGGATGTTTTTATTCCGCAACCCCGTCTACCTACTTGATCTATATGTCCAACTCAATTATTATTCATTCAATGTCAAACATGGTTGAGAACCATCAATACGATAAAGGTCTTACCTCCAACTGGTTTCTCCTGTCATCAAATCCCGGCGTTTTCTAAATTTGTACAAATCCACTTCGATTTGAATGAAACCACGCTGGCTCGCGATAACATTCGCACATGCCATAGTTTGGGTCCTCGTTCACTTGGAGAACTGATAGACTCTTGGGGCTGGGCTCAGATTACAACTCGCATCGATGAGCGATTAGAGGGCTGGGCTCAGTTTACATTTAGATAAGACAGTCTGACCCTCGGTCCACCACGCTTGGGCTCAGATTACACCCGCCCGAAAAATCTCTTTCTGCTAAAGAAAAATTCTGCTTTTTCTCCCAAACCTGTTAATAATTTTCTGTGTAGATCACCATTCACATTTTGTATTATTGAAATCGATCAAAAGTCGGTCTCTGTGGATGTTCAATGACTAGGAATTTAAAATGGTTTCTCCTAGTAGGGACGTATAAAAAAGTATCGATACTTCAAAATATCGATACTTTTATGACAAATAAACACGGCCTCATGGGTTGTGTTGTTTCGCGCCTTCCCCTTCCAGTGTTCCAGTTCCACCATAGAATTATAAAATAACTGATAGGTTAGTGCGTTCGCGTTGTTTGAGATTGAGAAATTCCGATTCAATACATACTTTGTGCAGTTTTTTGCATTGTTTGTCGGCTGTTACTTACTTGGTAGGTAGGTGCAATGTCAATGTCAAATATTAAAACCCGATCACCTAGCCAGCCAGCTCTCTGACGTCATAGGCTCTTACGGCATAGGCTGTGACGTACTAGTTGGCCTCCTGCAGCCGTCTGACGTCATAGGCTCTTACGGCATATGCTTTGACGTACTAGTTGGCCTCCGGCCAGCCGTCTGACGTCATAGGCTCTTACGACATAGGCTTTGACGTACTAGTTGGCCTCCTGCCAGCCGTCTGACGTCATACGCTCGTGCGTCATATGGTCGTCTGACGTAGTGGCCCGCCTGTCGCTTGTGTTCTGACGTGATCTGAGGGAAAGGGTGAATCAAGGAAACAAATTTTTCCCGTTTCAGTTTATGTGCCAAAGCAAAGACATGAAAAGTATCATACATCCCTATCTCCTAGGGGATGTCTCTTATTACGTTGCGGTCTCCCTTTACTAATTTTTATTCACATCGTTCCATTCAATTAGCGTCGCGTCGCGTGCAGAGAGTTGGATAATGCTGAGGCCTCCGAGACTGGAAACTACACTGGAACGGGGGAAGGGCGTCTGATTGCTGTTTTGATTGTTCACGAACAGGAGGGTGAGTGTAGGCGTATTGTGCGTTGTAGTCAGGAGTTGAAGGGGTTGGGAGAATCACTTGTTGAGCATCCCCCCTCCCTTTCTCCTTCATCCACATCGTCTCACTGAAACCTGAAACCTGCCCTTAGCACGCATGCCCTGACCGCAATAACCCCCCCCCCCCCCTCAGGTCAGCTACAACCACCACCTTCAACTAACCAACACCCCGCACTAACGTCCACCGACAACACGTTCAGAAACTGTTAGTTACAAGGCTAAACTTAGATCACCTTCTAGTTAACAAAGTTTAGCTTTTGGCGTAAAACCATTATCCAAGTATAACTTTGAGATTGATTGGAGGGCCAGGTGTGGAGTTCATTATGTACAGTTCAACAACAGAAAATAATTTACGTCCCTACGCCTACTCTCTTTGAACTTAACAGGTCTTATTATATAGAGGCAATTTCTATAAGGAAACTCTTCATATAGCATAGAATTGGGAGGAACGGTGAATCATGCCACGTGCCAACTAGCCAGAAATGGTTAACTCGGTGGTATGCTAGAGATGGTATCACTTACTCGTTTGCCTATGGATTTTTCATAACTTCCATAGGCAAACGAGTAAATTTAGCTTTTAGGTAAAACCATTATCCAAGTATAACTTTGAGATTGATTGGAGGGCCAGGTGTGGAGTTCATTATGTAGGGTCCAACAACAGAAAATAATTTACGTCCCTACGCCTACCCTCTTTGAACTTAACAGGTCTTATTATACAGGGTGTTTCATTTCAAAACCGTCACAGGCTAGGAATCGATACTAGAGCTCATTTCTGGTCGAAAGTGTCTCATGACAATTTTTTTTAAAACGCTTCGTTTCCGAGTTGTTTCAATTTTAAGATTTTTTTCGTGTTTTCGGTTTTATCACACTAAAATGGGTATAACTCCCTCAATTCACGTCAAAATTCAAATCTGATTACACCGTTGGAAAGAACATAAAATTTCCTATCCCTCTAATGAGAGATAAACCTATCCCCTAAAAAATTTCTTATCCCTCTAATGAGAGATACACCGTTGGAAAGAACACAAAATTTCCTGTACCTCTAATTTTTACGATTTGACAAAATTTGTCAAAGGTAAATTAATAGATCAATTGAACTTACCTGAAGTTCGATCTTAATTATACGAGGTGCCAGTCCGAAGCTTCCAAAGAATAACAAGCAGCAGGGTTCCACTCGCGGCTGCATCATACGGTCTTTTTAAAGAGGGGAAAAAAACAAAAGATAGGGAATCCCCCTACCCCTCCGCCCGTCAGCATTGGCATTCCCCTCCCGTCAGCTTCAGTATTTTTAAAGATATTCGGCTTATTGGTCCTTGGGAGGGGGGGATTTGGGTTATGGAAGCTTCGGACTGGCACCTCGTATAATTAAGATCGAACTTCAGGTAAGTTCAATTGATCTATTAATTATACTTCAGTGCCAGTCCGAAGCTTCCAAAGAATAACAAGCAGCTGTTGAAAGAGTGCGGACCAATAAGCGGCCCACGTTCAGGTTAGGAAAGGTAACACATTGGATATAATACACAGTCGTGTGGATATAAGGGACTCAATATAATAAAATGAGAAATTCAAAACGTAAGTATTTCAATGATCGGCGATATTATGACATGTGGACTAATGGCAGGTCACTTGCTCACGGTACGGCCGAGGGTGTGACCTGTTCGGGGTTGAATGTCGCTGCGGGCGAATTCATGCTTTGGTCGAGTATAGGTCGGTTATAAAACCTATCAAAAACTGTGGATGAGTGGCTCCATCCAGCCGATCTACGAATGTCTTCGTATGGTACTCCATTCCTCAAAGCCGCAGATGTTGATGCGTGCCTGGTGGAGTGAGCTGTAAAAAGGCTGGTGTTGATTCCGGCTTCCTGCAGGGTATCCTTAATCCAACGACTCAATGTTTGTTTTGTCGCTGGGCCGTGAGGCTTCGTAGTGGAGAGAAATAAGTGGGAATCATTCCTAATCTCCTTAGTCATATCTATGTATGTTTTGAGAGTGGATGGGATGCAAAGCTCTGGGGCTTCCGTTGAAAAAACAAAAGATAGACAGGGCTGCGGGTGACCCGGTCGGGATGTCTTCAGCAGATCAGGGATGGCGATACGTGCGCCAGATTCCAGGAAAGTGATGTTCTCTAGTCTGATGCAATGAAGGGTCTGTAGGCGCTGCCCTGTGGCTAGAGCCATAAGCGTAACGAGTCTACGAGACACGGATTTTAATGTTGAGGCAGGTGTAGATTTAAAGAAATCGTATACGTCACGGGGATCCCATGTATAGTTATACTTGGGTCTGGAAGGCCTTTGTCGGAAAACCCCTTTCATAAATCGTTTAATTAGAGGGTCGCGACCAATATCTACTAAAGAGATAAGAGATATAGCAGACCTGTGTGAATTGAAGGTCCCATAGCTGTGTGCCGTCGAGTCCAGAAGGGACTGGAAAAATTCTAGAACTAAGGTTGGGCTGAATGAAAAAGGAGAGGCCCCAGAACCCCGACAAAATTGCCACCATAGTCTCAGAGATCCATCGTACTGTTTCAGGGTTCCTGGGGAGAGTGAGTCGATCATGGTATCAACTGCGGTATCAGGGATTCCTTTTAGCAAAAAGGCTGTCCTGATAGTTTGGCGGCCACCAGGGTAAGTCTCGATGCGAGCGGATGTGGTGAAGTCGTCCTGAAAGGGCAAGTCAGGAGGTTAGCGTGAGGGCCAAAATAAATTGGCTCGCCAATTGTGAGTTCGTTAAAGAGCGGGAACCACGGTTGTGATCTCCACAAGGGGACCACTACAATACCGGTCGCGTGGTCAGAAATCACCTTTTGAAGCACCCTAAGGATCATGGAAAAAAAGGTGGGAATGCATAGAACCTCAAGCCGCCCCAATGAACCGTGAAGGCATCCATTTTAAAGGCTCCGGGCTCGCGGAACCAAGAAATGTAATGCTCACATTTAGAATGGTTCGAAGATGCAAATAAGTCAATCCCTGGCTTTCCGAATGTGCGAACAATATTATTGAAATATTTCTGATTAAGGGACCACTCAGTGTCCGGGGGCAAAATTCTTGAAGCTTCATCTGCCTCGAAATTCTCCTTAGAGGATATGTAGGAAGAAAATATGTAAACGTTTCGCTGTTCACACCACTGCCAAATCTGTCTAGAAATAGAGTTCAGATGTGGAAATTGAATACTGCCCATTTTGTTAACACAAGCTAAAGCGGTTGTGTTATCCGTCCTAATCAAAATATTACCATTCGATAATGAATCGGCTAACTCAAAACAGGCTAAGTAAATGGCACATAGTTCCAAAGTGTTAATGTGATCGTCACAAAGTTCATTTCCCCACCAACCACTTGCTCGCCTATCCTCACAGACTGCTCCCCAACCTGTCAAAGATGCATCGGTGTGTATTTCCATATGGTAAATGTCATTACGTATGTCATTAGACGAAGAGAGAACGTGCTCTCTCCCCCACAATAAATCGGGCCTGACTTCCTCGGGAAGAGATATTGTTGCTTCGTAATTACCTTGATTCGCATTTAATTCTAAAAATTTGACTCGTTCGAGGAGCTTAGTATACATCCAACCGTACTTGATGGCCGGGCAGGCTGAAGTTAGGAGGCCAATAAATTGGATTTTTTACTAGGAATCAGAGCTGATTTATCGTAATTAACAACCAAGCGTTTCCAATAAGTTTAAAGCCTTCCTAGAATTCTGTTTACACTCTTGGTAGGTACTACCAATGATATAATAACCATCTAGATAATATCTGTGCTATAAAGATAATATTATGCTACTCAAAGCACTCCCTGCGATCGCAAATTCTCTACTACCGGCCGGCTTATTTTGGTGAAAGCGTATGGAGAACTGGAGCATCCGAATGGAAGCACCAAAAAATTTATAAAATCTCAAAAAATTTACGATCGTCCTTGTGGATCGGTACTATGAAAAAGGCGTCCCGTATGTCAATTCTACAGGCAAAATAATCCTTCTGGATAATTCTTCTAACAGTTTTAATGTCCTCCATCTTGAAGTGAGGGGCAACTATAAATTTGTTGAGGGACTTCACATTCAGAATGAATCTCTTTTCTCCATTGGCTTTGTCCACCAGAAAAAAAGGGCGATTTGAATTCATTTTTAGTATGAACACATTTTTGGATAGCACCCATAATAGCACCCAGGTGTGCAAATTAGAACATATTATGTTCTAATTTGCACGCCTCCCCAATCATGAGAGTAATATCCTTAGGTGCAAATTTGCGAGCAACAGTGGATTTCTCTGGTAAGGAATTCGAGTAAGGGGTAGTCTGTATCCCTCTCGGATCCAGTCCAAAATTACTGGGTTAGAGGTAATTTTGGTCCACTGACCACAAAAGAAACTAAGTCTACCAGCGAAGGAGGGTGCATTATTCACCTGTCCTAATTGCGTCTGATCTTGTACGTCGTACCCTTCTGTGTCCTCTGTTGATACTTGGTTGATTTCGAGGTTGGCCCCCTCGTCTGTCCCGATCGGCTCGAATGATGGGAGGGGCGGAAGAAGTTTCCCTGGTTCGAAACAGGTGTCCGATTGTTTGTAGAAGATGTGGTACGACCACCCTCCTTTCTTTTTGTCACCTGACTAGAATTAGACGAAGGGGTAAACGAGGCTGAAGTCGATGGAAGAGGGGCCTTAATCTCTTTCGACACAATGGCTAAAGATTTTGATGTCTTTATAATTTCAGAAAAATCGGCGGTAAACAATAGGTTTGAGGGGGGGAGTTTATCAACATGATCGCGAACTGTCTTGTTCAAATGTGAGCTAATACAGTTACGACGTGTGATAGACATCTTGTGAAAAAGATTGGCCGTGATTCTGCTAGAATCGGAAATACACTGAATGAGGGACGTTGAAACGTCGTAAGATAAATTGGTCTTATCTTGTAAAAGTGAATTGAGGGCCTTGCCTTGGGCAGCCAAACTTTTAGCAAGATGATTTTGGTTCTCGACTATAGCGGCGTCTCGAGCCAAATCGAATTTCGATAGTATAGGTATGATTTCGTCATTAAGTTTTGGGGGAATAAGAGTATCCAAGTTTGACGGTAGATCAAAACGACCAAATATTGTCGAAAGAGTATCCTTTGGGAGACCATTTGTAAGTATATGGTTCCATCGAGGGACCAAAACTTGATTTAATTCAAATTTACTGGGCGACTCCACTTCGTGGTGGGTCCCCAAAATTTCGAGCACTTCATCAGTGATTACAACATCATTGTTTATGTCTAAAATATCCCCATCCACAAGTTCGACTTGTGGGACGGAGAGTGCGCCACTAGCTTGGGGCTCAGCATTGAGGGAAATTACGTCATCTCGAATCACAGCATTGTGGGAAATGACGTCATGATCATGGTCGGGATGTACGCCGCCAACTTGAGAGAGTTCTCCTCTCCCGCGAAAGACGCTGTTGCTTCTCCTCGTAACCTCCGCGGCGTCTCGAACGCTGAAGGGGTTAGGTGAGTGGCGGGAAGTCGAGCTCAGCCTACGAGGTAGAGCAGTCTCCCGAAAATTAATTGATGGCGATCGGCTACTATTCGACGAATCGATCGACAGAGATGGTGACCGATGGCGTTTACGTCGGACCCGGTCAGTCGGAACCGAATAACGTACATCCCTGAGTCCCCTCTCCAAGGCTTCTAGTCGGCGTTCCAAGTCAAACCTACTTCTCCTACCCATTTTGAACGGGAAGGGCGAAAAAGTAGATGAAAAAATTACAATTAAAAGAAGAAAAAACTCACCCTTGATCGATGCTAGAAGAGAGTAATCCTAAATAGGGCAAACAGAGCACAAGAAACTCACGGGGAGAAAAAAAAGTAAGAAACTTGCACTCAAGACCGTTTACGCAGCGCGGGAAACAAAAGACTGAAGCTGACGGGAGGGGAATGCCAATGCTGACGGGCGGAGGGGTAGGGGGATTCCCTATCTTTTGTTTTTTTCCCCTCTTTAAAAAGACCGTATGATGCAGCCGCGAGTGGAACCCTGCTGCTTGTTATTCTTTGGAAGCTTCGGACTGGCACTGAAGTATAATTTAATTTACCTTTTCAAGTTGATTTTTCACCCGTTTTGGCGATTCAAAAAAAATTTGTTTTTCATTAGAGGGATAGGAAATGTTGTGTTCTTTCCAACGGTGTAATCAGATTTGAAATGAAACACCCTGTATAGAGGTAATTTCTGTAAGGAAACTCTTCATATAGCGTAGAATTGGGAGGAACGGTGGCTAATGCCACGTGCCAACTAGCCAGAAATGGTTAACTCGGTGGTATGCTAGAGATGGTATCTCTTACTCGTTTGCCTAAGGATTTTTCACAACTTCCATAATCATTTTGCAGATATATAATATATTATGACCCCACCATAGATTGAATGTTAACGATTCAACCACGCATCAATCACAGCGTAAATCGAAGTACTCAAACCCGCTCTTTCCACTGACTCATATGCTCTCTCTCAGTTTGTGATGAACGTTCATTGCTCGCCGTTTCTCTCACTGCGGCTGCAGTAGGCAATCAAGTTTTCATTTCCGACCTGCATCTGGGAAATTGCCGCCCCAAGCGCGACATCACTGGTATCGGTGTCAGCAATGAACTGGCAGTGTGGCTGGACGTGACCCAGAACTTGGGCCTTCAGCAAGGGCTCGTACATCCGCCCAAATGCATGTTCGTTTGAGACCAGCTTCTTGAATTCCTTCGGGGATTGATTCGGAGGGCTGTACAAGGGTTTCAAGACATCAGCAAGACTCGGGAAAACGACCCTGTAATTGGAGCACAAACAACTCTTTGGCAGTTGTTGGACGTGGCCAGTCCACATTGGCCAGCATTTTCTTGAGGTCAGTGCAGATGTCGTCCTTAGTGATAAGATATCCCAGGTAGGTTCGAGTATCCACACTTTTGGACATTGAAAACCCCCGCCCAGAACTATATTCTTTCACCGTACACTTTCGTTGATGTCCTGGACAGTGATTGAAGATTCAGAATCCTATTTGCCTAAATCAAGAAGACAAGATAGTTTTTCCTTATTAGAAACTACAGAGGCGACATAGTGAGTGCTTAGGGGTTGAGCCCATAACAACAAATTATGGTGAATCCACCTTAGCTACTACTATATGTGACTAGGCACAATTTGTAAAATAGAAGTAAACAAATTCATTAAACCTTCCCCGTTGACATGTCCGAGACGTCCTGGTTCGAGTTTCACGGTAATCAGCTTGTAATCATAAGTTACAAAGTAATTTACAACGACATAACATCAGGATCAGCAAATGAAGTTATCAACTAGAAAATTCATGTTTGGCGTTACATGGCTCCACATGTAACCTCTAAACCGAATATAAGCGGAATAAATTACATCTGCTTGGGCGTGCGAAAAAGTTGAAATGAAATTCAGCACGGGAGCAGCTAATTTTTGGGCTGTACCAGCGGTTAATGTGACCTTTTTCCTCCTCTTTCTCGTGTGTAACCCCCTCTATCTAATCTACAGAGCTGTATATCAAGCGGCTAATTCGGCCGGTTTTGTGCAAACGTTTGGCATACGCCGTTTCGACCGCACGTGAGGGTTGCGTGTTCCGTTTTTCTTGAGCGATAAAACTATTTAATTACATTGATTGGTGCTTGGAGGGTTTGGCTGCTTTGTACGAATTAATTAGCTTCAGAGAATCTAGATCTGATTATGTGCCAAGGAACGATGGAAAATAACATAATTGTTTTAAAATGGTCTCAGCACCTTCGTCATGCAACGTATTCATTATTTTTACACAGTATTCTTGAATCGTCCCTTCTCCTCCTTTTAATGGCTCATGCCTTGGGGAAGAAGACCTGGAACACATTCAAAGATCAAATCAAATCCTCAGTTGGTACCTATGTCGAAACAAGAAACCAAAATAATTTTGGATCGATTAGCTTGGTTTGATAATTTGTTGGCTTCCTGTGATTTAGTTTTGATACTACTTTGCTTCGCAAATTTTGAGCGCTTAGACGACCCACGAGTCGATATGCATTTTCAATTTGCGGATTCAACCTCTAGAGAGAGGGTTAATGACTGGCACAGCTCTGTTCTACAGTTCACCTGTGGTTCTATTGAGTGGAATAGTAAACTGATACTTCTTTTTCAAGTGGAAAGACTGACGAACAAAACTCTCCTTTATCTCAAAAGTATTTATTTCAAAAGGCCAACCCATATATTTTATGTTATCAAGTTGTTCTTCACTCGAAGTCTGTGGAGCCGCTCCCAGTGGCAATAACGGCATTCTTTTCGTCTTGAATACTATCTGTATTCAGGGAGCTGGAGAATTTTCAAGGGGGACGAGGGAGCTGGGGCATTTCCCCTTTGTTGGCAGAAGGGTAGAGATTCTTCGATGGAAAGATGTCTGGAGTCCTTTTACTCCATACACTTAACGTAAAAAGCTCTTTTCACGTCCTTCGGATCATATTTCTGGTATCATACTTCCTCTGAATCCTCGATACCGAGCGTTGTGTGTTGCATTATGGAATTTCTTCAGGCAATCATAGTACCAGACCACTACTGCGTGTCACCCAAAGAACGAGAAATGCCTTTCATTTGAACCCTACTTTATTCTGTCACTGTGAGTCAATCAGTTTTAGGATACCAGAGAGAGTTGCGCGTTTTCATGAGAGTTACGCATACTTTACTAATAGGAAGAAGGAGGAGAAGAACGGAAAGAACAAAGTAAGGGTAGAAAATAGTGTTTTTGAAGTTTTATAACTCGGCCTAGCAACCTTTCGACCTAGCAACTTGAAACTTTCAGGGCGTTCTATTATCCACACTGAGGAAATCCACACCAAATTTCAGTTGATCAATTGGAGCGTAGATATGGATACCATGAAGATACCGTGACGTCCGGTAAACGTACACCCCAATCGAATTCCCCAATCCCAAAAATCAGTACCTGTGGAATAAAATATGCCCCTGACAGCGACAATGCCACAGTTATTATTATCATAGACTGGCTGGTGCGTCACTAAGCAACGCAGTGCGTTGAACGCACTAGCTTGGACCAATTTTGTAAAAATCAATAGTTTTGTCTTTCGATTATGACTTCAAGTATCTTACTAATAAACATTCTGTATTTAACCTGATTGGATTTACTTGAAGACAGCCCCCTTGCTTCAAAACCACATCATCAGTAAATTTACTTCCCTGAGTTTTGACGAAAAGAGTGAAACTAATATACGTGCTGATGTAGTGTGGCACATCAGCATTATAAAGGGTAGTATTAGAAGCAAAATTGTGTGATCACCTGATCAACTATTGTAATTTTCTTCGAAAATTACTGCTTTTCATCTTCTTGTTCAGTAGTCCACATTATCCAGTCGGCAGACGGTAGGCCTGTAGAACCCAGTCAATGGGGGCGGCCTAACAGTCGGCTACGCTCTGGAACTGGGCCCCTCTGTCATCGATCTGTCTCCCGCGCACGCGTCCTGGCGAATCTGGGTCGTTCTGGAGTAAGGAAAGCCTATTTTTAAAGAATAGCGACTCCTCCTCTCACTTCTACTCGCTTCCTGCATCCAGCCGTTTTTCCCCTCTCTAGAGTTGTTTTTCTTCTACCAGGCGTCCTCCTGTATGCCGAGTTGTTTGTTCCCCACTGGCTCCAGCAGAAAGAACAAATAGACCATTTCGCTCCACATCCCATGCATATTCAAAGGCTTCAATACTACCCCGTTAGAAGTGAATGGCAATGCTGCATACGGTTGGTTATGAAGACTCTTAAATGTCTTTATCACATGCACGAGCGTTCATTGAAATCGTCCATATAACGACAGGGAATCGTCTTCCCAATTGTTATTGCATCATTAAACACCTCTCAACTGTCGGTATAAAGTCAGGGCTCGAATCTGAAGGCAAACCTTTCGATGTGTATTATAGGCAGCAGTACTTGGGTCATTATCCTGAAACGGTACAATTTGACAGAGAGATTTCACAGAAACCACGGTCGAGCTTTCAGAGTTTTTTTCCCTTTGAATGTCTGAGTAACACAGTCTTTAACAACCTCAGTGAGCATGCACACACTTTTGTCAAAACTTTTGGAGATGCCGATTTTTCAAAAAAACGTGTATACTAAGGAGTGGCGGTAGGGAGCTAGGGAGTGACAAAATGACACGAAGAACATTGTTAATGTATTTAAATCGCTCAAAAATAATTTTATCGCACTAAACAGTCTCAAAATGTCAGTCTTACGAGGTTATGTGAACGAAAATTAAAATTAAAAGCAATTATCCTACTTAAAATAAGAAGTAACAAGGGAACTGACTTCACTTTAACACAATTTAAAATTGCCACCACTACGATTAGGTTCAACTGGTAGGTACGTCAAAAGACAATAGAAAGGTATACAAGTCTTAATAACTTTAAAGGTCAGCTGAACTGAACCAACAACGAGATTAGACTGACAAACTAGAAAAGATAGGAACAAAAAAGAACTTAAACAACACTTGAAAGAACTTAGAAATAAAAAATATCACATTCACATTCACTTGGCAACAAAAATTGCTTGATTTACCGCAAATTTTACTGCAAATGCAATGGACAACAACGAATGAGTTTTGGAAAACTGCAAAAAGAAACTTCAAAACAAACAACAGATCATGTACCCGTTACTGGCAAACTTGGCGAGTGGAATATCGAATGTTCTCTCGGTATAGTAATATCTTTAACCATTAATGACCCAACGTATCTTCTTGGAAACACGATTTTGGAGGCGATATGGTCTCTTGCGGGCTTTTCATGAACCACACGACTGTCCCACGGGCTATTAAGGGTTAAGCCATCTTCAGGGGTTGGTAGGTGTTTCCTCCTCGTCCCAGTCACTACTTCTTTCAGTCCACTCGTCAGGTTTATTTTGTTTCGTTGTATGTTGTTCGATTCGTACAGAAAAAACTAATATACCTGACGAGTGGACTGAAAGAAGTAGAGACTGGGAGGAGGAGGAAACACCTACCAACCCCTGAAGATGGCTTAACCCTTAATAGCCCGTGGGACAATCGTTGTGGTTCATGAAAAGCCCGCAAGAGAGCAAATCGCCTCCAAAATCGTGTCTCCAAAAAAATATGTTGGGTCATTAAGGGTTAATACTTGTATTGGTGAAGATCTGAAACTACGAGTAAAATATTCAAAACCCTCATCAGGTTCTATGGATCACTAATTTCCGTTGATTCTCTATTTGAGAGCCGTGTACATGTCTTTGGACACCACATTGTACTTGAGCGTTTAAACTCGTTCGAGCTCATGATTCAGCTCAAACTAATTCCAAGGGTTCCAGAATCAACAGGTCTTTGTGGAATGGGGGAGTAAAATGCAAGGCTGGTCCGTAACAATCTTTGCAACGTCCGAGCTCTTAGCGCCCCTTTAGCTCTGCCCCATTGTAGAACTTAAATTATGTGGCAGCCTACCCCAGTAATATGGATACGTCCGTGTTATCTCTTTCAAGCCTCTTCTCTTACTTTCTCATTCCTTAATCTTTTACTCTTGTCAGTGACGTTTTGTTGGGGGAGACAAAATGTGGAATAGAAAGATTGTAGGTTTATGTTGTGGAATTTTGTGATATTTCTCGGGCAGAAATTGTCTAGTACAATATTGCGCTATATTCCAAGTTATTTGTGAGTAATATTTCCTTTCAGAATGGAGAATGATTTGGTCAACAGCGCTTTTTATGATGGTGAAAACCGAGAATGAAGAGTGAATTTTGACGCGGCTTAGGGCTAAAATAGAAACACATCTTCAGACATGAAAATTGAATTGTTGTTTTCTTGATAAGTTCTGAAGTTCATCCACCGTTCTTGATTAATTTAATTTTGCATTGAAAAGGCGTCCCTCGTCTCATTCAGGGTCAAAAATAAAAGGGATCTCTGAATTTCACAAATTATCACTTACGATCCTGGGACAATTAGAACTCAACGGCGAATGAAAGTTATTCAGGCTGAAACGGGGAAATTTTAGTTTAACATTAGTTAATGGCTCGGGACGAGAGATAAACTCATTTCTGGGAGGCGGGGCAACGGGATTACGCCCCAGTTAATCTCTGCGAGGTAGACTCCCATCCTTCCGGCCAGCAGCTCTTCGGAGCGCTTTAGCGGACTCAAAGCATCGGAAAGGATTAAATTATTCATTCACCAGCGTGGAGGTGGTTGAGTTTTGAAAGTTCAAATGCAGTGAAACTGTGGGTTTATCAGATGGGACGGCACATACTTATACGGAAGCCACGAGTTGAAGAACCGCTGGTACATATCTCCAGGATGCATTCTGCTTGCAGCTCGGAACCTTCATGAATTAATCACAAAATGCTCATGGGAACTCTACTTGAAAAGCCAAGATGGTACTTCACACGAACTGTTAAGAGAGGCCTAATGTACAGGATCTCAACCAACAATCAAACACCAAAGATTTACCCAATAAGTTCAACTCGTCAGTGATGTTCTTGAACAGGTTTCAAAACATCATGAAAGTAAATTATTTCTTACTGTCCCAAGTTACCACTATGTATTTGATTATTTTCTTTTTCCAAATATTTTATTACTATTTTAATATCCACAAAATTGAAACAGTGGATATGTTTATTTAAACCCATATTAGGGAAGATATAATACACTATAGTGTTGTGTGGTACTACAATTCTTATCGCAAAATTACGAATCAAGATGAAGGCAACTGTTTGAATTATTGTAAACCACTAAGTGTATGCATTTTTACAGAATAAGTGCATTTAAAAAAAAAACCTCAGACTTCTATCTACAATCAGTTGAGCGCCACTCATTCCGTTTGTTTTTTGCGTTTGGTTCACTGCGTTGACTGCAAAATTGAGAATAAAAGAAAAATAAATTATTTGAGTTTCTACCTAAATTTTAGGAGGTGTATTGGACACAGTGCACTTTGTTTGTTTATATTTACACACTGTACAACCAACAACTCCTCGCTCCTCCAGGATGCAGTCCATACTACACGTCTTCCTGATCTAGTCAAGTTCTTTTAGTTTTTAAATGTACAACAAAACTGCATTCAAATTATATAACAGTAATGGTGCAATACAATTACGTAACCTACATTCCAATTGTTATCTGCATTTAAGTATTCGACTCAGGAGCAGCTCTTGGCGAATTTTTCTCGTTCTCCGGAGGGCGTCGAATATTTTCGCTGGTATTGGCTCTTGTTTTGGGTTTTCCGACTGTTCTTTGGAGACATTTATTGAAATTATTATTGCAGATCAAGTATGAATAAATAAAAACGGAGTTGCTCAAAGAAAAACCGCAGGAACGGCGGTATGGAAACTCTTGTATCGACAAACAAGTTCGATTCGAGATGAAAGACTGAGTATTCGTTCGATACCATCTGGAGTGAGAAGGGGTTATTCGACAACTAGCCCATTATTTTACCTTTTCGACAGGGTTTTTAGCGTGTAACTAGCCGTCTTAATTAACGTGTAGATCTTTATATTTTAAACCATGAAGAGACACAATTTTTGAGCTCGGAGTGATAAAATATGCGAACAACAAACGAGCTCTAACGAGCAGATTCCCCGTCCTCGTCGAGTCCTCCTCGACATTTCACCCTTAGAAACACCCGTAGACGGCTCGTTATGTCAGTCGCTAGGGACAACTCCGATGTTGCGGTTGCATCTTTTATACGGACTTTCCCCGTTAAGTCCGACCCTCCCGTGACAGGCATGTCGTGTAAGCGAAGTCTGAATTTTCCCCTTGCCAAGTTCACAACTTCCACAAGTGGGGAATAATAATATTCATAACGACTTTGGGATTCATCGGTCTTGGAGGACTTGATGAGACCCCTTGGCATTGAGTTATGTTATGTGACGTCTTGAAGATGCAAGGGACAGGAACTCGTGTTCCACTACTGGTACTGCAAAAAAACACGAAAAAAGATTTCATGTCCCTACAATTTCAACAGTCACAGATATACGAAATAAAAGCGTCTTGGGCATCCATGGGACAACTAACCTTCAAAGGAATAGTGTGAAATTGAACTTGGTCTTCGACAACGTTTTAACACCTTCCTTGGATTCCCCAAGTAGAAACCGTTCCGTTATTTCGTTAGAGCTTTATTTTCTGAATCCAGCGATAGTAATAACTCAAAATTTTGAGTTGTTGCATGGTTGCGATATGTATGCCAATGATGTCCTTTCAGGAACTTGTCAAATCGTTCAACGACTCCACCACATCTCTGAAGGTCCCAGAGTCTATGCAACGTTTCTGCTGTTTATTGATCTAAAGTTTCGGGGTCGTACGCCTATTATTTAAAAACAATCGAGCACGTTAAGAGTCCCAACTTTATCTACAGAGAAAATCCATAGAATAATCATATGGCGCGTGCTCGAAAGCCCAGAAAAATCCTGGAATAGCAGATTCCGCGTTGCTATCTCAAGACAATCCTATAACATTATAATATAATATTATATCCCATAACGGGTTTTCACCTCGATGAAAAATAAAGAAGGAACTAATCGACCGTGTTCACGCCTTAAACAATCGAGTTCATCTCAATCTCCGCTCGACTCCCCACCCGATCGTCACAAGTTATTCTGTTATTATACCTATTATTATGTCTTCATGTTATTATTGCCATTTCTTCACTTCGAGATAGTGAACAAGAGAAGTAATTCCATTACAAACAGAAACACGAGAAAATGGTGGACTGCAGTGAATGGAGAAGAAAAATTGCGTTTACATCGCTGTTACAACGAGTGAATAAGCGTTTTTACGTAACTAATCGCATAACGAGTTCGCGGTTGGGTCGGCCACGAGGTGTTGATTCAGTGAGTTCTTTGGTGAGATAAAATTCAACTAGTAAGTCATAGAAATAAACAACTAGTCAAGTGGATAATGATTCATAACTCAGAAAATTGTGAAGTTATTGATCAAGAGGGAGTGTGAAGATTGAATTATGTGATCATTTCATCCTACATACAGAATGTTTTCCTCCGTCAATTTATTTACACACCTAAAGTATAATTCTCGCGACTTAAACGTCGTTTTTGTGTTTTAGAACGTCACTCTGCCCACTTGTCATTCCTTGCAACTGGAACTCCCATTCCTTTGCATATTTGTATTTGGCTGAGAACTCTGCTGTTACTTCCCAGATACATTCCAATTACGTCAAAATACAACCCACCAAATCATACTCGGCTTTCTTTGGTCGGGCTGGACGAATAACACTCTCGACTTTCTTGTTTTATTAAATCCACCTTGACCATTCATCCAAATAAAAGCCAAGTTTTCTCGTAAATTAGGATCGTGGAGTTCTTCAGCTCTTTGGAGAGAGAAAGTGTGTATACCGAATTTATTGGGCTCAAAGCATCCTCGCGAACTTCAAAATCAACCCAAACTCTGTCAAACTCACCAATTTGATTGGCAAACTTTCGTAAAGTTGGCGAAAAAAGTTTTACATCCACCTAAGAAATCTCTCTGTAGTCAGCCTCTGATCCCTAACTCCCTGCTAAAAACATGACATTAGAATTCTTCTCATAATTTCACAATTTCGGATAATTTACGATAAAAACGTCATGTCCAAGTGTTTTTGTGACCGTTTTGTGATGTTTTATTCCAACTTAATCGAAAATGATTACATGAAACCAGACGTTGCATCTTATACCGAGCATTACCGGAACATCAGTCAGATACTGAAGATCTCTGGTATTGTAACCAATTTGATTCGGTCCATCTGAGCGGCATGAGTCGATCGTGAAGCGAGGCGACACAGATCTTGGGTTGAATGTGATCCGAATTTCCCTTTCATCGCCGTTTGAGGTTATTTCCGGAGTCGGTCGCCGGATCGAAAGTGTAAGGACGTCCCCGGAAGGCCGTTCCCTCGGATGAACGGCCCTGGAGGAAAATCTCCCGAGTCGCTGTGACGAATTACCGAAGCCACAATGGCCACTATCAATCTTCTTCAGTAGAACCAAAGTGAGCAACTACTAATTCATTCACTCGCCTTCGCTATAATCGCACAAATGTTCTCACTTGAGTTTTTTTGCGAAATCGGTGAGAGTGGTCGAGAAAGACTTATGACTGATGGCGAACAAGAACTGAACTGAACGCCATTTCAGGCTTTTCGTCCGACTGATTCTTCAATCTCCGGAATCACACTGGTTTGTTGAGTTCTGCTGAGAACATTTCTTGTGCACCTGAGAACATGTCTCTGTGAACTTTCTTCGACATAATCGGGGCTTGATTTAAAATGCTTCATGAGCCTATTCACTTTTATATCATTTCTTTTGTCCACTTGCCAACCTTGCAATGGCCTTACAGCTTTAAACAAATAAAAATCTATCATATCCAGGTCAAAAGGTCTGTCAATAACTCCCCTCAATGTCTTGGAATTTCGCAGATGATATAAAGGCCAGTGTGCACCACTAGAACCATTTTCTATGTCTGATATAGAAGACTGCCTTAAGACAATTCCACCATTATACCCACAAGCGTTTCTCGGCCTCGCGGCTACGATCAAAGTGTACTGTGGTTTTTTCCATTGATCAATAATTGATCATAACTATTATGATCCTAATCTTCAATTCCCCTGCAGGCAATAAATATATCAAAAACTACAGGTAGGTAAAGAATCGGTAGTTGGTTAATTCTTTCGTACTCGTAATTCAAAAACTGCTGTTTTCGTAAATGTCTTTGAAACGGATTGTTCAGAAACAAAACTTGGAAGGTACTTTTCATGAAAAGTAGAGTCGTATCCTCCTTAAGGGCCACGTGACCCAGTTCCTGACCGAGTGTAATATTACAGTATACGGTAGGTTAGCGATAGCTCCCTAATGCGTAGTTCTAGTTAATAGGCACTTCCAGTCTCTTCGTACGTTATACCTCATTCGTGTCTCCTGAGGAAAACTCTATGCATTTATCCTTCGGTGAATGTGGTTTCATGATGTGCGTCCATTACGTAGTGTTGTGCGTTCTAGTCGATTTGAGTGCTAAACGGATTTTCACACTTGCATTGGCGGTATAGATGGAGCCCACATACACCGAGTGTGCTTCTATGGACAACATAGACTGGCATACAATTATACCTATTGGAATTCTATGGATTTTGAGGAATACTTCTATCTCTATGAGCACTCCTACCCGTATCGAAGTGTCTCCTTGGCGCCATGACGAGACGTTTTTATTACTCTCACAAGCAACTCATAAAATAATACATAGATGTGTAGTAATAAAAACGTCTCGTCATGTCTAGGGCATCTCTTTATGGCGGGTAGGGATAGTGGATATTATAATTTTTTCCGGCTGCTGTACAATGATATTTCTACACACAGTGGCTTTTGGGGCGCTATCACATGTTTTTGTGGTTGAAGTTGAAGATACTATGCAAGAATAACTAGGTGTGTTTGTTAAGTTCCCTATGTGAAGATGAAGGCGTATGTAGCAAAATAGTCCCCACAGAACTGTCTCACAAGGACACATAATTAACACGTTCCAGTGCCATTTGAAAGACTTGAGCAAACGTTTAGATAGATAGGTCCAGTTACCCAAGCTGTGGACCCGTTGAAGTGGTCAAAATTACCCTAAATTTCAGTTTTTCTTTCTGTTTGGGTTGAGATGATGAGTTGAATCTTTTAAAAGGCACTATCTAAAGTTGAGACGAAGCTTTGCCCAACATTTCAAGTCAATCGGTGGAGGTGGAGAGGCTGCAGCCTCGCCTAACTGAAAAAGGAGAAGGAGCTGGTACGGGCGAAAAACAGTGTTTTTGAAGTTATACAACTCGGCTCCCTTTGGACCTGGCGACTTGAAACAATCAGGGCTTTCTATTATTCGCACCAAAACATTCCACACCACATTTCAAGTTGATCGGTCAAATAGCTGGAAAATTGCGTCTCGTGACGTTCGTTTTTCTCAACTTGGCGGGGCGGTACGTTACCGCGCTACGCTACTGCTTGTCCTAGAATTTCCCCAGAATTTCCTAGATTTCCCCTTGTATAGGCAGAAATGTCGTCTTTGATGGCTTGCTTCTGTCATCCCTATCACTATCAACTTATCCGAATCACCCTGTGGAACACACCAGCCAGTCCGTTATCATCTACCCGTAACTTCTTCCCTGTTAAGAGCTGCAGCAGGTCCAGTAGACGCTTGTTTGACGATGTCGCGTAAGTTTGAAGCCCCCTCTTTGCGTCACGCGGTTCCTTCTCTTCCCTGTAATCAAGATCCGGTCCATGGGGTTAGCGGTCTGACCTTGACCAGCTCTCAGGCGTGCAGCGTTGAGCTCGCTTCGCTGCTCGAGTTCCCGCACTAGTTCTTCGCGGTCGCCGGTTTTTTCGCCTTCAGCTTGTTTTCGAACGGTAGGGCAATGGGACATCTTCTGTACGTAGCGGTATCGCTTCCGAAGTTGTTTACGACAAATTTGGCTTCATCACTGGGCCAGACGAAAAAAAGACTTCGAGAATTTCCCATGTAGATTGAGCTCTGGAACTCGCGGCGGCTGGTTCGAGAACAAGAGTTCCATGACCTTTTCCACACCCATCTGCGATAAGTCCCAGAATGGGCAATTCCATTGGGTCCGAAAATTTACAATAGTACAGTATTTTTCGGTCAAGGGACGTGTGAAGATTACAAAAATAGCATGAGTTGATCAGTTTTTTCGTTAAGTTTGGTAGGAAATGCAAGCAAAACTAGTACTTGTTCGTAATGTGCGCGCTGAAACATTGACGTCATCGGACACCTCAAACGAGGATGGATAGACAATATCGTTAGTTGTAGTATCCACGATGTTTCAAGAAAAATGATCCATGGGTGCATTCGCGTCACTCCAGCATTCTCGATCTCTATTATGCATTATCGCTTGATTATCGCCGTTCGCCGTAACAAATTGATTGGTAACAAGGATTGAACTTTCCGCACGCCACAGGAATCCATGGATGCTTTATGCATGGATACCTTCATAATCTAGTATCCATAATGGTGACGTCTTGACGTCACACCCCGGTCACTCATCCGGCGGTTTTTTCAAACTACCAATTTTCTTTTATTTTTCTAAATTTTTGTGAACATTTTCTTGGCGAATGGACCCGATTTTCGCTAACATTAGACAAGGTACTTTGGAAA
Organism: Stenodema calcarata; assembly: GCA_963920205.1. Lineage (NCBI taxonomy): Eukaryota > Metazoa > Arthropoda > Insecta > Hemiptera > Miridae > Stenodema > Stenodema calcarata. The sequence continues at coordinate 14,321,480 of OY986058.1, read as the reverse complement.
ATAAAAAAATTGACTGGAATTGCCCATTGGACTAGAAGGAAACCATCTACAACCTTTCCGAAGTTTCATTTCGCGCAAACTGCCATCCCAAACTGGCCATCCTTTCGGAACGGGTAATCCATATTTCCACGACAACAATCGCGGTCTGCAGCAGCCCTGCAATCCCCACTCTCCGCCTGACGTCATTTTAATACCGCAATTCCGATTAAAAACTTTATTGACTTATTTGTAAAATATTATCGCATTCGTATAATATGCCATATAGTATATTATATGTTCCACTATGAAGGACCAGGACGTACATACATTTCAAATAATTCATATTCATCTGCATTGTCGTTGATTCCACTTGAAAAGTGTAAAATTCGTTCTGCCTGGTAGGAACAATTTTGACTCACAAATATCGTACCGCCTCTCGAGTAACGGCGTTGAAAAATTCCACAACAACGATCAATTCGCAGAGCGGATTTTACACTTTCGCTGAACAACACGGAATTTTCAGCTTCATAAAAGCCCCCAGTTGTCGTAAGTGGGTTGGATTATAATCGGCGGATTAAACTTCGAATAACGGGTTTCTATTTGTCTGTTTCATTCCCAAACAGAATGGCAGATTAGGTGATCTGAGGGGGATTAAGGTGTTTGCAGACGGTTTCACCAATTTGGGCGATTCAATACCTTCAAATACCTCGGGAGCTTGATCGATTCCGATTGTTCAATGATGTATATATACAGCATATATGCGTAAATAAGCGATAATTCAAAAACGATTCTAGTATTTTGGAACAGTGTAATGAAAATACAGCCGTCCATACTTGACTATCATGAAACCGGATGTATCATCATCTGTAGAAAACCGATATTGCACCCCACATAGTCCAGTTATCCAGTTTTCCCATGTTTTAGGAGATCTTCTAGTACATTAGTAGATATTGCTCGACAATGTACTTCTGGTCATTTCCAAGAGGCGAGACAAAAAATATCACTTTTTGAGGAAATTAGAAAAAATTCTTGATTAGAAACCATTGTAGCTTTGGATGTGACTGATAGGGTGAAACCAACTGTTAGAATATGTTTTAAAAATCTTCTTTACTCCTAACGCTTCCGACCTCTTTACTCCGACACAAATCCTACTTTACGTCGTAGAAATTTCTTCCTACGATATTATTTTACAGTGTGATAAAAGCAAGATTAACCAAAGCAGTATAAACCACATAGACACTGCTTCTCTAGTGTAAACTTACCTCTACCGACCGCTCTATGAAAACCACCAAGTCCTGTCTGCGCCGGCGAACGGTTTAAATCTCGATTGGCTGAAGGCGCCACGTTGATGAATCGAACGCCGCAGGTCTTCTTTTTTGCCAATTTACAACTATTGATTCCCGACCTCGATTTCCTCCCTTTTCAATTCATAGTTCCTCCCCTATTTTCCGAAGGTTCCCTTCGGTTAGTTACAAACCGACCAATCCCACTAATGGTACGTCCTGTATGAGAATCCCACGTTGGGTTTCTCCTTTCAGCGTTGATGAACCGCGTCGCTGTTATTGGCGACTACGAAACCAGAGGTTGAAACTTCGAGTCAACGTCTGATAATTCAGGCCCTACGTTTGTCATTAAGACGTTGAATAGACGATCGTTCTGTATCACTAATACGTATCATTATACAGTAACGAACTTTCACAAGCTACTAATAAAGTAATACATAGATGTGTAGTAATAAAACGACTAGGTGCCAAAGGGAGATTTCGAAACGGGTACTGTGCTTGTGAAGTGGTTAGGACATCTGTTTAGTTGGAAGGAAAAGTAATTGACACGGAAAGTAATTTTAAAAATTTTTTCGGAAAATCGAATTTAAACAATTATGGACCGAGAACAATAGCTTATTTTTCTTCGATAATTCGCTAATACACCCATTCACGCTAATAGGTACACCCTATAAGCAAGAAAATTCAGCTACAGCCCTTTAAAATCATTCCTTTAGTCCAAATGCAATAGAATTGTGATTTTGCTTCGGTTTATCAACATTTCATGATAAGTATATAATACTAACCCCGAAATTAAGAATTGAGAAACAAGTAAATTTACTCAAGCGAACTCAAAGTTCTCAAAAATATTTTGTGGGGAACCCCTATATTCGATATAGAATTATCACAATAAATGATATTTATAAATATAATAAATATAAATATAATATTTATAAATAATAATATCTACCAAGAGCAGCACACCAACGGTCGAGAACCCCCCGTCCGGGTTTTTCCCAGGACAAGTCAACTATCCCTTTAGGATGGTAGGGAGAGGGAGCCCCTGTATAATAATATTAATAATAAATAAGCAACGATGATAGTCTGGTAAAAGCTCTTGGTACGACCCTAATCACACTCAAGCCCTATTATTCAAACCAAAAAACCTTTCCTCAAAATTTCAGTTAAGTAAGAAAAATTCAGCGCTCTTTAAAAATTGGTCAGTTTTTCCTCCCATTCAAATTTAACGTGGTAACGATCGCTAACTTATATCGCATCATCTTTCTTCTTTTTCTTCCCTGTATACGACAAGAAGTGTAGATATCCGTATCTGGTAAAGCTTGTCATATAGCACCTGTTTTTTCCTATGATCCGAGGTCATTCCTCCTATGTGTAACAAGGCGTGCGGATGTACACATCTGAAACACTTGATACACACAAAACTAACTGAAGAGACACGAGAAAGGAAAATGTTGGGGGAAGTGGTGGCCTTCAGATGCTACGTAGCCAATCAGATTGCAAGAATTCGAGTCACGCCACTCGACTGCGCATGCTCACAACCGTCCACGAGCCTGTCGTTACAGGTTTCTGAGAAGGTCGAAGGTTCTAATAATCTAATTATTCGCACAATGTCGTCCGTCCCTATCTTTTCGAATACCTAGAAAACCTCACATTTGTATGTCAATCAACTTCTCGTTTTCAGGGTAAAAACCTGATCAGACAAAGAGGCCCTTGTCGTCTTACGATACGGGGAAGCAGAGAGTCCAGGAAATGGGACAACAGCCACACCAGAGCTGCTACCTGCGAAACATAATATTTTCGTTTCAGTTGCAGGTTGGTGAACATAATAATTATGTTCATAGCGACTTTTCGAAGACGAGGAAGCTATACTGCCCTGTGAAACAGAAACGCCTCTGTGAATCAAAGCATTGCGGAAAATTGCCTCAAAACTTGCTCAGTCAAATACGGACCCCAGTCATTCCAGTGACCCCATTTTTTCGCCTGTACTTCAAATACCGGTTGAAACCCGACTTTTTCCACTTGTAAGATTTTTTTCGTATAACTAGGGAGATAGAAAATTTAACGCTCTTTCCAACGGTATAATCACATTTGAATTTTGACTGAAAAATGCGGAACTTATGGCTTTTTATTGACTTAAGGCTTAACCCTTACCTCTAATCCGGAGTGCGGTGCCCAATACCCCCGGTAACACGCTATTCCTTCACCCTGTCTCAAGAACCTTTCTCCAAACCTACTGAACCAAAAATCCAGATAGGGCCTCTGCTGTACCTAATTTACTGTAATGACTTACTTAAATTTCGTTTTAATTGTAGGTCGTTTGGTTATGCGGATGACACTGCTATAGTTCTTTGGAACTTTGATCATTCTGAGCTTATGTTGGAGGCTGGGAGAGAGTTCAGCGCAGTGAAGAAATGGCTGGATGTTAATTCATTAAGTTTGAATGTGGCAAAACAAAAGTTATGAGGTTTTCAATAAAACAGGTTTTTTTCCTCTGATTGGAGTTTATTAAAGCTTCATAGCAGGGGCGGCTCGTGGGCTCAGAAACTGGTGGGGCACCAGGGCAATATTTAGGTGCATACCTACCTATTAGGTACTCACTATTGGAACTAAACTCAAACTACCCTTACAGCTAAACTGCTTCATAATTAATGGTATGCAGCTCTTAGCAAGTCAGGAAACATCGTTCTCCAAAGAGTTCTCTTGAGGAGAGGGAAGATTACTGACCACTATCCAGGATTACCGACGAGGAGGTGGCTGCAAGGCAATCCCACCTACCCACCAAAATAATTATCTTCAAAATTATAGGAAGAATAAAAGAGAACTTGTGACTGTACGAGTACTATTCAAAGAGTACATTATAAAGGTAGTCAAAAAATTATATCATTGGAGTTTCTATTACTGGGGTTTTTAAAAATTAGCAATCGCGACCATCTGCTTCCTAGCCGAGTGGTACCTTGAAAACCCCCTCTAAAAATGTCCTCTTATGCCCAGATTGCACATACGTTTTCTTATCCAATCGTATCAAAACATTTTGAGCGATCACAGAACAGCAAGATTGATTTCAACTAGCTTTTAGAGTTCGTTGGTTAGCTCAAACAAAGCTCGAGTCAACGAAGTCACCATCAGTTTCAGGGATAACAAATAAAACAGTATTCTCAACGGTTGGCTGAGCTACATAATAATATTATGTATATTACTGTTATTAACGGTTATTAACTGTTATTAACTTACAGAATGTAGAAATCAACAAATGAGATTCCCTTGGGCGAATAGTGATCCACGTAGTATAGTAGGGTTTTCTGTGGATCCACTTCAGTCTTGACGACTAGCAAAGCGTTCACGCGTTGCACGTGAGGTATTAAATTTCAATGTTTAGTTGATTAATATTATGGAGACAATAATTCACTTTTACTATGATGAGTAAATACGAAGCTAAAAACCACCAGTCAATGCATTCAAAATATAACGTCAGGCAACGTTTTGATATCATTCTTATCAAACATGGAAGAAAGCATGGAAGAATGAAACTCGTTCTTCCTTGACAAGGAACGATTCAACGATCGATTGTTTTCGGCGTTCAACTTGATACGATATTTTGGCCACCGCCCGGAACGCCTCCTATCTCGCAACACAGAGTGCCTTCCCCCACCCCAGGAAGCGCCTATACCTTCAACATTGAGACTGGGGCACTTCTGGTCGATCCGATAATCGACTTTTTTAATCGATAAATCGAAACAAAATGCGACTCAGTGGAAGTGGGTAGTCATGGAGGAAGGGAGATCTCCCTTCTTCCATGGTGGGTAGTAGTAGGTAAGATTTTTTTCTCCTTGTTCTATGTTTTTTCTGTTTTCCTTTGCAAATTTTTGGGTGGGGCGAGGGCCAAGGTGGCCTTATGGACGAGCCGCCACTGCTTCATAGTTATGACTGTGGCAGCTGCTGATGATTGCCATTGTACTATGTTGCCATTTTCCGATACTTGTAAGTACCTGGGAGTGATTTTTGATTGCCACCTGAAGTTTAGGCAGCATATTGCCATTCTGATTTCCAGACTGAGAAAAATAATGTATGTTTTTAGAGTTCTTTCAGACTTTTTACCTATAAAAGTTTTTCGATCAATTTATTTTGCTTTGGTGGGATCTATAAACTATGGGATTCTGATATGAGGAAGTACTTGTGGATCTCACCTTCGAGCACTTCAGGTGACTCAGAATGCCCTACTTAGAGTCTATTTGCGTAAGCCTTACATGTACCCTACCTCACTTCTGTATAAGAAGACCAAATTTCTAAATATTAGACAGAGCTTCCTCTTCGCCTCCTGCCGGGGAGTTGTTCAGATTGGGCATTAGCAGTGAGTATTTGTCATTGGCGAAACAGACCTGTGCTGCAAGTTGAATTAGATTGCCTATAGTTCGCACAGAATTTTTTGCTAGAACTGCATTTATACAGGCCCTTAAACTCTTGTATTATAATAAATTAGATGTTGGCCAGTTCGAGAATTTAAAAGATTTCAGTAATTTTTTGTTGAACAGTATTTTCTTTAAGGAGTAAGTGTAGATTGGTCGTTTGGTTTATATTTTCTATAAGTATGCACATGGTTTAGGTTTATTTATACTAGGTAAGGTATTTTGGTGAGGGACAACTCTACCAGGTAGCACAAGTTCATCAATAACTTTTATTCTGGTAGGCAGGGCTTTTGTTTTTTTGAGTTCTATTTGCTGTCAGTATAAGGGATACTGTTATAGACATAAATATTAAGTTAGTCAGTAGTATTCAAATTTGTCTTATATACAAACGTATTGTTAGTAAAATTTGTATTGTGATTATCTGCCAATAAATAAATCAAATCAAATCAAATCCTCTTCGAAAAGAAAAGTTTAAATAGTGAGGTACCATACTGCATGACAGAAAGTAGGCCGTTACAATTTTAAATTCATGAACTCTCTTCAATCATTTTGAAGTGCCTCAATACCAAGAGATTGATGTGCCGTCACCAATTTGTTATACATTATAATTATTTTTGTCGATAATATCATCTACTTGAACCTACACGTAGAATATTGGTATTTCCGCGTTTCCAGTCACACTTTCGTTCTTTTCTAGCTTGAGACTGTCCTATTTAGTCCGCATGTCATCATCAATCATCATCAATAAATTTGCATCTCTTTCACGCATTTATCTGAAAAATATGTTCAATATTGTGTGTGAGGTTGTAGGAAGAGGTTTGCATCGTGCATGTTTAACTCTTCCGTGCTCAGAGTCTCCTTCAGCTACGATTGCACCGAACCAAATACCCTCTGTAAATTCCGTTGGTACGTCAAGTGTTATCGGAGTTCTTCGACTCCCTCGGTGAGATTTTCTCACGTGTATCACACCTCGATGCGTACATTGCCCATACGCGAAAGAAAGTTTCCAACGGTCTCGACAAACTTTTCTTTCGTCCTTTACAATAGACGAGACGTGCAAATGTGTTTAGGCTGTGTCGCCTGATGCGAACGGCTGTTAGCTGAGACGACCTACCGTGACACGGGGTCCACCACCGTTATACGCCTTTGCCACGGAAACTCGGCCTATTTATGTTTTATTGATGAGGGTCGTGAGTTTGCACTCTGGCTCGCGATACCTTCCGCCTCTCTCGGCCCTTGTGATCGACCAACTGATTAAAATGAATAGAGTTTCATCGGCCAGCTGTAATTTCTCTGGTTGACCGAACGGTTCAATGATAAGCTGATGTCTCCTAGCCAATTGGTAGGTGTATAATTCACACAGATGTTGTGAAATTGCTGTGTGTTTTACGCTGAACATTCTGTTGAACACCTAAAATTAGAACTACGTAAATAAGTATTGACATTTTATGTCTTTACTATGGCACATAACTCAAAAAGTGTGACGAAGAAAGTGTTATGAAAAATTTCTAATGATTTTCACGTACAAGCGATTCGTTGCTACGGACTTTAACTTCGCCAGTTATCATCCTACAAAAATCGTTCACCACTCGTTGGATAGCTCTCGATTTACCTAACCATATTACGTTAACCACTGCGGAGTGCGTGGCCGACAAGCTGCGGTATGAGCGTGATTGTTTAAATAATTGTTTACACACAGGTACGATTTCTACAACAATGAAGTACGGGGTACGTGGTGTGGGTGTGGGAGGGGGCGCAAAGACATAAAATGTCCCTCGTGGTTGCGTACTCGCACAAAAGCTGTAGCACCCACTTCATGGTTGCTTTGAATCACGAATCCAATGGCTATGACTGGCATGTCTGAAGCCAAATCATCTACGAAGAAGAATTCAAATAAACACCTCGATTCGATATGAAGTCTATTTTGTCTCCTTAATTCACCTCATCCACGGGCCTCTCAGATAATATGACGTCGCAACACAAGCGACCAACTACGTCAAAAGATATGACGTCAAACAGGTGCCGCCCAGAACACCTCACAGGATATGACGTACGTGGACCAGCAGGGGGTGGATGACGTCAGACAAGTGGGTGGTAAGAACACCTCACTGGATATGACATACATGGACCGGCAGGGGGTGGATGACGTCAGACAAGTGGCTGGTAAGAACACCTCACAGGATATGACGTACGTGGACCGGCAGGGGGGGTGGATGACGTCAGACAAGTGGCCGGCAAGAACACCTCACAGGATATGACGTACGTGGACCGGCAAGGGGTGGACGACGTCAGACAAGTGGCCGGCAAGAACACCTCACAGGATATGATGACGTACGTGGACCGGCAGGGGGTGGATGACGTCAGACAAGTGGCCGGCAAGAACACCTCACAGGATATGATGACGTACGTGGACCGCCAGGGGGTGGATGACGTCAGACAAGTGGCCGGCAAGAACACCTCACAGGATATGACGTACGTGCAGGGGGTGGATGACGTCAGACAAGTGGCTGGTGTAACAGGTTGCTTGTGTGTTTTACGCTGAACATTCTGTTGAACACCTAAAATTAGAACTACGTAAATAAGTATTGACATTTTATGTCTTTAATATGGCACATAACTCAAAAAGTGTGACGAAGAAAGTGTTATGAAAAATTTCTAATGATTTTCACGTACAAGCGATTCGTTGCTACGGACTTTAACTTCGCCAGTTATCATCCTACAAAAATCGTTCACCACTCGTTGGATAGCTTTCGATTTACCGAACCATATTACGTTAACCACTGAGGAGTGCGTGGCCGACAAGCTGCGGTATGAGCGTGATTGTTTAAATAATTGTTTACACACTGGTGATCATTCTCAATAATTTATATAACAATTAAAAAAAAAAATGAAGTACGAGGTACGTGGTACGTGGTGTGGGTGTGGGAGGGGACGCAAAGACATAAAATGTCCCTCTTGGTTGCGTACTTGTACGAAAGTACCCACATTATGGTACCCACTTTATGGTTGCTTTTTTGTAATTAATTCATCATCTCTATCATTCAGGTTCTGCACAAAGGAACCCAACAGCCAGATATCGTATTAAATAATTATTATTTTTAATAAATACAAATTTATCGAAGTTTTTTGGTTCTTAACAAAGCCCAAGGGTTTGAGATCCGCAAACAACCATCAAGCCCCACTTCAAGTTGGTTTCTTGATTTCTCATAATATTGAAATAACAAGGAGGACGTCTGGTGGGGTACCCCGTATATATCTAAGTTACTGGTTTGTTTGGTTATCTATCGTTAACATTTTCGATTTCACAATTTTATATTGCTCACAACACCAGTATTTCATGAACCTACAATGGTTTGTGCAGGCATTAAATATACTTGATATGTGAGTTTAAAAAAATTATGACTCAAAATGCCTTAGGTAAAACTTCAAGTAGGTACCTAATGGATTCCGTAAAAATAATGCAAATGCAGACGAGCGGTAAGTTCGCTTATTTGAATGTGAAGACAAGAAGAACTGGCATTAGGTCCCTATAGGACACAATAGGGAAGTGTCGCTAGTGCAATCCATCAGCACTGTTGGACTTAACTCCCTTATCGTCACAGCCTTGCACGATTCATTACCGGCTGGGTTTTTTAAAGGTCCATAGGGCGGGTGGGGAGCGCCTTGGTTAACATCCAAGATAAAAATATTCTTTTAGCAGTCTCCTCGGACAATATTAACCGCTAAATTATACGAGCTGAGATAGTTAGGGGCTTATTCATCGTTAGAAATAAATATTTTAAAGGCTGCGCAGCTGATAAACAAAGGTTGGTCGGCTTCCAAGATCCTCAAAAAAACGCTAAAGACGTTGTTCTCGTTTATTCGGTGCTCTGCAAACAAAAAATGACTGCTCTTTCCACATGCGTTTGTATTTCATTGATGGGACTGAATCCGTTTCGATCTTGTGCAAATCATTTCGCTAATGGGCTTTGAGATTCGGTAATGATTTATAGGTTGTCTTATCGGTCAATCTCCGAATGACTACAACATTGTGAGATAATCGTGTCAAAGTGACGATGTCAAAACAAATAAAAGCGTTACATGTCACATCAGCCACAATCGTTCATCGTAAGAATAGTTACGTCAGTAACGTCAGTTTTGACGCACCGACATGATGGATTTCAGAAATATTGTTGAAATTATATTCCACCTCGTCCAAAACTCCAAAGGTAATAATATTTCTTCCCTCTTCAGGTGGGTTTGCTGACGCCAGCTGTGTACGCCGTAATAGGTAATTTTCCGAATGGTTATCGTTTCGTAACTAGTAATGAATTATTCATTACACCATCATTCGCAGACTAACAAAAGCTGTTCGTTCGTCAAACCCCGAACCGCACTCGAAATTGAATAGGTGCCTTATTGTTAATCTACTAATCATTTCCTTGATAATTCGGTCAGAAATAACATTATCGTCAAAGACCTTTTTTTTTTTACTTATTTTTCAAATTAATTTCTCCTTTTCAATGACAAATTTAAAGTTAATTACTTTTTTCAGTGTCGAGGATAACACAGTGAATGTCATCAGAAACGGAAAAGGCAATCCATTATGAAAATCAATTATTCACCACAACGAGAGAGAATAATATTCTTAGTTAGGTGGTGTATTGTTTATAATATAATCAATTAATTACCGAGTTTGCTATGAAATACCCCCATCAACTGAATACAATAATTGGGTTAACCAAATTGTTAATTATTTAGTACAAGGACCTCAAATATGACGCACAAATATGGCATATACTATTAGTCAATAGTAATAGAGCATTTTTATTTTATTAGTTACCGTGTTTTTGAAATGTACTTTAAAATGCACAATTTTAGCAATATGTACATAAATACACCTTATGACGTGCTTACCACAATAAGTGATGTACTTGATAAATAAGTGAGGAATTAAACGATCATGTTTCGAGTCTAAATGTTTAAAAATTCCATTCAAACGAGTGTTCAATTTCATGTTTTATAGGAGCATTCGGTTGTACACCCCTTCAATACCTGTGATTTAAAGCGGGCGAAATAAATTCAGGTTAACACAAAGTTTCTATGTATTTCCTCCTGTTGGAATAGTTGAAAAAAGTATGAAATATTGAGTGGAGTTAGATAACACTGATACACATAAATAAACTTTTCCACACATAGATAGGTAAACGACCTCAGTAGCTGTACGTCGAATCGAATTTATAACTCCGTGTCGTCCTCGGGTAAATCGCGAGCGCGGTAGGAAACAGAATCTATTTCTGTTATCTCCTCTCAAATCTGATATGCAACCTATTTCAGGACCAGTTCGTTGTCCTTTAGAGTTCATAACACTGTTGTTGGTGTCCGTATCCATAGATACACAGATTCGATTTATTTATTCCAATGATTTATTAAGGGGATGTGGGTACCTACCTGAACAATATTCTCTCCATTTTCCTCTTCTACGATTGGGTTTAAAAAAATGTACTGACGACTCGGTATGAAATTGTCGTTATTTAGTGTATCAAGGGTGGTTGATATTGATAGAAAATTTAAGATATTATCGGGGATTTAATATCGGTCAATTCATACCCACCCCAAATTCCAATTGAAGTTTGTCGTGTTCCAATCTTACGTTATCTTACCACTTCATTATTAAACTCGTTACTTACTGCAGCCTGAAATCATAATGTGCCTAAAGACCAGCATTAACCACGCTGGTTAGCAGTGAGTTACGACGAACCAACGTTGGAAGTCCGAAAATGATTCAGTGTCTCGATGTTTGGACAGACCAAGAAATTTATTTCCTTGCCAGAAGGTCAAAAGCTACCGCGGAAGCGGCGTTCAGTCACGAACGAGAGCTAACTGTTGATTAGGGGAATATTTCGGTTGTCCGGTAATGCCCTAATAGGCTAATGGGTGGAGTCACGGCACGTCTATTAGGTTGATAGCAGTTTGACTTTGTTAGGTGTAGTAAGTACGACTTTCAGTACGTACTAATCCTTTGACCTGCTCAAGTATCCCTGCTGTAATAATTGTTACATTCTTCCCTTAAACAGGATGCGTTTCAGTTTCATGCGGTCTCATCATTTGTGACTAACGGGCCTACGTAAGATCCCACGTCATTGGATTCCTCTTACCGACAGCATTGACTCAGTGTACGTCACGACCCCATCGCACATTATCCTTTCAGACACATCAGAAGTACGTGTACTGAGTGTTCCGTCTGAATTACGGCTGATACATTCCAGAAGACGAGGTCCTCACTTTCCAGGTTACCCACCCACTTTTTTAATCAATTGAAATGCTAGTCGTCCGAGTGAGACTTGTCAAAGTGAATACACAAGTGATTGTATTGCACGAGTACGTACAACTTGAGCAACTTAACAATACGAAAACACCATCGTGTTCAGCGTTGACAGGAGGTGTTACTCGGCAAAACGGAGACAACATTTGTTATAGAACCAGTAAAATGGAGACATTTTACATAAAATTAGTTATTTCATCGAAAATTCACTCAAGCTGCAGTTGCGAGCATTCAGTGTGTTTGGCAAGGCATTGCTCATCACATGAATCGATTGGTGACGAGTTGCAGCAACCAGCTGCAGCAACCATCGACCATCTTCGCTCTTCATTGGTGCTGGAGGGAAATGAGGTCTCTGCCAAAAATTGAATGTTAAGTAATTTAAGCAGAATTTTGGTCTTCGATAAAACTTGTAACGTTATTGCATTCATAAGGGATGAAATCTAAGTCATGTTTCCTCTTCACCTTCGATATTAGCTATTGAAATGAGTAAGTATTAAAACAACTCATTTTACTTCTACGGGAGAGTGTGGTATTTTATGATCGAGGGCAGACCTAGCGTGTTCCCATCGATTCCAGAAGCCGTACCTGTAACTGGGCTAATGCTCCAGGCGATGTTGTTAGCAGTCCGACGGATAGACGCCGAATTTCGCCTACGAACATAATTTTTTTCATTCTGTTTTTAGAGTTCATCGAAGACTGTATCTTGCAATAACGTTCGATGAAGCCCTCAAGGATACAGCTGTAGTGTTTTCTGAAAATTGTGGGTCCTTGTTGAACAAGGTGACTTACACGATTGAATCCAAAACGTACGCGTCATGTATGCAAACATTGGGACAAATTTAATTTGAACAAAATCAGCTAATGAGGACGCGTGGAGTTTGCCAAGTCTCATATTGGGTGAGTATGCCACCTATGAGTTTTGTTCTACTTTATAGGTCACCGCTTGGACCAGAGAAAGTGAAATTAATCTGAGAGCAGGTCAACGAAAGTTGAAACCCTACTCATAGCATGTATGTTTTCAACAAATGTTAACGACGCAAATTTTCTCCGAGGCTTTTTGCCCTCCTGCTTGGAAAAACTTGAGAAAAAAGTTTCCTCAAAACATTTCCCTTTCACTATAGTGAGAACTGGTGAGTCATTCTGCAGCTGGTCGTTAACGTAGGGTCCTATGGTAAGTTCCACGCCTTTTTGGCTCATCATTTCAAATGATAAACCATTGGAAGCGAAAAAAAAACAAAAAAAAAAAAAAACAAGTTTTTGGTGGGTTTTAATTGGTGAGTTTACGTTTCATATTAGCGGCAAGTAGGCTTGAACCAGGTCAAGGATGATCCTTGACACTTTTCATAACCCAAAATCGGGTTTGGCACTACAAACGCTCTAGTTTTTCACACAGATTTGAATAGATTTCGGATGAGAGAATTTTTCAAGACTAAACCACCCTGAGCGGACAGGACCAGCTGTTCACAATAGTGGCTCAGAGGTAGAACAGCAGATTCAACAACACGTTTCTGAAATACTAATCGTGTTTATAATTTAATAATGTAATTTAAAATATTATTGGCACTTCTTGTCCGAAATTATAGCCAACGATCGACATTTGTATGATTATTTTATTCATGATTAACATTAATAAATTATTATCGGATCGGAGTTGTGTTGGGTCACTTCCTAAACCCTCAAAAAATATTGAGAAAACATCTTCATTGCCCGTATTTAAACATCCACTTTGGCAGTTCCTGGTTCGGATTTTTAGCGTTTGATGTTGAAGAATTACCAAGAAGCTGATGATATGGTAACTAACTATCTGTTTATGCCCTCCTTATGTGCATTTAACAGGAAAGAGTAAGGGCATGATAAATTGAAGATAAGTCGAAACAGCTAGAAGTTTGAAAAGTCAATAACCAGTGTGACCTGGTCGACGAGTGGATGTGATACGCGTAATAACTGCAGGTCTCGACCCATTGAATCGACGACCTTTTCATTTCGCTTGTATCGAAGGCTGTGAGAGGGTTCGCGTCCGTATTTGGATCACCATTCACGAGTTACGACCGGTGGATTGTGCCTTGTGAAGTGGACATATGACGTGTTAAACGTACCAGTTGCCAAAAAAGGGAGAACGAAAACGTATAAAAAATTAGTTAGAGTATGGCTGCATCGGGTCATTATAGCTTGATTTTTTGGATGTGGTAAATTTGGAATTTCGGTGGGAATCGAAAGATGATGTAGGACCCTCTCGACACTTTCACTGGCTTTTTCTTGTATATTTAAGAACCAATTTGGTCATCTAAGGCCGAACGGTCTGCCTAAGTTTGATATGATGAGTGTTGCATCCCACTGAAAAGTGTTGGGTTTGAGCTTGCTTATTTATTAATCACTTACACGGCCTTTCGTTTCTCCCTTGATCGAATTCTGCATAGTCAATTTCCAAAAACCGGATGTACTGTAATGTCCGGTATTTTTGATGGTCAATAAGGAATTTTTCACATTTATGAAGAGGGAAATAGAATTTGACACTTCAACGACGTGAAGTTCATCTATTATATTTTCCCAAAGGCTACACGCTCACTCGAATCGTCGTTATGGACGGCCGGGTCGGAATGTTCAATATCGGACCCGATTCTTCGTTACTCCAGTAATTAGCGAAAACGGAACGAAGGGCTGAATTCATTTCGGTTCTTCCTCCTACTGGATAAGCCGTGTTCACAGTGGTTTTTTTCTTCCAACATTCAATTACCTGTTCTATGATTATTTCCCGTACTTTTTTGCCTTCGCCGTCCCTCCAGCTTGTCCTCTTTCAACGCGGCACAGCAATTAAATGTCTCCACAACCGATCCCAATATGGTCGTTATGAGTGTTCAATTTCAACCTTCCTCCAGCAATATTCTACTCAATAATGAATTTTTACGTAAAATATGATACTACAGCACGATGCCAACCCAAGTAAAAATATTTTTTCGCAACTTGAACCTTTCTGTTCTAATGATAGTTTCCTGGAATCCAGTATTACGTTTAAAATACGTAATACTCCTTTCTAAGAATCTTCTTTTAATTTCAACACAAAACCGTCTCACTCATCAGAGCGCGAGACCATTTTCAATTCTGTAACCTCTGCCGTCACCTGAAGGTATCACGAATTCAGTTACGCAATGGCTTAGGTGAGCTGAAATTAGATTTTTGTAGAAATTATGTGTTACAAGGTTGTAAAGACGCATCTATCGATGGTTTGGAATTTTGTACAATCAAGCATAGTCATCGACATTCTGATTATCGACATTATTGAGCACCTGGTAGTCCTAAATGTCGTGGGGCCTGGATGAGGTAAATTCGGTGCAATGTAGAGAATTGTCCAGGCAGGTACTTCTTGCAGCAAAACCACGCGAGAGGATGTTTCCAATCCATTGAAACTTCTGCGCGCAGCTTGTGACGTCCTGGCCGTTCCAAAACAATGGGCCGGAATCATGATAAAACCCGTGCGCATGCGGGTGGTCCTCCTGAAGATAACAGTGTGTCCTGTAACGTCTCTTGAACTTCCTCTATAATAACCAAAACGTACTATGTAGGCTTTTACGAGAAGGCGGGAGATCGTAAATAGAGGAATAGTATATAATATATATACTATAATAGATAACAGTGTGTCCTGTAACGTCTCTTCAACTTCCTCTATAATAACCAAAACGTACTATGTAGGCTTTTACGAGAAGGCGGGAGATCGTAAATAGAGGAATAGTATATAATATATATACTATAATAGATATTATCTTTTACCTCTACTTTGAATACTCCACAAGCACTGAATATCACGCCAGGACTCCTTACCTAATACTTAATTCTGGAAATAGAATAGAGATGGAAAAAAACCTTGGAAATGTCATGTGTTGGTTGTTGAACTTTTCGTTTTCTTCGCCCTCTGCTATCCTATTTCTCTGAGCTCAAAGCCCCTTGATTCCCGTATGCAAAACCTACCTTCTGTGTCACCAAATGGGAGGGAGGGGTGCTCAAACGGCCACCCCGGTAATTACAGGTCTTGGGCCTAATTGGGCCTTTTAACCTTCCCTAATGGCACGGAAAGACGTTTCTTTCAGCGCTTGGCGGTGGTCCTCATTTTCACTTGAAGCACTTATTCACATTTTTCTACAAAACAAGAGGTTCTGAACTTGTGCTCATCCAGTCACGTAGTGTGCATGCTCCAAGTCAATGCAATCTATCGGCAAGTGTCTCGCATATATGAATAATTAGAGAAGCCAATCTGAAGTGCAATCAAAGTTGTTTGAACTGTTTTTGACAAAACGCTGAAAGATTTTTTTTCTCAACCTTCTGAACCGTCTCGAGTATCTGACAAACCTTTCTTCCTCACAATGAGTTCAGTGAATTTAATGAGAACTGCCCTTTTAACAAATTTTTCTAGGTTGAGTGAGGGGAGTATCGAGTTTCTCGAATGGTTTCTCCAATAAATCATTTATTAATTCTTCGCCTTGTTCCTCGTGGTCGTTGGTTAGTGCCAATATCACAATGGTGATCGTTGACTATTAAACCGTATATCGCCCAGTTATCGCATACACCACCATCAGCGTCTAAGGTCCTACATTGCCTCGATAGGACATTAGGTAATGAAGCGTACCAATTCGCGGTTAATACGTATATTCATCACTACTGACAACAAAAGTTATCAGATGCACTACACTAGACCGCTGATTTATACATCCAACTTGGTTTCTGCCAGAATGTGTTTAGGCCCTACAGAAACCGACGTTGGTGGCGAGAACAATCCTCAGTAATTCCTTCAGATTGCCGTGGTTCCCTGGATGATCAGAGTTGCTTTGCATATTCATGAAGAGGAGGGGGGCGAAGTAAACTACATCAGTATAATAGGGGTAGGGGTTCCAAGATCCCTACCATTGCCTCGGCGATACTTATTTGCTCGGTCTTGGTTCCATCTATGCACATTTTCCACACTCTAACACCCTTCTGGTATTTCTCGAAAGAATTTTCTTACTATGTTGAATCTTTGATTACAAAAATACTATTTACATCCCTACGGACTTCCTGTTTTGAACAAAGATCGGCTCAACTGCGTACGTTGAGCCAAATAACTCTTTTTCTTAAATTTTCCAGTCGTCTACGCCGTTGGAGGTTGAGATTTTTTCAGAGTGAGTCACTGTTATGACGTTGGTTAGCCTTCAAACATTTCTCCGCGGTGTGGTATACACTAAGACCCTGAATGGGGGCACTGGTAACACGAATGAAATCACCATTGTAGGAGGAGAGAGGGCAGTGTAGTATTTGTACGGGTTATTTTTAGGGCTCCACCGAAAAGTCTTGATAGCCACACAAGGGACGGATCGAAAACCGCTCGCCGACTTCCTTCTATATTTAGGCCCTGGTCAGGCGAGTGAAGGCGTCATAGTACATGTCACAACCTGCAGGCCCTCCGCACTAAAGAGATCCATCGAGAAGATATCCTGAGCCTTTTTTTCTGAAAACACCGCGCAACCACTTCGGAAATGTTTTTGGAACGTTATCAAAAATTTCCCTTCTTGACGGCTTCTAGAACGACCCCGTTGGAAATCCTCATAAATACAGTCGCCAGACATCTCGCTTCCCATCCAAACCGAATCGTGTTATTATAATTCGCACGTGGGCGGGCAAAGGTTAAGAAAAGTCATCAGTCAATCCGAGTTGACATTTTTAAAAGCAGTTCCCCACCAGGCCCCGGCGTCTTGGCAGGGTGCATCTTTGCTGTAGATTTTCAAGGGCAGCCCGACGTTTTTTGGCAAGCACAACAAAAAGGTCATTGCGTAAACGCTACCAGCCACCGCATTTGGAGTGGCCTGCTAATAATACGAGTTTTCTCTTCGACCACTAAACAAACTCCGTTCAATTTCATTTCTTCAGGTAATAATCAGAACTAATATAATCTACAAAACGCTTTGAAACTGATGGCATCTAAAATCATCAATATAGAATCCGAGTATCCAAACATCTAAAATCATCAATGTGGAATCCGAATATCGTCGTTGTCAGAGCAAAATGGCACAACTTCAATTTTGGGCGTTTTGAGTTAGGGACGGTTCTAGATTCAAAATTTTGCGCCAGATCGATTGGTGAAATCAGTTTTTCGATAGGGTCGCTAGTTTCGTCGCAATCCGCAACACTGCATAACTACTTTTGGTTGTCAACAAAACACAACTCCCGTAAAACAAGATGGAAGACCTATCAACAGACGAGAGCGAGGTAAGATTCTTTTGATTTTCGGTTGTTCGTTATTGTTTTCCAAGCTATTTTTCACGTGAACACATCAGTTAATAGTTAATGAGCAACCAATAGTAAGTTTTCCTTCAATCTATGATTGACAGTTTGTAGAAACTTGCTGAGAAGTTTTGCTTGAAGTTGTGCCATGTTGTGCACAACTTAGATTGTCAGTTGTGTCATGTTGGATTCATTCAAACCTATGAATAAAATTCCTGTTTTTTCCTCCTGAAAAGTAGCTAAAATACAGTTGTGCCATGTTGCTCTGACAACGACGATATCTAGACTTGCATTACTCCACCTGTACCTACTATAGTATATATCAGGGTTAATTCGATCTCTGCTTTTCTTCATCCTCCTTTCGCGGTTTTCTTACCATGCCGATCTCCTGTTGGGAGATCAGTTTAAACCTAAAAAAATCTCCTAGGCTCAATTTTACCTACCTTTCTGTGAGCAGTATTTGGATATCATTGTATCTTTCCTTGGTAATTTTCTCAGCTTGCTTCAAAAGGATCTGCTTCCCAGATGTTTGGCAGGACAACGTCTTCAATTTTCATTACTAGTTAATTGATATTTAATAATTAACTCTGCTCTTGGCTCTGATCGATCCGTGATAGGTGAATCACATGTTTTACGCGCATTTGGCGCTCTTCGTGGCCTGGCCATTTAGTGGAGGCTCCTAGGGAGTCCCGGGTAACGAGGTTTGCTAGGTATAGGAGTCGGGAAGCATTAAGCTAAGTACAAGATATGATAAGAAGTTGATAAACAGAAGTTCGTAGCGTTGATTTCAGTATGGCTCAAACCATTTTCGAATATCCTGAGTTTGAAGAAAAGACGATGCCGGAGGCGGTTTTCAGGGGCTTGCCCTTGAACTTGCTCATTACCCAGAGACGAGGAGAGTGAGGGTGCTTGAGGGGTGTCAGTTTAAAAACTCATCAAGGATCAGGGAAACCTAAGATTGCTGCGGAGTCGGAGTTCCGAGATTGAGCTTTCGCGCTCGCGGATAAACAAAAAGTTAAGCACCACCGACGTTTTTCAGCCCCGGGAACACGGTACGAACGATGTTTTTCGTTAGGCGGATACCCGACCACCTCCAGGCCGTTTAAAAATAGCATCCTGGAGCATACAAACGGAATGGGCTAACCACTAACTTAATGGTATAAATTATTAGCAGGCCACTAAGTAATTTTTAACTAAGGCTACCTGTCAGTGCATGCACTTTCTAGCTCACTGCTAAGTTTTGATTTCATATTTCCATCATAAATTGAAGTTATTCCCGAGTTAATGAACAGGCAACAGGTGATTCATTTGGCATGAAACCCTTCTCCCAACACCAATTTGCAGGATATTTGTCCATTAACATCAGCCGCTTTGCACAAGTTACATCGACAAAACCAGAAACGTACTTATAGCACAAGCGCGAAAGGGTCCCACGGGTCTGATGTTAAAACCATTTTTTTACCATTATTTACCATTTTTCCAAAGTTACCTACTGAGCCACAGCCCAATGTATTCACGCTGAATGTGTAAGCAACACAATTCCACGCCGTTACGACTATACTGCTCCGGTTTATAGCGTACTTTTTTCCGTTCACAGAGAGTTCCCGAACTATTCCCTTTGATAACGGCGTTGTTTTCCGTTGAATTTCAGAAAAATGTGTGGGGAGGTATTATAAGGAGCTTATGTTTTTTTCCGGAATGATATAATGTTAGATTCTTGAAGGCCATTTTTTCTCGTCCATCGTGCCTTCCATTGTTACACAGGAAAAATATTATTGCAAGGAGTGTTGTAGAACGTAATCGTACCTAGGCGAACCTACTACCCGAGTTGTTACCATGGGATGATCCTAACACAGGCCAATAAAAAGTAAAAATTAGCTTTGATGTGTTATACGTAATGGGGGTATGGGTAATAACTACGAAGTTTGTTGGTTTCGCTAATCTAATTAAATTTGGTTCAGTCCCAAATATTGACACACAACTGACAAGTGAAATTTCATTATAGTTAACAACACTTATAGTTATTAAATCCTGAGGTGTGAGCATGCCTCTAACCCTGTGCCAATCCGCAAGCTGTTATTTATGTCCATAGGAGATATATTATTTTCCTTGACGGTTGTAAATTTTCCCCTAAAATCGGCCTATACACCAGAACTGCCCCTCTGTTCCTGAATAGCAAACCACCATTATTTAGTATGAATAGTTGCGGATACATCCTCCACTGATGGTTACTTTGACCCTTTGGCGTCGAACCACAGATATACTGTATAATATATATTATACTGTGTATTCGAAGTATATCTATGCGTCGAACTGACGAATCACCTCAGGTAATTCAAGCTTGGCTCAAACGTCACTGCGGCTGGTCGTACAATTTCCTCGTTGATGCAGTGCGACGGCCATTAGCTTTGGAATCAGCCCAACCGTTTGACATCCTTTCAGCCTCCTACTTTGACGCTTGGCTGATTCAAAATAACCCAGAACAAAATCGTCAACAAAATAACGTTAGCCGTTTGATTCTATTGGGAGCAGTACTAGCACAAACGTTTTGGAGATAAACATAAGTTGTTCTTTGAAAATTCACTAAAATTCCAGTTATTTGAGGTTTAAGGCTCCTAAATTTTGATCGTTGTTAGTAACCCAGTAAACGTGGAATCCAATGTTTCAAAAGTTTTTCCAAGGTGTTTTCGGTTCGTGGTTAGCATAATTTTTAGTCTGAAAATGTGCTTTAGTACCGCATCCTTGAGATAAAATAACGTGTATAAAGATGATCCTGAAAAATGGTCTTCCGCTGTTCTGGTCGCTATCGGTACCCCAATAAACACTGAATCGGAGGGTTTAAGAGTTTTTCTAAGGTGTTTTCTGTTCGGGGTAAACATAATTTTTTGTTTGAGAATGTGCAAAAGTACCGCATCTTTGAGATAAAAACTCTGCAAATTCTTGACACAACGGTTCATTATCTTCTTTGTACAGATCACCCTTCTGTTTAGATCATTAGGTCTAAATGTCTAGATCCTAAATGTTGGATTAATTATTATTATGAATTATCACTACCTAATTATTAATAATTTTATCAAGTACCTAGTGAAAATGATTATAATTTATTGTTAAGTATTAATCATTTGTATTCATTAATAATAATTATTGTTATTAATTATGATTAATTAATAAGATATAATTCTGAGATTTTTAATACTACGTCGGTAATAGTTTTTCTATAATAGAAGTTCCTACCAACAACCATTCGAAATTACCTTCATTTCCGTAGCACGAAACGTATTTCAGAACAAAAAACTCGACATCACTTTCAACCGTTTGATTCGTGTTGACAGGCTCAAAATTGAGCCGTCATTGTGAACGAACGGCTGGTCGTACAAAGCTGCGGATGGTCTTAAAAAATTCTTAGGAATAAACTCTATCTAAATATGAAATAAAATCTTTGTACAGATCACCCTTCTGTCTAGATCACTAGGTCTAAATGTCTAGATCCTAAATGTTAGATTAATTATAATTATCAATTATCACTAATTATTAACAATTTTATCAAGTACCTAGTGAAAATTATTATAATTTATTGTTAGGTATTAATAATTCGTATTTATTATTAATAATAATAATTATTAATTATGATTAATTAATACGATATAATTCTGGGGTTTTTAATACTACGTCGGTAATAATTTTTCTATAAAAGAAGTACCTACCAACAAACATTCGAAATTACCTTCATTTCCGTAGCACGAAACGCACCTCAGAACAACAAACTCGACATCACTTAAGCCATATGATGTTCCAAAGAGCTTGTTAGTATGAAAATGGACCTGTATTTCAACAGTTTGATACACGATCGTGTTGTGAGGCACAATCTTTGAGCCCTCATTGTGAACGAACGGCTGGTCGTACAAAGCTGCGGATGGTCCTAAAAAATTCTACGGAACAAACTCTATCTAAATATGAAATAAAAAACATACCGTTCTATATGAATTTTTCGAGATATGAGATTTCCAAATTTTCAAAATTCGTTTTGAACCCCTTCCCCTTGACCTAGGGTTATGAAAAGTTTCGAGGACCATTGTGGGGTGTGTCGAAACCCATAAAAAAAATTTCGTAATTTTAACTCAACGCTAACTGGGCAAAGTGGCGCGGACGGCGTACGGCGTACGGCGGACGGCGGACGGCGGACGGCGTACGGCGTACGGCGGACGGACGGATTTTTTTTTATTCGATTTTCTGAATCTACGTATCTTGAAACGTAAACCAACAAATTTTGAGGGGGGGTTAAAAAAATTTTTTCTTTGGGCGATTCCAATGGTTCATTATCGAAGATAATAAACCAAAAGGATGTATAAAAGAAGGTCTTGGAAAAATGGTCTTCCGCTGTTCTGATCGCTATCGGTACCCCAGTAAACGTGGAATCAGAGGTCTCAAGAGTTTGGCTCAGGTGTTTACGATTTGGTCCCACAGGGCAATCAGCACGCGATTGGATTGCAAATGGATACGACCCGATTTTTGTAAGGACGGGTCGTCGAGAGGGTTAAACCCGCATGCGAGGCAAGTCACCTCGACGAACAAGGCTCAGGGCCCGTAGGATGGAAGTCGGTTCGAGTTCAGTTGAGGACGGTAATCATCCGGTGACATTGCCCTGGTAATGAGGGTATCACACAGATATGAGAGGGTCAACGGGGATTATTCCAATTAGTCTGGGTGTAAAAAACGGGATATTAACTGCCGCACGTTTACCAATCGTAATTGGTAATTAACATGCTCCTCATCGAGCCACTAAACAACTTGGCAGTTTAATTTCCGGTGGACAATTGATTGGTCCACAATGATGAGCATTATTTACGCAGTTATTGGAACTTCACAAGAAATACTCCTGTGTAATCTCACTCGTTTTTTAAAATAATTTTTTTCGTTAATAAATTTTTTGTTGTGGATGAAGGACAAATTGATGTGAGTACAGAAAATGGGTCTTTCCATTTTGGGTCAACAGCTCGAGTTTTGAAGTGCAAGGGGTGGCTTCGTTAGTATGTGCGGTGTTGGACTTGCGTTGCCTCCCTCAATAATAATACGGGGCTCCAAGCTTGAGCCCTAACCCCCGATCCTATTATCCAACGCCCTCACAATCCTCCAGGCGTTTGTGTTTGTATTATTATTCAACCGCGTTCGACCAGTAGGTGGCCCGGGTCGGTCCTGTACAATAGGCCTCGAGCCTGGCGACCCTTATTTAACTGGTGACCGACCATCAGAGTTGGATTAAATTATGCATTAGCCCAATGCAAACTGGGGCCTCTGTATTCAGATAGTCGCGATTCATGAATGGGCTGGTACGGAATCTATGCCTGACCGGGTAGATGGCGTCAAGTGCTTGACGGTGATAGTAGCGTCTAGGCCGCAATGTGTGTTGAACCACCGCAAGAGCACACAGCGGAAAACACGTCAATCAGGCATGAATTAACATAATATTCTGTTGATAGGTTAGTGGCGAAGACTTATGTACAAAAACGACAAACAAAGTACACCAAGTTTGTTGGAAGGGTGTGAAAGCTTATAACAAATTCTGCACAGTCCAGCAACGTCCATTTCATACAATCTGTTGTACGCGTTGAATCCACTAAAAATCGACGGAAAAAGTCTGCATTACCATTCGCTATTGCGGAGTTTCCACTTCCAGCTTTACAATAGCACTAGGAGATTGTTTCAAGCTTCTCGTAGTTCTGTCTGTTCATTTATGTAAATATTTCTCCATAAAAGTACACGTTAAGCAGGGCACGGCGGGACTAACATGGAATCACTGAATTTACTTAATCGTTTTGTTTTGAGAAAAGTAGCATCCATAGAGAGCTGTACGGCTGTTGAGCTGTACATTTGGGATGACGTGGACCTACAACAAGATTAAGATTTGACTCGCAAAAGACCAAATATTGTATTATACGACACAAAGAACTGCGTCCGTAATAACGTAAGAACCGTCAGTTGTTGTCTT
Organism: Stenodema calcarata; assembly: GCA_963920205.1. NCBI lineage: Eukaryota > Metazoa > Arthropoda > Insecta > Hemiptera > Miridae > Stenodema > Stenodema calcarata. The sequence continues at coordinate 14,297,279 of OY986058.1, read as the reverse complement.
TCTCTTTAAGAAATAGAGAATTTGAAGAAATCTAAATTTGAGGGTTTACGTTACAAGATACGGTTTTTGAGTTATGTGCCATATAATAGACATGAAAATGTCAAAAATATTAAAAATTAAACTGTATTTAAATGTGAACTAAAAACTATACCGTTCCATTTGAATTTTTCGAGTTGTGAATTTTTCGAAATTTCAAAATTCGTTTCGAACTCCTTCCCACTGACCTAGGGTTATGAAAGATTTTAACGATCATTGTGGGGTTGGCCCGTACCGTGAACCAAACTTCATAAGTTTAGCACAACGCTAAAATGTCAAGACAAGAGTTTAGAATTTCTGAGTACCTACTTGACCTTTTTGTTATTGGACGGCCTTATCATGGAAGGGGTTCAAAACGAATTTTGAAATTTTGAAAAATCCATCTCGAAAAATTCCAATCTCAAAAATTTCAACAGCACAGGGATTTCAGATATCCAGATAATGAATAATCGATTTAAATAATAATCTTCATTGATAATTAAATAACCATCAATAATTATTAATCATTGATAATTATTGATAATAATTTACACTATTTGATAATAATTATTATTAAGATGATTAATTATTCAATCATTTAGTGCTCTATACAGAAGGGTGATCTGTACAAAAAAAGATTGTAAACCGATGCGTGAAGACTTTGCAGAGTTTTTCCGAATCTATTTATCGCAAAACGCAAACCCTCAAATTTGAAGGGGGGGGGGGGGATTGGTTTTCTAGGCGATTCCAATGCTTCATTATCGAAGATAATAAACCAAAAAATCGAGGTCGAGTTTGAAATCGAAGTTGTGCATAGATGTTGAGTTTTGAATAGGAAAGCAACGCTAATATAATCATATATATACGATGTATGTATACTCGTATATATACAATATATAAGCGGTAATTATGTACTTGAATCATTACGTCTCTCCACCTCAATGATCTCTTAAACCCAAATTTCACATCGTTCAGACTGTTCGATTAGTTTTGTGTTGTGAAAAGTAAACTGAAATGCAGGTCAATGTTGATTCCACGTCGTATCCTTAGTAACACCAAGTAGGTTTTAGTTGAGGGAAAAGTTACTCACCTTGTCGGGTCACTATCTCATACAATAAACTAGTTATGTCGTATAGTTATTATTGGTATTTAATCGCCTCGCGATCGTTTAGCGCGGGAGACTGTGTTCTGCCCACCTTCGGAGAAAGAAAGACTGACCGCCGGCATGAGGCCTGTTAGAAGACCTCACCTGTGGACTGGTTAATTGCAGACTTACACAATCGAGGGTGTGATGCTCTCACTCATTTAAACTCCGGATTAGCCACTTTGAAAACCGCGGAGATCCAAGAACTACTACGGCAAGCTCCCGGGAAAGGTGGGCAGCTATTATGCACTCTTTCAAAACAAGACGTTGCTAACCTACTTGGGGCTACAGATGAAAAGGATAAAAACGTCGCACTCGTTGGACAGTCTCAAACCTTGTTACATGAGTTGTCCGTGGAGGTACGCGAACAATCTGCTAACTGTTATCTAAACATAGGATGATTTTCAAGTGCCTATTAATAGGAATAATGTCCATGGAGCGGTGAGATTCAAACATGGTACAAAATACTTCATCATGTCCCTGATCGACATGTGATTTTCACCAATAAGGTGATCCCATACGGTGTCATTTTGACATTTTGACATTCAATATTTGGCGAATTGATACTAACCCCATGCAACCTTATTGTAATTACAAAAAATTATACGACTTTTCCATAAAACTCCATAAAAAAGAAAACTTGATAATTGGAACATAATATGTCCCAATTATCAAGTTTTCTTGATATAATACATTATATTATACTCTCTTTTTATGAGTGACGAATAGTGACCTAACAACATCATTGCAGGAATACAGTGCAATACAATTTTTGGTTCCTGAAAATTCAATATTTTCATTCTTGATATATTTTATTTATTAGTTCGGTTATGTACAATTGGCACCCCATCTCGAAAGTACCGACCAACACTTCTTTCAAAGAAACCCGTTGGATCTCCCAAGTGGTTCGAGGACTGAAGTATCAGGTTCTTACGTTTCGAGAAGAAGAAAAAAACTAAAACGAAATACTTGGTGGCAAATCTGGGCGTTCCCACCAGAGACAGTTTGACTTGAATGAGGTCATTCTCTGACCGGCAGAATCAGCATTTGCCTACGGCCGCAGAAGTACTGCTGCTGCTGCAGTTCAAACCAGAGCTCAGTCCACTTTTCCATCGCCTGGTTCAGAATGGAGAGAAGTTCATTTTTTACGTTGACCAATAACTATATTCAAATTGGGAAAAGTGTCATTGGGTAAAAAGGTAGTACGAGAAAGCAAGGTTTTATTTTTTTCATATGACGGATTCAGGCTCAGGTAAAGGTATATACTAGTACTTCCTTATCTGTCTTAAAATAATAATAAAAATATATTTTTTAAATTATTATTATCTACTCATAATTTTGTATTTTTTTTTCTTTTTCTTTTTCCTCTGCTAAACACCAAGCTGATTTGACTCTGAACAGATTTTGAGCGGATTTTGTGCTGAATTACAAGCATTTCTAGTGATATTCTCAGAGTTACATACTTGGAAATTCGTACACGAAGCACACAGTGTGATTGTATGAGCGACCAATTACCTACTCCCAGTGCTCATATGGCATTTCCGTAGTATCTGTAGAATATTTTGATTGTTAGTCAAAAGTTGATTGCTGATCATGATTGTTGCTTGGTCGATTGTTGTCGCTCAATTTCAGGTGACAGTCTTCTCCTTACTTTACTCAAATCTCGTACTCGTATTATGTGTGATCTACATTTTGGAACTGAGTGCAAAGCGCTAGAAGTTGTTACATTTTCTTATTCATTTGCCTTATGAAATATAACGTTTATGTTGACACCATGAGTGAGAAGTAATCAGTGTTTCTACTGTGAAAACCTCTAATGATAAAATGCATACCGAGAATGGTTTACATTGTAACATGAAAATATTTTTGCAATCATGATCAGTGAACAGCAGTTGCAGCATAGCTGTATGTCTTGATACGTCAGACTGCAGTTCTAGGTTTATTGAATAAAATGAGATGGTTTGTTATTTTTTTTTTTTTTTTTTTTTTTTTTTTGTCATTTCATCATAAATTGATGGGGGTGGTTAGGAGGCAAAGATGGGATGGTCCCTTTTTCACGTATTGTTCTATTATAAGGGCATCAGGGCGCCATCTTCTAGCCCGAGGCACCTCACTCTTCTTCTTGAGCCTCTTACCCTTAAGGACACCGCTCTTACTACGGCAAATCAAGAGCGGATTTAGGATTTTCATGGGGGGGGGGGGGGGGGGAGCAGATTCTTAAGCAAGGGCAGGTTTTAGCTAGTTTTAGCTTGGTTTTAGCTCGTTATAGTCCAAGAACATTAGAATTTGCTTAAATATTACGAGTAAACAAATATTTAATTGTAGAATGTGTTTTATTTTATACTTCTTTATACAGTAACTGACTTCCTGGCGGGTTTCACCCGTCCCCAAATCCCGGCGTTTTCTAAATTTGAACATATCCACTTCGATTTGAACGAAACTGGCTAATATTAACATTCGCACATGACAAAACTGATAGAGAAACTGATAGGGCTGAAACACCTGGGGCTGGGCTGAGGTTACAACTCCCTTGGATGAGCGATTAGAGGGCTGGGCTGAGTTTACATTCAGATAAGACAGTCAGACCTTCGGTCTAAGATTTCTCCCACCCTACAACATTCAGTTGAGTGAATATCAACCCACGGAATAGTTCTGGTCTCAAGGCGAAACAAATGATCGAATTTTGACGGATGCCTACTGAATCTATTACACTACGAACCAGTACTTATTGTTGCTTGTTTAACACTTTTACCGACGTGAACCGAATTTCGCTCACTTTTACATCTTGAAACCCAACTTTCAAAAGTCTTTCTCCAGTATTGTCATGGCCTATGAAGATGTGAGAGACTCCAAGTGTGGAAGAAGGTAGCGAGAACCGGGGGATGGTGGGAGATGCTTGACACACATAAGCCCTTTTGTTGCCTGGAGAAGAACAATAGCCCGGTATAATTTCTCATGGTCCGACGAAAAAAAATTCACTGAACTCTCTAAACCGTCCGGAGCATTTTCCTTTCTCGTTGAAACGGTTCGGAGTGTCCTGATGTCGTGTTGTTTCGCGTATAACTTACATTCTGCTCTAAAACTTATTTGACCACGAATCCACTGGATATTCGACTCGAGACGGTCATCGTGTTTGACATTTCTATAATATCAAAATCACACTGTGCTGCTCTTAATAACTGCACTTGAGTTCACTCTGAGCATTGTCTCACGTCTTTACCACCTCTGCCAGGGGAGGAGTAGCCAGGGGAGGAGTAAGGGAGGGTCACTTGGCCCTATCCTACCCCTGGTGGTTAAATAAAAATCTTAATCAATCAATCTGCTATTTATAGAAGCTTTTTCGAGACAACAATGTGAAAATCAATTAATCGTCGCATGAGAATTAACTCAGCCTAATCCACAATTTGGACAAAATGAAGTTAAGACACTTTCATGTTCATAATTTCTCACCAAATAGTGTGACGTTGTCAGAATTTAAAAATCAACCTCTAAAGGCGAGAAAATGGCAAAAATGTCTACTCCCCCTAATCATTTTTTGTAAATCAACAGGACAGCACAACCTAAGCCTAGTTATTACTAGGCAGTGCACTTTCCTGTGTTGAAATCTTCATCTTCCAAATCTATGTATAATGTTTCAATCTTGTTGAGTACAAATTTGAGACTGTTTCTTCTGAGGTAATAACATTCTCTTTTCTCGTTCATTCATGACATGGTGCGTTGATAAGTGTCACCATTTTACAGTATTTTCTAGATTAATGTTTCAAGTAGGTTTCAAGTATGTTTAAACTCTGAAATTTTGATCAAAAATGAGTTTAGTGTGTACCCAGATTCAAAGTAGTGTTGCAAGATGGCCCTCTCCCCTTTTCCCACAGTCAGGGATGGAAAATCCCTTTCCACACAACGAAATCCCACAAACGCGAAAAATGGTATTTAGACCCCCCGAAAATTGGTTAGGCTCTGTTACATCTTAAGGGACAAAATGTGGTATTTAACAAAAGTAGTGAATTGTGAGATTATCATACTCAATAGGTATACCTCACAGGTGTCTGGAAGCCCATAAACGTTTTTATACGATGACAATCGACCAACTGGAGTACACGAACCAGTGACCTGAAAGGATACAGAAAAACCTTGGCCCCAAATCATAGATTTTTCGAAAAAGTATTTAATACACAAAAATTCAATTGAAAATTTATTCTAAATTGGCTTTTATTCGTGAAAAATGGTAATTTCTGCATGTATATAAACATAAACAGGGTTCTCCGTTCGTAGATGCAAAAAAAAAAAAAAAAGTTTCCGTTCTCAATCCGATCTCGAGATAAGATTTTTAAAAGTTTTATTAGAAAAACCATGTGTTTTTCTCATTTAGACTCAAATTTCTCCACTTTACTCTATTCAATTTTAAAATTTAATGTTGACGACATTTTCAAAATTGGCGTTACATTTTCTATGAGATTAATGCACTTTGATTCTTCGGAGGTTCCATCTAATGACATTAACAGCAGCTCAAACATAGACGACTTTGGGAAAATAAAAATTCTAAAAATCTTCACACTATACTACTCTTCCCAACCAAAATCCTGGAGTCTGGCAAATCTCATGAAACCTTCTTCATTTAATAAGCTTTTCAACGGTTCGGGTAACTTTGAGATTATCTTTTCCTTCGATCGATAATTCAAGTTTAAGAGCGAAAACAGTTGGGCTCTTTAAAAGGGGGAGTTTCATTAGAGGGTAGAAAAAATATAAAACAAGGGTTTTAATGCAAAAAGCAGCGTTGTTGTTGATCGTAAAATACCTCACTTTTTTGATATCTTGGACTATTTCCGACTTCAGATTCAGATTGTAACAAATCATTCCTGAACATCTAGAAATCCTTCTTAAGGAAATTGGAAGTAAGGGGAAGTGGACTGAGAGGTTCATTCTGCGACTCTCAGTATATGTATATATCGCGAGTAAATATTTTTTACGTCGTTCAGAATTCAGTATAAACTTCCAAGTTGAGACGCTCCAAAGCGGTTTTGCGTTCAGCCCTATTGAGCGGAAGTGATTGAAGGTAGGAATGGATCCCTATCGGCGAACAAACATCCGTTTTCGTCGTCTCCACGTCACAGATTTCTGAGTCCGACCGCCTCTAACGATAAATCGTTGCCTGCTCCCCACAGTAATTTGTTTACCCAGCGCCAGCCGTTTAAAAGGGTTCCCAAGCCACCGCGAAACATTTTTTTCTTTTTCACCCGCTCCTCACGGAAATTGATGGAATTCAATAACTTTGAATTTCGTTTCCTGACAAAATGAATAGTGTGAATGAACTCGTCGTTTTCCTTCCGCATTCAACAATAACGATTTTCTGGGAAATCGTCAAAAACTCGCTGTTTTTGCACTTTTCATTTTTATGAAACAATTTCTAATAAGTTCTTCGGTTTAATAAAAATATATTATAAACTAGTATGAACTGAGATGATTTTCTTGACTGTTCAAGTGTACGAGCTGTAGTTTATCTCTTGAGAGGCAGTCAGGTGAAATATTATAAGCCACAGGTTCGGAAAGAAAAAAAATTATTTTCGATGGAAAGGAAAATACTAGTCATTACTGAACTTATAAAACTGAAAAAGTACTGAAGAAATTCTGAGTATATTTATGGCTTGTAACTGGCGGTGGTCTTTCTGAAAGGAGTTATAATGCTGGATCGTCCATGGAATACATTCAGACGGTATTTTTATCCTACACATTTTCTTCTACACTTCATACATATTTGCACAATTATAAAATGGAAGTATTCAAGAATAGGTATAATATTTTTGGATACTAGGTATATATTTTTATGTAGTGTGTAGCATTTCAACGAAACTGGGTATAATATTGTAAATTACAGTATATGGGTCATCCCATGTAAACTCCAATTTCATTTGGAACCCCACCAAAAACATCTTCTTTCTCTTGGAATCTCATCGGATATTAAATACGGCGGTGTTTCTCATTTAGGAATACGGAACTATCGCAGAAAGTTTCTAAATGCAGTACGTGCTCTTAGATATCCGCTAGTTGTTCATCTGTCACGTACCGTACAAATAAAACCAAATACTCCCCCACGGCAGTGGAACTCCGCTCTAAACAATAAACAATTCTTTCCGTGTTTCAATAATATTCCTGTGTTTCACATTGTTGTACTGAATTGTTTACAATTTGCCTCTTTTTTCCTGTTTCAGGGCTCGCGTGGGAGCGTGGATGAGGACGCACCCGCTTTGAAGGTTGGCAACAATTGACGTTATTAGTTATTATTGCATGATACTTGTACATTTCAAGGGTTTTTTCCCTTGCTATTGTATCCGACACGCTGTTCAGAGACTTGATTCAGGGTTGATCTATCATGTGAAATGAGTGCAAAATGAAGCGCTGGAAATTAAGTGGATGCAAATTAAGTTATGTAAGTTCCTCCCTAACGTCTACTGCAGATCACATCACCAAAGTAAATCAATTAGTCTTTGCCCGTGTCTTTGAAAATCGAGCTTTAATTCCTTCTTGTTCTCTGGTATAATGAATATTCCTCCTTCATGACAAACTTTTGAGCTATTAAATTTCCTCAATACAAATATACGATATTTAACTCATGATGAATATTGAATAATGAATATTGTTGCGCAATCTATGACGGAATTTCAGTTTTAGAATTTCTCTCAAATAGTTTTTGGGTGATTTCATGCCTTCATTTAAATTTCTGTGGATTTTATTCAGTATGTGGGTCGGGCTCCGAACGGGTCAACAGGTTTACCAGTGTATGTCTTTGTTATGTTTATGTGGAGTATCTATGTAATAGGTAATATGAAAACCATTCTTTGTCTATTTGGAGGGTTGTAGGAGGTTGTAAAGAAAACGGAGAAGTTTTTCCGAGCTTTCGGCTTTCATAAGCCATCTTCAGGGCTGTAACATATAACGACAATCCGTTATAGGCTTGACCGTTGTCGGTATCACCAACTTTCTGGCTTGGAGGTTGGTGAGTCTTTTGGTCATATTCTTAGCTCCGCTTGCTTAGCAGTTAGGTCGTCTATGTTGAGATCGGCGAGGTGTCTCGCGTCGTTCCTGCTCTCCCTCGATGAGCAGTAGTGATAATTTGTTGTTTTGTTCATTTCCTCCTTGGTTGAAAAACCTTTGTCTATTTGGAGGGCTGTAGGAGGTTGTAAAGATAACGGAGGAGAAGTTTTTCCGAGCTTTCGGCTTTAATAAGCCATCTTCAGCCGAAAGCTCGGAAAAACTTCTCCTCCGTTTTCTTTACAACCTTCTGCAACCCTCCAAATAGACAAAGGTTTTTCAACCAAGGAGGAAATGAACAAAACAACAAATTAAAACCATTCTTTTTGCAAACGGAAAAGGTTGAATAATGCGCTAAAATATTTGTTCAAATGGGTGACAAATAAGCGTGGGAGGTGGACCTAGCTCTGATGGTTAATAAATTATTTATGTAATGATTAATTAAAAATTTACATCTGATGAAGCATTATTTAAAATTAATTTGTACTGATATAAGTAAGACTTGGGTTTCTAGTTGTACCTACCGACGTCGGCAATAAATAATAACAGAAAGTACCTACCACCAAATTGTCGAATAAGATGTTGATTCGCAAGTCTCATGGGGTTCCATTCGATCATTAAGCAATTGATGGCTTCCCAGTCCGAACGGTCTTCCGGAGAAGTTCCGACCGATACGATTTCTCTCCGTGTTCTCGGAGATCTCATTACGTTTCCCGGCTCAGGTATTCATGAAAATGGCTAATGGCCAACTGGTGAACCATGAATAGACGTCTGGCACTTCGCTTCCTCCTCTCGCGGATGTTGCCGCGCGTCAAAAATTCATAAGTGACCTAGATGCACCTCGGAAGCTCCAGACTCGGTTAGGTGCCTGCCATATTCGCCCTCCGCATCAATAATTCCTCCGCTACAATAGTTTTCACAGGCGACGAGAGCCCCGTTGAATGTTTCATAGGCCACTGAATACAATCAAACGGAATTTGCCTGTGAGTTACGATGTTGGTCCATCCGTTCTCGGTATCTTCTTCGGTATTGCTCATGCACAAAGCTGAAGCTACACCGCTTTATCGTCCAAACGGTTCATCGAATTTCAAGGAAAACGACCTGTGGCGTTATTTTGAAAAACAAATTATGTGTTGGTGATAACCCAAAACATCCACAGTCATACAGCATGGCTACAAGAGCGAAATTTCGAAGAAATAACTGGTTTTATGTCAAATGTCTCCATTTTACTGGCTTTATAATAAATTTTGTCTCCTTTTTTGCCGACTAACACCTCAGTTTATAAATTTTCCAACGCTGAACACAATCAGATTAGAGCAGATGAACTGTGTACGTAGTCTCGGGATTATTCACAAAACAATTGCGTCGGTAAATCGGTAGTTTATTTGGAATTATAACTGGAAAATATAGGAAATTGGGGAGCACGAAATAACACTGGTAAGGCGATTAGACTGACTGAGCGTTTGGGGGGGAGACAAACATGGCGTCACACGACGCAGTTTTGCAATGTAATTTATATGTTGGTTCTTCATTGCCCGTTTTCTCAGCATGTTACCCCAACTGGCATTTATAATTTGGTAAATAATATTCGGAAATTATTGTGTGTCGGGGAAATCGTGTAATTGTCTTTATTCGGTAAATATTTGCAAGTGAAGGTAAGTGTTATGGAGTCGGTGTGCAGAAAGTCGGTATGGAGATGAAGAAACTGGAAAATATAGGAAGAAATATGGAAAGACGCTAGTAGCGGGAATAATGGGAACTAGGGAAGTATGGGGCTGAGGTCTCTGAACTATGGGCCTGAGGTCTCCAGAGCTGAGCTCTGGGGGCCGAACATCCTGTGAAGAACATCTCAAGTAGCAACCACATTTCTTCACCTTAAAAGTGCTCCAGCTTGAGAAACAAATATGATATCGCAATTTTGATTTGAAAAGTCTTTAAAATGAGACTTGTCAGCCTTCCCCATTTTCGCAATTTATACGAAATTTCTCCCCCCCCCTCCCTTAAAATCCCCAAAACTCCCCTTAGAGTGGCCCGATTCTGCCGTTCTACGAACTTAGCCTTAAGATTGTCAAGATAGATTTTTTTGTGCAAATTTGAACTGTTTATCTCAATTCTATCGAGAGTTATCGTCTGGAATGATGGCACCCCAACATCTTGCCATCACGAAGACAACCACTTCAACAGTCTACAATTTCTACTCTGATGAAGACGTTCGCCGAAATATCAGTGACTTTTTCCTTTTGCATGTTTGACTTTCGTAGCCGCTCTGTGCCTCAAGAGTATTAAGTTCCTCTGGAACCACATTTCCGTCATTTAAATGTATATGAATATAATATTATTCATATTTATAAATAATTATTTTTTTGTATCTTTTGACAGTGAATGGTCTGAAACGGATTTTGGTATCAAAAGTTTTCGGAAATTCAAGTTTGGAGCGGGCATTTCCCGCATTTTTATTTTCGCCCAGAAGACTACCTACATGAATATTTAGTGATCGGTTAGAGACGCAGGGCAGCGGCCTAATCAAGAGCGGTTTTCTCATGTGACCTTCCTGTCTTATCCTTGGACGCTAATAGTATTATGCGGGACCAGTTGAGGTTTCTTAGGCAACTCGGTTAACTTTTTCGGCACGAGTTGACTTCACACAATAATATTTTTCATAGTTGCACGTAAGATTCATTTACTGAGTTCATGTGTTTTGTCATCACTGACCAGTGACACATGGGCGCATCGGATCTTCGGCCACTATCATTTCACACAATGTTACAAACATTGGGCTGCAGCCGGGTGTATCAAAAACTGCCTTAAAACCCTCTTCTGAGTTGAGGAAAAGTCTTCCAATCGAACAACTATTCGACATAAATATTTACAGCAGAATGATGTCGAGGAAATACCTCCAATGACATCCGAAGCTCATCAGAATACGCCTGAACTTGGGAAGCGAATTGCTATCGGTGGGGAACTGTTCGAAGGTCCTCCGACGTCTTCCCCACCAGCCATTCAATACCATCAAGGCCTTTACATGAATGGGATCGTGTGTTGATACTAGAGGCCGCCCTATTGATTTTCATAAGTACCAGAATAAATAAGAATTAAATGAATTATTATTTTATAATTTTTTTAAACACACACGCGTAACAATTTAGCTTTGAGGTGGTGGTTGTACCATTTTATATGTCCAGTTTATATGTATCTCTTCCTATTAATATGATGTATTAGGTACATTGTAGTCGAAGCCATTACTTGCGATAAAGTTCTTCTGCAGTTCCTTTATTTCTTGAGGGCCGTTCCGGTTCGCACAACCGTTGTATAGAGTTTATGAGTTCCAGGAAAATGGGGTACCAAATGTGTAACCCATTAAGGCGATTGCTTTTAGGTGCGGCATTATGGAAGGCCATTACTCAGAGAAGTCGCTAAAAAGTACATTAGTAAACAAGGGACTTTACACGTGGTTGTGCGGAAGGTTACGAAGTGAACGTCTGAAGGGAATCGTTGGTGTTGTAGTAAGATAGAAACCGTACTCTAAAGAACAGAAGAGAGGAACATAAATTCGTAATTACCGAACGACGACAAGTTGGCGGTTGAAGAAGAGCAGGAAAAACTCGAAAGTCTGAGGAATTAAGAAAAAGTCCTTAGCTCGAGGGAAGCCGAAGATGGGCGGCGGGTATCGTGGGGGCGGTAATAGGGCCGAGGCGATAATGGGGTAGAGAGATTGTTCTCTGAAAGAAGTAGATGGTTAGCGGTTCGTTGGGTAATAAGGCGGGTTGTAATCGCCTTATGTTCATTAAAGGGCGCCTCAATAAACCGCAGGGCGGTGTAGGGCATAGAGAGATAGGGGATGAAGAAAAAATCAGTACTTTGTCGGTGATGAAGAGAAAAATCACCGTATAATTCATCCTCTAAGTATGTGGACGATCGTTGAGATGATATCACGAAGGGCTTAAAGGCTTAGGAGTACAACGTAAATCATCTTATCTCGGTTGGTCTCAGTAACAAAAGGTAAAATTCCACATACTCGTATCGAAGAACCGCCAATATTCACACTATTTATGATATTCGTATTACATACGCTACAGGATTTGCCACTTTGTTTTTAAGCCCAACTTAACTCTCCAATATTATAAATTGAATTACACGAGCTGGCAGTTCGTTGTGAATATCTGAGATCTCCCTTGTCATTAGTATCCAAAAACGATCATCTTCACAGCACTAGAAATAGTGGACGTGATAGAAGTCTGACTTCCACTTAGTCAAACTCGGTTTAGGCGTCGATAGGCGATTTCTAATGGAGTTGTTTTCACTTCTGCCTTCCTATTTTCACATTTTTCGAACCGTCTCGAGAATGATGTGAAACGGGCTAATGACGGCGTAATGATGAGAACCATTTCTTATTACCATTTCTAGATCGTCGTCAAACGAAAATAACGCTACTCGAGAGATTCTATCTGTCCGTATAGTTCTATGTAATTGCGGTAACATTTTAGTTGTACTAGACTTTCATCTTCATATTTGATATTGAAACCACATTTGAAATCAAAATCCATCATTATTTCGATACACATATTCATCCTATTTTGATTATTCTTGAACCAGTCAGCTCGACATCAACATCTCTTCTATAAATTAATTTTCACACGAAAACCCCTCTGATTTCTATTGCTCAGGAGAACGTCCTTCAATACAGCCATGAGGATAAGTGGGGAAGTCAAGTGTGTAGGTAATTTTTCCAAAATAATGCATGTAAAATTGAGACTATCCAGCAGTTTTGGAAGACTATAAATAGTTCGAGTACGAGTTTTTGTGTGTCAAAAAACGCTTAAAATTGGAGTTTATACAAATAGGATTGCAGTACATTTATAGTCTGTTAGGGCTGATTGCAATATACACGATTATTAGGTTGAGGGATGTTGTAAGTAGGCGTATATATACTCCAATATATTGGCATATTGGTTGAGGTTAGTTTGAGTAGGTACTCACCTACGTCACTTCAAAAATTCGCCCATTAAGTCTTACTGCATGACGGCAACTTTTGTCGTAGTCACACGACCTGGTCGAGTAAATCTATATATACGACGTACTCTGACTAAAGTGGCCCGGTCACTGAATTCCTCGCGGTTGGACATGCGAAACCGCGTTTTACGAGTCGAAAATTGATGCTCATTAGCGCGTTGTAGTGCGGACAGATCGCGTGACCCGGTAGTCTACTTCTGAGGTTTATATCTAAAGGAAATAGCGTAAATCCTGAAAAGAGAAGCGCGTAGGCTAGTAGGTATTTTAGGGCTTGAGGTTCTTCCTTGCTTACTTCGTGACTCACGAGAGCTACGGTTTTGGGTAACCGTTTCTTAAAGGTGAACTGCGGAGGTCAGAATGCAGTATACACGTCGATGACAGTTATTTTCGAGCGTTTCTAATATTTTGAAATTATTTTACGCCGGAAAGAGATGGAATTACCCTCCATGATGAGAATTACGTTATTTCCTTAGCGTTCTTCAGATCGACGTGGCAGGTAGAACAGGCTGCTCCGAAAATGTCTCGAGATTAATTGATTTGAAATTGGAATTCCGTTAGGTAGTGAGGGGAAAAGCGTTATATACTTCGTGGGATTCGAATTAAGCACTGTATCGCAATTCCGCAGTGTTCTAAACTCTCTGCCATCAGTTAGCCTTCAGTTATTGCCGACACAACTCTATCCAGATAGCTGCGGGTATTTCTTGCATTAAAGGAAATTTACAAAACATTGATTATTTAAAAGCTAGCTTGAGGTTTTCAAACGTTATTCCTCATAATTCCTCATAAATACTACGAGTAGGTATCCTCAATTGCCCTAAATCGGGCAAATCTTCAAAAATACGGCCGCTACCATATCACTGATACCCTGCTTTAACTAAGCGGTGTATTTTAACTGAGTTTATCTAAATAGGTTAAATGTAGGAATGTCGGTGAATTGCAGCAATGAAGATAAGGTGACCCAGAGTCCCTTATGGACACTCATGACTAGAGGCCGTCAATGACTTACATAAGTCATGACCTACTGATATTCAGGCGCATGTAAATATAAAAAAATTTACTGTTAATTACTAACAATAATGAATTTTAAAAATGATTGGGAGAACGAATAGGTGGGTATACTGTAGTAATCACTGCTTTTTCTTTTTTTTTTGTATTTTATTGAGACCATTAAGAAATTAAATATACCTCATTGACAAAGGGTTCACGCTGGAGTTATAAACACTCGTACTTTTAGGCATGGAAAAAGCACGTAAATAACGATTTGGTCAAACAGAAAAACTACCTTTTAAATCAACACTTCACATTTCAATTATGTCCAAAATATGGCGAGGTCGTTGCAGCCTTGGATTGAGAGGTTGGATGAAGCCTTCATTTGCTAAATTACTTTAATGCCCAGCATTGTGAGTGACGAATCTGCGCATTGAGAATCACTTGATAATATCTTGATATTATGATCAATTAAACGTAGACGTGAAGCGTCAATACGAATGTCTAGACTTGGCTGAGTGAAAAATTTATACACACTCAGCTGTTTGTGTTCTGTCAGATGCTGTCTTTAACATTATTAGTTCCCCTATTTAAAAGAATTAGCTACCAGAAAGCCACACGTTGCCTCTTCAAATGTAACAACCACACGTTCTACATGAAACGTGGATTTGAGGATCAACCCTATTGGGAACGAATTTCAAGAAACTCCCACTTAATTAAAAACCGAGAGGGTTACGTATTTACAGGGCGGACTGCCAAACGCAGCCGGCTCTTTCCGGATGGCTGTGCCAAAAAATAACTCCAGGCGCAAAAAGACCCGCATAAAAACCATAAACTGCAATAACGCCGAAATACGCCTACGAAAATAGGAAAAAAAAAACAAAACGAACAAACAAGGAAATAAAGAAATATAAAATAGATATGTTTAGAAACGGAATAAAACCTCGAGTTCGTACTAGAGAGATTTTGCGTCTAACCGGTGGCTACACATAATCCTTTGGTCTAGTGATGCGAAATGGAACTCGGCCAAATCAAGCGATAAACAACATAAACTGGTTAGAATTATATGAATCATTCATTTCCGTTCGCGGTACCATTTCGATAAAAATCACTCGATTCAGTTGAGTACTTGACAAATGGCTTATGAGAGTACAGTAAATTGATCGGACCGTAAATCATTATTTTTGCTCTAATTTTAGAGCTACCTAGATATACCTAGACGTAATTAAATGATTTCAGGTTTAAAAAAAGTGTCATTTTCACAAACGTTCTGCCACAAACTGAGAGCCTTATTAATGTATCAATTAATAATCCATAGTCATATCTAGTTTTGTTGCGGTATTTGTAAATTCGATTAATTAACATGACAGTTTTGAAATTTTTACAGTGTCCAATTTCTTGAACTCAAAAACACACGCGTGAAAAATACACGAGCTTTTCTATTTGTCGACCTTTACCTGATCACAGCCTCATGAAGACTTCATATTTACGAAGTTCTTGAAATACATCATCATCCATCAGGAGCGTAGCTTGTTGATTTGAGTAGGAAGGAATTGACAAGATAATTCACCACAATAGCCAAATCGTAATTGACGAGGCCTCGAACTCAAAGGAAAACCCGTTTTTGGAAAGGCCGAGGGCACTCGATCGAGACTCGAAAGGTGGCGCTCCTCGAGTTGCATCAAAAGTACGACGCTGTACACGCCCTTTCATGTTTCGCTCGTACCCGTTTAAAACTGCACGTTTGGCTCACAAATTCCCGCTTACCCAACCCAAGCGCTATCAGATAAGAAGCCGGCAGGATTGGTCCGAAGCACTCAACACACCCGCGTTTCAACTTTGCAAAATACATTTGGTACTCAATCTTCCGATTCACTTACTATCGCGGGTTTTGAAACGGAGCTGAGGAGTTTTGAAATCAACTTATGGAATCGAGCTTATACGAAGAGACATCTTTGGACACTCCACTTACATAAATGTAACGGGCGTAACCCTAGCCGGTACTCGATCGGCAATTTGCTGCCGAAGGCGGTATCAGAAAATATAATCTAGCGAGATTGTACTTGGAGGCAGACCTATAAATAACACGTGGTCACCTTTTGCGTTAACAGAGCTTTCGCTTAGCACCCTTATATCACCTTGAGTGCAGAATATTTGTGGCTACTTTTCTTTGTGAAATGAATAATTTGGTGATTGTAGGTCAAGTGAATACGCATTGTGGAGAGGTGACTGAGGAGTCAATAATGGACCGCTGCTATTTTATTGCTACCGCTGTTCTCTGGCCATTATGGTGCCCCTCTGCCCAATACTGGTAGAGCAATCCAAGTGTTAATATGTGGACCTGTCAGACCATAATGTATTGGTGCACCACCACTCCCTAATAAATTATGTGACGCACTTTGTATTCAAACGAACTTACCGACATTACGGAATCGGTAATAGGTATACAATGATGGGTACACCTGTAGAAGTATAATCTTATAGCGGTTTTGGAGTTGCGTTCCATTTCAGACTAAGGCAGGCTATTTGAAATTACTTCCATTATCTACTTGTAAGTTGGAGGTTTTGAGCATATTTTTAAGATTATCTTCAGTCATCCCAGAAGTCAATGGGATGAGATGATTGAGCACAAATCAGCATCTAAGTCGGAATTTCATGCTTGATATAATTCTGCAATCTCGATATAATGGTGCAAAGATCCGTGAAACCAACATTCGTTGACACAAGATATCACATAACCACATGTGGTTCCAATCAGTTGTTTTCTGGCATGTAAATTACGTGGTTTTAAACCACGTGGTTAAAATTTCTTGTGCGTCTACCAAAATCGTATTTATATTCATGTTCTGTGTTCCCTGTTATGAAGAGATGTCAACATAAGAAACACGTAACCGGTTCATAAGCTATAAAACGGATCTGCATACAAAACTTGGGCGTGACCGACTGATTGACGCAACGTACCCACCACTTCTTTCAAGTGCCCTGGCATTTGGAGTGCTCCAAGAACTTGACCTCTCATCAACGCCGGAGGTAGTAAAATATTACGACACCAATGTCAACAGATGTCCGGCAAAAACGGAGTATTCCCTACGCTAGATCGCTCACGAAATACCGCAGGAAGATCGCCCCTTCGGGTATCTTTGTCGGATAAATTCAAAGACGCCAAGCCCAAAACCTCTACATCGATTCCAACACAATATGGGCGTGTAACGTGATAGTCTACTTCTGAATTAGACCTCAGACTTTCTCTACCCGCGAGGAAAAAACGGTTTTGAAAAAGTAGGCGAACAATTTTTTTTGTTTTAATTGGTCAATAACCAACCTTGATTTATAAGGGTCAAACCTCGAAGGTCGGTTGGAATGAAAGTGCATTCGGTGTGGAATGCTGAGAGCCTATTTGTAATCCAAGTAAATGACAATTAGACCCCAGCTCGGCGTAAGTATCAATTTTCTCTTGGGAGCCGGTTCGGATCGTGTTCGCCCGAATACGGCAACAGGTAATCTCGTTGAGGTGAAATCATGTTTGTAATTTTATGATCAAATTGAAAAGAACGACCCCTAATTACTCTTGAATGCACACGTTTGGATAAATTCCATACAGCTGGAGGAAAGTGTATAACTACCTCCCAAAAGAGCGTGTTGTAAAGAGCCACTTGAGATTGTTGGCGAAATTGAGGAAGGAGAGATGGAGAGCTGTTCAGTTTTAGTCGGATCGAGATTCCCTCTCTCCAAATTCTGCCTCCTGAAATTAACTGAAATTATGCATTGTGATTCAGATTGACATCTCATCGATGAATGTGTGATCGAAACTTGTTTTTCTATTTTAACTCGAACCATTCCGAAACTGGTGATTCTGAGGATTTGGAAATGTACCAAAAAATCAAAAAAGGTTCATTTGAATGAAAATCATATTTATGAAACCTAGCAATTGCCTACTGGGTTCAAATTAGATCATCTTTCAGAAAATGTAGATTTTTTAGACAAATCAAATTTCGTTTGGTCTGCTCGACTCAAGCACTCAATACTTCTTTGTTGTGTATTGTATTTTACTCATTTGGTATAAAAATATGAAATTCAGATAGCTCAATCGACTAACTGCGATTTATTCCATTCCAACAAAAATCAAACGGTGATAAAGCTCAGTTCCCAAACGTCGCAGAGATTATGCAAAACAGGCTGGAATTGGCATCAGAAGAGGACGTGTGAGAGGGGTATAAGGGCACTAAGGTGTGTTTGAGGGTTGGGTGCGTTATTCAGACTCAAATACGAGAGCCAAAAAAAACGGGATGCCCGCCTTCTGTCGAAACTGAGCGCCTTGACATTTAAACAAGGTGTTCGAAAAAACTCATTTTTTTTGGGCCTGTTCTGTGGTAGTGACTGACCGCTATCACCCCCGCTCTATCCCACGCTCCATTTGTATAAAACATGTACGAAAACTTGTACGTGGCATTTAAAATGCGAGTATAACACGTCTCTGTCGAATCAAACTGTAATGCATACAATTTCTTATGGATTTCGGTCATTGTTCGCTTACTACTTTAATCTTCCTATACCTCCTATACTTTAATTTTCCTCACTGTCACTTGGTTTCGTATATCCGACTTGAATCGTTCGTATAAACTTTGTGATGGGCTCACCCGTTTGCATAAAATAAATGAATAAATAATTTGTTTGAGAACGTGCCGAATGATTATGGTATGGAAAGATAAATCAATGTTAATATCGATCGAAACGTCAACTATTGAGCTGAGTTTATTTAAGCTACGAACTTCTAATCCATCTTCAGGGTGTAAATTTAATAAATAGAATTTCAATTCATACCCAGCAGCGAAGCCCTCCAAGCGGTAAAGCTTGCCCGTCTAATGTAAGAAGCTACGATATGCTGCCCATCTAAGTAATAACTTCAAACCATCATTTTGTACAAATCTTCAAAACTTGAGTTTGCGAAGACTCACCCGCAATGAACCGTAGTGATCATAGTGCTCTTATACGACATAAGCCCTGACCCAAAACCAGTGAATCTGATCGTAAACCTAATTTTATCTCGTTATATTGTTTATCACGGTCGACCGGCCCATTGGCCTCGTGAAGAGTTGATCGACTCGAGATATCCAAAATCTGTGGACTACTAGTTTTTTGGGGTCCCTTAAAATGTATAGTTACGATGAATTTCTTCCAGTCATTCATTAGTTGTAGGGAATCTTTGCATGTGGGATGGATTAAGGCGAATTTCATAAAGAAATGACACTGTGTGGGCAACTGTTTCACATGGACCCGAGCGTTTAAATGTAAATATTTATGATTTATACTGTAAATAACGTATTATCAGAATCAATCGGCATTAATTCCGGTTTGGTGCCAGGGGCAGAGCGTGTGAAGGGTCGGAAAACCGTGAGTTCATACGAAGCGTGGAGTTTGCCTGAAACAAGGTCAAAGCCACTAGCGATCATGAATGCCCTATTGTGCCAGTTGTGCCCCTCCAAAGCTAGGTGAACGTTGCTCATATAACCACCGAGTTCCAGGGCGGTATGATCCAATTCACGTGAGTGAAATATTAGTATTTCACACTGTATGTCCATGTGATCAAAAAAGGGAGTAGGTTGCCTTGGTTATGTAACATGTAGGCGACAGACCTACGATATCATTAATTTATAAAATAACTGGATGTGTGTGGATAAGCCATCGGCCTTAGCTTGAGTTCAATTGTACAACAAAAAAACTCAAAATAAGCACCTTTCTCATGGAGACCTACATGTTCGCCTCTCATTGGCTGGATCTCCAGCTAGTATTGATTCGGTTTCGGATCCCGCATGTTCGGCCAAGTAGGTTCCCTCTGTTGTATAGGTCAACGAAAAGTCACATTCTTTTCAGCAGTGTCCCTCTTGGAGACTCGTGCCAAGTAGGGCTACGGAGCGGGTGAGTAGGTTACTTGGTTGATTATTCCACTCGGTTGCTACGCTCCTCGAGCGTAACCGACGAGTGGAATATATTTTTTTTCTAACGCATTTATTTAAATAGGTATTGCAATACAAAAAAAAATTTACACAAATCAGGAAATGCTACTCCCCACTACAAGTCGTAGACTTGTGCTGTGAGGAGGAGTAATACATAATCAGCACACTCATTCAATACCTTAATCAATAATCATGTTGCAAGTAAATATAGGTAAATTAGAATCAATACATCGGGCAAAATCAGAATACATGTAAATCCTTATATATTTTAATTATAGCTATCTTGTGAATTAGCTCTCCCAATTTGAGTACTGCGAACTCTTTAAAGAGAGCTTCTGTCGAATATCTGTCATATAATATAATATAAGAAGCATGGTTTGGCTGATTACGCCACATTGGTAAATTTATTCATTAACGTTCATTTATACATTAATAATATTACAAGTCATAAAACACCATATTTTTCAATATTGATTTTTTGGGCCGACCTGTAACGTTAATGAATAAATATACCAATGTGGCGTAATCAGCCAAACCATGCTTCTAAAGTAGGAAAACAAACATTAATTACAGGTCAATAAACCGTACAATTCCACGTGATTCTTGTATCACCCGAAAATTCCAATCCATTTTGGTTCATCATTCTCATGACTAAACATTGAAAACTTGGGGGGAAAAGTCCAACCCACTGAATTAAAATATTTACTTGGGTATCCTTCTAGTATCTTACAAAATCCTGATCAATTCAATATGTTCACTCGAAATATATTTCCTTAATTCCCAGTGCAACACTAAAATAGTACGTTTATAAAATACTAAAGGTGATCTGAGCAGGTGATCTGTTGCTATTAGGTTATCTGAATAAAAACGTTTTCGCATGTTTTGTGGGGCGTGTATCGAGCCAAATACTCTTTGTTTATGCACAAAATACAGTTTTTTTCGATTTTTGGTTTCTCATTGTCGCCCAAGAAAAAACATTAACCACCTCAAAATTTGAATTTCTGATTCAAATAACACATTGGTGTTGAGACATCGAGTTAATAAATAATAATAATTGGTAATAATTAATAATAATCAATAATAATTAATGATAATTCTCAATACTTTTGAGTAATTAATAATTATGAAATTATTGCCGAAATAGGTAGGTGGAGATAGAAACCCCAGAATCCTATTGTTACCCAATTATTTGTAATTATTCTTCATTTATTTTCATATTTTTTGATTACGCATTCATTTGGTACCCATTTGGTTCTCTTATTCGTTGCCATGCGTTCTGTACGGATTCAGCATTCATCGGAAAAGTCCTTTTCATAGGGCGCCAATGATCCATCACGTAGTAATCCATCGGCCAACTTAGCATCCTTTGTGTCGACATTAATTTTTTTCCGAAGCCATTTTTCAAAAAAATAAGAGTCCATCCGAAATCATGAAAGTCGATCTGGTTTTTGATTCTCTTTGCCCTCTCCCGAAATTTAAAAAAAAAATCCCCCTCTATCCAAAAACTCCAAATCTTCCCTCTGATCCGACGGGGAATTCGTCGTATTCATTGAGCAAACACGGAGCGAAACAAACCTGTTTTTTTTTCTCTTTAAACGAGGGACCTTCCTCAGCTATTCTACCAACCCCCGGATTCGCCATTGACCGCTGCTTTCAATTTCCGGTCCGGCGAATCTCTTTTGCCTGATGAATCTCGCGTTACTCCGAGTGGATTTCTTTTCTTGTCGAGTTTTTGTTTCGACCATTAAATGGTAACGAATACTCTCTGCGCCAGGTTGCAGGTAAACAATTGCGTTTTTAGATGAACTTAGACAGTAACGGTAGGTTGATGTAATAGGCGCAGTATGTTGCTGAATCAGTGCTGTTGATAGAAAGTTTTGTCGAGGAAGCGGTACTTTAATGTTGGATTGTTTTAAGATGCTTTTAAGCTCTGAAATATTAAAAGATAAGTGCGTAAGCTCGAACTGAAATCGAAGATCATTCGAATGGGTAAAATGACATTGAACGTACAATCACACTTTTCGAAGACGTTGGTAAGGCAAACACTATCAATTCGAACCTTGAGTTTTCAGGCAATTATTTGTTTTTTTGCCTCGTTAAAGCGGCCTTCTCCCTCTTTAAAGTTTAAATCAGAGAGTAAGCAGGCGGAAATCATTACTGACAGCTTCGGAGAACGTGCAATTTTTTCATAGTACAGACGTTATGGTTTCGCAGCCAAGTCTCCTGAAACATTTTAAGAAATACAGAAAACAGTGTTTAAAAACATACGTTCATTCTAATACCACGTATCATCAATTATGGACAAATTCTGTATTTAATTTAATGGACCCTACGTTATATGGGTCATTTTCCCAGAAAGGGCGAATTTCAACTTCTGATTTCTAGAAATTAAAAATATCGAAAAACGTTACGGAAAAAATCATAGTTGCTCTTTACAAATCACTGATTGAACTACAATGCAAGAACATACAAGAGCATGGTTCATTAATTAATTAAAATTGAAAATATAAAATTCAATCGTGGGGGAAAGACACCCTAGGCGGGGGAAGGACAATATGGCTGTCAAGTGTAGATAACTCGAATGCGGGGGAAAGACACTGGTGGCGAGGGAAAGACACCATTGCTACTAGGGGTTCAAATAATCATAAACTCATGGAAAAAAATCGACAGTACTTGATTTTTAATTATTGTATTCAAATCTTAGAAAAATAGAACATCGATATCCTAGAAAGAAATAAACATAAATTTTTCATCACAACCAATTAAGGAACAGCACAATAAAAGAGCAAGTATTCAAGTAAATAAAATTATGAGCATACCCATCACGGGCAACATTTCAACGACTTAGAACGAATAATAAAAAGTGAAGTATTCACATAAACTAGCTAAACTCCAAATGACTAATAAAATTGACTTTGAACCAAGTGTAAGTTCGTAGTAAATAATTATACAAAATCCCTCGTTTCGTGTTCAAAAACTGGGAAGAACTTCGAGCAGTAAAATGTAAAATATAAATTGTGAAATTCGTACTTGAAACTTTGAATTTAAAACTAGAAAACATATTATGAAGTTCAATTGATATTACAAGATGTGAATCCAAAAAAGGCTTGAAAATATTATAAGTAAATTCGAATACCGGTACTCCTCTAGCATGAGGACAATTGACAAACATCAACTCCTATATCACAATGATAGCCCATCACATTTTTTACATCAGAACATATTAAAATTGTCCAGGTCTACCTGATTAGATTCAGGGATACAAGACAGATGGAAGGATAAGTTTTGGCATCCATCACAGGTTACCCCACTTTTCCTCTCATTGATGGCACCCCCCACTTAAAAATAAAGTCCTTTAGAGCATAACATCCAGACTTGATTCGGGGTTTCGTCCATTTGGCAAACATTTTTCGCTCCAGGCTGATTGTCTCGTGGTGAACCCGCAGTGTCAAAATTTTGAAGCGTCGTGATCGGCATTTCTGGATCATTGTCGGTCAAAATATCGGTGACTGAGTGATCGATTTGCGTTTCTTCAGAGATTTATTTTGTTATTTTTTGCTATTTAAGTAGAAGTGTTTTTTGCTGATGGCAAACTCTCGTGAGACCCCAGAAAGTAGTAGTCAGGTAGACTTCTTTGTGCTCTCTTTTCCCTGACAAAATTTGGTAAGGCAAAATTTTCCCTGGAGTAGCATTGGACTCAATCTGTTCAAACAAAATGGCTGATTCCAGAGGAGTATCTGTTTGGTTTACAAGAATGTTTTCCCCTCCAGTCACACGTAACCCTTTTTTTTTATCCCTGTATTCTCTTTTCGACTTTCGCCATTCTTTCCTCTTGATTCGTTTTTCCCTGTCAGTAATTTCAGAAACCCTCTTCATTTTCTCCTTCTTTTTCTTGTATTTTTCCCTATCTTTTGCCTTCATTTCCAACGCCTTCACAGGATCATCCTTATACATCGCATACCAAGCCCGATCTCGTTCATTCTTCTTTCGCTTTCTCTCTTCATCAGTAACACTCTTCTTTGGGGCCATCTTCAAAAATCTGTCAAAAAAATGAGCCATAATGAAAAAAGAGCGATTTCAACAAGATCATCAGGAAAGCGTTGGAGTAGAATTTAACAGCATTTAGCTGGATAAAGAACTCGTCATTGCTATTGCCGGCACAGATTTAACTGCGCTATATTAAGCAGAGTTTTCATTCTGCATATCAGGGCAGTTATTGTGCTGAAGATCGCGCCTGCCCACAGCCACAGGAAATGGTTCTAAAAGTATCTTCCATGTTTTGGGACTGCGAGAGAAAAAATCGGGTCTTAGCTAATTCAAATTAAGTGAAAATAGGTACCTACCTGGGTGGGACCAACTAAATGTTAAATAAATGAAAATTCGTTGAATATTTACAAAAAAAATTTTTTTTTCATTTATTGACTTATTCATTAATTAGCAAAAACGAGTGTCTTGAAGGGAAAAAGAAGTTGTAGAGAAGTTCAAGAGAAACGACTTTCACTGAGCCTAGTAGGAAGGGGACGTTAAAAAAAAAAAAAAAAAAAAAAAAAAAAAACGTCAACCACCTAGGTAGGTACTTTACTATTCTGGTAATATCTAATAGTTGAGTACGCAATTGAGGTCGTGATAATGATGGTGTATAAATCATCAGACAGAAGGTTTGAATATTTGTCTTTCCCCCGCAGGCTATGTCTTCCCTCCGACTACTCTGGAGGGCGGGGGAAAGACACCAGTTGCTGTATGACCAACCAGTTTCTTCTCATGATTTACACACACAATATGCTGTTTTCACAAAATGATATACCGTTGGAAACGTCTCAATGAGCTCTATCAGTAGAAAGCAAAGAAAAAAAATTAGGAGCAATTACTTACCAAGTTAATGCAGGCGAGGGAAAGACACAGGTTGCATGTGGCCTCACGCCGCCAGACACACATTTTCACTCTGACTGATCTACTGCCACTAAAAACAATTGGTGGCTGGACGCTCCGTTACCGGGGATGTTTCCCCACTTTAGAGGGGCACCGCAGTCGGCTGATATAGGTTAGAATCCACCAAAATACGAAAAAACGACGTTGGCGGGGGAAAGACACAAAACCTGAGGACAAGCATTTTCCATCCGGCTAATTTAATTCATTCATTCCTAAAAATATAACAAACCTCGCATTTGAATCTTGATATATTTTTGAACAGCACGAAATCTTGGAAAGTTCAAAAAGCATGAGTAATGGTTGTGAAGAAGAACATGAAGTTTGGAAATTCAAGTGGGGACATGGCGGGGGAAGGACATTTTGACTGTTCATATTAAAATTTAACAGTGTAATATTCATATTATCATATTAAATCTCTCTTGTGTCCAGTTAGAAAATGTAATAGCATAATTAGAGTTATTTTAAATGTACCAAATCAGTAAGGAGGGTTTAGAATCCTTCGGGGACAGCGTTTGGCCCTTTCTGGGAAAATGACCCATATACTAGTTATGATATATCACTGTGTGGCTCATAATTTCCACATACCTACTCAACTAGGTGCCTATGGCTATGGGCCTTCTTCTTATTCATAGCTTCTGACGGGCATTTGGGTGGTCACAGTGTCTGAAAACTCAGGTTAACAAAGTCTATGTGGATTCAAATTTACGTTTTAATACCAGTAGAACTGCTACAAATATACCGGTAATTTGAAGAAAAATAATAATATTTTCCTATGGCGAGTATTTATCATAAAACAGCTTGAGAAACAACAGAACAAAAAATCTCATTCCTCAACCTGTTTTTGTTCGATTTTAAACTCAATGAAATGTGGGAGGGAACAATTATTTTCATCATGATAACCGTATCATAGCCGAACACACTCGCCCTCAATGCGATACGTATTTTGTGAGGCTGTTTATTTAATCTGAAAGCAATAAAATTCTGTTATCGACCGCATTCCAGATGGCAGTTTGAGATCATAAAGAAATCGGTGCAGTTAAATGAAAAGTCCGTGAAACGCTATCGCAACTGTCAAAATACTTGGATGTTTTGTGAACATTAGGTATCTAGTTTCTTTGTCTCGCGTTATCTGACGTGATGCTCTCTTTATAAATCCCACTTGCGTCGGATCCAAGTGACAAAAAATATTTGCTCGCGTTTTTAATTACGGCCCGCAACCCGTACACCGTTCTTTTGTCAACGCATTTTTTATTTTTTCTCTCCTTCAATTTAGAGTGGATGTTGTCTCTTTCATGTGACCTCACCAAGCGCCAGCAAACAACTCTGGATCCCTACTGCGACTGCTCAAATATGCTTTTTGTTCACCCAAACAGTTTTTCCCCTTGGAAATATAACCGGTAGGTGCGATCATGATGACACAGCTATCGAACAATATGCCCATCAAATGACATTTTCACAACCTGCTACTCAGTGGAGGTTTTCGGCATCCTTAAGCCATTACACTCGTACAATTGACTCGAAAAATGATTAGTGATTCAGTGGATATGCGGTCATATTACGAGTATGTCAGCACATCCACTTCCGCAGCGATTAAAATGTGTACAACGTGTTGATTGAGTCCTTTCGAACGGCGTTTCAACTCCCTTCCGTGTACCCTGAATAATACTGCCATAACCTCATGATGTTTCGACTACGAATCCTTTTACTGAAGTATCATGTGATTTTGATTTGCTCAGTTCCAAGTACGTGACTCCACTGCGCGGCGAACCGTCAATTTGCTTGCACACGTTGCTGTAAGCGTGATAGATCGATCGAAGTCCGGCCCTTCAACGTGTTTCCCTTCCATTAAGCCCTTCGTTAGTCCAAGGGACATTACGGGTATAATTGTATGGGAATGGTTAACTAACGTCGCCACTTATGTTTTTTTTTCTCTTGTTTTTTCGTACTCGAAGACTGGAATTTTGAGAAATGAAGCAAAAAGCTCCATCAAAAAGATTAATCAGTTCGGATGTCGATTCTATAGGTATCAATTGTACATCAATTAAGAAATTGTTGCATATTTATCACCTCCATAAAACACTCTGTGTATATCATTCTACAGCAGCCGGAAGAGTCATGATATCCACTTTCCTCGCCCGCCCTTCTCCTTCCAACTAAAGAGATGTTCTAACCAATTCACAAGCACCGTACCCGTTTCGAAATCTCCCTTTGAACGTATTAATCGAATCCAGAACTTTGAAAAATGAAGCAAAACGCAGCATCAATTCGGATGTACCTATATCAATTATATATCAATTAAGACACTGTTATATATTTATTATGGGGTGTGCAAAGACAGGAATCCACGTAGAACAACTTTATCGTATCCGCGCATGAGAATCTCCTCATGTAGGTTTTGACGTGCAAAGCAGGACAGTGGGCACAAGAATAATACTGCCATAACCTCATAATGGAACATGAATTTGACATACTACTTAATACTATTATGAGAAGAATCTCCCTAATTTCACCAACAAAACTGCTACACATCCTTAACTTAACCATCACTTCAGATAATATCTGATGTATATTATACATCCATAGACAACTTCAAATAACCCAGGGATAAATTCGAATTATGTGTAGCTTTTAACAGTTTCAACAACTCCGCATGGTTAAATATTATAAATTATATTATATAATTATACACCTAAATCATCACACACTCTGCAACACACACATTATACAACATTCACTACTTGTCGCACCTCCTCCCAATGAATAAATTATTAGTTGTTAATGTTATTGCAATTTATCCCGCTGGTTTCTACTATACTGCTGGTACTAGAATAATATACATTATTTTAACTTCCCACGTGCGGAACCTAATTATCTGAAATGGAACCGTGGGCAAATTTTCTATAAAAAACGAGTCTAATAAACGGAGTAACTTTAACGATTATACTATCACCAAAGCCATTGCGATACCATAAACTTTTGTTTGATAATATCATATTATGATATTGAAAAAAACCCGTCGTGAAAACACTCCGAGGTCATTGCTTTTTTTCTGTTATCACCGAAGGTTCTCTATCTACGATTAATTAAATTGAAAACTCGAATATCGTACGTATAAGCCACAAGCTCATATCAAAGAATCAAGGGCTTTAGTTAGGCGAAAATATTCACTTATATGGGATTGCAGTTTTCGAATGGAAACTGTACGAGTTGTTCTTATACACATAAATTACTTTCACTGTTTTTCATCATGGTTGGTTGGACCATTACTCCTTTTAGCAAATTGTCGAAGAAAATAACTAAACCAATGCATTCAAATTTAACATTCTTAGTGGGTAAATAAAATTTTAAGGTCGAGAAAAAAATATAATAATCATACCTAGGAAACAGAATCTGTTTTCGAGCATTGTGGATTTAACCTTCTTTTTTTTCAAATAAATATGTTGTATTTAAGTTTTGTAATCCATTAAAATGTTAATAATTACAACAGTGAAGGGTAAGTGGAAAGGCAAGCTATTTTGGATTACAATGAATGGGTCACAAAAGTCTCTCTCCGAACGGGACTGTCCTGCAACGCCGTTTACATCTCCGGACGATTTCCTTCTCGAGAATGATCGCTACGGGGAAAACTAAATCCTAGCTATTTCCCTTTCTCGCTCCGCTCCGTCGAATGAATACGATTGCACGCTAAGTTGCTTCCAGGTGCATTTTTCCGGTGCAACTAGCGGTGATAAAGACGGCCCTCTGCCTCAGAAACATGCTCATAGGTTGCAGTTTGAGCGACTGCATTTGAACAGTATGAATAATAGGTGCAATCAACGTAACATCACAGACAGAAAGCGGAGATACACTCGTATATCCTGATTGTAGAGCATTACTAGGCGAACTGAATACACAGGCGGATGTCGGTAAAATCGGTACTTTATTAGGTAAAAGTGAAACAAAGATAAAGAAAACGGGGAGCGAATACAATACGGCTGAGGGCAATTAGACTGAATGGTCGTTCGGGGGGGAAACCAAAATGGCGTCACACGACGCAGTTTTGCAATGTAATTTATATGTAGGTACTTCATTGCCCGTTTTCTCAGCATGTTACCCCCAACTGGCATTTATAATTCGGTAAATAATAATCTGGAAATATTATGTGTCGGGTGAATAGTATTAGTGTTGTTATTCGGTGGTAATGTATAGTATAGTGAATGGTCGGGGCGCTAGTGGGCTACGGAACTAACTGGGTCATGGAATAAGGGAGAGCCAAGGCGCATGGAGGAAGGAAACTGAGGCCTCACAAGGGCCGAACATCCTCCCCCCCCAGAGAATCACCCCGGGGGCGGAGGTATAGGCTGTGGCACGGTATAGAGGTGTAGGAGAGAGTTTGGGAACAGTTGAGGGTTTGGTTGAAGTTAGTGTTGGGAAGGTAAGGGGCAGAGTTTTGTGACAGGTCGTCGTTTTAGGCCACTGGTAGTGGCGACGTCAGCCACCCTGGGCGTACCATCAATACCTGGAAACACCTCGGTAATGCGCCCTAAGGACCATTGGAGAGGCGGAAGGTTGTCGTCGAGGAGGAGAACAATGTCTCCAACTGCGGCATGTCGTTGTGGGGTGTTCCATTTCTCGGCCTGCTGTAGGGTCAACAGGTATTCATTGGTCCAGCGCTTCCAAAATGTGTCGGTAACATGTTGGACTAACTTCCATTTGGGAGAGAACGACGCTGGGGAGTCATCGGGAGCGAGGGGAGGTGCTGTGATTGGTCGGTGTATCAGGAAATGCGCCGGAGTCAAAACGTCGATATCCAATGGAGATGCAGATAGTGCCGTTAGAGGCCGTGAGTTCAATATTGCTTCGATTTTGGTCAAAATAGTCTGGAAGGTAAGGAGAGTCGGCAATTGATTGAGAAGTTGAAGTTTGAGGAGTCGCTTGGCAGATTTGACTGCGGCCTCCCATAGTCCTCCAAAATTTGGTGCAAGAGGTGGAATGAATTTCCACACTGTACCCTGTCGGGCAGTATGTCTGGACAGTTCATCGGAATGATGGGGGTCAGCGATGATAGCTTTCAGTTTCCTTAGGTAGTTGGAGGCACCAAGGAAATTTCGGCCGTTGTCCGACCATACAACAGCAGGATAGCCCCTACGGCTTACAAAGCGGTCATAAGCTTGGAGGAAGCCATCCGTACTGAGGTCTAACACAGACTCCAGGTGAACAGCTTTTGTACTGAGACAAACAAACAGGCAGATGTAAGCGTCGACCACGCGGGACCCCCGCGTGCCAGTAATGGAGACTTTTATTGGGCCTGCATAATCCAACCCTACCTGGTTGAATGGGTGAATTAAGGAAAGTCGGTCCGCTGGGAGCTGCCCCATTTCCGGCTTGAAAGGTTTGGGGGATATGGAAAAACATCGGGGGCACCCCGAGAGTCTTCTTTGGACAACATTTCGACCGTTTATTATCCAGTATCGGTGTAGAAGGTAAGCATATGTCGCCTTGGGTCCCACATGGAGGCAGTCCTCATGGGCCCTGTCAATGATAAGGTCAGTGAGGGGGTGTTTTTGAGGTAGTAGGGCCGGATGTTTGGTAAAAGCAGGGAAGTTTGAATGACGGAGTCGCCCACCAACTCGTAGAACCCCATCAGTATCAACAAACAAACCCAGAACTTTGGAGAGTCTGAGTTTTGGTCGGTCAAGGGAGGCATCGAGTAGTTCATTACTGAGTGCTGCACGCTGTGCTCTTCGTACCAAAGCAGTGCTGGCTAGGTTTAATTCGGTAGCGGTAAGGGGGCCTGATATTGGGGATTTTGTTTTATCGGAATTGTTTCGGAACCGGAGGCACCAAGCTACTACTGCTTGCAATGTCGAGAAGGAGGAAAATTTTGTTTCCAAAGTCGGTAATAAATTGGTAGGTTCAGTGGCTGTGGATGTGGCACGTACTTGTCCCGCACGTTTTTCCAAAAGCACTGTTGGGTCTGACAGGTCAGGGCGAACCCGTCTGAGAGTCCACGTGTTTGGATGTGAGGCTAGCCAGGAAGGACCTCCCCACCAAAATTGGCAATCTGGGAGCAGCTGAGGCGCCAGTCCCCTGGAAGCAATATCTGCTGGGTTTTGGGCGGAAGGAACATGGAACCATCTTGAAGAGGGTATGTGTTTGAGAGTTTGGGCCACCCTATTGCCCACAAACACCTTCCAAGTCGGTGCTGGGTCCGCTGTAAGCCAAGAAAGGGCGATGGTGGAGTCGGAAAAAGCAAAAATTCGGTCAATAGATAATTCTGGTAATTGAGGAGACAATTTTTGAAGGGATTTCGCTAAGAGTTCGGAAGCCAATAATTCTAGGCGAGGTAAGGATTCCACTTTCAGTGGAGCTATTCGGGCACGAGCCGTGAGCAGCCTTACAGTAAACTTGTCCCCTACTTGAGCCACAGCATAAATAACGGCAGCATATGCAAGTTCGGAAGCATCAGAGAACCCAGCAATCCAAAATCGGGAGTTAAGGATTGGAACATGTCTGGGAATCGAAACGTGTTGTAGTGATGGCAAGTTGGCTGCAAATTTGGCCCAACTCTCTCGAATCTCTTGGGACAGAAGTTGATCCCAACCAAGTTTGGATTGGACCACTGATCTCTGTAGAATTCGGGCTAGTACGGCCACAGGTAAAATCCATCCCAATGGATCATAAATTTGGCCAATTTGGGATGCCAGTTCGCGTTTTGTGCGAACGTTCGGGAGTGGGGTGACTTTATAGGAAAAAGAATCGGAAATGTTGTCCCAGCGTAGACCTAGGACTTTGAGAGTAGCATCATTGTCGGAACTGAATTCAAGAAATTGGGCACTTGGCAAAATGTGATCATTTGGGATCCCATGAAGGAGGGTTGGGTCATTTGCTGCCCATTTTCTTAGCTGGAACTGGGCTGAGTGAAGAAGCCTGATAAGTTGCTCACGTAGTTCGAGTGCTTGCTGCTTTGTGTCAGCGCCAAAAAACAAATCATCTACGTAAGTAGTAGTTTTGAGAATTCGGGCAGCATCCTCTAGATGAGGAGGGGCCAAATTGGCTAATTCCTGTAGCACACGACAGGCCAGGAAAGGTGCAGAGGCAGTTCCATAAGTTACTGTATTTAATTGGAAATCTTGTATTTGACAGTTGGGATTTGATCGCCAACAAACTCGTAACAGGTCTCTGGAGTGTTGGGAATGAAGAATCTGCCGGAACATTTGTTTGATATCAGCCGTAATGGCGTATTTATGAAAACGGAACCTGGTAAGAACATCATCCATCCCAAGTTGTAATCGGGGACCAACATGTAATATGTCATTTAATGAGAAACCACCGGGGGTTTTTTGGCTGGCATTGAAGACTACCCTGATTTTTTCTGGAGGGTCGTCCTTTTTGGTTACAGCGTGATGAGGAATGTAATAGCAAATTTGGTGATGGGCTGGCGGCGGAACCGGGGACATATTATGTCCTAGGGAAATATATTCCTCCATAAATGATTTATAGGCAGCTTTTAGTGTCGGGTTTTTGGAAAGTTTGGCTTCCAGTCCAAAAAATCGGGACATAGCCAATTTTCTGGAAGGCCCTAGAAGAGATGGGGCCAGTTTAAGTGGTAAATCGACGGAAAATCTTCCATCAGGAAGTCGAGAAATAGTGT
The DNA here is from genome assembly GCA_963920205.1 of Stenodema calcarata. Classification (NCBI taxonomy): domain Eukaryota; kingdom Metazoa; phylum Arthropoda; class Insecta; order Hemiptera; family Miridae; genus Stenodema; species Stenodema calcarata. The sequence goes on along the minus strand of OY986058.1, from coordinate 14,264,581 downwards.
TCTGAAAGATTTGTTCAGCCTCCAGCTCATCCGGAGTTTGCTTGGTCGGTTCGTCAAAATCTTCAATTCTATACATTCTTTCCAACAACTCTGCTAATTGGGAATTCGAAGTTCTGGAAGCCGCTTTTACATGAGAGTTGGAGAGTGGGTGTTGAGAAATATTGTCCCCAAATTGAGGGGTTTTTGGTAGTTGACAGTCGGAAGTTGGTTGTGTGGTAGTCTGAAGATGAAAGCGTAACGGAGTTGAAAACGCCTTACTATCAATAAGATGGTCGAGTGGAGAATCCTTTTTGAACAGGGTTGTAGGAGAAATGGTGGTGGGTTTTTCGGGATGGGACCTCAGCGTAAAATAGTTGGTAAACGCTTGGGAAGTAACTTTTCTACAGATAGCTGAATCGGGAGGTGTTCTATTAACCAATTTTCTAGGAAGTCGCTGAGGTTTAGGGGAGAGTGAAAGTGTCAAAGTTAACTGCTTGTCCGCCTCCGAAGGGGCGGTTAACTCAGGGATTTTGGAAAGTTTATTTAGGGGAACATTGTTTCTACTCTTTTTATGTTCACTAGGGAAGTTAACGGGAAGTCGTTCATTATTTTTTACAGAATGGTGAAACGTAACTCGTTTCTTCCTTGGGAAACTGATAAAACCACTAGCTATCCATCCAAATTTTGTTCTGGTAAATTTAGGAGAATCGTCAAATACGATTGGGTCTACGTTAAAGGAAATATCGTCCAAAATTGCACCGCTGAATATAATATCAATTTTGTGACGGTTGTTAAAATTGGGATCAGCCAATGTAAGTTTGGAAACTTCTGGCCAGCGGGTAATCGGGAAGGAATACGTCGGTGATGGGGAACTTGGGTTGTCCAACACTATGAAGGAGGTATATTTTGGACAAAAGTGGTGTTTTCGGAATTTTGGAAAGTGTATCATACCGGAGGCCATACCATAAACTCTGTCCACAACAGAGCCCCCCACCCCATGGATGCGGAATGAGGATGGCCTTATCGTTAGTCCGGCCAATTTGGCGAATTCAAGAGATATTAAATTGGAATCACTCCCTGAATCCAAAATACTACTCCCAACTGCACCGGCATTTGCCCCATTTGAAGATATTCGTACAGAAGCCGTTGGAACAAGGGAAAAACCCCGAGGAGCTGAAAGACATGATTTTGGAATTTGTTTCAGTTGTGTAATATTCTTGGAATGGTTATGATTTAGTCGGGAGTTGAGGAATCGTCTTTTAGCAATTTGTGAAGGCAGTAGGGGCGGTGTAGCAGTTGGGAGTGGATACCGTCAATATTGTTGTTTGTTTTGGCCAATTGGGCATGTTGTACCTGAAAATTGGCCATTCGGGCGTGAACTATGGTTGTGATGTGTGTTGGTAGAATGAAAGCTGTGTTGTCGCGGCAAATTTTTAGGATGCATTTTAGGTAAGGGCAACATGGGCTCGGATGATGGTCGATTGTAATAAGAGTGACTGCGCGCATTAGCCATGGGGCGGAATAAGGGTGGTGTTACCGAACCTGAATGTGAAACTGGCAAATCCAGTTCTGAGGAAAATCGTTCATCATCCAAACTTCGAGAAGTAACAATAGGGCTTACGTGACCGCATGGGGCAGATGTCTTGGGTTGCTTCGCTGACGATGGTTTCCGTTCCTGGAATCGTTGAGGGTACCTTGGAGGCTTAATTGGGTAGTTTGGTTGAAGGACGGGTGAAACTTTTTGGGGACGGTGAACGGCTTTGGGTGGTGATTGGGAGAAACGAGGTAGATGGGATGTACTAGTAGGAGAGGAAGGAGGAGATCGGTATGAGACAGCTTTATCAATGACGCTGTCGGGGATCAGATCGTTTGGGTTGCCAAAATTATGTAAAAAGTAGTGATGACGTCGGGAGCACTTAGAACACACCCTCGGCGAGCTGCAGTTGGCGATTGGATGCGTTCCGTTGAGACAGTTCATGCATTCTCCGGTGATATTCACAAAGCTCACCCGGTCGGTGTAGCGTAACTGGAGAAACTCCGGACAACGATACAAAAAATGCCGGCAGTTACAGTAAGGGCAATTTCGGGATGGACCATGGATTTTTGGTTTTGGTACTGACCTCGGAAATCGGTTTTGGAGGGATTTTGGAAATGGTCTTGGAGCCGGATCGTGTGAATAATTTTGCTTGTGGACGGAAGAATGAGTTGTAGATTGGTCTCGATTTGATGATTGTACATTCCGAGTTAGTACTTGATTGCGTTGTTCACGGGAACGAAGGAAGTCAAGTAGGGCAGCTGTTGTCGGGAGGTTCTCATTCTGTGAGATATTTTCGTCAAAAAACGATTTGTGTAGCGAAAGCGGCATACACTTTACTGCTTGGTGGTAGATCATTAGGTCCACTATGTTGTCGGTCTTGATAGAGTGTACGGCCATTTCATATCCGCGTACGGCTTGAATAAAGCTATGCAGTATTTCGGGTCGGTCGTCGGTAAAGGGTTGTAAGAGATCCCTTTTGTCCAATTGGGCCATTGCAACCTTGTAGGGATTCGAATGGGCTGACACCAACTCATTCCAGACTTGGTCAAATGGAGTACCATTCGAAATGTGAGGGGCGATCCATTGTTGTAGCGATGAACTCAATTTTTGCTGCAACGAACGTAGTTTGTTGACGTCGGGCAAGTCGAGGGAAAGAATAGAGTCGTTAAATATTTGCGAAAATTGCGCAAACTCGAGTACATTACCTGTATAGGTTGGTACTGTGGGGAGTAGGAGGGCACAGGTTTTGAGTGAATCAAATCGGGATGAAGTACATGGCGTTTTTTGCGCTGATTTAATCGGTGGCTCCGGTTGAGCTTCCTCAAAGGCAGCTCTGGCACTTTCAAGTCGGTAAACGACATATTTACGTACCGCTCGGGAGAATACTTTATGTTTGAAGTGTTTGTCGAGCGTAAATGAGCGGAAATCCTCCATCATTTGGTCAATGCGGGCAAGTGACTTCGTAGTTTGTCGGGCGGATGTTGTAGGCATAGTGACGTCACTCATCGAATCGATTGTGACGAGGATCATATTTATCGATTCGAGTGCGGAGTGAGCAGATTTCGGTATTTTATCCGCCCCCAAATGATCAATCAACCATCGTGCATTGTCATCGAAGGCGTCGGTACTTACCTCCAGACATAATTTGAGGTTGATCAGCTGGTCCTCGTTGCGGGACACGTCGGTGTCGGGAATTAGGGAAACCGGTGGTTGTTCGGCCATATTGGCAATCGCGGAGAGGAACACTGACAAACGAAATACCGAACGAAATTAAAAACCGGAATAAACGCGCGATTACCGGTCAAACGAGTTTCGGCACCATGTAGAGCATTACTAGGCGAACTGAATACACAGGCGGATGTCGGTAAAATCGGTACTTTATTAGGTAAAAGTGAAACAAAGATAAAGAAAACGGGGAGCGAATACAATACGGCTGAGGGCAATTAGACTGAATGGTCGTTCGGGGGGGAAACCAAAATGGCGTCACACGACGCAGTTTTGCAATGTAATTTATATGTAGGTACTTCATTGCCCGTTTTCTCAGCATGTTACCCCCAACTGGCATTTATAATTCGGTAAATAATAATCTGGAAATATTATGTGTCGGGTGAATAGTATTAGTGTTGTTATTCGGTGGTAATGTATAGTATAGTGAATGGTCGGGGCGCTAGTGGGCTACGGAACTAACTGGGTCATGGAATAAGGGAGAGCCAAGGCGCATGGAGGAAGGAAACTGAGGCCTCACAAGGGCCGAACACTGATGATTTGTGAGAATGTTAGATTCCATTATTTCATTTTTGTATTTCATTATTATACATTTTCATGATTTCTTTACTACAGAAATTGATTACTACGAACACAAATAAATCAAATAATGTTGTTTCTCTCAAAATTACAGGGAACAAACTACGAGTAGTTCGCAATGATTGTTCTCTTTTCAGTTTAAAAAAAATATATATATTTAATCCATATCAGTTGTACAAAATAACCAGTCCGTTTAATGACCAACCATTACATAACGCCTGGCGTTTATTCGATCTAATCTCTAACAAAGAAACCCCAGCGCCATTCGTTGTAGGGACGTCACGTGGTTTTATCTCGTGTTTTTTCGCTGTGTTTATTTTTCCATTCATTGTTTTTCTTGATCGATCAGCTCAAACAGACGGTTTGAGTGGCAAATTCTGAGAGGTTGTTGGATGATCTATAGAACTGTCCATCTCGACCATTTTTATTATTCGTGAAGGATAGAGACGTAACTAAGATACTTACGTGGTGAATCGATGAGATGAGTCAATTTTTGGAAATCGGTAGTCTAATTGGTAGAATAAAGTTCACTCTATGTCACTGATTTGATCATTGATTTCGCCCAATCGAAGTGGTTCGATGAAGAATCTGCTTATCTGATTGTCTACTTTATTATACTAATTTCGATCATCAAATTGTCATATTTAGGTATAATCAATGAAACGTACACTTGAATTGATTTTCACAATTGTAAGAGGCTGACTAAGCTACCAACCTAAAGGAATGACGGGAAGGTCATTTAAAGAGCAGCATAACTTCTATGAGAAAATATGCGGTGTTTTTTTTTTCTTTTTTCTTTTCATCCAAGAACACACTTTGTCCTTTCCCAGTATTTTCAGGATCACGTTTCCAACCTGAGGCCCCACATCTGGGTGAAGGCCGACAGGTCGGTTGTGATACTGCATTATTTGAACAATTTCATTATTCGAACAGGCGTAACGGAAATGGAGAGCGTCACGTACAACTTCATCCTCACAAGTTAATCCGAATAAATTGAACACCGCGAGCTGTTCAAATATGTGGGGCCATTAAACTGATATCGTACGATTCTGTCAATATGAGTTTTTTGTTGGGGCGGTGGGAGGAGGGAGGGGGGTTAGAGAACGTCACTCCGACATATGAAAGTAGCCCCTTGTAACCTTGTAACGGCAGTACAACCCATTGTAAACCACTATCAACTAAGTGACCATATCAACTTGATATAGAAAATAAAATTTATCTACATACATTAGTAAATTTAACGTACTAGGTATGATACCTCTACCCTGATGTTTGGTTTTGAACCTGATGGGATGCCAGGTCTAAATGCTTGCATACGAGTCTGCAACACATTGGGACATTTTATAATAATATCCAATCTTAATAAACCGTTACAAATAAAATATGTAAGATTCGGAGCACACAATGTGTGAATACATGAATACATGTCATGTATTCACGCTGATTGGTAAATCAAAACTAACAATTACAAAACAACGAATCCCAGTTTCCTATACGACCAACTTTGTTTGGATGTAGTATTTTGTAATTTTTTTTTTGTATTTACAACCTTAAGGGCCCTTAGAGGCCTATTGTAAATGTATAAGCCAATAAAGGTCATTAATGTATTATTTTAATGAAAACAGAAATGTAGGTAACCTCAACCTCAAGCAATTGATCACAAAACAAGCGGCAGTGTTCACTATAATATATTATATCACTATGATAATAGATAATATTATTATCTATTTATAACATAAAAATATATATAAGTCTGACATAAATACCAAGAACAAATACGCAAGAAATGCGTTATAATTCGACAGCTTTCGATCGAATGGAGAACGATTTTTGTCCGATGAAAACTACAGAAGTTTCATTTCCCTAGCAACGGCTTGGTTGTAAGTGAAAATTATCGTAAAAATTAAGGCGCGGAATTCCAGAGGCTTATTAAAACCCGATCACCTAGCCAGCCAGCCCTCTGACGTCATAGGTTTTTACGGCATAGGCTGTGACGTACTAGTTGGCCTTCTGCCAGCAGACTGACGTCATACACTCGTGCGTCATAGGCTCTGACGTACTAGTCGGCTTCCGGCCAGCCATCTGACGTCATAAGCTCTTACGGCATAGGCTTTGACGTACAAGTTGGCCTCCTGCCAGCCGTCTGACGTCATACGCTCGTGCGTCATAGGTGCGTCTGACGTGGTGGCCCGCCTCTCGTTTGTGTTCTGACGTGATTTGAGGGAAAGGGTGAATCAAGGAAACAAATTTTTCCCATTTCAGTTTATGTGCCAAAGCAAAGACATGAAAATGTCATAAGAATGTCAACTCCATCCTGTTGTTGATACAGTCGAGAATTAAATGCTTGCATACGAGTCTGCAACACATTGGGACATTTTATGTCTTTAAAGAAGTGATTCAAGAACCTTCGAACAATGCTACATCACCCACCCCAGTAGCGTAGTTGTTATTATTAATTGTAGGGTTCATCATAAATTATGAAGCTTGCATTCGTATACTATATTGTCTATTATATATTTATAAATATTTATAAACTCGTATACTATATTGTCTATTAGACAATATAAATTATTGAGAATGATCACCTGTGTGTAAACAATTATTTAAACAATCACGCTCATACCGCAGCTTGTCGGCCACGCACTCCGCAGTGGTTAATGTAATATGGTTAGGTAAATCGAGAGCTATACAACGAGTGTTGAACGATTTTTGTACGATGATAACTGGCGAAGATAAAGTTCCGTAGCAACGAATCGGTTGTAAGCGAAAATCATCAGAAATTTTAGTGACGATTTCGTGTGACGCTTGTGTAACGTTTTTCGAGTTATGTGCCAGAGTAAATACATAAAATGTCAAATGTAGGTAACGCTTTTCGAGGACACTTTTTCATGACAGTTTGTATGCGTGCTATTGTACCCACGATTTTGGCTCAATAATCGGAAGACTAATCAACCTTGACGAATAACAGAGGCGAACGAACTTTGGAGATCAAGAAGGTCAAAAACCAAATTGAATGGGACGGCTATTCGAAGACAGATCGGCGCAAAAGCGGCAATTGACGTAGAATGACTCGACGCTATCAACACGAACGGGAAGGTAGGTAGTTATTAATGGCGAAAGGGCTACTCATTCCATCGCGTATCATCTCGATGTAAATTCCCTGAAAAGCCCCTCGTATTCCTTCTCTGTGGGACTCTGGAGTTTCTTTTCTTCTTTTTCTTTTTTCCTTTAACTTCCCGCGGACGTGGAAAGCCCGTGAACTTGAAGCGTTCGGGGAGCATCGTCAGTTCAACCTTGTTTTGTTGAAGGGAACGAGCTATTGTGCTCCAGGGGAATTTTTCTTTTTCACATCGCCTTGACATCTTGAGACCTCTACATATTAATTCTCGGACCAGCTGATGACATAATTGCCACCTGTGAAGGCTCCCTGCCAAAAAATTATGCGGACATAAAAATGAGGTCTCCACGTACTCAGGTGTCAACAAGTTACAACTTGTAATACGAGTACATAACTTGTCTTCCCAAGCTGAAGGGCGAATACGCCAAATTTACGTTTTTGAGATCAGGATAATATCCTTATTAGGGTTGGTTTCGTTTGTTTCTTCGCTCGCAAAAAAGTCTGCAAACCAAAAATTCATTTATTTTATGATTTTAAAGGAAAAAACACACATAAAGATACTAGATATTTGAATCAACCCCCCCCCCCCCTTTATTTTGTAAATACCATTATTTTCGAAAAACTGAAGAATTCAGTGAAAATGAAACATATTTTTGAAATCAAAAGAGACAAATTCATCAAACTTCATATTATGCCCTTCAGGGTTTTCTTACCAGTTTGATGAATTTTTCTCTTTTGATTTCAAAAAATATTTAATATGTTTTATTTTCACTAAATTCTTCATGTTTTTCGAAAATAATGGTATCTTCAAAATAAAAGGGGGGGGGGGGTTGATTCAAATATCTAGTATCGTTATGTGTGTTTTTTCCTTTAAAATCATAAAATAAAGGAATTTTAGGTTTGCAGACTTTTTTGGCAGCGGCTGTGGTCGTTTCTATTCAATGGTCAACGTTGCAGGGATAAATTCTTAGATTATCGTTAAAGGAAACGGTTAACTGCAATAATTCTATACGCTACTTCTACAGATTTCGTTACCAATCTTAGGTATATCTTTTGCATGATTTTCAGTGTCTATATGTTGTACAATTACTTTTGATACATATGTACAGGAATGTTTATTTTTTTTTTCTCTTAGTTTTGATAATATATTATGGTACCGTAAATTGGATGGATACAACTGCCTAAGAATGTATCAAAAGTGGTTTTTTATAAGAAATAATGTTCACCTAGTGTGAAATGTTACTAGTCCATAATAGTTATCGAGACTAGTTTTCCAAAGATTTTGTTTATTATAACTAAGAATGAGTTAGCCCACAGAAGTCATATACACTTAATTACCTAGAGACTATTGTTTTGAAGCTGATTAGAACAGGTTTCTGTCTACTGGTTTCGTAAAATGATGATTCCAACTAATTTGGAACAAGTAAGTACAAGAATTCTTTATAATATAATAAAATTACTCAAAATCGAATATTGAGATTAATAAATTCCTTTCCTACCACAGACAACCATTTTTAGGTGGAATATGATGAAATTGGGGGGTTGGATCGCAGAGATCCAACGCCAGCATTCATGTGACTTAGGGTGCCAGCATCGGAGTGCTAGGGAAGTTTTAGGGGGGGGGGGAGGGGAGAATTAGCCACAAATTCCAAAAATCAAACAGCCTGACAAGTGACACCTCATTTTAAAGTTTTTTACGCTGAACACGAAGGTGAAGTTAGAATAATTATTGCAATATCCTATTCCGTTCTCAAACGGTACCACTTTGAAGGCGAAGAAACGTGGTTACTGGTGATTTTCATCACGGGTCATCTGCTCCTATTGAATCGGTGAAAATGACAACAGTACATGTCCCAAATCGGCTTTTCGAGATATTTGCAATCAAAGGTTGCGTTATCCGCGCTATCACAACCAACGTGTTTCTACGACTGGTCAACCATCAGATATCATAAATGCAGGTCTCATCAACATTGCCAGCATTTTTATTGCATTTAAGTTGAAATGGACATATGAAAAATTGAAATGGTCATGAATAAACTCTGCAAATTCTTGACACAACGGCTTACTATCTTTTTTGTGTAGGAGGAATGCAATTAAAGAACTCTTGTGAAGTGAGCATATGAGGGTTCTAAAGGTCTTGACGATCAAAAGTTCAAGGAGAAGTTCGTTTCCACCGACGATATTCTGGCGCGTCTGAAACAATTTCAACGAAAAGTCAAACTTCATAAATTGAAACTTGATGCAATAAATTTCATGAGCTAAAAATGATTCCGCAAAAGGCTGTGCTCGTAGCATGCAATAGTCACCTATGTTAAGGGTAATTACCCTTGTGTATAGTTTTTCTTTGGTCGATTCCAGTAGTTCATTATCGAAGATAATAAACCAAAAAGGACCCTTCTCGACCAAGTTCTCTTCAACAGATGTCTGGCAAAGTTGTCAAATACAAACCATAAACATTGGCAGTTCAGCAGTCTGTTGTTAGCGTCGAGGAAGTTGGCCGCAGTTTCACTAACCACCCTTTGCCCGTGATGGGGCATTGCTGTTGTCCTGTTACGGCTTATCGGTTAAAGATAAACCTCGGCAGTGGTGTAAATTGGAGTTGACGTTATGGAAATGGCGATTCTTACTGTTATCCCTGTAATTGTCTCCCTAGTGTGTTAAGGAGTTTTGTATCTCTGGAGGAACGATAACCACTTCTCGAGAACCTTTAGTAGATAAAAGTAAAGTTGAAGTTCTTTATATCAAGCGCACTCCAGAATAGTGTGGTTTTTAAAGTTAACCCTGATCTACACATTTCCACCATTATATTATGGTTCCTAGTTTTCCGTTAAAACTGTACCAATGAAAACATATCGTTGGAATTAAAAGTTTATTAATGTCGAATAAGACCTGATACTTTTTTGGCGCGTATTCATCAAGCGAAAATTGATGCCTACTTGTAGGTTTTTACATTTTCTACTTTTCAAGTTGTAAAATCAATTCTTCACACATATTGACTAGGCATTTTGTATAAACCTACCACGTGATGCCTACATAAAACCACGTGAAAGAGTATTAAATTTGCTTTAACATTCATTGGTCAAAGAAAAAAACTTGTTTTTTGGCCCAATAATAACCAACATCCAGGCGAAAAAAATAAAATTTTCTCCAAATGTGATAAAATGCGGAACATGCAGGTTTTGAGATAGTAACATTATATTTAGACGCATACGTAATATGTAGAGTTATATTATTACTAATATTATTACTAATAAGGGGTAGGCATAATATGTTTACGTAATATGTTATATTATTAGTAAACTTATATTATTACTAATATGGGGTAGGCATAATATGTTTAGGTTGTATGCCTACCCCCTCACCGTCCACCTCAATACACCCCCCCCCCCCCACCACTTCTATATCCCTCCCTCGCTGGTTAGAATTACCCTCAACATAATATCCATTTTATCCGTATTATGGATAATATGATGTGCTTTTGAATATAAGGAGTATATTTCTCACTCGTATCACTCCAACCAATTCAAAGCTTCTTCAGCAATTCTTCGATGCTCTATCACCGCTAAATTTCCATTAAAACCAATTGGTCAAAAGTAAATATCAACCTACCTAGTAGTAGGTTCCTTTTTTTAACCTCCTCAAGGCTCCTGGACTACTGATCATTATGAGCTATGTCGTCTATTTATCTGACTGGCAGTTTTATTCATTCTGTATAATGGAAAGTCATTACATTGAATACCTGATTTCATGCATTGATTACAACATATACACGTTATGGGTTTCGAGATTGACACCCCTTTTGTTGTTCTCTCGATTTCCATCTTAAACATTTGAGTAGAAACATAACCAACAATATAATTCTCGCAGGAACTCACAATATAATATATTACATATTATGTAATATTCAGTTGTTATTTTTCTCCTTTACTCCTCTTCTACGGGGAATACTCACAGTTTGATGAGGAATTCCCCGCTCAGTTCTTAATATTATGGATGTGAATAAAAGATATACAATATAGCTTCATCCTGGGTATTTCACAGACATCACCTTGTTTTGTTTAAAGGTTCAGATCTTCTCGACAACAGGTCATAATTTCTCCGTCCTCAACGCAATCTACACCTTGAATTATGAGGGCAGTTAACTTTTACTACCAAGAAGCTATCAACTAAAGTACCACGTTTTCCTCTCCTAGTAAACAGGAAAGTTTTTTATAATGGGAAAGTTAGCATAAATTCGTCGAAGCGGCAATCTCTCGGGTAGGGAGCCCTGACCAAGAAGGCAGGTGTAATTATAGTGACAATCAACTTGACTGACATTGACCATTGACTCGTTGGGAACCGGTTCCTCCAGCTAACTTCTCCACTTGGGATTCTGACTGTCAAACACCATTTATACTGTACTGGTTTTCCCTGCATAAAGCATCATTTCAAATCAGCCTGTCGTCATTTCCTTCATGGTTTGTCTCTATTGAATCTTATCATTTTATCATCAATGTGCAGTTGTTTACAATATTTCAGAGACTTATTGAAAAGAGATGTGTGAAGCAGACCTCACTCGGGCTAAACCAAATGCCACAGATCAAATATACTGATTATAGTAGTTGTGATCAAGATTTGTAATATACTACCCATCTATTTAATATGACTACAAAAATTGGTGAATTATTAAATTTTTGTATTTGGTTATCCTAATTAATAGGTATTATACAAAGCAGAAGAGTAATTATTAGTTCTTAATGCTGCTTCTATTTTATTATTAGTAATATTTTTATGTTTTATTAATTTATTTTGTGTTTTCATATAATATTTCACTCAAAAGCCCTCACTGAGATCTTTCTCGTAGTTGGAAAATAATGTAAGTACCGAATGTTGATCAATAATTAAAATGGGAATGGGATTCAGCTCCTACGAAATTGCCGGTACTGATGTGGTCCATAAACCAACTTCAATAAATATTTCCAGGCCACTTCAATAAATATTTCAAGTCAACACGAGGCCGAAGGCGAGAAAAACGTAGCATTTTTTCATCGTTCCTGTCACGGTTTGGGCATTTTCATCGCATCTCAATTCTATCAGGAAAATAGCAGAGGGAAGAGGATGGAATGGGAACCTCTAGGGAAAACATTCCATGTCTATCGTGTAACATTATCATCTAAAACGGTTTTCTCCGAAGGAATCAACCTTGCCAGGGGGGAAAAAAAACCTTGGTTGACGCGATCGTCATCAATCAGGGGTGATACCTGGAGGAATAAGTACCTAAGGAAAAATGTATCACTACACGTTCCACTTACTAAGTTACAGGTTTCATTGTATACTTGAAATTTGCTGATAGAGGATCGTGTATTTGTATCATGATTATGAATACGAATTATGTAAAACTCGTACTTCATATTTCACATGACGGTGCTGTTGGTCCTGTTACGGTATTGATCTCATATTCATACTTTGAATATGAATTTAGCTTTTCTCACGGTTTTACTAAGATGGTTTCGTTATTTACAAAATTTACAGCACGAAATAGGGTTAAAATGCAAAAATATCCGAGGGAGACAAAAGCACTTTCAACCCATTTTTTGTGCCTTTTTTTGGATATTTCTTTAAAAGCATCCTTTGTGACCACCCTCCAAATTTGAACAGCATCCTTCAAACTGTTCCGGAGTTATTCGCTGATTTTCACATGACGATGCTGTTGGTCCTGTTACGGTATTGATCTCATATTCATACTTTGAATATGAATTTTGCCTTATTCACGATTTTACTATGATGGTTTCGAGGAAGATAAAAGCTTTTTAACCCATTTTTGTGAATTTTTAGAGAATTGTGTTCAGAATATTTTTAAAGCATTTTTGTTACCACCCTCAAAACTAACTACATACCCTCAAAATTTGAACCGCATCCGTTAAACTGTTCTAAAGTTATTCACTGATTTTCACATGACGATGCTGTTGGTCCTGTTACGGTCGCATTGATACCATCAGTGACTATCTCACGGGATGTCCGATCACTGAAAGCTGTGCCCCGTCATTTGGATGGAGAATTGAGGACCGCGTTGGATTTACCCATTAAAAACGAAAAGCCCATCTGAAATACATTAGGTTTCTGAGATACCTACCGAAAGAATGTTCCAGACCCAATATCAACTGTCTATATTATTTTAGATACTTAACATGCCAGACTGAATCCTTCATAACTTTATCCATCTATTTCTTTATATTTCTCTCTCGTACTCCTACTGTCTTTCCGGCAGGTTGGGCCAAACTTCGTGACATTGTTTTTGTCATACTTTATAAAGTGTTTTATGTGAAACCGTCGACTCCCCCAACTTCGACTTGGACTCGATGTTATGAGTTTCTGCATGAAAAACTCAACCTGAATCATATTGTTTTTAAAATCCCGAAAAGAAACCATTCACAAACTGATAAGAAACCATTTTGAGTCCTTGTAAGAATATAAATATTCAAAACTCTCAATGCATTCTGCTATCAAACTTTTCTGATTGGTGTTTGTCACAAGTCTTCAACAAATATATACATTTTCGATTATTTTTATTCCCCAATAAGTATTTTAGAGAAGATAAGTTTCACTAAAAGTTAGCATAACAATAACTTAGGTTCCAATTTACAATAACAAACCACTGTTCTGGCTTCCTTATTCTCATTTGAAACCACTTAGAAGTCCACCAACTAAAAGTTGTCTTGTTTAAAAGTACAAATAACAAGGAAGCTGGAAAGCTAATAGTTCCGAATGAATTTTATACCAATCACAGCCACAGTAACTTCTGCCTAAGCGCAAATACCAAATTGGTAGGCGATCGACCTAGTCAACTTACAAAGGATTGAATCCTTTGTAATTTGGCTAGGTCTATCGCCTACGGTTCTATTCCCGTATTAGATGAAATTTCTAGTGAATCAGTATGAATCCCGTTTACTTACCTTATTATATTGACATTTTCAGTGAATATGCTTATTATTTATTAAATTATGAACTCAATTAGGTATAAGCGTCAAGTCAGCTGTTGTTCCATAAATGTACAATGTTCCATAAATGTACAATGTACCTAAGTACACTTTACTTGTTCATTGTTTTCACTCCAGTCACAAGGTCGTATGCGTATACGCTCGCATCCTTCATAGAGATCCCAACAGCAACAGTGAATAATATCAGTGAATAATGTTACCGTCTATTTCGAGAGTAGCGATATGAGGAGTTGAGTGGTTGAGTTGGCACCCTTTGTTCAGCCGTATCTACTACTGGGGAATGGGGATAGAGCGTGTAGATCGCCTATCTAGTTCATGGGCAGTGACAAATTAAAGGGTCTGTTAAACGGTCAGTTTCGTGTCCCATACTCTTTTATTCATTTCTGTCTTCCGAGCTTTTGGTTAATTCAGTTCGACCTCCGGAACATTTTTTTCCCCTCATCGCTCTTCCATTCGAGATTGGAGCTATCACGATTACAGATCGGCCGTCTCATTTATTCAAACCTTTCTGTAGAACCTACTTTTTTATCATTTAGCACATTTTTGAAAAACCACTCATCATTCATCTTCATCAGCTTTGAATAATCTTATTTTTTGCACCGTTTCCGAGCCCCATTTTCAATATAACATACTTAATGACAATTTGATGAAAAAAATAACAAGCAAAGTTCAGATCATGGTCAATTTTGGCCGGTATCCGTTTAAATTCGGTTCGTGACTCAATTTTACCTACTCATCAATTTACCGTTCATATTCAAGTTGACCATTGACAAAGAAATACGTGTGGTATCGTTCATGTGAATCACTTTTTGAACTAACTTAGGTCATAATAGTAATGGCTTCACCACTAAAAAACTACGAGTTTGGTATAATTATTTTTCAAATGCATCTTGGAATGCTGGATTGATCGTCAAATATCAAACTTATTTAGACAAAATATGAATAATTTCCGTAAACTTACCTAGGTAGGTGAACTTTTTATTGCAATAATTGTTTAAAAATAACTGTAGTAATTTTTAAACAATTATTGCAATAACAAAACACGTTGGGAGGGCCACAAATGAGAGATTTACAATTTTGTTCTTATAGTTGTAAACAGTGAAATATTATGGTATAATGTACTTATTTGAAGGGTAGGTTGAGTAGTTTCGTTGCCCATTAATTACTCCTTTAAGGTGAAAATCTGTTTTCAGTTGCACGGTTGAAAGATATATAAAATACAATTCCTATAGACAACTCTTATTATTATTATTATATATTATATAATATTATTTTATTTTACAATGAACGGTAAGTGGGTGAAACGGTGGCTTCCAAGATTTATAGGTTGCTGTCAGATTGCTGGTCATAATAATAAGAGTTGTCTATACGAATTGTGTACACGAGACTTTTCGCGCGGTCCTTGAACATTTGTCAAACTCTTTGAAAAAATAAAATAAAAAAATCACTATTATTTTGGTGGTAAATCATGCGATTTACCACCAAATCTTCAGTCTTGACTTGAACCCATCATAAATAACATCTGCGGTATTTCCCACTTTTCTCAGTATCTACCCACTTGAAGCGAGTGACCGCATTATCTTTCGTTACAATCTTTATCATTTTCAAGGTACTGGCGTTGAATGGTAATAACAGATTTATAAATATCATTCTATGGAATCTTTTTTTGAAAACTGATGTTGAGTATCTCACTACATGCAGATACGTCGGTACATGGTGTTTTGATTGTCAAGTAAAACAAAATAACGATAACAGCTGATCCAGGGCCTATTCTGCTTAAAGTGTAAGTTCTAAGGAGGCTACATACCAAATTACAGCTTCATAGAGTGAATAGCATAAAATTTCCAGTGTAAATGCCCGTTGCTGTTTATTAGTGTAGCAAAATGTTTGCATGGCCCTTAGCGGTAAGACATATCTATGTCTATAACACTGCCGTGCTAAGATAAAGTCCCCTATCGACCATTTTGGTGTTTTTGGAGTTGGGCACATGGCTGCGTAGATCTTGACGTGGCGCGTCTTTTCTGCCAAGGTAGAATTTCCTATCTCCATTGGAAAGGTTCGAAAAAAGACTTTATCTTATCTCCAGTTTGATGATCTGGGCCCCCTTCCTCACTTAACTGCATTTTTCTCGACATGAAAAAAATGGTTTTAACTTACGGCGGCAGAACAGTCTGGGTATCTAAGTAGGTGTCTTTGGACATGCTGTTGTTCCTTTTAGTGCAAGTTCAGAATCCATACCCGCCTGACCAGCATAGAAAATGAAAACAAGACCGACTAAATTTTCATTTCACGCCGAACTTCACGAACTCCCGCCCAACTTTGTTTGACGAGCGTCGTATCTCAAAGTAGAATATTCTAGCACGAGTTTCAAACGGATCTAAAACTGAGTGGCCCTCCCACGCCAAAACAGATGAATTCTACGGTTGTTTGAGTTCAGACAAACCCTTCTAATCAACACCCTAACGCGTGAGCACAAATGAACAAACCGAGAAACGTGTCATGGAGGTCCGCTGAGTTGTTCTGCGCCACCTAAATATTTTTCCTCATTCCTCTCTACCAGTCACGCTTTGACCCATTTGTCAATGTTCTCTGTTCAACACACCTGCCGCTTCAACTTATGTTCTTGGCTTCGCGTGGCACGCCGGTAGATTTTCCTCGTTTAGAAAGTAAGTTATTTCCATACAAGCTAAAATAAAAACGGGGTTGTTGAAATGTCAAGGCGCGGATGAGTAAAAAATGTCTCGGTTGAACCAAAAAATGCCCGCATAGTCGACGATCCTGCTCAAAATTTAAGTAATGTGAGAATGATAATCCGAGAACAGCGAATCTAACGTGTCTAGGAAATAAACCTGCTGATCCTTCAAAGCTAATTTATGTAGTTGTCTCAACGAATTTAGTTGCACAATAAACTCGTAACATACAGACAGCTTATAAAACTCACAGCAATGTCGAGTACCAAAATATTTTATTTCATTTCATCCGAACTGGGCAAGTCAGACTGAGACATTTTAGTACCGTAAAACCGTCAAACTTTACTCCACCAGAGGTAACTTTACTCCAAAAAGTGGAAATCTTTAATTGAGACGTCTGCGTGGTAGAACGAAGATACAAGTTAGAAGAAGAAGAAGAAGAAAGAAGAAAAACGTTTATTAAATAAATCAAATGAAATTGTTCTTATTCTTATAAAATAAACAATACAACATGGTATTAAACCGTCTGTCGGTAGTGTCGGCCCCGAATAATAAATGGAAATAAATTGACTTAAAAGGGAACAGAAACTGGAACACAGTCACAAAGTTTACAAAATCAAAAATTAAATTCAGTCACCATCATTGACCTATACCGCCACGCTAGTTGGCAAAAAATCACCAGCTCACCCCACCCCTCGCCATCCAGCAGAGCCAATGCCTCCTCACGCCCAATTAGCGGCCTTCCAAAAGCTGTTCTTCTAAATTCAGCCAGCACTGGGCAGATGCAAAGGAAGTGGAACACGTCCTCCTTCTGGTGTGTGTAGATACAAGTTAGCTGTTGTGCTTTCCTTGGACTCCACATCCCAAAGAATCAATGCGGCTTGCGGAGGCGCCTTTTTGCATGTTATCAGCTGTTCCCAGTCATAGGTAGTTGGTCAGCTGTTTTTCTGCTGTTTCCAGCGTTCCAAAATTTCTTCCCAATCAGTTGTTTGGAGTGGATTTACCAGGTAAGCCCTCATCATACCACTTCCAACATCTTATTGTGAGCAAAATGCACTAATCAGATTCT
This sequence comes from Stenodema calcarata, assembly GCA_963920205.1. Classification (NCBI taxonomy): domain Eukaryota; kingdom Metazoa; phylum Arthropoda; class Insecta; order Hemiptera; family Miridae; genus Stenodema; species Stenodema calcarata. Next base: position 14,246,907 of record OY986058.1, on the reverse strand, counting down.
CAAGTAAGTGATTTCTTGGTTCTGCTTTTGTTTATCAAAAATTTGATGGTATCTTCACTCCACTATCAATGTTGAGGTAAAGATACCCTAATTCATATTTTCCTTGTTTAATCGCGAAAAACATAGTTTCATAATTTTAGCAGTTGAATGTACTAAATACTGTAATAGTTAGGTTTCTGGTGCATCTTCATGTTGCAGAAGTAAGAGATGGGGAGAAGAACTGAGAAAAAGCTTGGTATGCACCCCTACCAAAACTATACAACTAAACAGCTGCAAATGTGCTTGGCGACTGTACAAGGGGGAATGACTCATCGTTGGTCGAAAAAAAGAAATTGGCAAATTCTGCGTTGAAAAAGAAACACCGGTTGAAAAATAAATTTGCGTTGTCAAATACATGAATCAGATGTATCCAGGGAAGATCTTGAAATTTTATGAGCAGAGTGCAGAGGTTTCATCAATGCAGAAGAGCTTGAAATCTTGGAAATGGCCTGCATAACCTGATACCCTCGACTACCCCCGGAAAAATTTTTTGGGAAGAATTGAGCCGCCAAAGCTCATTTCCAAAAGAGGTTTATCCAGGGTACCTATGTACATCATTTCAATTTTAAATGTTTAAATTTTTTAAGGATCAGTTTTTTATGCAGAACGAAGGGTCAAAATTGTAGGGTTAATAACGTTGAATCAGCAAATGAGTGAGATCGCTCTTTCTGCTCACAAACGATCTAACAAAGTTTATACTGACGCTACTCGCGCTCTGGTTCAAATGTGGCTCCTCTGGACAATGATCTCACACGAAAAAGTACTCCGGTCAGGGAAAGGGATCGTACATTGCCGTAAATCTTGGTTGAGGAGGCAGCCGGCCGACAGATATGCCACGGTTATATGACGGCATTTCACCCCCGAACACTTGTCCGGGCGTGAGGCGTATAACCGAATTGTTATCGGTCGCCGAGAGATCTACAAGGAAATACGGTGAAATTGGCTGGAAATGGGGATTAATCACGAGAGATCTCATGGGGGTTTTGTCGTTTATACACCGGATTGTAGTTCATTCATTGTAGCTGGCATTAAGGAAGTTGTGAGCTCGAAACTAATCTTGATTATTAATCGTTCAGTCTATTCACATCGAGATGATATTCGAGATATATTCTATTGTCTCAAACCCTGTACAGGTCGGGGATACAGCGAAAGTCGTTTTAGAAATGGAAGCAACCAATATTGTGAAACCGAACGAGAAAGCGCCTTCCGAGTAATCCATCAGGATAAGACATTTTACAATGATGGGTAAGTATACAATAGAGTCAATCATTCTCCAACAGAATGAATCGTTCAACACATACAGAAAAATACTGAAGATTATTTTGGAATTCTGACTAACATGTCGAATTTTATTGTATTAACGGTTTTTCTCACAGAACCCAAACATGAATGAAATTGTGTTCTTGTGTGGTTAACCTACCGTTAATTCTCTTGTGAGAGAGACCTACCGTTAACGTACGAAACGAAATCAAAATAATTCCTCTAACCATATTTCACCTCAGGAGGTACGATTGTAGTACACACATCCATGTATGAGGAAGTGTAAATTCATTGACTTTGATTGGAATAGAATGATCAGTATTTGATTCAAATGGCCGTGTCGCAACTCACCGAATGCAGCAATCAGTCACAACCTCGACGCACCCTGTCTGGAAAAGGTCAACTTTTTCGTGGCGTCGAACGATACTGGAGCGGCGATAGCGAATATGATTAGGGGAATATATAAAGATTGACCAACCCGGCGGTACCCTACAACTCCAAATCCATAGAGTACCACCCAGTCTTCACGACTCGTATAATTGGAGAGTTCGAGAGAGATTATCCTTCTTTTTTTTTTTCTTCGGCCGCAAAGATCCGTTCGAGGCGCCGCTACGAAGGCCTCTGAAGTGTCAGCTGTGATTATCTGAAATACCGTGGATTAACCAAAGCGGTGGCATTGCGAAAACTTGACACCAATCTTGAAAGGTTATGAACGAACGGTAACCTTTCGGTCATTATTACCACTTGAGAGCTGAAATTCCAAGTATTTTAATGGAAGAGCTAAGATATTTTGAACCTACTCAAAATACGGTCGGAGCTAGCAGCGATCGCCCAAACAAACAAATTCATAGAATGAGGGATGTACTCAAAAATGCACTGGACGGTAAAAAGGTCTGTAGTGCTCTACTTCTTGATGCGATGACTTTTGGCATGAGGAATCAGTAAACAAATTGCTAGCACAGGAATTCCTACCTCACCAGTTGATATTTCAGAATAAAATCCGTATTCTCATAAAATCCAAGCATGGGTGCCGCAGGGGAGCAATGACCTCGCTCTAGTTATTATACTTCTAGAATGTACCGAAAACGGATTAAACAACCATAGCAACCTTTCCGGAAGGTACATCCATCCATAAATTGAGGATCAACGCTGAACACGATGGTGAAGTCAGAATTGCGATATCTCATTCCGTTACCAGATTATAGCAGATGAACCGTGAAAATCATCTCAAGTATCAACCACGTTTCTTCATCTTCAAAGTGCTCTTGTTTGAGAACGGAATAAGATATCCCAATTCTGACTTCGCCGTCGTGTTAAGCGTAAACAAAACCGTTTAAATGAGGTGTCACTGTTTCATTTTGGGAATTTAAGGGTAATTTTTCCTTCCTAAAACTCCCCAGAACCTCAAAACTCCCCTTACAGGACCGATTTTCTGTGCAAATTTGAACATTTTTCTTCAATTCTATCGAGAGTTATCGTCTGGAATGACACATACATTAATATATAAATAAAATTTAATATTTAAATGTACATATGATTTTAGGTGTCTTTTGGCATTGAATTCAGGATGGGCTGTAACAGATTTTGGTATAAAAACCTTTTGGAATTTCGAGTTTTCAAACTTTCAACTTTTGTTCGGAGAACAATCCTTTTCTCCGAAAATTCGCTAACAAGCATACCACTAGTCATAAACCACAGCACAATCCCACATGCTAAATAAGCTAAGTATCTTGGCAGGACCCTGGATACTAAATTAAAGTGCAAAGGATACGTTAAGAAAAAAAGAAAGCTAACAATCAAGTACCGTAAACTTGACTGGTTGATAGCTCGGACCCCCAGCTCAGCTACCATAATAAGGTGCTGCTGTACAAAACTGTGCTGATGCCCAAGCTGTACGTATGACAGCCAACTATGGGGCTGCACTACAAAATCTAAGATGTAGTAAGGAATTCAGTGAATGATCTACGGTACGTACGAAATAACGACCTCCACATAGACCTAGGTCGTGAGGGTTGGAGTGAAGAAATACACTAGAAGCTACAAGCAGAGGCACCTCGTTCATACAAATCCAGGAGCCATCATAACAATCCCAAGAAACTCGAAGTCTGAGGAGGGCTTGATATGAAGATATCGACGTGCAATTATACTGTGGTGTCTGCCAATGGACCTTCACCACGATTGACTATGTGTAAATATGTGTAATCCTAATAACTACATAGTAGCTACTTCATTAAACAAATGAGAATTCTCTCTTAGTTATTGCTACACCCGATTCCGCTCTTCAGCAATAAAATCTACCACTGAATGATTATTCCACCAGTCAACAATGCTCGGCCTCCAAGAACGAGAACGCACGTGGTTCTGAAGAAGCGACCGTCACCAAACCGTGTTGTCGCCTTATTGTTACGCAATGTTAACCTATTTTGATAAGACGGCGCCCGAAGGACGTGCGGGTGCGCAACCTGCCACACGAGCTTCAAGGAGACTGTCAATAAACCTCAAGTTGTTCTACGGGTGTACATTGTCTGTACGTAGAATAATTAAACTGGGAGCAATTCGAACACGATGCCGTATACTCGCGTGAATTAGCTCAGGATAAATCATTCGATCCCTTGATTATTTTCTAGAATCACTGCTCTGGACTGTTATGAATATTCGATCTAACTGTAGTGGAATATAATTCATAATGAGGTCAGTAGTATGTCAAGTTGTAAAGCGTGTTTAAATTGGTCTCCATTCGTCTGTTATTGGCCTACTGTGGTATGTGGATCAAGGCACCGTCGTGGTTCGTCAACACAAAAACCGGGGACGTTGTCTAAGCAACAAAAAATTGCAGTTGCTTCCATCGAACTGTCGGTGTAATTGATATATTATAATGGATTCCTCGATTTTTTTTCGACCAAATAAAAATTGGGACCAAGACCCCTCCCTCATTTGATAACCACGTTTCCACGTCTCGGGACACCCAGATCCGCCTCCAAAACATCAGCATCATGCCAAGGTGATCCTCCGACCTTTACAGTCCCCGAAACCAAACCTCGTCCCACTCGATATATTAACGCCGAGTCAATCCTCTAAAATATCAATTTACCGGTTAATGTCAAGAGTGTAACGGCCTGCAGCGACTGAATTCGGCGCCCCAATGCATCACGATTACAGTCTACTAACTGACAGACGAGTGAGGACCTTTCAATCGAGTAGTTCCGCAACAATTAAAACTTGAACGTTGCACAATTGATAGTGCAACTGAACCTTTGCCTGGCCTTCGCCTACATGGTTTCTTTCCGAAGAATATGCATTTATCAAGAGTGCGATTCGAGTGACGATCGCGTTTAATGTATTTATTACCAACAAGTGAATCGTGATGGGAGAGGAGTCAAAAATATTTTTGTGAACTCAACTAAAACTACAAAGAAGAACTAAACTTGAAATCTCACTGGTATTGTCACAAGACTATCAAAAGACGAACTGATATTTTTATTCAATCTCTATATACCTACAAAAGGTTACCAAGTGTGGTAATTGTATCAACTCCTCACAACACCATCCCCCTCAAGTTCTTTAGAGTCCGCACCAGCTGGGACCAACTTGTCTGCATGAACCAAAAACCAAAAGGCATTTCCGTTGCCCCTTCCCTTTCGAAATACGACATACGAGAGCGTTTTGACAAGCTGGCAATGGCCAATCCACGATGTCTGGAGTTTTGGGCAAATCCCTACTCTACGCTGAAGTCGGAAGTACCAGACGAAATCTCCTACTTGATATCTCGGTCTTTCTGCGCGCATATCATACTGTCACTTAACTGCGTCTGAAGCATTTACAATCCGCTTCCTGGCAATCTCATGCATTTGCACTAATTGGTCCTTCAACCTTTGGGCGTAAGCGGTCCAGGGTACAGTATCAGATGGGGTAGGCCCCACTAGCAAGTGCATGGGAAGTGTGAACTCCCTCTCGATAGGCGAAGAGGACACTTTGTGAAGTAGTCTACGACCATTATGATATTAGATTTAACAGGAACAAGTTGGTTTGTGATTCCGGTACTGTATACTTTTTATCGTGTTGGACATAAGTACATGTCATATCTTCAAAATAATACTAATCTTTCAAATATAAAGTCTTTGCAATATTGTAAACAATGGTACAGTGAAATGGTAGTTGAGTTCAGAATAACTCGCTCATTAATGTAAGGTTTCTTCAGAAGTCGTCTACTTTCTGAGCTAAAGGAGGATCTGAAGAAGTTATCGTTCTGGATTTTTTCCTCTCAGGGACCCTCAGTTTTTCAGCGGTTAACTGACAGGAGTAAAGCTTGGTTCACATGGATCCGTAACGTCCGTACTGCGTAGTGCGTAACGGCACCTGATTGGCTGGAGCAAGGGTATAGAGTGGATAGGGTCAGATTCACTTTTGGAGCGGACTGTCATCATCTGAAAAATCAGATATTTTACGCATCGCAATACCTTCTGCGCACGCCCTCCCGGGACCGATTTGTTATCTCTCGTTTTTCACAACACGAAATATCCTGTTCTAGGGGTTCAGTGGGAGGGCGATTTCAAAAGATTGTAGGGAGAGAGGAACAACTGTGTGACAGTCATAAAACCTGGTAAATAATGAAATTTTATATATTTAGGTACATGATGAAATTTTAAATGTACTGAAGAGGAAAGCGGAATCGAAGGAGGAATATGAATCTGGTAAGTTTCCTTTTCTAAGAGGTAAGAATTCTAAGAGTTCTTCTTCAACATTTTGGATTGGTACAAGATGATCTAGAGGACTTGTTGTGGCAGAAGTTCTATAGGAAAATGGAAATTCTGATCGAGAAATTTGGTACTCAACTGATACATGAACGAAATTTTAAATGAGTGAATTTTTAAATGAAATGAATCATATTTATAGATTTGGGGGATACATGAACCCGTTTTGTACGTTTCGTACTTCATGCAGTTACGTACATAATGTACATCACTAGTTAAATACCTATTCCATATGTCATATTCGCATTATGCGTAGCCGGCAAGGGGCCAATATATCAACGGTATGTGAATGACCGCGGGCAGAAAAAAGAACAACAACGTATTGAACTGAACTGTTATAATTGTCGAACGTAGATATAAGTTGATGAACTGATATAAGTTGATAGAACGTAGAAAGACAAAGCACGCGGTATGAAAGAAGTACAATACCGAAAGCAACACGAAAAACTCAGCGATAACAGCAAAATAAAATACAATCAATAACATGGATCATAGTGAGTGATATGAACAGGTGGATACAATAAAGCTCATGGAACTATAACGATTGACTGGCCGCCAGGAGCAGTGCCGGACACATTGTGAAGCTAAGGCTGAACAGTATGAAAAAAGATCAAATAACTGCGTTTGTTGACAGTCTCCGATTTCTGTATGTAAAACTTTAGAATCTTAGACGCCGTTTCGACATTGGTGACGTTCGACGAAGTTCAACTCTGGCTCAACCCATGAATTGTTGTCTTAACTTTCCATATGAACACCATATGAATCCCAAATGAAGATCCTCCTTCACATCGGCATCGTTGAACTTTCAGCGGAGTTTGAGTTTACAACCACCCCACACTAATTGGTTCAATCTCAATGACAAATGACAAATCACCACTACAATCACTGGTTCTTGATTCATATTTCTACCCTCCTAACGACGCGAATGAGAAATGAGAGGTCTCGTTTTCCAGCTCACAACCTTCGCGAGCTACAGCCGTCGAGGGCACTCTATTCCGAATGCAGTCCTCCGAGAGGTGTTATTATGATTTATGACCGCCTCGACCATCTTTCCCCCGAGAAGATTCGCCCATTACCGTGCTCGACCGTCCGCGGTCACTTTAATCCCGGCGTTTAGACCGTAAAGCCGGGCAGGAAACCGTCCGTTTGCCACGTCGTACTTCCGAGGCCGCAGGGATGCTCGGATGGGAAGCAGCAGAGCGGACGTGAGTCAATAGGAAGAAGCGATGAAAAGGTTCTCTCGTTTGTTCGAGTCAGAAGCGTGAAAAAGGTGACGGCTGTTTTGAAGGCCTCGGCCGTGTGAAGAGTCTTCGTCTTATTTCTTTTATATTCTTTAATATTTTTTTCCTATCCACCTTGAAGCATCCACTAAAAATCCTCCTCAGGACTCCCAAATGAAGTAGCTCGGTTTGAGCCAGTCGTCTTTCCATAGGTTCAACCCAAGTTGAATCTCTCTACTTGAATGTATACCAAAGACATTGAGTCCTGCCACTATTGCTGAGTTCTTGATAACCATGATCCAGTGTTACAGAGCAGCATATTAGGAGCATTCTTGAGTTGCTCGATCGAAACCGCTCATCACTGAGTTTCAACTTAATCATCCTATATCATTTATAATCATGGGTAAAACAAAAACATTTCATGACTCACCAATTATAAATTCTTGAATTGTTTGGTTCAAACCAGATGGCCAGTTAGTTCTATCACGATCATACAAAAGTTATATATCGTCGAAGAATCAGCAACACCACCAAGCTCGTTTTTCACAACTTTTCAGGAGAGAGAAAAAAACCAATTTTTTCGTCCATCAAGGCCTAATTGACTGAAGTTTTATCTCGATATCCATGATGAATGATATCTATTCATCATAGATATCGAGATAAAACTTCAGTCAATTAGGCCTTGATGGACGAAAAAATCGGTTATTTCTCTCTCCTGAAAAGTTGTGAAAAACGAGCTTGGTGGTGTTGCTGATTCCTCGACGATATGTCCTTAGTTCCTGAGCTAAAGGGTCGAAGATTGTGGTGACATGTTCTCTCCAAATACTGTACGGGCTTACCAAACACCTGCACCTGCACCTGGTTGTTCACCTGTTCATCGTGTTTTTCAGGAATCGATACCAATTCTTCACTTCTTTATCGCTTATTCAACTCGTGAACCCTTAACCATCCCCGTATGGTCGAAGAGACTTTTCAATCGATACAAACAAGTCAATTCAAATTGAAATTAACTTTTTTTGAAGTTCGTCTTCGTTTTTCGAGTGCGGAAAATTGGCACATACAGGAAGGATGATAAAGCGTTCAATTTTCTTTTGGCACGGTTAGTTCTTCGACCGACAGAAGCCTTCTCGGGCTGAGGGCACATTAGCGATGTCTCCTTGACATCGTTGTAATGGAGGCGACAAGCGAATTATTGCGCCGCTGAGACCTCAATAGGATTGGATCTATTTGTCGAACGACGGGTCCGTACTCATCTTACTATGATCGTGAATATTGAGTACGTACCGTGGATAATTATGTTGAACATAAAAAAAAGGTCATGCAGCATGGAAATAAGAGCGAATTTTCGAAAAAATAACTGGTTTTAATGGGCAATCTTAAACTGAATCTTATTGGGTAATTAAGTGTAGGTATTCAAGTATGAAGCTATTCGGTTAATTCGGTATGCATCAGGTGTGGTGCTCTCCGACTAAAGACCGGTAGGCACTTACGGTTGCCTTCTAATTAGTCACTTTTCAAATATAAAATCTTATGTACAACTATAATCGTGACAAATTTTCATCCCATTTTTTTGCCGAGTAATACCTCAGTTTATAGATCTTTCAATGCTGAACACGATGGTGAAGTCAGAAGTGCCATATCTCATTTTGTTATGAAACTAGAGCAGTTGAACCGCGAAGAACATCCTGAACTCAAGTAACAACCATGTTTCTTCATCTTCAATGTGGTCCAGTTAGTGAACAGGGTAAGATATCGCAATTCACCGTCGCGTTCCGCGCAAATAAAACCTGACGAATGAGGTGTCAATTCTCAGACTGTTTCATTTGGGGAATTTATGGGGAATTTTTCCGCCTTAAAACTCCCCTAAACACCCCTTAGAGTGGCCTGGTTCTGCACATCTACGGACGTAGCCTTTCGATTGCCAGGACGGATATTTTGTGCAAATTTGAACTATTTATCTCAATTCTACCGAGAGTTGTCGCCTCGAATGACAATACATAAACATAATATATGTATATATATTACACACACCACCATTTCTTCTCGGGCTGACGACGCTGTAAAGCGAAAATTTCCACTTTCATCTAGTTTTTCCAAATTTTCGTAAGTGTTTACTATAATTTTCATCCTCCTGTACGTTCATTCAAGTTCATATATATATATATATGTATATACATGTGACATTTTGTGTCTTTCGGCAGTGAATTCAGGATGGTCTGAAACGGATTTTGGTATAAAACAAGTAGGTTTAACAAGTTAGAACACATTGTTGGCTGCTGTAAAGATATGTTGTAGATAGATATCGTGGGGTATGGGGATCTTGTGGCTATTGGTAGTATATTTTGACTTCTCTTGTAACTACTCTCTGTACTCTCGAGTCCTTAGTTAATAATCCAGCGAATAGGTTACGTTGGGTTTTTAAGACCAGAGTAGTGGTAAAGTTGCGATGGCGAATCTTGAAACGAAACGATCCAGCCAGAAGTCCATAATTGGCTTCTCCTTTCATCACTCGCGAGTTCAAACGTGAAAGTCAACGAGAAAGGAGTCGGGGCGGGTTCAATTCTCTCCTTTCCTTTTCCTTCCGCAACCGTGAAACCCCGACCTTGGTCGTCATATCGAACGTCGGGTCGACAACCCTGGGGCGTAGATTCCTCTTTCAACCCTTTCGCGATCTCTTGGGTAATAATAATTGTCGGTTAGATGAACACGACCCTTAACCTGTATCGTGTTTCTAGAACTTACCTTTTGGTTTATTTCGTAATAGAACGTTATCAACACGGGCGAAGCAAACGTCGTTGAAAATCAGGCTACCGCATCCCGCTTCACCAGTATATTTATGTGATAAAGGGCTTTTCTTCTAATTAATATTAGATAAAACAAACGATTTAATTACGGTTCTCTCACACCTCGATCATATACAAAATATCATATAAGTATCAGTATATTTACTCTCTAATCGAGAGTATTACAGCGGCCCTATTATCGAAGTCCTGTTCTTCTGCAAAGAATCCTTCGGGAAGAATATTTCGTAAAACGCCTTTGCGGAGAGACGCCAATTTTATCGATTTACTCATCAGTTGTCATCGCAGGTCCCAACTGTCGTCCAACCTCAGACTTCAGGTTATAATTATTCTAAAAAATATACAGGGCGTCCCAGTTAAGATGGTCCAAACTTCAGGGTTCAATTCTACGATCGATTTCCGACAAAAAATGTCTCTTAGCAATTTTTCGAAAAACGCTTTGTTTTTTGAGTTATTCCACTTTTCAGATAGTTCCACTTTTAGTTTCTTTCCACATTTTTTCAGTAATATGGCTATAACTCCCATAAATATTGACTTAAAGTTAAAACAAGGGTACCATTGGAAAGAGCATTAAATTTCCTATAAGATAATGTCTCCACTCCCACCACTCATGTCTCCAAACTGGGATTTGGTTTGTTTTTTCCGAGCCCAAACTTGAAATTTTGTTTTCAAGGATTTTCACCTAAATCGTAGGGAGCAAAATCGATGCGGACCAAAGGAAAAACGTCTTCAGATTCTTTTTTCAACGATATATCATTTTTTGTGTTTACCATAGCTATTTGAGGAGAAAATGGCATCTGAATGCGAGTATTGAATGCACTATTCGATTCAGCGAGTAGAATGAAGTCAACTTCTCTTGTTATTAGCATGAGGAGGGGGGATATGTAGCGTGCAGCATCCTTTTCAAATTTCACGATTTTCGCATTCAGATGCCATTTTCTCCTCAAATAACTATGGTAAACACAAAAAATGATACATCGTTGGAAAGCTAAGAATCTGAAGATGTTTTTCCTTTGGTCTGCATCGATTTGGCTCCCTACGATTTAGGTGAAAAGTTTTAGTGAATTTCGAATCACTTATGAGGTAAAAACAAAATGTCAAGTTTGGGCTCGAAAAAAACAAACCAACTCCCAGTTCGGAGACATGAGTGGGGCATTATCTAATAGGAAATTTAATGCTCTTTCCAATGGTACCCTCTTTTTTTAACTTTAAGTCGATATTCAAGGGAGTTATAGCCATATTACTGAATAAATGTGGAAAGAAACTAAAAAATCTTAAAAGTGGAATAACTCAAACAACAGCGTTTTTCGAAAAATTGCTAAGAGACATTTTTTGTCGGAAATCGATCGTAGAATTGAATCCTGAAGTTTGGACCATCTTAACTGGGACACCCTGTATAATATCATAATATCTTTGCCATCATTAATGCAGAGGTTCAAATAACGTTCAAATGTTGACCTGGAGACTGTTCACGACAATGAGATTTGAGGTATATATGGCTCAATTGTAGGCATTTAAAATGACGAAAACCCGATGTAAACTTAGAGTCGCCCATAAATTGATTATTTAGATGTATTTGAAGTCTGATTGATCTTATTTGAAAATTTGGAATTAAGCTGTACTAGTATGTCTGTAAGCTTCGATATGGACTGATATTGATTACAGCTTTTGTTGAACGATACCCTCTTACACACTTTTACCTCGTCACCCATTTATTTCGATTGGCCGTTTTCAAATCCAATTTCCTTCGTAATATGCCAAAACAACTCACAAAAAAAGGATTTCTCAGGCTGGATTTTTCTTTTCCGACTAACGTAACAGTTGGGCGGTAGGTGGTTTATCCAGTCATTCTTCAGCCAGCGTATATCTCCAACGCACGGAAACCACTCACATTATTGGTTTCTACGGAAAAGGGGAGCGTTGGAGAAAAGAAAATGGGGGAGAGGATGGAAGGCTGTAAGAAACAGTAGCTGTTTCTTCCTCAGTATAAACTTGTTGGTTTTTCGGTCTTATAGTTCTCTCTCCGCTAAGGGCACCGTGGAAAGAAAAACCTCTTATGCGCCTTCAGGGCTTGTCGTATTGATAAAAGATCGCTATAATATTGATGGTTGGAGAAAGGGAAGAAAAACGTTTTTCGCCGGCCACAAGTTTTCCTTCAATCAAAAAAGCATTTACGGACTTCCCTCTCATCTTTCTCCCCCTTGTCGAGATTCGTGGGGACCACTCGTAAACCTTTATCGTATTACTTCGTGAGACATGGCATATGAAGGGTGAGGGGTTACGACCAGTTCTTCCTACTTCTTCCCCACTACGAAACTTATCTCTTTACAGTACATCGAACGCCCCATGTTCAGGTTCACTGAACCGAAATCTAGATCGAGTCGACAAGCTAAGGCAAATTCCACTAGACCGGTATCTACTTACTACTCTTCGCAATTATAATTACGTAGCCGTTCAAGTGCATTCGATTTTTGAGAGATTACATGATGTATAATTGAGGGGTTTCTGGCAAGAACACGATTAATAAATAAATAAAAAAGAGTTTTCAGTAAATGAAAAAACTGTTTACCGTGTTTACACACTACTATAAATTTGAATTTCATTCTGTATTCGATGTTTACAGTCAGGATGAATGCCAGATAACTTTGGATGAGCATAATGCAATATTTTTTTATGGGATTGGCGAAAAACGATATGACTTGTTATGTTTTTGTAGAATTCCACTAAGAAGAAGACAAGTCAAAGAAATGCTGGTAATTGAACAAAAATTATGATTTTTCTCATTTTTATTGTTTTATTCAACATAGTTAATGACTCACAGAATGCATAAGAAACAAGAAGCAGAATTTAAAAAAAGGTTATGGGACAATCATCGGCACATCCATCACTCTGGTCATCATTGTCGATATATAAGTTGGAGTCCTTTTCTTCTGGATCACCAATATGAGTAAGATCATTCAGAAGGTAGTCATAGAACGATTTACTCTGAAGATTTTGGAGATATGGGATGATGTTCCTCAGATCCTCGATTTTAGCTGGATTCAGCCCAAGATGTGATGTGCAAAGTGGAGACAGGTTCAGGAGGTTTATGTGTCTCACTGGTATCATGACATATCTGGCCCATGTTCCATATTGTGAGTTTTTCAGCTAGACTGACTTGCCCTCACAAGATATCTGAAGCATGCGCATTTTTTGAAGTTTGAATCGTGGTTTCGGTGACTTCATAAAGAAAGGTTCCGTGGTTGCTTTCATATTTTTGAAATCTTCATGGGTGAATTTGTTTAGCTTGAATGGGGTTGGGACCTTTCGAGGCACCAAGATTTTTTCGTCCCACACTTTTGGTACTTCCGCAGTCGACGTTTTTGATTGGGAAACACATAAAACTGGATTGATAACGCATGATATGATCCATAACAAAGAAGAGCAGCAACGGGAAGCAAAAGAAGTTTGTTCCATTTCATCATTATTTTGACTAGTCGTGTTCTTGCCGAAACACTCATGACTTGTCTTGTTGAAGAAACGCCAGTCTTTCCGAGGTCCCCACTGGCTGAAGAGTTATGTTTTTGGTATAGGCGCATATTCAGGATCGCAGGTATGTTCAGTGGCCACAAGATGGCATCACAAACTCAAAACTCGTTTTTCTTGACTAATCGTGTTTTCGCCGGAAACCCCTCAATTTACACTTTATTTTAAAATCAAATAATTACGCCATTTACATAACTTAATAACAATTTACATGTGCAGCAGTCACCATTATTTTGTTGCTAGTTCAGATAAGATTTTCCGGCTCGAAGGTGAAGGAATGAACACTATGACCGTATTGTCGAGCTCCGTCCATACAGCTTTATTTCATAGTGTTCCATTGTCACTTGATTTAGCGTCTTTCTCCGGAGGATCTGAAATATTAATGACAGTTTGACTTAATCTAAGTACATGGTATTCAGTAAACTACATATATTCCGTTGACAGATAGCAACATGCGTGGTGTCCAAATTGCCTTGCAACGAAATCCCAACTTCTAAAAAGCTACGAATCCATACAAGTCTTTCGTAAGGCCCGAAATGTCTCAGCCTAAATAACATTTAATGATCGCACATCTCTTGAGAGCCTTCGCTTCTACGACTTTTATGATCGACGTAGCTACCTGCATCTCCTTCGTACCGAACAGTGTCGAGTGATTAAACGCGATGATGAGCATGATGAACTTGTTATTTTGTAACACCCTTATACCGCGTAGATATTCACCATGTCAAGGCTGTTCGGTGTTCAGAGGTTATTACGTGGACTGTATAATAATAATGGTTTCTGACTGGCAAGGGGGGTCTCATCTAAGTATTTACCCTCCGTCTGGCAGTCCCGAGTCCCGGCCTTGGAAGCGTGCGTCTCGCTCAACTCTTTATTTTCTTGTAGCAAATAAAACCGTGACATATACTCGTATGTCAGGAAGAACGGAAATTTTAAAGCAAGTCTAGAATTAACACTCGATAAAATTACTACCACCCACCGTGCAATTTTGCCACCAGTATTAAACAATTTTGAATCGGTTGTGTTGATTTTTCATGGTGGTGTTGAAGGCAGTGCATGGAGTACAGAAAAATCTGATATTTACACCGGTCAAGGGTATAACAATATCTATATCAGTTAGGTGAGAGGGTAGCCGTTATAACTCCTAACTCTGTAGAGGACACGGGTCGATGTTCCCTGGAGATCAAGCAGTTTAATCATTCCAAGCCGCCAGACCACAGATTGGTGTTTAATGGGTTCGTTTGATATTGAAATGACTGTTGTATTGGTTTGATTAGCCTCAGATAGCATTATTGTTTATTTTATCTCAATATTAATTGAGAGAACACAATATGCTATTGCAGTATTAGTTTGCTTTGTTGCAAATATCACAACCACAGGATTTTCCACACAATCTTCCATCCTGGTTTGGTTATCAGACAAGTCTTTCCCTAATATACTCGTTAGCCATCCTCAATTGCGAAAGGTCGAGGAAAATTAAATAACAATCTTTATACGACGAATGGACACCGAAGTATAAAGTCGGAGTTTCATCTACAAGAAATTTCCCAGGAGCATTCTGAGAGGGATCTCCTTATATCACGATTCTAGTAATAATGGTCCCTACCAGGCAAACTGTTTGCAAGGTACATCACGTTGATCGTGGTGAAAGAAGACGTAACTGATGTTCCACGAAGTAGTTTTAAATCAATTAGCGTGAGCTGGGGGAAAATCGTGAATCTTTGGACTAAGACATTAAATGAGTCATTGTGCATCAGGTTGGCTACGTCTATAATACTTCGCACTCGATAGAGAAACACTCAGTAAAAGTATGTACTGAGTATGTAGGTATATGTTGTTTAAAATTAATTATCGAGTTGGACAAGCAGGATACAGAGCTTTGCAATGACCAAAACTATTTGGAGGGATTGAACTAATATCAATCCATCAACATTCCAACTGAGTCCTGAGCAGACTTACGTAGTTCATGTGTATCACTGGAATCTACGTATCCAGAAATACCTACCGGTCCATTATATACGCACAAGCTTGTGCGCGATGCAATCATAGTGCAACCCGCACAAAGTTGTACGAATAGTGTTAGTGCGCAGTGTTACAGACATTGTGCGAAAGCTCTTATGCCAGCTAATCACACTTTATGACCAATGAATGAAATAACCAAGACTTTAATCATGTAATTATAATTCGTCAATAGAAAAAACACTGTCACGCAGCATGGCTTATAAGAGCGAATTTTCGAAGAGACAACTAGTTTTATGTAAAATGTTCTCATTTGACTGGTTTTGTAATAAATGTTGTCTCGATTTTTCGCCGTGAAACATCTCTTATAGATTTTTCAACGCTGAACACAATAGTGAAGTCAGAATTGCGATATCTCAATCCGTTATCACATTGGAGCAGATGAACAGTGAAGAATATCTCAAGTAACAAACCCGTTTCTTCATCTTCAAAGTGCTCCAGTTCGAGAACGGAATAAGATATCGCAATTCTGATTTCGTCATCGTCTTCAGCGTAAAATACCTTTGAAATGATGTGTCCTATTCCATTTTGGGAATTTATTGGTAATTTTTCTCCCTTAAAACTCCCCCCCACCTCCATTAGAGTTGGCCGATTCGGCCCATCTCCAAACTTAGACTTTCGATTGCCAAGACGGATGATTTTTTGTGCAAATTTGAATTTTGCACTTTCACTTTCACATTTCAATTCTATCAAGTATTATCGTCTGGAATGACACATACTTACTCATAAATATATATATTTTTAGCGAGTTTTCGAAGAAAAGGTTTCGAAGAAATTGTTCTCGGTTAAAAATCTTTAAAACTCGAATTTACGAAACATTTTCGGTATTTTGGTATGAAATGTCGGTATGAAAGTTTTAAATTTTTTGGACCGAGAACAATATCTTCCTTTTCTCCAAAAATTCGCTAAAAATAAAAGCATAGGTGGCTCAAACAACTTATCACTAAGAACTAACAGCATGTACGACCATCGAGAAAGAGTTTGTCGGAAATTTTACGTCACATTTTACCTCATTTATTTATGTACCTGCGACATCAACATTTCACCTAAGTCGAATGATACCTTTCACAGATTGTGCAAATAATGTGTTTGTTTGGTTGCACAATTTGTGTTGGTCTACATGCATCTCTTATCGGCACAAAATTGTAGGAATTTCCACTTGGTACCAATAATTACCCGTTTTTGCGTACAAGATGTGCGTTGTAGGAGCACGGGAAGCTCGCGTTCAACACCGCGAGAACCTCCGCCTGACCCCGACCTTGAGGCGGGGCTTGGATCCTCGAACTTGACATAGAAAACCGCGAGAGGGAGACCTCCCGAGTTTTGAAAAGGTTATAAATACAAATCGCGGGTACTCACATCACATTTTCCCCCGACTGCAGCGGCGTTTTTACGTTCCCAGAACCAATAAAACTGTCGTGAAAGGAGCGTATTACTTGTTTATGCTTATTTCCCAAGGAGTTATCTCACCGTTTACGGTCTGAAGATACTCACGGCCGTCATTTCGCTCCTAAAACAACTTACGTGGTGATGGTTTCAGAATTATAACCGGGACCATTATCAATTGAAATCCAAGATGCCATAATATGACATTTTGTTAGCTCTGTTTCCGAAGCTGATCATCCACCATAACAACCATATCTTAGCTCGCTACTAAACCAGTTCACCAGCTATCCACGTTAAATGTTAGATAACGTTATTCCAACGTTCCTGAACTACAACGACTATGGACTGCCTTGAAACACCGCCCTTAGAAGGATGCACGTACCTTAAATAACATTTCGCAGCTTAGTATTTAATATTTAAAAAAATACATATTTGACATTTTTTTAAATAATTTAAAATATACCAGCTCGAGTGAAAAATGCAGACATACTAAGTTGAAGACTCTCGCAAAGTAAAGGGCAGTAATAACATAAGGAACATAAGAGTTTTGGTTAATTGCTCTGCTCTAAAATTCCGTTATTAGAATTGTAATATTTATGTACAAAAGAAATTTTTCTATCGTCAGATAACAGTTATTAGAGCGCGTAATGTTGATTAGATATATGCTGAAATGGGGCTGCACAATATGACTTGGTGATAACGTTTAGAATTATCTTCAGGATGTTGTAAGTACCGCGATAACGTGGTTCGACCCATGTCCATCGTAAACCGTTTTGGTTAACTGCGACAGCGGGAGGGTCCCTAACACGATGAGGATATTTACTCGATTAGAGCTGAGGGCAATAACGGACGAGGTGCTCAACAGGGCAATCACGAGAGACGAACCTCCAGGTGGTTTCAGGCAGGAATTCGACATTCTCTTGCGGCTAACTGAAGCGATGAACTGAACGACGCGAGTCACACTCAAACGCTTATTGATAAAGGCCACATCAGAAATAGATGGAACAAGTAGAAAGAAACGCCCCTTTGAGGACGAATCTTCTGCAAACAAGGCCTTTGGTCCTGCTGCTTTCTGGTAGAATTGATGATATTTTCAACACCATACACCTCTTAAATGTTGATCTTTCAGTCGTTTCGATGTGGGCACAGAGGAATGGAACCAACATCGATCCAGCTAAATCTGAAGCAATAATTATTTCTACAAAGTCTGTACCCTCAGATTTTGCTCCACCCATACTTGTGAGTGGATCTCTCATTCCATATTCAAAGTCAGCCGTCAGCCTTGGGTTACCTAGTCATTGACGATACCATTTCTTGGAACCAGCATAATGGGCCCGTAGAAGAATTTTTAGCTTTCTCCACCCACTTCGCAAACTTAGTCAATTCATCCCCTCCTAACCTTAAAAGACAATTGATCGTTAAGTTAGTTGCACCCAATTTTCTCTATTTTGATACTATTTTCTCCCATTCCCTCTCTTCTTCAAGTGCCCAAAAATTGCTTGCAGCCCCTAACGCCTGTATTCGATTCATTCTCAACATCAAACCTAGTGATTCTGTAGGAAATCTAAATATTTTTCCCTCCCCTTGAAAAACTATTTCGACCTCCACCACCTCATTTGTATTTTCAACATTTTGAATAATTATTCCGTCCCACCCTACCTGCATAATACTATATCGAAAGCATCATACCCTGCTCAAATGCACTCATAATTCGTCACACCACCTCCAATTTTCTATTATTCGCGTTTCAACGTACGTACAATCCAAAAATCCACCCACTGCAATATTAGGTAGGCTTGTTGTAGTTGATATCTGGTACCATCAAAATCTCTGTTTATTCCAATCGTACTCATTTTGTTACAGGTATGTCTGCTGGGGCGTCCTTGAAGTTCTCTCTCTCCAGGTATGAAAAAATCAATAGTTTTCAATAAAATGATAGTCATTACTGAATGATTTCTAAATTTCCACTTATACTGATACCTGTATAATAAAACAGTATACGACAAATAAAATGTATTTAATGTAAAATCGTACATATTGACATTTTCATGTCTTTCATAATATGGCACATAACTCAAAAACCGTTACGAAAATTGACTACAGAAATTGTCCCAAATGAGTTTCTGACGATTTCCGCGTACAACCGAGTCGTTGCTAGGGGAATAGTACTTTGTCATTTGTCATCGGACAAAAACCGTTCACCATTCGTTGGAAACCTCTCGATTTATAGAACTAGAATACAATGTATTCAATACATTCCTCTCACTCGGTTGTCGCCCTTCGAAAAGCTGAGATATGCGCATGTGTTGATACACAAAGTTATTCACAAAATGTTTATCGATGGCGATCGCAAACCTCTGCAAATCTTCTTCACAAACGGCGACATTTTCCTGTGGTGGGGGGGGGGGGGGGGGATGACATGAAAATGTCTCAATGTGTTGCAGACTCGTATGCAAGCATTTGCATTGGTTTTGTGAAGATCACACTTATGTCTAGATCACTAATGATTGAATAATTGTTATTATGAATATAATTAATTAATAAATGATCTGTTGAGATGTTTCACCCACTTTCGTTTGCGTTTTCTATCTTCGACGTACAAACGTTTGGCAGCACTGGCGGAAATGGTGTGGAGGGGGAGTCGAGTGTTACAGTAGTGGTGTGGTGTGTTGTGGTGTAGTGTGGAGAGGTATGGAGTGGTGTGATCGTTAGTGACTCCACTTCTCCAGCCCCTTCTTTCGTCTCCGCCCCCCCCCCTCCCCGCCAACAAGCCACGCCGCTCCATCTGGAACGATCAACCCCCACCCGGCACAGACAACAGCCACCCGGCACAGGCAACAGCCACCCGGCACAGACAACCCCCACCCGCCTTCCCACACATGACGTCCAACCACAAACTAAAACCGCTTGTCATCCTTCCCGCTCTCTTTCACCTCCACGTCCGATTACCACCAGTGATTTAACATTTGAATGACTAACTTTGTAACTCACTTTTTTGTTTATAATGAAGAATTCAATTTTAAATCTAAACACTAAATATTGATAAATATCTGGTTGTTAAACATTTCATTTATTTTTCTAATAGTCTTGAAAGTCAGTTGAAAAGCATACTTTTTTTTTTTTTTTTTTTTTTTTAATTTAAAGCATTTATTAGTGAAATTCATAAGCATACAATTGTACTATACTAATCCAGGAAAAAGGCAACCCTCCACTTTAAGTCATAGACTTGTGTAGTTAATACTAAAAGCTTACTATTAATACATACCAGCTTAGTAGTTCTACATCAAACAAAAAATGATTGTAATAACAAAAAGAAAAATTACCTTATTACTATTTATACATATTTTGCTTAATATTTCCAGATCATCAAAAACGTAACGGAAAAACACTTTTAGTGACACAGAGCCAGAAAAAAAAGAAAAATAGACAATAGTTAGACTTAATAGTTAGTTTTTCTTAATAGTTAGTTAGCATACTTAATACTTAGTTTTCTAGCTTGTCGAAAATCTCGATGCTCCAACTTTTCAATCTGCCGAGGGTCCAGATATTCAATGAACTGAATCACACTAGTTATGGATCAATCCTTTCTGACTTCTCCTAAGCGCAAACCTTAACAATTATAAAATCCGAGGTCGATGACAATTGCATAAGTTTATCCCCATTTCATAAAAGAAACTTTTCAAACGCGATCAGTATTGATATTCCGCTCGCTTGACATTTCATTCGTCGAAACTTGCCTATCACGGTATGAAGTGGTATGCGATCCATTTCCCAACGAGTCGGCAGATATCTGAAGAACCCACTCGTTCCTGACAATCCGGTACCCCTCCGCTCAGAACTCCTTGTAAATGAAGGTTCAGGACAGCATTAACCAGTAAATACTAAAAGAGAAATGAACCGTAGGCACCTCTCCGCTCCTTCCTTCCTACTCCGATAGGACAAAGCTCGCCATTTACTGAAAAGACGTTCAAGGCACAAAAGCATTTTCGCTTGCCAAGCACGTTTTCTTCCCAACTTAGTATTGTCCTGGCGAAACCTTCTAATATCTCGGACGTCTCTTTCGAAATAATTTCCAATAGTTTCCTGGACGACATTTTTGCTCCTACCTCATTTCTATCACTGTCCACTGTTTCTTATTTCTGTTTTATTTTATTACGTCTCTGTTGGGTATGAGGAACGAAACGCTATTCATTCCTCGAAACCTTCATTCAAAGCCGGATGGAAACGAAAGCCCGAGCATTGAAACGATCTTGTTCATCTGAGAATTGATTTATTTCCAAGTTATGAATAAGAAATAACACGTCCGTAATTGTACCAAGATTTCTGTTGTAAACAATAAAACCAACATTCTTCCGTTTGCCAAGAAGGAACAAATAATTATTACTGGCTTCTCCTTGCCAGTAAAGGCATTCTGCAGCGTGAATGCCTTGGTTGTTCTTTACAAGGCTTTAGTTCTTCCCCTCCTGGAATATGCATCCCCGGTATGGACACCCTGCTATGCAGTGCACAAATACACGTAAAGTAAAGTAAAGTAAGCAACCATTTAAGGTTGAATTTCCGTCCGACTGCCGTTTTTAGGCGTCGCGGACGTCATCGTCTGTCCACCTAGGTGGATCAGAATTGTTCCGACGATTTCGCTTACAAAGCTACTCATTGCCTCGCCCCCTTGAGTTGAGAGGGGATCGCCGTACAGAAGCGTGATAAAATTACTTGGACGGGAGACCCACTTACCGGCGGTCACCCATCCAAGTAACATCCACGCCCGACGTCGCTTAACTTCCGTGATCTGACGAGAACGGGTTCGTTGCGACGCCTCCATGCGTCCATGTGTCACCAGTCAGCAATGACCAAACTCATGTCACAAATACGCGTTGGAGAGAGTGTAGAACAAATTTCTTCGATACGTGGCGTATAAGCTTGGCATTGCTTCAAACGATGTGAACTACGAATACCTACGTGGAGTTTGCCGTTTGCTGCCCCTTGAGTAGCGTCGTTGCATGGCTGACCTCACTTTGCTGTTTAAACTCTTAAACAATCTGGTCTCCTGCCCTGTTCTTCTATCCAGAATTAATCTCCGGGTTCCACGGTTGTCTGCACGTTCTTCGCCGCTGTTTGGTGTTCCTTTCTCGCCGAAAAATTACCAGCTCAACCGCCCCCTTCGTCGTATCCCAAGAATTGCAAATCTCTTTTTGAATTTGAATCCCGATTTTGACTTTTTTAATGACTCCCTCTCGAAGTTGAAGACTGTAGTTTGCAATACCCCCAGTGCCGTCCTATAGTAAATTACCCATGTTTCATATCCGTGGTGCCTAAATTGTAAAGTTTTTATCATTTCTTCCTTTTCCATAATCATATTTCAGTTTTGTAACAATTATAATCTGTCTGTATCACTAACCATTAATGTAATTGGGCTTGCCCGTAAAAATGAAATAAATAAATAAATGAAGTAAATAGCAAATCGATTTGAAAGAATTGGATTCAAAAGTACGTACCGGACAAGAAGATTATAGGCTCAAGTTGTTACTCCATGGCGCACAGTGGTGCAGATACATAATGTATCTGCTATTTCATGGTATTCCCACGTCTTCCTATTTTGTAATGGTGTGGGAACTGAACTCGTTTTAACCTGAACCGTCCTTAAATTGGTAGGGAATAATTCCTACATTCTACATAACTCGTCAGCTGCTATTTCATAGTATATTTTCCGTCTGGTCGAAAGGCTCATTGAACGAAGCGCTCACCAGTTAAATACACATCTGTAATGTTGACGAAGGCTAATAAGTGTGAATAAACTGGAATTTGTAAACCGATTCGATATCGTCATACCTATTATTAGTAAACCTACCCATAAATCAGTCCCGTACTTTTGGCGAATTTTCAAAGAAAAGTTGTTCTCGGTCCAAAATTTTTAAAACTCGAATTTCCGATAACAAATTAGACCAAAATCCGTTCGAGACCATCCTAAATTCACGGCCAAAAGACACCAAAAAATCATAATATGATTCATATTATGAATCATTCCAGGCGATAACTCTCGATAGAATTGAGATAAAAATTTCAAATTTGTACATAAAATCTCTTTTGGCAATTGAAAGGACAGAATCGGGCAACCCGTAAATTCCAAAAAAAAAGAAACAGTCTAATTAGATTTATTAATAAACACACTTCATTTTGAAGATTTGGTTTAGTATGGGATCAATATGGAAAATCTCAATGTCTGGCCAGTTTCGCCATTCACTTAGTGGGTGGAAGTAATTATAACCTTGAGAATGCTCATTCTTCCACATTCACCGCAGAAATGATAGGAGGAACCAAATAGCTTCGTATTAAATACCTATAATAATTATAGTGCAAATTTTCGAAGAAATAACTGTTTTTTTTTTAAGTAGGAACATCTCATTCAATTATGGGAAATTTTAAACTTATTGAGTAATAATTACTCATGTTCCTAATTTAAAAAAAAACAGTTATTTCTTCGAAAATTTGCTCTTATAGCCACGCTGCATGGCTGTGGATTTATTCCTGGCCAGTTTCGCCATTAACTTAGTGGGTGGAAGTAATTATAACCTTAAGAATGCTCATTCTTCCACATTCATCGCAGAAATGATAGGAGGAACCAAATAGCTTCATATTAAATACCTATAATTACTCAATAAGTTTAAGATTGCCCATATTTGAATGAGATGTTCCTAATGTCATATAAAAACCAGTTATTTCTTCGAAAATTTGCTCTTATAGCCATGCTGCATGGTTGAGGATTTATGTATTTTAGTACTGACGGAAACATCCATCCTATAAACTCATACCAGTTATAGGATGGACGTTTCCGTTAGTGCTAAAATACATAAATCCACAGTTATGCAACCTTTGCTATAAGAGCAAATTTTCGATGAAATAGGTAACTAAATATTATTCGCTTTCGAAATCCAATGATCCGCTTTCTGAACTGCGATTTCATCATTTATTTTGTAAATACCAATAATGCTTGCGTAATATAGGATTTTTCATGGGAATGCAAGGGGTGGCTCGATTAGCGAGGATGTTAGGGATACAACAGGGGATTTTTTCTCGGGAAAAATTTAATAATACGAACCCCTTATCGCCTACATACCTGTACATAATAGTAGACATTAATATTGGTTTTGTGGAAACCTACGTTGCATACCGTTCCCATCCTGATGTGGTTTATAAGGCACCATCAATTTGTCAAGCGTCCCGTGTAACATCTTTCTCATTCACCTGATGGGTATTCGCCACATCATGCATCAAAAACGAGAAGACGTCCCCATAGCAGTAACTCAAATTGATTGCCAGGAACTCGCCCGAGTACTCTTCGGTAGCAGCGGATGCTTTCAAAAAGTCTGATTGTTTGGGTCCTTTAGACGTTTCCCTTCCTCAACCCGGAGATCATCCCGATAGGTCCGGCATTAAGCGGGAGGATAAGACACACGGTGGATATCGTTCCCGCAATTATCCCGGACGTAGTGAATCTCTCGGATGAGTTCGAGGATAACCGGAAAAACACAATAGGTCGGCTTCGAGAGTCCGAAGCGTGTGGAACATCTTTCAAGGGCGTTTCGTGAGTGATTAGGTATCGTCCGACCAGTTTTTTCTCAACGACGCATAGTAGTTGTTTTCTTCCCAGGGAATCCCAACAGTAGTGAATACGTACAATTTTCGCCGTACAATTGCGGCGAATTAATTTACAAGATTGGAAACATCGAAGGTGATGCCAGTTAAGTTTTTCCAGACATACATTGTCACTGACTCGTTGATGATGAACCTGTTCTGCCTTTTGCATTGATGTGGATTCATCTTGAATATGGAACCCAGTTCCCTTGTATCACATTAGTATTAAAAATTGGCTTCTCACCCTTATTTTTTCCTATACATAGGTACTCTGTTCCATCATGATTTTTGCACCCTTGAAAAAACTAGGGAAATTCATCAGAATAAAACTTTCCACTTACATTGGTAGGAACCAATCAAAGAAACAACTCTTACTCTTACTGTTCGTGTAACTAAAGACAACAAGCAACGCAAACATCAGCACTGGCGACCCCATATACTGGAATTGTATTGGAATGGGACCAATGCTTGTCTCATGGGATCCTGCTACTCCATACTGGACGTCCACCAACATTTACTCAAAATCGGTCGAATGAAATTGAGCTCAACAAGGACCCAAGGCTTGAACGTACATTCTGTGCTAAGTACACGAATTTCACAGGATGTCTCGACGAACCTAACCCGCATAGTCCTCCTAAATTTCATCGGAATCTATTGAGAAGGGTTATGAGAAAACTATGAACCATTCTCCGTATCTCCTTCAGAATTTCAGCTCGTTTGGATCGTTCCGTTGAAGTGTGGGGGTTGTGAGGAACAAGGTGTCTGAACCTGGAAAGGAATTAATTTCAAATATTTATCTACTGGCAGGAACAATATTAGTTATTTATCGTGTTATTGCCGATGTGTGTAGGTATGAGTAGTAACTGATTTATAAAGGACGGCCCAGGCTTTAATTGGAATAACAAGACCATTACTGACCCAATTACAATGTACCCCTCACATACAGGACCATATAGTAACTCTTCAACGAATTCTCAATATTTTACCTCATTACTCCCAATTATTTCGTGCTGCTTTGGGACTTCAACAATTCCTAGGTTTTCAATTAGTTAACGAAGCTTCGGCGAACCCGAATATTCGTTGAATATTCTGCGACTGTTTGTCAGAAATCTGATATATTTCCCCGCCTCTTGCATAATGGGCATTGGACTCGAGTAGTGGATTGTTGACACATGTGTCATGTTGACACATGTTTGGAAGTTGTTGGATAGATTTTTAAAAATTTGGGTTATTGTTAAAAGTTGATTCTAAAAGGAAATACAGAACTGTTTGAAAGACACGATTTTGTTACAGTACATTAGGCATTTTTGAGCATTTTCCTTGAACTACTAACGGAGGCGGCGATTGGAAGTTAAAGTAGACCACAATTAAATTGCCATAGCAATTACATACAGCTTTGAGACAGTGTGGTCTACTTTAACTTCCAATCGCCGCCTCCGTTAGTAGATCAAGGAAAATGCTCAAAAATGCATAATATACTAATGCCCATTTTGCAAGAGGCGGGGAAATATATCAAATTTCTGACAAACAGTCGCAGAATATTCAACGAATATTCGGGTTCGCCGAAGCTTCGTTAACTAATTGAAAACCTAGGAATTGTTGAAGTCCCAAAGCAGCACGAAATAATTGGGAGTAATGAGGTAAAATATTGAGAATTCGTTTAAGAGTATATTATACACTCTCGGTTGACTCTTGATTATGTTCACTCTTGGATGATTTCGAATGATTTTCGCTCACATCCACTTCGTTGCTACGTTTAACTTTATCTTCGACATATTTCATTGTACAAAAATCGTTCACCACTTTTTCGAAAACTGTTGATTTATCTGACACATAACTACATCTCACGCTGCCAATTTCCCCCTCTATAGATCTGTAAGGCCGTTACATGTATGGTGTGGCGAAAAATTTGTAAACCAGTGTTATCGAAGATGATCTATTAATAGGAGAGTTTTTAATTAGAGAATCAGAGAGAATTAGAGATAATCTAATTAGAGAGTTTTTCCTCTCCATAGTGTCCAGACACCGTGGCCGTAAATCTAGGGAAACGCAAGTCAATGCTAACCGAAGTCGGCTCTTTCTGCGGTATCACGTGCACATTCTCCACGGTATCCGTTCTAACCTGACGTCTGATGTTGACAGTTGACGCGTACACTACACGTAAGATTTGTTTTATATCTATGTGCGATTATTCCCAGACGTAACTATAAGAGTGTATTTTAACTCAGTAGTGTTACACTACAGGGAAATGTTGAACTACTTAATAAGTTATATCTAATCGATCACGGAGCAGTCCAGTTAGCAGTTGCATCCAGATAGGCTTCAAATACAGCGCTGAGCTCGTTGCTGTCGATCGTGGACATCTAGTTCAAAAAACCACTCAATTCGAATTCTATGGCGCTTGAAACTGTGGGTTGAAACGAAAATGACGACTAATAAGGAAACATAAGTGTATATCAAAACTGGACAACAAGAAAATCGTGAATGTGTAACCTCTCTTGGGTTATCCCTTACGGACGCGGTGTCTGAAGGCAAGGGGGCAAACCGGCTGGAGCTTCGAGCTTGCGGTCCCCCTTCACAGTGTCACCACGGTCCGTGAGCTCCTTCGTGTAACTTCGTGGGTTTTCGGTCATCACTGGACCACGTGACTACACCGTTCCAACACCGTGAGATGAGCAACCGTGGAGAGGAAAAACTCTCTAAAGAAACCCAAGTCGAGACTACATTCATTATAAAACCAGTAACATGGAGACATTTTAACTAAAACTAGTAGTTTCTTCGAAAATTCGCTATTGTTGCCATGCTGCATGTCTGTGGATTTCTTTGTTTTTTTCTTCTGTGGGGCTGTGTAATCGGCATCTCGGAATGGGCGTTGAGGGAGAACCAAGGATGCGCTAGTGGCCCGGTGCCCCTCTGAACAGGCACAGCGTCAAGGACCCCCCGAACCAGCGTCCTCCTACCACTGCCGGCCCCACTACCACCGCCGTAGCGCGTCATAGCTCCCCAGTGGAAGGGCGAAAATTGATAGCGAACATCAGAGATAATTGGAGGTGCCGTGACGGCGCATCAGTAGCTTCTCTGTCGGCTTCGGCGGTTACTCGCGGTGGAGCTTTCTTTCATATCTGTCCGTCTCCCAAATTGTATAAAGTCGTCATTTTTTTAATTTTATATCAAGTTCCTTATTGTTTATTCACATCTACTACAGTGAGGAGTTTTTTTTTACGATAATCTTTTTCAAAAAAATTTTTTATTTTGTCTCGCCTTTGGAGAAGAAAAAAAAACGAAAAGTGAACAGTTCCTAGTCTGCAGCAGTCATTCGTTGTCATAAGGAAACTTGGTTACTGGAAACTCCTCGTCCACACCTCAACTGACCAAATTATCTGAAGGTAAACACCAAAATTCCACCATTCTTCCACTAATTTTGTAATTAACAACGTACCGAACAGTAAACCTACAAACGTCCGTACCAACTCACCAAACTACTCGTAACACCACCGTATCTCACCACCAACACGCCAAATAAATTCATTTACCGCATCGATTCCAAATTTCGTTCATACTCTAATGCTACAGCCGGTGTTTTACTTGAAAATATTCGTCTTTTTTTGCGCTCATAAAAAAGACGGTTGACCTTGACAAGTTTGTGGCAAATTAATGCAATTCGTATGGGTGTGAATCGATCTGTAGACACGACTGAATCAAATCACTGTTAATTCCCCATTAAACCAAAACTAGATCGAGTGATTATAAACTCGTCGCCAAAACCCCAATCGTACGGTGAAACTAACAAGTGATATTTATTCTTTCAATATACACTATACACGTGATTTACGCCAAAATGTGTCTAGAGAAATTGATTTTGCTACTTGCAGTTCATATAGATTCAAGTATGGTGCCTACACGGAACGGCATGAATTTGATCAAAAATTTTCTATTTTCGTTATTTATCGTTCAAGATTTGACCTATTAAAACTGATTGATCGGCCTGAAAATAGCTCTAAATATAATTTCGTATTATATTAAAGCCGACCAATTTCCCTTATGAATTACCTATTGCAAACAACAAACATTTCAAAAATAAAATATTGTGTCCATTCGGGAGATAATACCTATCTAACGAATATTTCATACATATTAGGTATGTATGAAATATTCACTGTGTTAATTAAACCGAACCGGTGGGATTTAATATCACTAAAATATTGAAATACTCGTATATATACAATTGCAATTGCAAATATATATTGCATATGAATATATTGCAAATCCACTGACAATTTTTTCACTTTTCAGTACCTATTTGGCTACTTCTATGTGTTTTTCAAAGCCCGATCGATTGGTGATTCGCCAATTACATGGAAACTATGGTTTTGATCTCAAAAATGACATCACCATTCGGCCGGGCGTTGAAAAATACATTGAAGTCGCCGAAAAGTGAAAAAATTGACAGTGGATCTTTGATAGTTACCGGACTTCATGAAATATTTTGAAATAAATTGAATATAGAACACTACGGTGGAGGTTACGTGGTCTTTAGTAGAGGTATAAATTTGAATTGCCAATTAAACTTCGAACTAAATAAATATTTCGTCACGCCGGGCTCCGTTTTACGAATTATTAATCATTATATTTAGCGGTATTAATCAATCAACAACGTTGTAAAGGTAGATTATCTCAACATTAAATGTTATTTAATGAAATTTTCACAACCAGTGTTAATCCAACCTATCAGTTCCTCCTAAACGAAAATTGTTATTATATTATACGGTCGGCACCGTTTAATTCATTATGCTATCAACCTTTTACACTTATGAACTTCAATTGTCGCTATAAAATAACCACATCCTCTCGTTCAAAAAATGTTTTTTTTACGACACTTGAATGTGCATCGTCCTCCTCATAAAAACTTTAAGCGACTGATTAGTTTAGTGAGCCAATAACCTGGTTGCTCTTTGGTTATCAATGGATCGTTACCAAAGAATCGATGAACAAACCGAATTGCGTGTCAATTCTAGATGATCACAACCAGCAGTTAGATGGTCTTGTACGAGTATAAAGGTTAGTTTTTGTTTATTTATACCACTGAATACAAAACCCTGCAATTATTTACCAAACGGTTCATTATCTTTGTGAAGTGAATCTACCCCATCCATAGCCCAGTCCATTCCGATCAATAGCCTTCTCAATAGTATCCTATAATGTGGAAATTTATTTAGAGGATTGTAAATATTAACTCCGTTGCGTCATATTGGAATTGTATTGTACGACGAAACAAAACATTTGGTAATAATCATCAGTCGAATTGTTTTGATTCCGAATTCGTCAACAAGAGCGTAAATCGAACGGTAAATAAATACAAATAAATTTGGAATATTTTGAAATTTGTATTTGGACCTAATACAAATACCTCGTATTATTTCATTGATAATTCATAAGATGATTAAATTATCATTAGGGCAGACTAGAATTGCTTCAATAATTTTGTGTAGTTTTGAGACTCAGAAATATTGGGACTCACAATAATCAAATTTGATGCGTCAAAAATAGATTGCATTGGACCGCTGTAGGAATAGCATTAAAGTAATTACCTCCTGGGTTTGTATGACATGATAAACCAGTCTGTATAATTAGAAAATTGATACCAACTATAGACATTACTCATTAATTCAGGGCACCCGCCGTGATTATGGTGATATTATGAGTGCAAATGCAAAATATTTTTCATTGTGAAATTTTGAAGGAAAATGGATAGTAAAATGTGTCTTGACGGTGACTAGGAAAAGCTATAAAACCGATGGAGACATCGGATTTTTATGAGGAGTTTTTTCTCGACGTTATGTCTACCACGTGCTGGTTGGGCTCCCGAGGTACGTTTTTATCTATTGACAACGAAAGAAAAAAGCCTGAGTTGAATGGAGTGAGAAAATAATTTGAAAATAGATTCGCGTGAATCGTGTTCGGTAGGAACCGCCCAGGGCTGAGAGGGTCAACGTAAAAATCCTTCGAGGTATCGAACTCCTAATTGACGACGCAGATGGGTCACAACCTACGTCATCGACCAATGTTTATGATAATTTACTCCAAATCGTACGTGAACTTGGTCCAATTTCCGGTGAGTATTGGAAAGAAAATGCCTCATTTTCACAGTTTCTAATCGAAAAATCCAACTTTTTTGTGGGAACCACACAAGATTCTCTTACGTTTTTTACCGTGATGACCACGATGGTTTCGTCCCGCTATGCCCACCTCATCAGCTCCAGTTCGAGACCGAACATTGAAAATTTCTCTAAATAAGGAAATGAATACGAAGCTTGATAAACTTACAGGGACTGAGATTGAGTGGCAAGCCCTACCTAGATCTCCCAGACGCCCACAACTTGTTGATGCTTGGCCTTGTCTCCCCATGAAGATACTTCTTTTCCCGAACGTTTCCAGGATTCGCATTCATAGAACCCCTTTTTACCCCGAAGTTGGAAAATATTTCCCTCTGAAAGAGCCAGAAGCTCAACTCCCCGGACTTATCGTGATTTATTCCACAACGTCACTGTCATTCTATTATGAAGATGAGAAGAGTATAACTTTAAACTCTTTTTCGCTCTGGAAAATACAAGAAGAATGGATAATAGAACGCTGGAACTAAGGATTCAGTATTCATGGATTCTACGTCAACTATTACTTACCATTCGCGAACGTAGGAGATTTATACACAACAATCGAATATTCCTGTAAACGTACATAACATCCCCAAGCGTGATCACTAATCTCCACCACCCACACAGGCATTTTGCACAGAATTCATTTTTAACTGGATCTATTGTACCACGACGATTGTGCCATTTCAAACAATATGATCACTCCTGAGTGGTAATTTTCGAATTTCAAATTAGATATGAACTTTGAAAATTTCAAATGTCAATAGGAACAGCTTCATCAAGTTGGTTTTTAATATTGGCAATATTCCCATCATTGGTGGATATGGGGTGGAACTTGCCTTGTTTTACTCATCAGTTGCAAGAATCTTGTTGCATAGAATCACTTAGTTAGATACGCAATTATTGTCACAATTCGTATTCCACCGTACGAAATAAATGGTGCGTGAATAAGAATGAAACCACCTGCCGTTCACAGATCAAGATCAGTTCTAGGGCCACTCCTAGTTTCGACCTTCCAATCATCAATCACGCCTATGCACGGCCTTCCCCTATTGACCAAAAATGAATACAGCCTATATCGGATACCGACAATGAAGGCGGAGTCCGAATCCTCCATTAAGTCCGGCGCGAGGAGTTTTGGGCCAGGGACGATCAACAGAGATGCTAATGATGCGGTCCTTGGGCAGATGGAAACCTGGAAGAAACTTGTATTGTCCAGTTTACTATCATCGATAATTTGGTCACCATTCGGCTCCAATTGATTGGCTGAACTTTCACGTCGAATAGCCTGGAGGCGGATACATAATGAGTTTTGTTTTTCTTCAAATCGCTAATGAAGAAAAACTCCGCAGTCACCTGACAATGTTGCCTTCTATCCTTCAATCTTGCTTTCTTTCCCAAATGGATTTTCTCGAAGCTATTGGAAGCGTTATACAAACTAAATAACTCAAGATAAAATTGTCAAAACCCTGAAATTTATAAATAACGGATTTATTTTCTCATTCGATTTCATTAAATGATGCGCCAATTTCTTCATCAGCACCCTTCAGCTATCAGAAAACTCTGAAGGTTGACAAAATGGATTACCTTCGTATGATTCCATAAAATCGTTCGTTATTCTTATTCGTTATATGTAAGAAGAAATTATTACAAGCACGGGGGGATGCAAGCAACAAGAAGCCATGCAGTTCTGTAGATTATTCCGTGTTCAACGTGGTTTTTTGGACCATCGCTTCCTCAATTTCCCAGCTTGATGAAACGTGATGACTCCTAATCGTAAGATGCCGCATCACAGACAGGAAAATACCTACACTGCCCCACATTACCGATTGGTATCGGTATTGAGTGCTCTAATCAGTTCAACTACCTCACTCAAATACTGGAACGTGACTGTCATTACCGTCCTTCTCAAAAATCGTGCCTTATTTACTACAGCACAATTCCGTGCTTGTTTCTGAACATTTTGTGATATCTAAATGGGGCCAATATGATGATCTCTAGGCTCGTTACCTGTTTAAACGAATGATATTGTTTACTCGTGATTCTCCTTCGGCTGGCGCAACTTGAATCAACAGCCCTGACAAGTGGGTAATAATTTTGAGTTTTTAGTAATCAATCATCCAGATATCATTTTACCACACTACCGTTATTAAGAAATGGTGCTAACAGTAGCGTTCTGTAAAAATTGTTTTTGTGGATGTACTGAATGACGCATCACCGCATGTTATTTGGTTTCTATAATAAAGAGAGCAAAATATCATTTTCCTTGTTTTGTGTTTGTTAGGGAATAGTTCACGATAATTGTACAATAATCTTGATAAACGCAGTGCAAAACAAAATTATATGTAGGGACCTCCGTAGGGGGCACTCATTAGACCATTCCCCAAGTTCTACGACAATTTGATCGTATCCGGTAAATAGTGCAAGAGATACGGCAGTTTACAAGATCCATCATTATTATTGGTGATATGAAGCTAAGCTTGAATTGGAGCGGTGATAATCAATAGACATGTATCATCTAAAGCAATTTATCACCGTAATAATGCAACGCCGTTGGTCCCTCGTTCTCAAGCGAAGGTCCCATGTGGCTTAAATGGGCCGCGAGAGATACGAGTTACTTGGAACCCGCTATTTTCACCGGGTCGAACATTATTATGAACGCGTATTATTAGACTCGAAAAATATCGGTTACGGATAAAAAACAAAGGGGAAAAATGGGAGACGTGTAGAATGATGCAAAGGAAGGCGGGGAGGGTTAAGTGCATGACATACTATAGCTTCTTTGGATCTTCGCCAGATAGAAAATAATTTTGACAGACGTCTAACTTGAAAACGGGCGGATTTGTGTCAGTCCACACTCAACACAAACTAATATTCCATTTGATGCGTTAACTTCTTAATCACTATAATATAATCAACCACAAATGCATTAAACGTTGATGTACAAATTCGACAGTCGTTCATTGCTGATTCCTTAATACAATTTAACGGAGTCTTTTGGACCTGATCTATAGGTAACACATGTACATCTTCAGTTTGATTTTCAGGGTTGAGAGACTTATAGAATTTGAACTATAATGATACACACCTTTAATAATAATAATTATTATTAGTAGGTAGTAAAAGGTGTTATTTGGAATTTCAGACATTGTCAGCTTAACAGGATGGACCAATGTATGGGGAATTTCCTATACTGGCTCTGTCTGAGTCTATCAGTATATACAAAACCGATGGAAATCTTTCACCCCGACATAAGACTTAAAAACCGCAAATAATAAATTAATTTTTTAAATATAAGTTTTAAAACGGACTAAGAAGTATCAAATAATTTTTCATGGCCCTTCTACAATTTTGAGGGAGGATAGTTAGTGGCTATTGATAACGTTGGAACACATACTGGCATTGGCTATACATTTTCTGGCTGCACCCATGTTTTTCTCTCCAAGTATTCCAAATATATCTGTAGGTAGCCATTAATGATCCTCCCTCAAAATTGTAGAAGGGATATGAAAAAGTATTTTATACGTTTTAGTTTTAGTCCGTTTTAAAAACGTCGTATATTAAACAAACCTTTTTCATTGAATTTATTTGCTCAACAGCTTAACCTGATATCCAATATGCCCACCTTACTAAATCATTTCACTGAACCTGATATTCGAGGGAACGTTTAAGCGACTGTATGTACGGATTTTGTTTCTAACTACCTATACGGGTGTAATACAGATAAAAACGAAAGTGCTCTGATTCAACGCGTTGTAATCGGTATACGATAGCATACGATTTCCCTTCATTTTCATTCCCTAACGACCATTTCAACCTCAACAGCCCACTAACAATAAGCCTCGAAGCCTTTTTAGGCGTAACTTCAGTTTATACGGTTTAAAAAGGAAAAACTTTGCAAATTCTTGACACAACGGTTTTATCTACACCCTTTTGTCTTGATCACTAAATAATACATTAATTATTATTGTGAATTATCAGTAATTAATCCTAATAATGATTAGAATAATGTTAATGATTAATAATTATGGGTGGATATTATTCATTAATAATATTAATAATTATTTATTACTAATTAACTCGTTATTTGAAAACCATGCTCCAACTTTGAACCTGTGAACATTGTGAACGATCGGCTGGCCGTAAAATCCTCCGGATGGTCTTAAAAAATTCTAAAAATTAAACTCTGTTTACATTTCAACAAAAAACTACCGTTCCATTTGAATTTTTCGAGATATGAAATTTTCAAAGATTCAAAATTCATTTTGAACCCCTTTTCCGTGGCCTTACGAAATGTTTGAAGGATCATCGTGGGGTTGGTCCAAACCCGAGTACGCCGGACGTCGGACGGAAGGATTTTTTTTAAATTCGATTTTCTGAATCTGCGTATCTTGAAACGAAAACCCTCAAATTTTGAGGGGGTAATTTTGTTTCTTGGGCGATTTCAAAGGTTCATTATTGAAGATAGTGAACCAAAAGTATGAAGGTAATCGTCTTGAAAATTAGTACTATACAATATTTTTAAACGAATAAATGAAAAGAAACAACAGTTTTTTGCGATTCGCACTCGAGTTAAAAAACCCGCTGAAAGTCGAATATGTGGGAATAAGTTATTTCCAACTGGAATCGAACTGGGGTTGTCCTTGACTCACGCTAGAACGCGTAGCTTGGTAATTTCCTTTATTAGTATCATTAGAATTGTTCGTTTGGAGTCGTTCGATTCGGTCACAAGTTGAAAATTGACAGTCGTCATTTCGTTTGGACCTTCTTTTTTGCGGGGAAACTCCCATAAAAATTGAGGTAAAAGTTTCACGGTATTTTCGTTTCCAAATTTGCATTTACACTCGGTATACCGAAGCGTATTATGAAGCGAGTCTGTGTTACGATTGCGTCAATATACATATTGACGCAATTGTAACATTGGGTCGCTTCAATATAAGATATAAGCGTCTGTTATCCATTCAATACTATTAGGTACGAGTAATAACAAGTGTCAAACTGAGTAAATGGTTCGCCAAGCACACAAATTCACAAAATTGTCAAATTATTTGATGAATTAAGTACTTGTAAATTATATTTGGAGTCCGCTCCGCTTACGTACGAGTTTGGAAATAACATAATATTATTCCCCCTTGTTCGAAATAACATATTCTCACTTATTCGACTCGTTCGACCTGGTCATGAGGTTATTTGTAATTCCGGGTGAATAAATTTAAGTGACTCCCGAGCGATTGCCGTACGATGAAGCGCTAAACGCGCACATAGTGCACTTTCCATGCACTTTTAATCCTCATGAAGTAGGACCGAGTTAAGCCAATATGAAGTGCTACGTCCTGTATTCAAGGGAAGCTTTGAATTGAAACCGATTGACCTCCCATTTACGGCATTATTTTCGTACAACGACGACCGAATTTCCGATTGGTGTGTTTGAATAATGGATGCGTGCTGCCTGAACCAGAAAGTAGCAAAGGTTCGAAGACCTCACGAAAAACGCTACCGGGGTCGCGGCGGACGTTCTCATTCTCCGTTTGTCGAAGCTGCTATTCACATGTTATTAACGCCTCACGCAATCGGAAACATCTGGGTCGCTCAATATTTATTTTCGCGACGGGTCACCCCCCCCCCCCCCTCCATTCCAACCTTCCAACTTTAGTTGAAAATTAATCAACTTAGTGATTAAAACTTCAATATTCCACGGAAAATACGTTTTGTTCGGGATGCCATTACTTCAATTCCACCAGATTGCTAGATATGATGACCCACATTGTAGAAATACTGTCGTCTGTTGAACGTCGAAGGATGGAAATTAAGTTCTAACGAAACTTACTGCTGGCAGTTGCAACTGAAAATAGAGAGTTCCTAAGGGGACATTCCTAAAGACACAACTTAAAACTTATCTCAACTGCGCATGCGCGTCGGCTGTGTCCGGACACATCGCCTCAAGTCGACCACAACCGGCCACATACACGTGTCCATTTCTCTCCCGGGACACAACCTTTACGATTGAATTTAACCATACTCCGGGATAACAGTGCAGCGCCTTTTGCCGCCTAACAAATCGTCGTGCGACATCAGCCCTTCGAGATAAAACCGCAACAAATTATTTAAGCACTCCCGACATGTTCAGAAGTTGAATCAAGAAAATTGAGCGATGAACGGTGGGAAGATCAGAAAAGCAGTGGAAGGGATGGATTTCGCGTTGTGCTGAGGTGACTTGACGTTACTTGTACATGTGATCACTTCCGCCAAACTGGACACATTTGATTAGCATCCAAATGTTGCTCGCCTTAGATGTTGCCACTAGATATGTCCACATCTGAATGGACATATCTCTTAGGAACTCTCTAATGGCCCTTTCCTACATCGACTATAAAACATGTCGTATGACCATATAATATATGGTCATACGACATGTTTTATAGTCGATGTAGGAAAGGGCCATTAGAGAGTTCCATATTATGGGCATATTAAGATAACACCACCAAGCAAAGTAAAAATGTGTGAGGAATCGCTTGGGGACCGTATTTTTGGGGTTGGCAGGCCTGAATGGCTAAAAATCGCAAAAGAGCAACAAGGCGTACCGTAAAACTTGATTACTTTGCACCACTTTTTTGGCTCTCCTGTAAAATTGCACGCAAACACTGGTTTCAATGTCAAAAAAATATCACAGAAATCGATAATCACAATCAAAATTTGATTGATTTGAAACTTGGATGTAAAACGGCGCGCGGTTGTGACGTCACCCACCATCGGCCCACTTGGCCATCTCGCAAGTTTCAGGAAGGGTGGCTACCGTTTTTTGTGTCGATGCAGTAACAGCATTTATTTTCCGACCAATCAGATGCTTCAGCGGTTCTGACGTCATCGCGCGCTTTTTATGAACATGATTATGTTTCTCTATCCATAAAAAATAAGGGTAAACTAATTTCGACGAGTGGGTCCCATTTTCACGTTTTCGAAGCGATTCTCTACCAATAAAAGTTCTGAAATCATGCACAGACCCCATTGAGTCATTGGATAAAATCCTATTTTTGTGGCTACCAAAGTTCGCTTGAATTTATTTCCACTTCAAATACTTGTACCTGTGGTTCGGTCGCTATCGATCTTATACATACCTAAGAGCTAAGGCTTATCGAACGGTTAAGCGACCTTGGCCTACGCTCAGATTCCGCCACGTGAATTTACCGGTTATTCATACCACCCTGCGGAGAACAGGGGTAATTATTTATGGTCACGAAAACATTAAATTAGTCGTGGAACAGACCACATTTCCTGCAGAGCACCGAATCTTCTTTCCGAGCGGCTGGTAAAGTACCGTAGACCCCTGATGGATCCGTTGAAGGTAGAAAGCGCTGTTCGGGCTTATTCTCTTTTGTACAATGAGGAGATTTATTCTTCCATTATATTTCACTTCTTTTCACGTTGAAATGCAGAGTCGTTTATTCATCTTACTCAACTCTCAGTGTCAGCTAATTATTCAACCTCAAGTTGCTGAGGTTTATTAGGTGGTGTCATTGGTGACCGGGTTCCTACGTGGTTGACCAGTGACGCCGTAGCAACTATGAACAACTCAATCATTTTCTGTGTAGATAAAACTTCCGTGTGCAGTAACCTTGTAACGCTCAATAACTACACGAAATAATTGAAGCTAATGGATAAAGACGTAGTGCCCCCTTGAAACGCATTTCATTTTAAATCATCTTAAATGAGGGATATTCGATTGAAGAGGATACACATTTTTGAATCTTGCGTACAAATACGACCATTGAGATACGCAACCCAATATTACTGTAGTTCTGTGGGGTTATTATCATCTCCGAGTGAGGGTAGTCAGTAATTAGCTCAGCGACAGTCTCCTCAATTTTTCAAATAAATCCCTGGCCGAGCTATTATTTAAGTGGTTACTAACTACATCAGCAAAATAATTGCAAATCCGCAATTCCAGCATATTAGGGAACGCCAGTGTGTCACAGTACAATTCTTTGATGGTCAAAAACCGAAAATTGGTGACTCACAAGACATGTACTCGTAAAACAAGTAATTTCAAACGAAAAAAATTTGGTTCAACCGCCAGATCGAACGAAAAATGGCGAATTTGAACTTTTCCCGCTCAACGTGGTCGGACAGGGTTGTAGTCGATACAGCGGCTGATAGGGTGGGCAGGGGTAGCTTTCATGCACCGCTTTCGGGAGCCAATCAGAGAGCAGTTTACATGTACAGTACATGTAAACTGCTCTCTGATTGGCAGTACAAGCAGTAACTGCTCTCTGATTGGCCTGGGAGGTAGATGACGTACATTGCTGCCCTCTTTCCGCTCAATACGACTTCAA
Organism: Stenodema calcarata; assembly: GCA_963920205.1. Lineage (NCBI taxonomy): Eukaryota > Metazoa > Arthropoda > Insecta > Hemiptera > Miridae > Stenodema > Stenodema calcarata. The sequence goes on along the minus strand of OY986058.1, from coordinate 14,207,795 downwards.
ACCTCTCCAGAAAAATAAGCACCTACTTCCTTAAAAAATGTTTTACCACGGTCTTAATCATCTTGAAGGTGAGTTCTTCTCAGGAAAAAAAAAATATCACTGTCCTTCAGAAATTAAGCGAAGACACGAAAACAACAGTTCTCGAAAACAACAGCTCTCTGGTTGGCTACTTGAAGTTACTTCAAGTCCTAAGGATGCTACATACTAAATTACATCTTCATAGTGTGAATAGCACAGAAATTAGCTTTAGGAGCCTCTCAGCTGATCCCCGCCCTATGCTGCTAAGGACACGCCAAATTACAGCTCCATAGAGTGATTAACAGAAATTAGTTTTAGGAGCCACTCAGCTGACTCAGTCTCGTAACTCCAGAAGTGTCGTGCCTGATAAATCATTCAGGTTCTACTAAAAAGTTTAATTTAACTCCAAGCGATATATTTCGCTCTCGCAATTCCATTCCAGAGCGGGCTGTTGAGAAATCGCGTTGACTCTTCAACGGGTTCAAGTAGAAGCTATGCGATCTGTCAACCCGCTCGCTGTCTCAACAATGACGAGTCGAAAGCTTTCTGTTTTCTTGTGTTTTTTCCCTCCTTCTGTGCGTCACATTTGCAAGTTTCGCTTCTACACTTATTTCCCACAGGGGTTTCAGTGAATAGACACCCGTAAAGTGAACTGGATGGTACTATAGCGTTTTCAAACGATTCGATATGTGGTGACGGTTTAAACAAATCAGTTACCACTTCAAATGATTTAGTGTTGAGTTGATAAAAACTATGCCCTGCAATCGGCGCACATACAGAACAAACGATCTTGAGCCGACTGAAACACTTATGAATCGTTGACATCGGTGGTTAAACATTCGATAATTGTACAACAAATCGATTGTCAGTGTGCAACTATATATAACTCAGCCACTGATTCATTTTCTGGCATCGTTAAAAACGAACAATGTTTTGTTGTAGTCCTATTCTTTGAACTATATTTATTTATTTATTTATTTTTTTTTTTTTTACAGACTTTGTGACCTGAAATCCCAAATACCAAGCGCTATTCACGAAAAGGTAAGAAAACCTCACCGATGTACACCAGTCTTAATGAACTGCAATTCTACCTATGGATATCTTCAATAATTGTGTCTCGAGCCTCCGATCCGACTGGTAGTAGCTAACGGTAGGAATAGGACGTTATTCTTAGCCACTCACCGAATTCCGTTTCTTGCATGAAGGTGCATTTTTTCTCTTCGCAGGAAACAGTCGGTTGTAATGGTTCTTTTCCTCCTCCAGTTGAACGTTTGACCTATATAAAGCTCCCAGTTTGGGCTTTGGGAATGGCTGGAAGGGAGGGTGTGCGGGTTCTAAATTTAGCGACAACCTACTCCCAGATATTTTTCAGCGTTTCGAAAACTATTCAGCTTTCCATTCTCAGACTCACCCTTTTGCTGTTTGCACTGGCCACATTTTTTACCGAATTTTCATGTTTCGTCTTGGAATCAAAATGATAATCCGGTAAAGGTACAGTATTTATTGCATAAAACGAATGTATGTAACTGCAATATTACTCCTCCTCGCCGTCCAATGTGTGCGAAAAAGTGACTATTCATGGAGTAAGAGGTGACTTAACTTAATGACGTCCTTGGTAAGTAAATATCACAAGTTAACTCGCGCTTATCACTCCTTCGTGTTTGAAGTAAAAGGCGTTGGATTATTCCAACCGTTCCTTCATGACGAGTTTTCTGGTTTTGATAGCACCATGAGGTAATCGCCGAAGATGGGCTGAGAAACCGCCAATCGCTGCTTATCGAAGCTGAGCAATGCAGGAAGCCTGAAATGAGGAAAAGGATGTTTGAGAACCTTTTAGTCATAGAACAATCATCGGGGGGGGGGGGGGGGGGGGAGGTTCAAAAATAATAAAACGAATCCTTGTACATATTTGTATGACCTAAACATAGTGGAAGATGAGGAATGTTGAGCCAAGGGATGCTGCAAGGAGACCTGAGTGAGATACCAGTCGCTATTAATTCAAACAACAGTTTCTCCAATTATATTCCCATGAATATGAAGAAGCAACAAAAAAATTCGATGAGAGCGCATGGTAACAAGAGGTCGATCCTCACACGCCACAATGCATATCCTTAGCACCGACCATGTCATACATAGAATACAACTTGACATTTTATTGAATAAAACAGAGATGGGCGTATTCATATTCATAAATATGAATACGAATAAAATTCATATATCAGAAAATATGAATATGAATACGAATACAGGTATGAATGTGAATATGAATATGAATAAAGCCATAATCACATCTTTTTGTGAATTTTCCCAGAAATTCAGTTTTTTTTGTGAATTTGACTGAAATTTAACTGAAATTTTCCTATTTCCCCAAACATTTGACTTAAAATCAAGTTTTTGCACAAAACTTCACTTTTTTTCTTGTAAATTTTCCACAATTCATATTTTGTCGTGAACTTTGCCGCAATTCATTTTTTGTGTTGTGAATTTTATAAAAACTTTTGCCATTTATGGATAGATTACACTAAGCTTTCTCCTTTTTACTGTAAAATATTGGTTGAATTTATGTAAAAACAACTCGAATTGCGGGATAATTCACACAACAAATATGAGTGGGAAATTCACAAAAAGAGGGTTGTTGTGGAAAAACTTGAATTTAAGTAAAATTCTTCGTAAAATAGGAAAATTTGAGTGAAATCCACAAAAAATACAGTAAATCTTAGTCAAATTCACAAAAAATGGGACTTTCTGGGAAAATTCACAAAAAATGGGAATTTCTGGGAAAATTTACAAAAAGATGTGATGATGGCTATACTCGTATTCATATTCATGTGTGTATTCGTATTCATATTTGTATTCGTATTCATATTCTTTTTTTTTTTTTCGTATTCATATTTATGAATATGAATACGCCGATCTCTGGAATAAAATGTTGTGCTCATGGATACATATCGATTTATTATTGTTTCTAGGATAAGGAATTATAAAAACGTCGCGTGCAACTTTGCCATAAATATCATTTATATCTATCATTGTAATTAGAATGTTTATGGTAGATCTACATCTATCTCACGTAAAATCCATTACAATTTTTGGAACGTTAGCACGATTATGGCACTCTAACGCCTTTCCACTTCTCTGCTATAAAACTATGATTACAGAAAACCCACCGGAGTAGAGGCACGTAGGCCCCATTCTAGGCTATGTTCGAAAAATATAACATTATAATGTCTCTATAAAGAGCTTCGTAGACTTTTTTACGAGAGCTTCTTCCCTTCTTTTTGAGTTTTTTTTTTTTTTGGTTTTTGTATTTTTTTGTGATTCACCACCCAAAGGCGACGAAAGTTTAAAGTAGGTATTTACTTTTCGAGCCACGCTCGTCCCGGGGGTTCGCCGTGAATGGCATCGAGAGAGAAGAGGGTTCGTGGGAGAAGGTCGGAGCACGTCATGGCCCGTGTTACTTGGGTTTTTTGACCGAGTTTCCGCCCATCTGGGCGTCCTCTGAGCGAGGAAAATACGGGCGTTTCTTATTAACATTTTCATGTGCAGTGAAACTTTCACTGCTGAGCTTGTAAAACGGAAAGAGAACAAAAAAGTGTCTCGTCAACAATAACGAATTGGAACATCGCTATCGAGAATAGACTTTCATTCAGCAGATACCAAAACTCCTTATCGTGAAACCGTGGGTTGTTAGAATCGCCCTACAATTGTAACAAATAATTGGAAACAAAAATAGAAAAGGCGAGTTTCATGGTTACGGTATGTAGGGAACTGGCAGAAAAACTGGGTTTTGTAGAAGAAATCTAAACCAAACACAAACGGTGGGTACAGCTTTCGTACAAGTACGCAACCACGAGGGAAATTTTATGTCTTTGCGCCCCCTCCCATCAGAAACTTATATGAAGCTTGCATTCGTGTTGACAATATAAATTATTGAGAATGATCACCTGTGTGTAAACAATTATTTAAACAATCACGCTCATACCGCAGCTTGTCGGCCACGCACTCCGCAGTGGTTAACGTAATATGGTTAGGTAAATCGAGAGCTATCCAACGAGTGGTGAACGATTTTTGTACGATGATAACTGGCGAAGATAAAGTTCCGTAGAAACGAGTCGGTTGTAAGCGAAAATCATCAGAAACCCGAGTTACATTTCTCCGTTGCATGTCCCGCGTTACATTTTCGAGTTTATGTAGCAAAGTAAAGACATAAAATGTCAAAACGAGCTGACGAGTTGAGGATCCTCAGGTCTCTGACAAGAATTGGTAGAGACCTGCAAATGAACTATACAGCCAGTGGGTCACGGTAAAATTGCCATGTTATGGTTAAGACAACTAGAAAATTGACATTTGCATCCGTTGCATCATTGCAATCCGTTTTGATTGAACAATTGTAGTTTTCACCGTAAAAAAATCCTTATTCGAATGTCTAAAAATGTGGACTACAAAAGGGATGGAAAATCCGTTGAAAAATATCTGATTAAGATGGATTTTATTCAATTTTGAGAGTTTTTAACCCTCATTTTAAAGAACGACCATACTCGAGCTTATTGTTTACCTCTCACAAAAATCCGAATAGTTGCACAACCCTTCGTTGTCGAACTGTGGCACATTTGTGTCGAAAAAATTTGAGTTTTTCCATTTCCACCATTTCACCACCGTCGTCGAATCTATCGCTTTCCGAACTACCGCTGATAGTGGCTGACATTTCGATCTAGTTTACAATTCAACTGGAATAAATATGAATAACAAGCAAATTTAATAAACTCAAAGGTAAGCAAATAAATTGAACGCACGGCAACCAAAGCAAGTTTATTCTGTTTACTCCACAAGCTCTGAAAAAGTTGTGAAATGCGCATGCGCTTGCGTTCTAGTTCTGTGAGTTCTGAAAAAATCCGGGGACTGACAGAACCGTTCGGAACTGCGTTTGCGTGCCACTGCGAACCCCGAACTCGGAGTTCTCGTAGTTCCAGAACTGTCAGAACGTGCACTGCAAACGACCAAACTCGAATGCGCGTGCGCAGAACCGTTCAGAGCGTTCCGAACGCCCACTGCGAACGAAACTAGTACCTTTCCAACACTCTAAATGGGGGTAAAATTGGATGATGCATTAGACTTGTATATTTAAATTCAGTTGCAATTTAAAATGAAACTTTTGTAAAATAGTTTTGAATTCATTCCCTGTGTTAAATAAAATATTAGACGTAACGAAGCAGTCGTGACATATCTCATTGTGTTATTATAATCACTTCACACTTCTTATCTGCACAAATAACCATGTTTTGTATTTGTATTGACTTTTGAGTCCAAGGTGTTGTCACATTTGTTGTTTGAACATTTCCGAGAACAATTGGAAGATCATATTTGGTCTATCCAAAAAAGAATGCATGGGGTTTATTAAGTGGAAGATTTATTGAGGTCGCCATGTTGCCTCCACCACTCCCTCCATTACTGTAGAGCGTTATATCATTTTTCTACTTACACCCCCCACCCTCGCCCACCGCGACCATCCAGGAGGTCTCTTTTTCCACATTATTTTTCAGTAACTCAAGAATGACGGGTTGATTAACAGATGTGATTAATGGGCACAATAGGTCGTTAGGATGGTGTACTCAAGGGAACCCAAACATAGCCAGGGTCTTTTCCCCCCCTCCATTACTTAGTGGGCTTCTAAAAATACGAACGAACTATTAGGAAAATGACGTATGAGTATTTACTCGTGATTTTCGATCGCAAACGCGTTTACATGAGGCAACTCCTATCAGGTTCCCCGGTGTCAGTTCATGTATGACAGGAGAGATTACTCTACCTCTGGAGCCTGTAATGAAAATCGATTTACTCCACTTGTTGTAACGGGCTAATAATTACTGGTATCACCTACACGGATTAAAATTGTCCCCTTGGTCCAAAGGAACACGTTTCTTTCGATAATACAACTACCAATTATATTTGCGGTTTAGATTTAGATTTCAACATCAGGAAAATCAATGTTCAATAATAACAAATTTTTCATGATATAACATTTTCTGTGTACATCACCTTTCTATATTTAATATCCTTACAACTGCCATACATCTACGAAATGATTGGTTTAATAAGGTAGATATTGGACATTCTTTCGCGTAGGTGATCAACTCCACAACTAAATTCCTGGTCGACCTACACGATTCATGTTTTATCACTTGTACGGCACTAATTTACTCCTAGAAGCTCCTACCAACAAGTACCTATCCGAAATTAATAGACACACCGAGTGCCAAACCAAGACACTTGCTGGTTTTTGATCAGCTCTTTTAAAATTGGCCTAAGTTCTAATGTTGGATTTACGCTCATTGTTTATGATTTTTTGGCTATACCTTCCAACCCTGTGTCGCGAAACGCTCCAGGGGACTTGAAACAACCAAAATACAAATCTTTTCCAATTTTCAAAGTTCGAACAATACCGTTCTATTTACATTTTTCAAGCTATGGCGATTTTTGAAATTCTTAAGGGCTACTCTTCAATTGGTACTTGGATTTTGCTCATAATATATTTGAAATTTCAAACAGCACCTTTTGAGAAGGTTAAACAAAATATTCTTTACCCGATTTCATATAGTAGTTCTCAACGTTGGACGATCATACGCACTCATCATTTCCTCGCCCGACTAATTTTCCGCAGTCCTCTCCATCGCTAAAATGTAATCAGCGAGCTCGAGTCGACTAGAACTTGAAAATAGCTTTTAGTATCAGCTTGTTTTTCACTCGGCTGCAGAGATATCGATTCAAACAAACAGCCAGTCCTCGCCCCATTTTCCTGGCTCTAACGCTAATCGGAATCGCATTTCTAATTTACATAACTAATAACATTTCGCCCGGTCAGCCAATGGCATTCCGATTACATCTAACGGAGATCAGATTTCTCGCGAATAACCGTGCGGTTTATTTTGCTGGTAACTAGATGAATATTGCCACATTCAAAATCGGTTGAGGTACAATAATATTAAATGTTGAATATTAATAAAAAATAATAATAATAATTCAAAACGTCGGGTTTACGGCGAATCGTTGTACATGATTTGGATGGAAGTTTAGAATATATGCCGCTCCCAGTACCAGTATTTCAGTTGATGGTTATAAATTCGAATCGACCGAGTCAATGGGGTTTTCCCCTCGACCTGTCGTAGGAATAGCTTATTAATATTGATCGCGGTATCTTGATAATCAAGATTCCAGGTAACTCCTAACGATTAAGATCTACAACATGTGTACATAGTGTTCAGTACCAAGAAAAAACGATGGGGCAAACGGGAAGCCACTGAACCAGGAAGTGGTCGTCAACCCTCTTAAACCCATGATGACCGTGTGAAAGTACGAGAATAACATATTAACAATATTATAGAACTCCTGGGACTCCCATTGCAACCGCATTATCGGAAAAGTAGCTGTCATTTAGATTCATTTTTTATTTATTTGGCATTAGATTTTTCCATACAGCCATGTAAGATGTACACATATATTACAATAATTGTAATATAATTATTACAAGATGTTATTGCAGTCGACATCCTTCACGGTTACATTTTTAGAACCTGCTACTAAATATTGTGGCCAGTGTCATTGAAATGTTTCATTATCCTCACATAGAGCTCGGGCCTTAGCACTACGGATGTGAAATTGTAAGGATAAGAGTTTCAGCAATCTCGTCAAATATAAATTTCCAATGACCATCAAATGTTTTACATTAAAGAAGCACATTCTCCAAATCGTCCACTTCACCGCTCTCATCACTTCTACTTCCCAGCATTATCCTTCTAGTGTTCAACCTTCACCTTTCTGCAAGGAGGGCATTTAGCGGAGATGCGAACAGTAAATTCAAATATCATCTGCATAGTGATGTATTTTGGCTTCGTTGGGCAGTAGTGGTTTCAAATTGGACACATAGGAGCAATAGAGCAGTTGGGATAGAATTCCCCCCTGCAACAGGAGACCCCTCTGTGTCGTTCTAGGGGCATGTAGCTGTTCTACTATTCATGAGCATGTATATATTTCGTACAAAATGTATACATTTCGATACGCCCAAATATTTTGTTTTTACATCTTACCTGGAATAATGTACTCGTAACTTTAATGTACAGAATTTCAAATTTTAAAGATTTGTGGTGGTGTTTTGGGTCAGAAAAATTTAGTAGTGGCATGCAGCCTTTCCCAGGCCGCACGGACGTCCGAGTTGGGGGAAAAAAGTTTGCGCCTGGGGCTTGTAACTTGCACTCACGCTAATGGTTTTCAGCCTGGGTTCAGGGAAATGGGAATTTCCAAGTTAAAATAATGTCCCGAGAGGGGGAAATGGATCTAGATGTACTCAGAATTTAAAGGGCGACTACTGTCCTAGAAATGTACAGCACCTGAGTTTCTGGGAGCTACAATTGTCGCTGTCAGAGAAGGTTCTTGTGGCAGCCATCGATGTGTATACCTTGATATACACATCGATGGTGGCAGCTGGTGTTTACATGGTTTCATGACCTGGACTTTGCACATAGCAGCACGTCAAACGGGAGGGTAACTTGAGGGTGTTCTTTATTTCAGTCCCGCATTAGTGGTAACGATTTATACTAAAAATAGAAAGAAAATAACGTTTTAACCGTATCATCACTTTACGTAATGTATCGTCGAAATTCGAGCCCGCTCGGGTTATCAGATGACTCGATCTTCCTGCCATGAAAACACGTGGAAATTACGAGCGCTTGTCACTTTGACGGAAAGCCGTTAGAGGAAGGTTTACTAAATGCGTCAAATTTAGGCGTCACAAACAACCCGTAGCTTAGCTGCCGCAAGAGTGTATCTATATAGCTCGTGAAATCTATATATAAATATATATTGTGGCACGCCGATAAGAGTACGGGTCGGGGGGTGAAACATCGCTTTCCTGTCTCGGGAGGAGCTCACGGTTTTGGCTCCCGTCCAAGCTTCTCGAGTTACGCTCAAAATTATCGCCCTGCGACCCACTCGGCAGGTGAAACTGATAACGATGCCCCTCACTTGACTGCCATCTGTAGGCCGTAAAAGATAACTTTTTTTCGCCGATGCCAGAATGAAGGAGACAAAAAGTCGTGATCGCCTCACCGCAGGGCTCAAGTCGATTGGTTACCCCATTATGGAGATTAGGCTCTGGTTCTGTGGGTTTTCTGGTTTGTGTAATATATAAAATATACGAAAAAGATTGGCAAACTTCATCAATTAATGAAACTTGGGTTCCAAGTTGTGAGATTCAATTTGGCTCACCACTAACGTTCCCGTCTCCAGTGGCAATGGAGATCAAAACCACCCTTGAAACAATTCCTAGGTCAATGACGAAGAAGATTCTTTATTACGAGTATTATTAAATACATTTGTTTCGCGTATACCACCACACCATCAACAGTAGAGTGGCAACTTACAGCCCTCAGCAATTCCACGAAGGCCACATGCGCTGGATAACTACAACACAATTTCCTATTGTCCAGAATTCTCCATGATGTCATTAATGCATATGCAGTGACTTTCTTCTGACATGATGACCCAGAAGTAGTTTTCGTACATTCAACTGTTAATTTTGATTCAGGCCAAACTAAAAGAAATTCGGTATCCCACCTTGTTTGAGTTTTTAGGGTAGTGAATTACTAAAGGTGTTTATTCTTTCACTAAGATATCACAATATTCTGTTTCTGTAAAATTATCATCAGATTTTCCCTCGACGTCGTTTTCCGACTGTAAGCATGCTCACTTCAAAATTTTGTTTTGAGAGTTGTCGAAAATAATAATGGACAAACTGATTTTATGACTGTATTGAATCGTTTGGAATGAAAAACTGTCGTGGACCAACAACCAAAATAATTCTCTATGTTGGTGTTATTGCATTTTTCGTTACGATCAATAAATTTCACTTATAATATGGCTTATAATTTCGAAAGTCGGTTCATAAGCTGTCGGGGTTTATTCAACTAACTCTAAGTTTTTCCAGGGTTTAAAACCGTCCGAAATGTGAGATTGTCGTATTTCAGAAGCCATTCACGTTGTTAGTGTCATCTCGTTATTCGCAATTCAGCTTCATTCGCCCACAAGATATTCGGTGACATTCTCTTGATTATTTTAAGAGCATTACGTGAATGAAAATAAAAATTGGGCCATTCCGGGATGGCAAAACAATCCGGCTTTATGGCCCCATTGTTCGCCTCGGGGAATTTTTCGGTGCCCGGTGGAGCGCAACGACTGTCCTTGGACCACTTGACAACTGCGACTCTTCTATGTAGATCGGAGGAACAATTTGATCAAAACGACGGGAGGAAAAATGGTAGAATTGACTGAAGGATCAATCAGGTTCAGTCAATTCTACCATTTTTCCTAAAATTTTCATAAAGCCCGTTCAGTTCGGTATTTCATTTTGAGCATGATCCAATTCTGTCACTGCAGATCACTACAAGATTAGAGGTCAGTAAGCAGATTCGAAGGGTTTATCCTCCCAGATTACAATGCAGCAATATTTTCATTTCGCCCGGTTTTTCAACGATATTAACCAGAATTTCGTCGTCTTTGGTTGAGTAGGTCGTACAGTTATGATCATACCCACAGATTCCCCATGTTTTGGATGCATTCATGGAATTACACTCAAGTATTCAATACAAAGCACTCTTCCCAGTGCTCCAACGATATCTCCTTTCCCTTCTGAGTTGTGATCTGTGAAACTGAACTGCATAAGCTATACCTACTATAAACTGAATTACTAATTTTAAGATATCACTGGCTTCACCGAACGTACTCACGTCTATTCTATTAACTAGATAATTTCATCCAGACGCTACTGCTAAACATGGCCGATTTGATGTAGGAGGACTTTGCCCATTTGATGCTATTGTAGGGTTATCGTTGCCATGGAGAGAGTTAACCAACATTACCATTTTCCGTTTTACGTTTTGTTTATTGGCTCAATCATTGCAATGATGCTCTCAAAACCCATCCAGTCATATTGGGAAAGGGGCTTGCACCGGCTTTTTCCAAATTTCAACCTCTACACCTCAAAACTTTCAAATTTTCCAATTTTAAATTTGTATAAAAATTAAATGAATTGTTGCAGCAACTTGTAGGGGCATATGAAGGCAAACTGCGTTTCCCAAACTGTTATAAATTGGATGGTTACAAAATGAGACGGTGAATAATTTTGATGCATCAGTAACGCCATCTCTTATCCCAGAATCACACTAAGGACCCGTCCACTTCACTCTTAATTCTGGGGATGGCACGGTTGCTCATAAACCTTCCCCGGCCGATACCAGGCATTTTGCTGAACGAATCTCCTTCAACCTCGTTGTTTGATCCCAGTCACCATGAGGAAAACAAGAGTTTTTGTACAAATCGTCTATTTCCACTGAAATATGAGTAGGTCCGCTGTTAGTCCGGTTTCGGTGATTCATCGTCAGTATGAAGGTAGTTATAGAGTAGGCAGTTCTGGAAAAGTTCCTTGCAAGACCACTTTGATTTTTAAAAAGATCCATTACAGCTCTCCACTGCAACGTATTGGCTTTAAACTCAAGTCTCTCATCATGTCGTCTAATACAACCCACTGACCTATTCTCGTGTGGAAATTTGTCATTATTCAAGTTAATTCGTAGTCCGACTCATAGAAACAGTTGCCAGGCAGCATGTCACGGCAGTTTAAGCCTCGACAAGCACGACGCAGCCTACACATTTAAATGGGATGTACAGCTCATTCATTATGCAGGATGCGGTGGGGTCAAGGCGAGGTTTTACAACTAGCGACTCCCGGCGGGACCCGAGCAGTACGGTCATCACTGCCATCAAGATCGGAGCGACCAATGATGGGATGATGACATCACTATTTAGCCTGAGAGATTATTATAGTACGAATGATACAGAGGGAGAGGGATCCGATGGGCCCAACGATAAGCGGGGTAGACAGATAATGGTGGAGGAAGTCACCGTGTCCCCGGTCGATCCTGTTTGCATCCTCTTTTGCGCAATCGGCAAACCCTTCGTCCGCTGTCATCCGAGAAGGATTCCCACTGATTTGTGACGAATCGCAAAAACATCCTTCCTACTTCATAGGGAAAACCCGAAGTGCACTCATAATCGCGGTTAAAACCACGAAACCGCCCATTGCAGACCACCTCCTTCATTTTGCCACAGTTGAATTGTGCAGTTTTCACGGTATCGAACCGTTCAATGACTACGACTTGATCGTTAATTATACTAAGGATCGCAAAAACCTCCTTCGTACTTGACGGGACCAAAGCACACACATAACCGCGGTTCAAATCATAAAACCGCCCCTTGTTTGCTTACTCCGTTTTTTACACCTCGATGGCTACAACTTGATTGTATATTACGGATCGCAAAACATCCAATCCGGTCTGACTATCCACTCTAAGCCTCTCAGGATGATCACACTTTAATCCGCCTCACCGCCACGGGTTGGATTTGAACAGACGACCTCGACCGCTATATCAACCCTATTAAGTTATTTCTGTCAAGGGTACAAATGTGTGGGATTCTCTTGATCAATCCGTTGAATTTACATTAAAAAACTGCTCAGAAAACTTATTCCGAAACCAACGAACGAAACTTGAACAATTATTTCAATCATGTACACCACAGACTTTGTATTTAGTCACAGCTCAGGAAGGGGAAATATAAAAAGCCAGAAGTTTGGCAATTGAATAGCCCCACTCACCCTACCATTTCAGCGTTTCTATATAAAAGTTCTGTTATTGTTAGTTATTGCCTTTTTGGTTGTGGTTGGGATGAATGGAACCAAAGGTAGATATTTTGCTTAAATCCAGAGATGTTGAAAGTGTGCAAATTTTGAAAAGGTGAAGGCTTTCTTGTATCGCTTAAAAAACGAAAATACTCGAGGAACTAACCAAAACAAGTCCCGGAGCGTTTCCTCGCCAACTCCTCAAAAGGTAAACAACTTGCTCTGCGGTTGGCGATTACGCTTGTTGATGCCTTTTGTGAGGGTTGGATTACTTCTCAGGGGACCGCAGATGTTCCAACAATAACTTCTGAAAGCTGGAGTTATTGCATGATACCGTGGTTTATTAGATACTTTTTTTTCGTGCATTGACCAGTTTTGAACGTCGTGGCAGTTCAAATGATTCTTTTTCAAATTATTTTGTGTAGTATTTGGAGCTGGTGGAATTTAAAAAATTGACCCTTGAGTAATCTTTCAGCTGTTTTTGAATAAACGTTGTACCACCTGAGTCCAGTAAGACTTTTAGATTAATGGTGGATAGAAGTACGAGTATCCATAACGATAGAAGTATCAGCCTTATTAGCTGACCATATCTATTTTTCAATAAATAATTTCAGCCTTTTTCCGATCAATTTGTTAAACTACCTAATTTATCTTTCCCTAAACATATTTGCATTAATATCACATATCAAGCCCTCCAAAGTGATATTCGTTCCTAAAATATTCAGTCGATCAGGTATTTGAAACACGGATTTTTTATGTTGGTAATCGACAACGTTTCGTCACATTTGAAAGGCTTTTTGTTCAAAAATTCCCTAGAACGCCTTAAGGATCACTCCAAGATATTCCGTTGAAGAAGCGATCGCGGAACAAATACGCAACCACCCATAAACAATCCCATATGCTCAATTATTTATTAAGATACTATGTTTAGAATATATGGGATCTTATTTTAATAAAATTAATTAATTCAATAAAATTAAAATAATTAATCTATACAGTAACCATGTGCCATAGTCATAGAAATAGAACATTCTCATGATTTATTTATTCTTTTGCAGGTGATTACTCATGGGTTATTCAAGCGACAGACTTCCTCCAGGTCAAGTCAGGTGATTTTTTTTTCAAACTTATTGTATATTTTCATATATTGGTATTGTTAGGTACTAAGTCAGCGCGAACTTCGATTATTTACGACAAAACTTGACTGTATCTTCACTAGTATGAGATGAAATTAACCAATTGATTGTGGTTTTGTGCCGGAGCTGGTTGAGTGAAAATACTCGTAAATTAGAACGCCCCTTGATAAACGCACTTATGAAAATTGGCTCTAATTTATCATTGTATATTTCCATGTATAATATTATGTTTGTTTTGCCACTCATTACGTCAGTTTTGTATGCGAAGGTTCAAATATAATATTGTCATTTACCAAAACCAACAAACGGTGTTGGACAAAATCTTTCCCACCGAAAGACCTCCACGAATGCTTCCGTTGCTTCAATTCATCATTCCCCGTTATCATCGTATTTGTTTATTAACCCAGACATGGCTTGTACCTGTAAATGAAGTCACACATTCATTCAATTAGAGCAGTTGGATGATCCGTCCAAACCGACTCAAGAATGTGGAAGTATTTCGCCACGTGGAACGAAGCACGAACACTAATTCAGTTTCCTTTGAATCTTATACAGTCAACGTCATTTCTTGTCACATTCAAAAGGTCTTTTTCTTTAAAGGAACATTGAAGAGCATAATTAATTTTCCAACTTCAATTAACCTACGTCATTTGACCGTCAAGCTCTCGCGCTTCATGAGTTGTGACGTTGACGTTGTAATAAATTTCCGTTAACGCTCGACAAGTTTTCAAATTGAGTTTTGTAGTCCCATCCCGTTTAATTCAGATATGAATACTCTAATGGCGCCCATCACCACATATATTTATGTCCCTCCGCTAAAAATTCTGATGTTTCTCATTATTCGCCACGACGAATGGGAGAAAACGTGAAATTATTAAGATATACGGATATAGTCTGGAGAAAACCATTTTCAACCCTTCAACTATTTATACAATTCTCTTCATCATCCAATCCAATTCTACTTTTTTGTAACGTGGTTTCGTTATTGAAATCTAGTTGAGCCCCAAAAAAATTTACTAATATTCTTTATCCAACGATTATTACTCGTACTATAACAAATTGTTGTTAGTATAATTGTTTTAATATATGATGATTAGGGGATCACATTTTGTAGATCACTTTTTGTTATTGGCTGTTTTGCTATTTCTGGAGATTGGTTTTCTGTGAATGACCATGCACTTGCATGAATTTCTTGCTGCTAGATGTAATTATTTATGTGGGACGTACTGATTGAACACTGATATTGATTTGCATGGATTTCTGATCGATATGAAGCATTACATGTATACGCATATACATATAAGCTTTAAGATCCGGAGTGCACTGAATACGTAGTATATAATATTATTCAATATTATCAGATACGCCCCGACGAGTTGCCGCGTTTCAGACCCGCCGCACGTAACGACTCATCGCTCCCACAAATTTATTATTCGATACCCCGGAACACATTCATCGTTCATTACGGCGGTTCAACCCGACGGACCGTCAGAAATACGAATTAATTCAAGTTACAATAGTTGTTGCCGTTTCTCTAAATGCATATTCATATGTGTTGGTATTCAAGACAACAATTGGTCCGTGTGGGCGCATAACGTCCTTCAGGGGTTTACTGTACCCACATTGCACCGTCTGGCCTCTGAGGGCCGTTGCGTAATTGGAAATTTCGAATTTTCGTCTGACGGTACGGGACCGCCCTTTCTGTGTAACCAGTGTGCAACTCTCATTGTTTTAAATTCAAACCTCAGATGTGGGTCAAATATCTAAATAATGATCCTAATGCTGTGGCCATAAAATAAGATTGTGCTACAGGTTTCTACATGGGGCTAACTACAGTTGGAGTACATTCATCTTCTCATCGACGTGGTGTGATGGTTAGTGTTATCAGCTTCGTCGTTGTGGAAGAGCTGAATGCAAAGCTATTCTCCAAACAACAACCATGTCGACAGTTATACACGAACCAAGGACCACCACTTCTCACTATTCAATACCTTATGAACACGAAGAACCCATCCACCCCCAGGAAGACGTATACTCTGGGGGTTGAGGTCTCTTCAGCCCTTGACCACGATCAAGGCCATACGGAAAGTTGAAAATACGGCGAGGGCTATCATGATAGAGGTGTTTTCAAGGCCTGTTAGACATGGAGGGCCTCCCATGTAAAAGACGTTATACTGGATACTATGCTGGATTATTATAATACATGTCATATGCGCTAGTGCCACCATAGTACCAGTTTAATAATGTTCATTTGAAAACATCCAATGAGCAACTGGCGTAACTGCTAATATCAATTGTTATCTTTAGTGGATGTTGGATCTATGATTGAGTTTTGTGTCACATGTCAATATTATCAGAGCTGGGAACAGACACGGATACTCATGTCAGATACAAAACGAGAGTGAGCAAGTAACAGGGTGAATATTTTTGAGTAGTTTCGTTAGCGAATGCCAGTTTCATCTGGCAAATATTTCGCTGGATCTGGAGTCTATCGTAATTTGATCCCAGCATTTCTCCACATCGTTTGTTTTTCGGTGAATAACCCACTCCTTCATTTCCTTCTTTTACGATTCAGCAGCCCCCCTCCCCCTTCCACAAACACACAATCCACGATATGAATAGACGCCTTTGGGCTCCATGTTTGTTTACTGCGAATCCCTGCCAAAAGTCCACCTCAAGTCCGGTGCCAAGAATTTTTCACCTCCCCCGCCAAGCAGACACGCAACCGGACCGCGATCGAGTTCTTCTCTCTTATTTTCTTTTGGAGCGTGAATCACCTTTCAGGATTCGGAGGACGAACCTCGAAAATAGTTTACGTGCCTCAGCTATGAATACGAGACCTTGCACCGTCTGAGAAAGTCGCATCCATACCTCGCATCAGTAGATGAAAGACATTTCTAATGAAATCATCAAATGAAATAATGGAGGTGGCGCAAGTGAGGTTATAAACGCAAACAGAATGAGAAGAAGCAGAATAAGAGTTAGTACGAGTAGAACTGAAGTTATGATGGTGTTATGATGGAATAACGTTATGATGGTGTTACACGCCCCTTGGATTGTTTAGTAGCGAGATCATTGAAACATATACGGAAGTTTTAATCACCCTGTACCAATCTGTAGCTGGTGCGATAGCCTGCAGATTCGCGTCCACCACCGACATTCACGAGGTTATCCGTTTTCTAATCCCTGAAGGTGAATCGGGGAATCGAAATTCACCGGCAATTGGTTTCAGTCTTGTGTTTACTGGTTAGGGAAAGGCCGTCGTCAGCACAAGACCCAAGACGACTGCGTAAAATTGTCGAAGATCTTCCGCCAGCTCTTCAACCAAATACTGTATTAAACGGTTCTACTCTCCCATGAGATGGCCAGACCCTAAGAGGGCTCGTCATCCTCTTAGGAGTAAGTGGTCAGGAAGAAACCCCTCAAAACGATTGCCATCTTTGCCAATTATACTATAATTATTTAGACACAATGACTGTTTTTGAGAAACGTTGTTTGAAAATTGAGTTATTAAGTGATGTTCTTAATCCCTTCCAAATAGTCGTTCCATTCAATTCTCCCCACTACGATGTTTCAAAACGGGATTTGAACTCTACACCGAATCCCCATACAAGCTTTAATGTCGTTCTGATATTTCAACTATAACAAGACCACGCCAAGAGCATACACAGACCTGGCATTACTGCGAGAAAGTCAAATCTAGCTTTACTAGGTTCAACGACCCACGTCAAATTCTACCAAACGGAATTCATGAATAATATTTCAATAGTTCGTACCGAAATATGTAGCCCCCGGAGCTCAACTTGGGTGAAGGTGTGGAACTGTTGGTTTATTGAAGCTCCCAACTCCTCGTAAAGGGCGGAAAGTTCTAGCGGTAGGTACATGTAAATGAAGCAATTCACATGCCACCTAGATCGCTACACATTTCTCTTCAGTCCTGATGGTTATGTCCAAGTGGTTCTAAATAGCTTTGCAAGCCCCACCGTTGATTTTTCATCTTATACTCGTATCATATGCGTTATATTGGGGTTAAGAGCAAATCCTAAGATGGAACCACTTCGGTTTATTATTTTCAGTACCTAATAAACCATTGGAATCGAACAAAAATGTACATTTAACCCATGCAAACCTCATACATACAAACTTTTGCGGTACGAATCCGAAATTTGAAATTGAAAATTACAAATTTAAGAAGCTCTTCATATTTCTCATTAAGCATAGAAATGTTCAATATCTTGGAAAATAATAACTCACACTCGGCAGTTTGACTAACGTTTGTGACGAGCTTATTGATTCAGGTGGAACCAAATTCCCAGCTAACGTGTTATCATGTGTGGCTGGTATTTCATCGTCCGTTCTATTTACCGTTCATCTAATCCATTTTAGCTCGTCGTCTTACAGAATCCTTTATATCTCACATGGCATATCTGTAAACCAGCTAGTAGGCGGTAATATTTTAAGGAATTACTGAATAAATAATTGTGAAATTTTTGTAATAAGAATTACCTACTTCACCTGAACCACAGAGATAACGTAATATCGGCGCCTGAGATCGTTGACCCCGCGTTGGCTCTAGCGGGATGGCGCCTCCGATTCTGTCGCAGTAGCTTTGAACCTTTTTCTCGCTCGAGATAACGTGGTCTTAACTGTACGTAATGATTGGATTAAGTTGCGCATGATCATTAGAGGTCGAATTTTACAATATTTGCGTGTAATATTTTTAACGGTTCCTGTTGCTCTAACAGGAGGAGTTGTACTGTTTCGAAAATAGTAGGGGAATTTAATCTTCAGCACCGACCATATTTTTGACATTTTATGTCTTTACTTTGCTACTTTGAATGGACCTTCAACAAGAGCAATTTTTCCATAGTTTTTTATGTGTTTTAAATAATCTGTGTATATTTGGCATATCAATAACATAACAACTGAGCTTCAGCCCTCAAGTTAATTTCCTGTAATATTATAAACTGTTTGTTGAGTTGTTAGCCCAGTGGTGAAACAAGCTGGAAACAAGCTGGTCCTGAGTGAGACGGGCGTTGTTATGAAGGAGTGACACACCACGAGTCAGTATTACTCTCCTTCAGTCCTTGCTTTTTTAATACCATTTCAGTTTATTTTAGGTACACCTTGGATGCCATTTACTCTTCCTTCGACCCTAATACTTGAAATTTCGCGGTGAATAACTCGTTCACCTGACGCAAGTATTAACTGTAGACGCTGGACTTTCAGCATCCCAGCCAAGTGTGTAGGCACGGCCACAATAGATGACAATCCGATAATTCCACTTGGAAGAATGTCAACTTCGAATGAGAACCTTAAATGGAGGTAACATTTAGAATCGGGTTTGGCGGCGCTCCCTAAGTCCTCTCAAAGTCATCGGTCAAAAACTGAGCCGCTATGATGCAACGCACTGTTTATCATTAGAAGGACAAGGCATTCCCGAGGGATTTCGACATGTACTCTTGGATTTTGGTTTATTTTAAATTTATTCACGAACATGAGCGCCCTCTGTTCGGGTTTATTGTGATAAAATAGTAGCAGGTTGTTGCACTTGACGTCTGTAACATTACCTTGCCCTGCCCAAGCGCAGACCGCCGCCGTTATTGAATGGGACTGAACTGGTTTCAAACGCAACTCGAGACCTATTTGAATCATTGGCCTCTGCCCTCTGGGGTGCGGTCAGGTGTGCTAACTGTTCCATGGTTTATTTCTCGTTCAAAAACTGCCCGAGAGAGAATTTTGAAATGGAAACAGCTGCTCCATGAAAAAAAGTACGAACTGTCCGAACATTTTTGTTGCTAATTATATATTTCATTACTGACTTCTACTACCATGTTACTTATAAATAAAGCATCGTGTAATTATACTGCAGCAGTTGTTCTACTTGAGTAAACAATTTATCGGTCCCATTTCGTCGCCATTCTACTTAAAAATATTAGTGTACCAAGGTGATTCAATTCCATGCATTGTGGCTGGTGGATGGTCGGATTCTGAGTGTCTCACATCGCACTCCTGCGAGAAAAGTGACACTTCTGCCAAAATCGTGATTTTGAGTTAGCACCTGAATTCCATGCTCTAGAGTCTAGACCATCCTCCAGCCATTGGAAGAGGTTTTGTGGCAAAGTTTCCAAAAATAAGCTCCTGGGAGCGCTAGTGTCACTTTTCCTTGTCATTTGCGAGTCAACAACAGTGACATTTCTGACTTGATCCAAAGAGGATTTTTCGAGAAGTGTCACTTTTCTCGCAGGGGTGCGACATGTTGACGAGTTGAAAACAAGATTTTGGCACATTTTGGAAACATCTTGGATCAGTAGAACTCTCACATCGCACCCCTGCGAGAAAAGTGACACTTCTGCCAAAATCGTGATTTTGAGTTAGCACCTGAATTCCATGCTCTAGACCATCCTCCAGCCATTGGAAGAGGGTTTTTGGCAAAGTTTTCAAAAATAAGCTCCTGGGAGCGCTAGTGTCACTTTTCCTTGGAGGCATTTTTGTCATTTGCGAGTCAACAACAATGACATTTCTGACTTGATCCAAAGAGAATTTTTCGAGAAGTGTCACTTTTCTCGCAGGGGTGCGACATGTTGACGAGTTGAAAACAAGATTTTGGCACATTTTGGAAACATCTTGGATCAGTAGAACTCGTGTTCCATTGAATGAAAACTCACGACACCCGACGACGGTCATTTTGAGGTTCTCGGTTCGTATTAATGACATTGTAATTTCCACGAGGGATCGAACGGTTGACATAATTTCCAATAAAACTTCATAACGTAGATCATAAACCCCTTGGACACGTTTTCAAGGCCTTTCCGATTTCAATTAAGAGAAAACCGCCTCAGGAACGACAGCCACCCTTTAAAATCGCCGCTAATTGCCGTCCAGCGCTTAGTAGTTAGCGTTTCGCGTTCCCACCGATTCCCGTTGGAAGTGGTTGAAGGCCTCGGATATTTTTGGCACAAAATCAGATATTTGACACACTTTGATATTACCGGTGGTTCTGTCTAGGTGGAGCTACTAGATTATAGTGTGGCGTCCACAGTAGTTATGATCTGACGCCTTAGAAGATTTATTCATTTCTGCTCGTTCTCATTTCTTCTTCTTTCGTCCTTGTTTTGATTTATTATGGAATTAGCCTTTGCTCTCTAGTCTTGTAATGATACAGTTTTACTATTTAATAAAAATGTCAACTCTTCAAACAGTAGATTTTTAGATACTTTGTGATTATACTAGTTTATAAATAACAAGCAACTAATTTAGCGTTTCTACAATAACAACTTCTTCTCTTTTGGCTAAATGGAATATTCCATGGATGTTCGCTGGTTGGTTTTCCTCCCGATTTGTTATTTGGATTGATACACGGTGTAACTTGTGTTTGGGTTGGTTCAAATTGATCTGTGATTGGTATTATTTTGGTTGGTAGTGAGTTAAAATCGATTCATTGATATACGTAATGTTAATGGTTAGATGACGAAATTTGACAACATGTAATGTTGTTATGTAGGTAGACCCAAGAGATAATCAAACGTTGTGTGAGAAGCGTTGCTGTATAACCCGCCGAAGTTCGAGATATATTAAATATCAAATTTTGATGATTTTTGGGAAAATCATCAATTGGACGTAGCTCGAGGTTTACAATGAGGAAAACCTTAAGCATTCAGCGAGCTCGTTGGGTTATTCGGTGCCTGCGGATTGATTCGACCTCGGGACGCCTTGATGCGAACTAAATCGCACTATGGCGTTCAGCCCAGAGCTCCCTGCCCTCCCTCGGCCGTTTGACATTTGGATATCAAAACCCCATAAAGAACGCCCTCAGCCCGAGCGGTTGAATAGAAAGAACAGTCGTACAGGGGAAGTTGAAGAGCGACTAACATTTACAAATGCGGTGGCTCGCGGTTTGTACGAGTTCACAGGACGCGGCTATACAAGCTCTGGAGCTTCTACCGGTGCAAGGCGGATCAATGGTGTGTGGCCTAGTTTGTCACTCGTTCCAACTCCCATGACCGCTATATCCATTCACATTGCAAGTATCATCAGTGGAACTTTGCAGTGGACTTTACTCATTGCCTCCATTTCATGACTCTGATGATGATCACAAGCTTGACAAACAAAATAATGTACATCCAACAGGTAATATTCTGTCCTTGATTATTCTATTACAAGTGCCGCAAGAAAGTTTCCCCAACTTCTAAGATCGAATCGACAACTAGCAATAGGTAGGTACCAACTCTCGAAATCACTTCCATTTATAGTTTACCTTATATTCACGTATCTAGTTTATTTCAAACAGAACAGTGATCCATACAGAATCTGAAGAGTTTTTTTTTTCCATTATTGAAAATAAGGAACCTATATGACCTGGGGACTTTTGTATTGAGGACCTGTTCGTATTTATCTACCTAAAATATTTTAAATAGTGGAGGTTTTTTTGACCAGGAAACAGTACTGGAGGTTTTTTTGACCAGGAAACAGTAGAGTACCTAGTTTGCGGGTGAGGATGACCAACACTAGTCGTTGTTATCATTTGGTTTATTGCAACGTTTCATTCTTGGAACAAGATCCTAATCATGCATCCTACAAATTAGAAATATGGGAGAGTTATTATGGTTAAGTATAAATGGTGACTTACAAACTAGTTATGAATGGAATAAAAGTATGAACTTACAATGTAAAACAAAGATTGGACCACAACAAACATATCAAAGATTGGAAAATTAAATGCATTGAGCCCACTTTGAAAAAATAAAAGTCAAAGAAATGGCGTACATCTTAAAAACTCACAACTCCATGAACTACAAAAGAGACGTCAAAAGATTAGCCACAACATACCATAGACTTTTAAAATGAACCATCCCATTCACACTCCAAATCAACCTCCATTCTCAATATCACAAGTATAACAAATATTATTGTCCAACCAACATCCACCACCGTAACTATATAATATCCATCCATCTCTTGCATTCCTTGTCAAACATTACTGTGCCTTACGCGACAAAATGTGTACCAATCGGATAATTATCATAAAAGTTCATACTTTTATTCCATTCATAACTAATTTGTAAGTCACCATTTATACTTAACCATAATAACTCTCCCATATTTCTGTTTTGTAGGATGGATGATTAGGATCTTGTTCCAAGATTGAAACGTTGCAATAAACCAAATGATACCAACGACTAGTGTTGGTCATTCTCACCCGCAAACTAAAATATTTTATCTAAATGGCTTTAGAATATGTATTAAATGACATTGCTTAGTCGCGATTCTTGTAGCTTTTTCAATTCAATTTTTATTCAATAAAACTGTATACCATACAAATAACAACAATTTTTTACAGTCTAAGTACATGATGAAAGATCCAAAATTAAGGTGGTTTCCACGCGAGGAGAATGTACTACTTATTCAAACAACTGAACCACCTTGGAATTTTCATGCTGGAAACATACTGGTTGAGAAATATATTTCGTCGATATGATATACGAGCTCAGAGCTAATAACCACAGTCAATGTAGTACTGAATCGCTTTTCTGATGGTTTAAATTCCCTTTTCTTCTAAAATTCCCTAAAAACATCGATTTGGTATCATTTGTCATAATTCAATGTCAATTAGATTGCGTGGAAAACAATCTTGCTCGAGTCCAAGGGTGAAAACCCCTGATTTTTCGATGTTGTTGACGATTTTGAAGCTAAGAAGTTATTTAAGGTGTAGGAAAACGAGTGAAAATCCTTTAGGTTTGTTGGAATGTTGACGATTTTACTTGGGCAAACTCAAGTACCTACCCCTTTAAACGTAGGTCAAATTCCTCAGTTCATATATCGGTGACGTTATTAAGAGATTTTACTGTCCCGAGATACTCATTTTCTGGCTACTGCCTGATGCGACTCAGACCGATTCGGCCACCTGTTCTACAACCCGAATCCCATTCGTCAGGGAGGGCATACCGCGACGGAAATAGACCGAACGTGTAGGCTCACTTTGATAGAAGCCCCGCGGGGAAGAGGCCCAGATCTAATCAGCAGTTAGCTGGCATCAGGGGTTACGTAGTCGTTGAGTGAGGTCGCCCCTTTCAATGATACTATTTGGGTAGTGTCAATTACATACCCAGTAATTTACTCTGAATGTTGATTTATTACTTAATTGTTTATTTCACGATTGGTGCTTCGAGCATCAATTACGACGTTACCAATTTTGACATGAATTCATTCAATACCTACACGAATATAGCCAATATTTAATGAAAATTCATCACTCTACTTGGCTTATTGTCATCCCACAAGCCGTATTTCGGCAAATTAATAATGACGTTCCTACCACATCCGCTTTCTATCGTGGCCAATCACGATAGCATAATCTCAGTCTATTTATAAACAGAAACATCGAATTTTGGTTATGTACCAAAATAGGTCCTCCTTATCCGATTGTATCCTGTAAATATTGATCGTCTTCTTTATTGTTATCATGCGTCCCAATTTCGTCCTGGAGTTTCGTAATCTTACAGGAAAAAAACGTATTAAAATCATGTTATGGTATCAATCTTCTGTGAATATGTGGCTTATCTCTCACAGTACACAAACTCCTGTTAAACGTTAAGACGTCACGAATTAGTTCTTTAATACGAGTAGTTTCGTCGAGATTGTCCAATGATTGATTTCTAAACCGGGTTCAGCTCTCAAACTAACGAAAGTCAGCAGGGCAAATACGTACCTACTGAAATTAAATTGTTAGTTAAACACTAATCAAAATCAAATCTTGACGACCCTACCTATTTTTACCTTCAAGTTTAAACTAACAACCTTCTAAACCTCATAACTTCTAGTTCGAATACTGTTGTGAGTGCACGATTCTTGCCTGAACAGTACAGTTCTCGAATTTCGTTGTTGAGACATCCGACTCCGGTTTATAGTGCAAGTGTGATCGTGAACCTTTTGCCAACCGTCTCAACGATTGTTAGCGACTTGTCGTGAACTCGCATACGATTGGGGAGGGAGAGTTAAACGGTTTAGCGACAGTTTAGCTCCGAAGGCCCTCAGTTGGCCTCTTATTACGTCAGTTCTGAATACAAAAACTTAGTTGCGCAACGGAAAATCTCGTTAGTTTGGATCGAATGACGTCATAGAAAAGAAAACTTCTACGGTTCTCACAACAAAAGTTGTTCCATATTACGATCTTTTATTTTCATTACGAAGGGAAATAATAACTTGGTATTATAATTATTACGAGTAAATCATTGGAATCGCTAATGAGTTATGTGTGGGATTCAGTTGGCAAAATTTAATAATCGAGGCCATCACTTGAATTCCGTTTCTATAGGTAGGAGGGATCCACATTGAGTACATAACTCTTCCATACGTTCCCGTGTTATCGTTTTATGTATATTCCCACATAGGTGCTATAATAATGTCTTCTACTCTAAACATACTCGCAACCGTGCGATCGAGTTTACCTCCCAACTCTCATTAATACTAGGTATACACTTTCAAGAAATGATAGAACTCCAGCTGAAACGTTTTCTCTATTGCAGGTATTAAATGGCGATATCCACCTGGTAAGTTTCGGCAAAGCTCTTCGGGACACGCGATGTTATTTCCGAAACGCCAGGCTCTACACGGTTTCCCCGTTGTAAATAATTGAGTACTATAAATAGGGGAAATTTATATGCCCCACCAGATAGGGTGAGCGTGATCCACTATACGGTGGGATTAAGTTTGATGCATTTTCTTTAAGATTTGGGTAAAAGAAAGCCAAATGTCGAATTCGTCGTGCTATAGATACTTACGCCTACTATTTTCTTATTCCAGGAGTGGTTTACCTAGAGAGGTAAATGAGGGGTGATGACAGTGAAATTATTCGGTAGGTATCTGCTCGACGCTTTGAGGGGTACCAACCTACTGAAACTTCTTGAGACCAAAATCCCACAACGTCAGCGCTCCAAGCGGCTGTTTCGCAGCTGTACCGCGTAATCTTGACGAACAAAATATTTTAAACGCTCGCTTCTTTCTTGTGAATTTTCACTTTAACCAGAATGGGTTTTGACCTGACAATTTATGGGCAAAAATGTGAATTTCCTAAAAACGAATTTAGGGGTAAAATGCGAATTTCTGCCATGCCCACACCCTACTATCGCTTGTCTACAGAAAAAATACAACTTTTCATGAGAGTTGTTTAATATTGCCGTATTATAAATTGTGAGTAGTTCTGCATCCACGGTGCGAGATAAAATACATGAAACATAGAGTGGACTTCTAGTGGGAAGGCTAAGGGAAGGGTTAGGATTCTACAGGTCGTTCGTACCACTAGTAACTTGACGCTGGTCTGAATCCTTCTCAGTAAACTTCATCTTACTCCGGATATAATTTCGTCAGCAAATAAACTCCGTTGCAGTCAGAAATGAAACTCATTGCCTGCTACATAGAAAAACTCTTCTTAGAAAGATGCACCGAATTTCCCTTTTTGAAATTCCCCTTCAGACAATACGTTTTCACCAACTTTCAACGCAAATGGATGGGAAACTTCAGGGCGGCTCTCGACGAAAGGGGGGTTAATTTCAAAGTTTAATGACGCGAGCGTGCACTGCTCTCGCTGTAGCTCGGAGATGAATAGCCCCTGGATATAAAGGGACAGGCCTACGAATTTGGATGACTGGAATAATTGACTATCCAAGAGATGAAGCCCATAGGCTCAGGATCCCTTTATTGTCAGTACTTTTTCCTTTTTCATTTGTTGAGACTTCTTGACCTATTTACAATTGCGTAGTATCAGTTCGTTATGTTTACAACCAGCTCACCCAGGAACTCCTTAGGAACAGATTGCAATTTGTGCAATTTGTATGTATTGTACTTTTCAATTTGGACCTTCCATATAAGTGTTACTGAAATTCATCCGCGCTTTCCCATTCCTCTCTTGTAAATTGTACTTGGATTCTCGAAATCTTCACGGTGGCAGAGTCCAATCCTGATTTCATTTAAACAATTTCTCGGTTTCTACTCCGTGGTTTTGCATCAATTATTAATGCTCATTCTCATTTTCTTCAGAGTTGTTAAATACTCTTGCACTTGAGTAATAGTTCACTTATTCTCGTATATTGAATTTTGTTAAAATCAAATTCTGTGGAAGTCAGTAACTCAGTTCTTCCCAGTCCTATCACGATCCTATCTCAATAACAAGTTTATGGTCTACTGCAACATGAAGTTCTAAAAACCCTTCAAATCAAGAATAAAAACCTTCGAGCCAGTTCGCATTTCCAGCTCAGTAAATCTTTGTGGCGAATGGCATGTTTCTGGGACGACCGCTCGTTTAAGCCAACTGAACGAACTAAATGGAGATATGAATAATGTAGCGGCGGTCTTCTATTGTCATTCCAATGATATCACGTCCAACTCACTGCTTACATAATTTTATCAGTTTTTTGTTGTTTTTTTTACTAAAAATTCTAATCGGTGATATTTTTTTGTTTTGTTGCAGGCTTTAAGATAAATCTTGGACTTGAGATTTGCGGAAAGCCGTTCCTACGCTCGTCGACCTCGACATAACGAAAAACAGGAGTACACTGCTCCCGTTCTATGCGAAACTACCAATAGGAGAGAGAACACAACTGAAATCGAGATGCATATAGAAGTACAAGTGGCTCTGAATTTCGTCATATCATACCTGTACAATAAGCTTCCAAGAAGGAGGGTTAATATCTTTGGGGAGGAACTCGAAAAAGCACTCAAAGAGAAGTTCCGGGGACACTGGTACCCTGACAAGCCGATGAAAGGGTCGGCATTCAGATGTTTGAAGACGGGCGATCCAGTGGACAGCTCGTTCGAGAGAGCGGCTCGCGAGAGCGGCGTCCCCATCCAAGATATTCTGGAAAACCTCCCTCAAGAACTGGCCGTCTGGGTTGACCCTGGTGAGGTCAGCTACAGGATAGGCGAAAAGGGCACCATCAAAATTCTATACAACGAACAGACTGACGTACATGAAGACAGAGAAACGGATCGAGAAGTGATCAAAACCTTCAACCCCGAGGCTCAGTGCTTCAGACCGATCGACGCAGTTTTGGGAGCTCTCAGCCTGTCGCCCAAAGGTTCGCCTCCGCTTCCGCCAGATGTATCGCCGACCTCTGGTTTCAAAGGTCCGGGGTCGCCAAGTCCAGTCGCACCGTCCGCTGCTTTCCTTCCCAGGACGACTGCGCCACTGACCTTCACCACTGCTACCTTTGCCCAAACCAAATTTGGCAGCACTAAACTCAAGACCAACAGCAAGCGAGCAAATAGGTACTTCTTTCGTTTTAATACGTATCAATCTCATCTCATTAGGTATCAATTTTGGCATTAGGTTTAGGTTGATAAGGTGGGCAGATTCATAGAATTTCAACTGTCACGATCACTCCTACAGAAAAAACAATCTAAAGATCACCGATACTTACTACACTCTTGACTGGTCTCTAATTTTCTCCTGTCAGGATCTTTCTCCATTATCCAGTAATTCTCCATCATTCATTCCACCCATTGTTCACCTTACCAATGACTTGAGCCAACGTAGTTGTATTGTCTCCTTAGAAATGCACCGACTCATCAGCGATACTTATTACCCTTTTCTTATCTCATTGCATTAAATGTTAAATCCATCCAATCATTTAGAAATCATCCCATCCAACTAGTTTTGCTTATCATGTCTGTTCACTACCAGCTTCAGTCAAGCTACAAAGTTTGCCACGTCTAATCAAACTTACTTTATTAACACTATGAAAATAACAAATCATTCATATAAAATTATATTCGACTTCAACATTCCAATTATACCATTATTCAAATGGTCTGTTTGCATGTCAATAACTGATGATAGTTGACAGTTATTTTCGTGTAATCAAACTTTAGTAAATATTTCGAGCGGTGTCTTGGAGAGAAATCACAATTTTGAATTATTTTGATTTAATTATTTTTTTGTAGTTATAAAGACGTAATAACATGTTTCAGGTGTGATAAAGATCTGCAGATCAAGAAAGGCGATATATTCCAGAACTTTCCTAGGTATTATTTTAAACCGTGCTTATTAAAACAAACGAATATTTTCATTTTTTTATCATTTTTGTTTTCTTGTCGAGATTATGACGTTTGAATAGAAAATGAAAGGATATTTCCCCATGCAAACAGGCCATTATAAAGAGGTTGGGGAGCTGTAAAAGTCCATAAGGATAAGAATTACATACTCTGAATCGCACTCCCAACGTCCCAAGGGGCTATCTGTGAAAACGCTAAACACTAAAAGATTATAACCGCTAGTTATTTTACTGAATTAACCACTCAAGATAACTTATCTACTGGTTTATTTTGCCTTATTTATTTAGATGCTATTTAACGTCACAATCGATTAAATGAGTTCGACGTTACTTTTACCATTTCCCCTTTTGACATTGCAAAAACCTGTCGATTCAGTTCAATGTTCAATTTTGACAACATACCCTTCACTTTGTTGATCACTTCCTTACATAATGTATATGCTAGATACAAAGAATTTAGAATTTTTACATTAGGTTGAAATTCGGCATGTTTTCTGTATTTTGTAGATCATGTAGATGTTCTTGTATGTGCACGTTGTTGTTGTGATTGGCCACATGTTTTAAATAGCTACCCATGTTGTTCAATAGGCCTTTGATTTTTTCCGTGTTACTTATGTGCACGAGATGATTGAGAATAAGAGGCCAGGACAATAAATTCTTCCAATAATCAGTTTTTCAATCGTAGATAACGGGATATCTCTTTTACGTGGGACACTTACAAGTTGTTTATTGCCTTATCGGAAATATTCATTTAAAGAGGTCTGAGTTATAACCCTGAGGGGGAAAAATCAGAGACAAAAAGGAGATGATTTAAATCAATTTGATCGGTTGGAGGCCAGGGACACTTGGGATATTGGTCGTGGTAATGTCTTTAGATAACGATAAATTGATTACGGGGGAAATTGAATAGGCGTGCGAAACTAAACCTAGAAAAAATATTGAATTGTGGATTGAAAGTACGTCAACCCGGTTGAAATCGTAGGATCACTCGACAATGGCGTCAGTTGAGATAATTCGATGGGTTTTGAAACGAAGGAGTTGCGCAAACGAGTTAAACAAATTCGTTTGATTTTGTGATTCGATAGGGTGTTCCTCGAGCAATCTTATTATCAGCTCTAACAGATAAACCACCGGTCGATTGTTTCAACAGTTTTTCAAGGTTACCTTTTACAACTGTATATGAAACCAAACTTGAAATTTGGAATTTGAAAGTTGTTCTGCTCAAATCTGCTCTATTTCATAAGCGATTGGCGGAATGAAGCAGACAAGTAAAAACCACCTGTTATGAATCGCAATATCTGCCGTTGGCGAATAGCTGAATCATCCCAAGATGATATAGACGTTTATCTGAAGATACCTGGGAACGGCCCGTGCAAACAAGATGTTCCGTAAATGGAGGCTCGACAATAACTGACAATTTTCAATGTGACATGTGAACTCATTTTGCTGTCGTGCATTCCGGAAAACGGCTCGAAATATTTGTAGGAAGTAAGCAGAACGACATTTTCATGTGAAGCTACAACCTTTGCGTGTGAGAATCGATGTTGATACAACGGGGGATTTGGAAGGAATAATGAGTTTTCTCACGGAATAGGTGCTCCCCAATTATCCACTTTTCCCTAGGAACAACATTTGCGTTGTAGCATCTTGTTTGATGGCGAGGACGCGATTCCTTTGGCAAATGCAGTGATATCAATTTGCTCGGGTTAATTTACATTTAGTTTCATTAGTTGTTATTATTCTTTTATTAGTATTTAAATCAGCCCTAAAAGTTCACTTGGTACCAAGGTCGGTAGAGACCAGATCAAACTGGAACGAATTGTCTGAGCCATGAATGAAACCAGCGGAAACTATTTTGACGGTAGTTTAGAAGACGTAGGTCCTAATAGACAGTTGTTGAGTAAGCAACTTGCACTGTACGGTAATCCAGAAAGTTTTTAATGCCAAAAGACTAGCTAGTTGATGTTTGTTCGTGTAGATCTTGCAACATGTACGTAGATCGAGCACTAAGCAAACATTTTTGTATTATTCATCATGTTGCGGACTACTTGAATGTTTGGAACCGTAACATGGACGTGGTATCATGTTGCCGTACAAGAAGTCCGATGTTTGTTCCACGTCAGGTATAAATGCTCGTATCATTCATAAATCGGGATATGCCTTGACGTCAAGTCCTGAATTATAGCGAAACATTAAACCTTAATCAATTGAAGAAATGCAGGGTCCCATTCTAGCATGTTTGATGTGGAACTAGTATATCGACAGCCGCGCGGCGAAAGCCTGTAAGAACAATTGCACAACTTGTGCACACCCTAATAGGGACAGGATCGAGCTACAGCGCTTCATTTCTCCTCAATGGATGTTCGTAGAGACCTGTGGGTTGGTTTCAGTTTTTATCGTTTCCGGAACATTTTCTGTTTTTGAACATACAGGCTTTTGCAGTGGGGCTGTCGATATGTAGGTTTATATGTTGATTACAGAGCTTGCAATCATAATGGAATAAAGTGGTATGTCTGGTGATAGAATGGCCTGTAGATGATCCTGAAGAACTGTTGTCCATGTCTTCTGGTTCAATTCGATTTGACTAATTGCTGTTATTTTGCTTTTTTATTTTCGCAGAATGTCGCCCACAGAGTTTTCCAACTACATCAAACAGCGTGCCATACAGCAACAGGCGGGAAGCCACGGGAACGGCGGTTCGCCCGGACGGTCACTCTCCCCAAGTGTCAACCCCCAGGACTTCATGTACCCTCCCTACTTCCGGCCAACTCTCTTCGACAACTACCCCAGCGGAGCTGAGCTTTACCCAAAGCTCCCTTATCTGGAGCCCTCTCAGTACTACCCGGTCGCTCCAAACACACCACCGGCCCCACAGCAGTCACAGACGACAGACAACAAGCAGCAGCTTCTCGACACCCTCTCAAACTTCAGCAGCTACTCTCCAAACTATCAGCATCTCCTGGTTGCCAACTAACTCCCTATCCACAAACCCAAAGTGGAGACACCGTTTGCTGTATCTGTCCTTGACTCTTTCACTGATCCAGGGTATGGTCTCATTAGGAACGTCCGAGGAGCGGGAAGTTGCCCAAGCTAGCAACGTATAACTTGCCTTATGCACTTCTTAGCACAAATTCACTTTTGTTATTCTTTTTCTTTGCGTTTCTTCTTTTATACGCACCTTGGCACTTTTCTTAGACTATTATAAACCTTTTTTTAATAGTTATACCATTCCTACAGCTTGCCGCGCTTTAACCTGAATCGCCACTTGCTCTCAGACCTTACTGCAGGAGTACTCGGTAGGATTGTATGACGAGTGATTAAAATTGCTTCTACTTAATTCCCACAGCTCCTCGCTGGGGAGAGCAGCATACAATTATATGATTCCACTCCTACAGTCATACGGTTACTTATGCAGTAACACTTATGAGCCAGCCCAAAATTACCATTCGCAGACGTGAAACTCGAGCTCAGTGTTGCCAACACATCGAGGTCACGTTTGGTTGGCAACGAGTCATTTTGAACAATCCGGCCACTTGGCTTTCGCTTCGATATCCAATCAAACGGATACCAACTGGTCGATTCAATAGCGACTTTGTCAACCAAACATTCAATATAACCGTCTATTTATATCTCCCAAATGTCAGCAGTGTGCGAGCCAGATTTTGAAGTGCGGTCAGTCATGTTAACTCTCGAACGTCTAACAAGAAACAAGGTGGCACATGAAACGATTCTTTGTTTCCGGCGGTGATCTCAACTTTTTAAGCCAGCCGTGGCCGAGAAATAACTTAACCGCCAATATTCACGTCCCTTCATACCCTCGCCGACAACTCGTTGAAAGCCAAACTCTCGGACCTAATAATTTTAAATTTATTATGATCCACATTTGAATGGGGTTGTTGCAAGTACTTAATCGGAAAAAAATGAAGTATACGATTTTATACTTAACTTAGAAACGACTGTTGTTTTGTTCGTTGAAGAAAATATTAGTTCGAAGGTTTTAGTTTTACCAATTTTGTCCATCACCCAATAGATCACTACCTAAACAAACGTGTTGATATTCTGACCGATATTCAAACTGCGTTTTATCATCGTTCCTACCAGATTAGTTAAAACGATATTGCCTCACCCCAATTCGTTACAGGACTTACCACCACTACCCGTACCATCCATTCTCCTTTTCCCGCTTCACATTAAGAGTACTTCAAAAAAAAACTTCAATTATATTGTTGAATCGAGTTGACAAATTCAATGAAATGAACCTTTTGATCTCCGGGTTCTGAACCTTCGATTTCACAACGCAACCTTTAATAATGCTCAACTGTTTAGATAACAACCGATATTTTCGTTTGATTTTTCGTTTATATAATACAAATCAATTAACACTCGCGGCTTCGCGTTATTGTGATTTTTTACGGAATGCGACACAAAAGTCTGATTAACATGCAATAACCCTATTGCGTTAGTCTTCTTTTTCTACTTTTTTAATTTTCTCATAACCGCCCTATTTAAATTTTTTGTTCCCTATCAATTGTCACTTGTTGATTTACTATTTTCAATACTTAAATTTTCTTTAAAAATGTGTTCAAGTTTCTCATTTTTGAGTAGTAATTAGTTTGTATGTATAAAGCAAACTTCTGTAAACCCCGCATTTTTCGTACTAAGATCTGTTCATATTAAAGAAACATACGAGTTAACAAACATACCGATTGAAACGGTAACTATGAAACACAAGGTGATAATATAAACAAAATTCGAAGTGATATACAGTACCTTTGCGTCTGATGTAATGCCGAGCCAAAAAAAAATCTTTCAAACAAAATTGTAAAGCATGTGTTCCCGCTCCTCACGCGACGATATGGCTCGTATAGCTTTTCAATCCCATCTTCCAACCCTTTTCCCGTCACGTCATTTAGGTGTGCACCTATACCATTATGTTCCCTGTGTCCTTAAAAATGACCTTTTCCTGCATCTCTTTTGTTTATTGATAATTGTTTGATGAAACTGAAGTACCGTCGTTCCTGTACTAAGGGTGAACACGCCCCCTGTATTAGGCTTCACGAAATCACACATTTTCTTACGGGTGACCGAAACAAAAAAGAATGAAAAACCAACTATGAAACCAAAATTATATTCCCTGTGTTCATTATTCGTTCATTTAACGTAATTCGCGTCACCTGGTTATTGTACAAAAATTTTTTTTCTTTTACATGGAAAAAAACAGAAGCCACAATTTGGATTGTTTTTTAATACGAATATAACTGAAGGATAATGAAAGAATTTCAGAAACCTCAGACAATTTGAATTCATTTTATACAAAAAATGGAACGGAAAAAAATTAGAAGATTTGTAATGAAATGATTTATTTTTTCACCATACAAATAGTTCAATTATTTTAGTGAGATTATAGTATTACTTGAAGAAAATACTATGTTGCGGTGTAAATAGCGTATTTTTTCACAAGCGGTATGATAAAAAAAGAAACATAATTTTTGTAAAGATTCAGTTGTTATTGACACGGTTTAGTGTAGGTTTGTGTGTAAATATTCGCGCTGAACGCCATTTGGGGGGCAGAAGTCCACCTTTCGACGACGAAAAAAATCAAGTAACAAAAACAAACCACCATCCTAGAAAAAAAAGAAAAAAGTACGGTACCTGAAAATTAAATAAAATAAATTTTCGTTAATGATGGATTTGTGAAAAACATATTCCCACTCGTAGAGTTACGCGTGAAACTCACTTTTCTATGAAAATTTTCGCGTCCCTAAGAAGTGAATATTTGTCCTATGAAACGCGAGAATCCTATTATTTAAAGCTGCTTATGGTTTGGTTATTTAAACAAAAAACTGATAATAAGTAAATTGCAGTTCTTCCCCCGTGTTTTATACAGCAGTATTCCCTTCGATCATTTTTGTGTATTAACGCCCTTTTTTCTACTATGGAGTATTAAAAATATTAGATTTTTATATTTATTTAATTTTTCAACTTTTTTGTATTCTTTTGTATGAAAAAAAAAAATCAATTAGGCATCATGAGCCTTTTTATATTTTTGGTTGGATAATTTTTCTATTCTTTTTATAATAAAAATATATAAACAATAAAAATTCAAGCGAAAAAAAAGTTGTTAAACCGTTTTTGTAGACGAACTCGTTTCAATATTTTTATACTGTCGTTACAATACTTTACATTTTAGAAGCTAGATGGTAAACTAAACAAAACATGTAACGTTATGCGAAGATCAAAAATCTTTAGAGCGGTAGACGTTCTAGCAGGAAATTGTGATTCCTTATCTTTTCCAATAATTTAAAGTTTCGTTCATTTGCTACATCTTCGTATTGTTTCAAAACAGTTTTCCTATTTTATGTCAATCAATGAAAGAATTTTTGAAGGAAGGTTTGCGTAAATTCTGTCACTCGTTCTTCTCATTTCGATTTCAGATGAAAACATTGATGACTAATCAAATTTTATATCTTATCTCAATAGTAGCGTCTTCAACACGCATAGTTGTTAGAGGCTATGTTTCAATAAATAAGAAAAAAATAAAAAACATAAAATTTTGTACTCTGAGTGTAAAATTGCGTAAGACTACTTATTCTGGAGAAATGGGACATTTTCTTCTCATCTTCTCTTGCATGTTCTTTTTTATATAAATGTGATTGTTAACAACTAGGTAATATTAACCTTCATCTCATATAATATAGAACGGTTTTATATATATAATGAACATATACATATATTTTTTATTAAAGAGTTTTTGCACTATGTTAATCATGCATGGAATATTCGTATGATATGAATATTAATTTCATTGAAGATAAAATATTTGTACTTTAGTATTTTTGTACTGTGACAACATTTTATAAATCTAGACTAAGACAATTTAGTATAAATTACATTGTTTTGTGGTTGTGTTCCTTTTCTCACTTATTTTGTTTTTCATTATCATTTTGATTTGTATCTTCTGTTGTTATTTCTAAAAGAGCATAATACTATATTTTATATTAGGAGTTTTAGAAGCTTTTCTATTTTTGAATATCACTAGGCAAATTTTTCAATGTCCTTTTGATGTGAGCATTTTCTAGTTAGAGTAATAAAAAGATTTTTTGGTGTAATATGCTAATGGAGTGTACCTCTATTCATTGTTTTCGAACGTTCATTGTAAAATTGAAAATTTTCTCCTTAGTTCCAATTCGTGCTTTGGTTGAGTGAATGTTTTTCTTTTATCGCCTGTAGCGCATTTAATACTTCATCCTTTAATTTCCCGACTGGTAAAATGTGCGACGTTTATTGAAGGGTGTCCCCGTTTGATTTACTAGTTGAAGCTTTCGTGAAATTTGTTCTAAAATCGACAAAAAAAAACTCCTCCTTTACATCTAAACCGTCATTTCTAATTTCTTCAATTTTTTTCTTGGTTTTGTATTTGTTTAAAAATCCTTACATTTAAGCGTCATACGGAGGCAGTTCAGGATGATGTTTAACTATTTTATTTTGTATCGAGTGAACCAATTCAATAAGGGACCTGTGAGTACTAAAGTAGTTTCAAGTGTGCCATTTTCCTTGATTTTTATTTAGCTTTTCTTCCACTTACTTTCGGCCGCACGTTAACCCCCTTCATATCATTCACCAACTCGTTTAAAATTTGAACGGAAATCTCGTTTTGTTTGATGTTCACCTGTGGATATGTACGCCAAATGTTGGATTTGGCTCGTTTTAACTGGTGTTTTGCCACTAGTCAGCTTTGTTTTCGATAGCAAAATCTCTATGTGATAAACTTGTCTAGATCAGAGCGGCTCGTATAACCCTTTGTACTTTTCCTCAGTAGGTCTGCACCAACTGACAGTGTCCTTCAAAGATCGATATTTTCGAATGGATTATGGTTTATTGTAAAAACATTTGAATAAACCTGGTTTGTGGTCCTCTTTGTAAAATTTGTAATTCTACCGTAGTATACTTACCATTATGACATTCCCCGTACCCCTACCCTTTTAGATGAACTTGTTTGCAGTTGAAAAGTCATTCGGATTTAAACGTATTTTTGATGAATTTGCCGTGGTTTAGTACCGAATTTTTATTGGTATCGGTAGTGTGGAAAATATACAATGGACGTTCAACATTATGTTTGTGTTTATAAGTCAGACCAATGCGGTGTTAAAGTTACCTAGGGGATTGTTATTACATCCATGTAGATAAAAAAAATTTATAGGGAAAAAAATCACTTATCACGTTTATGGTGTATATGTATGTATAGCTAGTTTTATTTTATATAAATTATATGATATATTTTTTATTTTAATACCGTAGTTTGTAGTTCTATTGTTATTATTTTTGTAATGTATTTCTATTCTTGATTTTCTGAAATAAATTTATACGTTTGAATTTTAATTTTTCTTTTTTTTTATACATTTCTGATGAGTTTTGCGCCTTATAAACTTCGAACGGTTTTGCTTGCGTGGCATCAAATTGTACTTTGGTATCCTTATAAAACCGTATTCGTTTGTACTTGCTGAGAGTGAGGGGGTTTTTGGAGATTGACGTATATTCATGGGGCGGCATTCTTAGCACACCTTAACAAAGTTACGTCTCTCTCTGTCGGAGTATCGATCTGCAGGAATCGATATGCTCTACGTTCAAGGCCAGCTGTACGTCATTCACGATTTCCAATATTGCCCTGATTGTACGATGATCATTATCAATGCCTCAAAATTTACGTACTTCAGGTTGAATAAAAATATCAGTGGAGATTACATGAAGGACCCGACGGAGTCTCAGGGGCCGTCACGCGTTAACCCTTAACCCTTTACTCAATGAACTGAAAGCAGGCATTTTAGACAACATTGCGTTGTCAAGGCTCACTCATCACTCGATATTCCCAGGTAAGTGTCAACTTTAGTACAGGAACATAATAAATAATTTGTTGCATCTCGCTCTTCTTTGGCATTTCAAAAATTCTCCAGTGAAATCGTGAATTATCCACAAACCCACTTGCCCGTTTGGAATAAGAAAAAATCAAAACAATTGCTTGCCATGCAACGACACGGTTATTGATGTATACTGTTGACGGATTTAGATTGAGAAGTGAAACAAATAAATTTTGGAATTGTACGATATAATAAAGCACTGTTTATATTTTATATTATAGCTATATATAGCAAAATATATATTCATAACAAATACCTACAAAGGCATTAGCTGCCGCAGTTGAATTTTGGATTTTGACCTCAAATCGTTAAGCCATATGTACCTGCTGATGAAATTTTTCGAAGTTGAACTGGGGTCTCAGTCCGAAATTTCAATAAATTATGAAGAAAAAAAAAACACTTTAATTACCCTTGTTGTTGTGAAACAAAGATATTAAACGCCGTGGTTCCATAAAAACATATTTTGCGTCACTTTTTATTTAACTGGATTATTTTATACTTTTTTCAACAAAAAAACTAAAAAGTAAAAAAAAAAAAAAATTTAGTGCGAAAAAAAGGGCGCAAAGTTGAACAGGCCTAAAAGTAAAAATAAAAAGGGACCACGGCTTATACATTTTGTAATACAATTCCATACCTTAACCCCGTCCTACCCCACGTTTTATCCTCTTTATCCCTTCAATGTGATTAAACCTTCCACTCGTTACATTTGCTCTATCAACAATAAAAATTAGTGTTAACAGTTAAACGAGAATTTTTAAAAACGATTGCCAGTTATTTTCTTCATGGTGTAACGATATTTTTCATACGTTTACGAAAATGTTGAAACATTTTACCGAATCAAAGCCAGAGCTTAACACCTCTTATCAAAGACGGTGGTTTGAAACGCTTTCTTGACCACGAAATAACGAAATCGACATATGTATTCCTGTTCTTCTTACATTTCCCTCCTATGTATCCACAAATGAAAGTTTCCAAACTAAATCACCTACTTCAATGCCTAGTTCTTATTATGTTACCAAAAATTGCACTGTACAAAAAGGGTTGAGATGATCTAGAACTGATTTTGAAAGCTGCAAGAGTAAAACTCTTAGTTCTTTCATCTATAACATGTTTAAATACAGTATGAATTTTGTTGAAATTAGTCGATTGGTTGCCGTTATTCAGGCATTTGGCATCAGTTTTTGTTTTAAAACGAGAAAGTAAAAATATAGTTGATAATGTTGTTTAAAATGCCTCAAATGTAATAAGTAGAAGGAGTTTGTAACCTTCTCTAAAAAAAAATTAAAGAAAAAAAGAAAAAAAAGTAGGTCTGTTAGTCTCTGTCTATCATAGAAAGAAGAAACATTTGAATATTGCTATCGGTCCATCAAATGGCCCTCGGTAGATCAGTTATCAATTATATTGCCCTTTATAGGTGTACATTTCATTATAAGCTATCTCTAGCCAGATAAAATTTGGATTGTATTCCCACAAAATTAATGATGTTGTATAAATGTGTACATTAAATATATGTATATATCATATAATTTTTCATATTGTACTAAATTTGAAATTTTTAAGTTTATATTAAAAATGTGTTTTCATCATTCTTAGAAATAATTTTGAGTATACTTTTTTTCCCCTCGACGTCAATCCGAAAAAACCATTTCAAAATATTTGGCGTGAATACGTTGAAGTTATTCCAACGCTATTCATCGAATAGTTAATCAAGTCCCACGAATAAAAAAAAAAAACTTCACTAAGTAATTTGTTCAAATGTACAATCTGTCCAAAACGAAACATCTCTTTCCAATGGAGGTTCAATCTTGAAAAATCATCAAAAACCGTACATATTGCTTTCTTTGGTACAATGGCACTTGAACATTTTCTTCACTGTATTACAGATCAGAATCCCCTGAAGAGTCTCTAAATGTATGGTGGTAATTCATTGTGAGGTTTCATTAGGTTCAACGAGAACTAGATCACTTTTTGGTACAAATTAGTGATGGTAAGAACCAGGAATTTCGAATCTCGTGTTCGACTCTCGAAACTATCAAACAGGTTACTCACCTCCAGTGGTTCTGGAGTAATTCTGGAGGCTACTAGAATATTACTTGCCTAGTTATGGTAATGAAAACGAAATAGACTAGACTATAGACTATCACTCTCAACGTAGCCTGAAAAACAATATTAGTTTCAGAACCACCAGTGACCTTCAAGTCATACGTAAATCGCGATGTTTAGATCGATAGACGCATTCGACTATTTGACTTTCAGTGAGATTCTGTTATTGTACATTGAAATTACGTACGTAATTCATTATTATTTATAATGAATTACGTATATACGACGGAAGAAGATGACAGTAGTCTCGTGTCCTTCGTATTATTGATCGGCACGTCATTCCCGTCGAAAACAACAATAAAGACGCGAATAATCCCGGCAGTTTCGATTCTTGAAACTCGCCGAACGAATCTCAAAACCGAAACTTTTCTACATTTCCGATGGTTTTGAGATTCGAGTTTCGGTATCGACACATCACTAGTACAAATAGGTATATGATATCAGTTCATCTAAAATAATATTAGTAGTTGTGATAACTTCGAAAAAAGAAGAATGAAAGAATCCCCAGTAGCGGGTTTCTTCTGAATCAGTTTGGTTTGTCGTACAACCCAACACGACTTGAAAGATAGTACGAGGCATGTCCAGAAGGTAAATAGAAGTGTACCTACTCAATTTTCGTAGGCTTCAAAAAATGTATTAAAAAAAATTATGTGCTTACATTAATATATTTGTGCGCTATATTTCTACTTAGTAACCATCTCATTCAGTGCAGGTTGTGAGACGGCAGATTAATATTTTGATGCCTGCCTTGTAAAACTCTTCCGCCACCTCCTTTATCCACTTGACGACCGCTCCCTTCACTTCTTCGTCGGTTGAAAATCATTTTCCACCCATGTGCTTGTTCGGGGAAGTGAACAAATGGAATTCTGAAAATGCCAGGTCGGGGTTCAAAACGTCCCATTCAAATAAGTCCAACAATTGCTTCGTCACATTGCCCGTGTGGGGTCTGGCGTTGTTGTACACCAGACAGACTCCGCTAACAGACCTTTAGGGTCCCACAATACCTTGCTGCGTTGATGGTCTCCCCCTGAGGTACATATTCAATCAATATGGTGCCTTTGTGCCAAAACACTGATGTCATGTTTTGGGACCCATCTTGCGCACAGTTTATGAAATTCGAGTGTTTCTGGGATTGTTTCGTGCAGCATAGATCTTGACAGTTGCGGAAACATTGCAGAAAGTTCATCCTTAGTCTCTCTGCGGTCTTCACGGACCTCATTATCGACTTTTTTCACAATGTCGTCAGTCAAAATCGACGCTCTCCCACTCCTCAGATCGTCAAGAACTCTTTCCGGTCTTGTTTTGAAGGTTAAGAGTAAAGCTATACGGCAGTGTAGCCAACATAGTAAAAAAATATTCTCTACGGCCGTGAAAGGCTCAGTACACTTGCTTTCTGGACACGCCTCGTAAGATCAGGTTGATATGAGCAGACATTTTATTACTTAGATGCCAATCTCATAAACCATTTTGAACTGGTGGATTCCAATGGCCAGGGGTCATTACAACAGTAATTATTAATAGCATCTTATTAGAGACACATTCGAGAAAATTGCGGCATCTAACGTTTAATGAATCATGAATAGATGCCCGAATTATTAAATAATTATTAAGAAATTTTCTTATGCCATTAAATTATGTTTAGGAAGAATTTAGTTGTTACTATACCAGGGTTCACCTTCCAAATGTTATTAATGGGTCGTTACTGTACAGATTCAAGTTCTGACAGGGGGGGGGGGGTAAATAGGACCAACTTGCACCTGAACCAGACATTTTTATCGTCCAGGAGGAGCTAGAGAAGATCCGGGTCTAGTTAGCTACAGGAGTCTTGAAGACCGCCTAGCTACCTGTCAGTTAAGTATCACCCTAATCGTTCCTATTGCGTTTGGTAATTATATAATTATTGGGAGTTGCAACAGGTAGTGAGTTGGAAGATTCGTTCAGTGATAACATTACATAATCATTCGGTTATTCGTAAAACAGAAGGAATCCCAAATGACAGGCTACTGTTCTTTGCTTACTAGTAAGTAGAAGTACAGCCTCCAAGATACATGTTATTTGATAGAGCTGAATTCAATCGGTTTTAATAATCAATACGGGTCAAGTGTTTCTTCAATTGATGAAAAATAAGAATAGCGTAGGTTTGTAATATTCTAACGATGGGAAAGTGGTATTTTGTAATATTTTAACGATGGTACGAGGTTCTATCACCGAGGGATAGTGGATGGTTACCGAGGTGTCTTCTACTATGACATCGCCAACACACATTTTGATTTGGAAACTTTGGCACAAACATACACACAATCATTGAGATAGCTATCGGTGTGGCTCGTCAGAGACGTAGAAACCATTAAGTACCAAATATTATCACAAGGCAGAGGCCGTTCGATCGCTTAGCAGCGGGAAGAGTTGGCGATGAGGTCTCAGCTGGTACAAGGGGTTTGGAAGGGTCGGGTGGCCCGGTGGATGGTAGGGCATACCCCGTAGAGCCGTGCGAGCGTGACAGAAAGCCATTCAGTTACCAATGGAACGCTGTATAAAACCACCCCCGTTATTATTGCGACTTCTATTCCAAGGCCTCGTTCATGTTCATAATCCGAGTTCCACATCGGTCCCACGATTGACCTAAACAAAAAACCAGGGAGAAAACTAGCAAGGGAGAAACCATGTATGGCAACTGGAGTACTAATGCTTGTTCTTGTCCAGCGATTAGAATAACAATTGACGAATATCCCAAGTGGGAAAGTAGTATTTCTGAACCAACTCAAAAATTCCAAAAATTCATCCACTTCGTGGATGCTTTAGTAAAGAAATCATCATCAGTTCACAACTCCTTCAACATCTTGCCGGAATCCTTTCTGACGGTTATTTCAGAAAAGCCATTTCTACTGAAGTTTTTATTTTTTAGATCAAAAAGAAGCGACAAATTACCCGATCGGCATTGGTTAGACCAGGCATGTCCATGGGATTCCATTATAAATTATGAGAAACAATCCTGCAGGAGATAACAGCAATTTTGGTGACTAAAATGTCTCCGTGGACCATGATTTAAATTTATT
Organism: Stenodema calcarata; assembly: GCA_963920205.1. Lineage (NCBI taxonomy): Eukaryota > Metazoa > Arthropoda > Insecta > Hemiptera > Miridae > Stenodema > Stenodema calcarata. Next base: position 14,164,796 of record OY986058.1, on the reverse strand, counting down.
TGACTATAGGGTGTGATTTAAATCATGGAGCAATATTATTGAACCCACAAATGCTTTTTTCAATGGTAGCCCTAGTTAGTTTTTTTCCCTTGAAACCATTAATATCTCCCGAAATAATTATCCTTATGCCATGAACCTACATCATTCGATTCAGCACTAAAAACGCTTTGAAAGTAACAACGCTTCTGAACGAAACCAATCACAATATTGAGTTACTTATACAATAAAAGTCAGTTGGTGCTCCAAGTTCCCAATAGTACATTATTATACCATCATAATATTTATAGGAATCGATTAAACATTTAGAACAAAGTTGACTGGATGTCAGCAACTGAATTTCAGTCTAAACCCAACAACAGATGGATTGCTCAGGCCCGTTCGGCAGAAATCTAGGCACCTATGCCGTTCCGTCGCTTGTATATGCGACATTGCACAACTCATACGATGTACATTGCGGTAGGCTTTACTACCGAAGGAGTAAGAACCTGTGTTCACTGCATGCTGCAAGTTGTTGGGCCTTCGGTTGTAAGTTCTACCACAACGCATTACGGGTATGAGGAGCGGCTACACATTCAACTGAAGGAACGGCCAAACCACCAAATCACCATTCATTTTCCATCATAGGCTACGTCTGAACTGACTCAACGTAGGTTTACTGATCCGATAAACATTTTATTGCATGTACAGCTTTTTCTCAGTGCTTTTCTCCTATAATATGAGTTAGCTTATAATTTATGGCCTAGAATATGAAATATCGAATAGGGTTGACATTTGGAAATCTATCAAGGACAAGCTATTCAAATAAATATAACAAACCTTATCAGTGATAAGTTATCACAATTAGATTTGTCATTTATTCTAATGGTGCTGAAGAGCTGCATTCAATTGACTACGACATTTTGGTTCACGTCCAACCAAAATTGTTTATGACCCGCTAATCACGAGCAGATCGCAATTTCTCGAAAATCTGAGCAACCGAAACGGATTTGGTTACGAACACAATAATTTCCAAAAATTATTTACCTACTCAAGATTTTGATGTCTTTTCGACTGAAAAATCGCTAATTTAGTTATGCGAATAATGAATATTATAATAAAAGCCTTTTCATGCCACGGCCCGCCATCAGGAGGTGCTCAAAGGGAAAAGACCCGGCTAAGCCTTTCTTTGAACCGTGTTTTACAGTTTTCATCAAGTATTCCAAAGAAGGGGCTTAGAACCATGTCTCGGGTCAGTAGCCGTAATCCGCTTTGTTACGTATTTATTAGGGAGGACTGACGAATAAGGCGATTGGCTGTTAGTTAGGTATATATATATATTGCATAGAATTGTACTATTATACTGTATTTTAGTACAACAGTTTTTGTGGTTGTTTTTGATACGTATGAATCAAAACCAACGTAGTTACAAAGGTATTTACTTACAAATGCACAATCGTGATATTATCATGAACTACGGGATTCCCTCGAATAAACAAGCCGAGACGTCTAGATGTACTAGTATATACCCGTACATACTTTATCTTCGTAACTGTTATCAGAAGAAGGCACTCATGACGCGGCGAATAAAAGGAGGAAAAATATCAGAAAATGAAATATGAGCGTTAGGTACATGATCAGGAAAAAATATGGCGGAGCTGTCCATTATTGTCCAACAGCTAGACGTGGGGAACTCATTTCTCCGCTGCTACAGAAAAGATAAGAAAGCCCGCCCCCTTCTTTGCTCGTCAACTGAGTAATTTGACACGTCCAGGGCTTGGCTCGCTTTAGACGCAGAACTGAGATGCTTATCTAGTGCACGAAAATCGATTGAACACTCGTAATAACAATTACTGGTAGATACGAGCAGTTAGATATGATGGGAGGAAAATGGTTCGCGTGAACTCTTTGTTCCTTCGGAGTGAGGTCGATAGATGACCTCGCCTAGGCACTTCATAGGTGGGGCTCTAAAGTATAACTCAGACTACTGGTACTTAGCACGAGGATGTTGTCCTGTAAGCCTACTATAATACGTGGGTTCTTATTTCAGCCGTAGTTCACATTTCCCGCATGGTCATTCTGAGTGGACGTACCAATTATCGGATGAAATGTGACTAATCAGTCATCGTCACAATAAATATTGTTACTCGTCTCCGGAAAAGTTACTGTGATGTTGACAAGAACTAAAAGCTAAGAACAAAGACATATGGTACTACTGTTTGCTGGTTTCTTCACTCTTGACAATCCATACATTTTTATTGACACAAGTTCTTCCCAAAAAGACCATTGATTGGGATTTTGGGGCTTGTCGCTTTTCGAAATAAACATTTCTATTCAGTTTGGACCGTTTCTTAAAAGTTTGATTCCGTGACTGTCAGCAGAAATCAGATTGCAGCAGTAACGCAAATCGTTCTGTGACAATTTCATCAACCACTCATTACATATTATACAACATTCAATTTATATTAGAAAAGGCCCTCCCTCACCTAGGCAGGCGTTTTATATGATCTTTTTACCTCCAGACGGCTGATGCACCTGATAGTTTTGAAGTGTCCAAGGTAAGAGTCGACTTCACGCAATTTAGAATAGTGTAAATAAATTAAAATTACCATTTATCACGTATAAAGAGGATTTTTCCCCCTTCGTCGCACCTTACACCCGGCGCAAGAACTCTGCACAAACCAACAAGGTTGAGAATAATTAATTATCACGACCCAACCCGACTTGAGGGCAGAGAGACTGAGAGATTGCGATATCTTGAATGAAATAGGTCAAACGGAAAAAGAGAAGCAACCCGAAGGAAATGCTCCGCGAACCAACTCATCTGAGCTTTTTCTCCCTTTCAAAAACTCGATGAGAAACCTCATTTCCAGGCTGATGAAGAACTGCAGCCATTTGGATTCTGCGTGTTGGACTGTTTTTTGTTGATATTAAATGCAGATCGAAGGCGGTATTAGAATACAAAAGACACTTAATTACATACTCTACATTGATTGTTGGTATTAACATGACTGCTTCTTTTTTATAAAGAACGGTTAACATGAAGGAACAGAAGTATGCATCTGATCATTTGCAGTGCCGTAACAAGGGGTTCGGTCTGGTGAAGGGTGTAGACATTTTATGAAAGAATTTACTTCAGTAAACCTCGCAAAATTGCTCTCGTGAAACTTGCAAAAACCCCAAAATTTTACCAGTCTCTGGAAGGGGGGGGGGGATCTATCACCCTCATCAACCCCATAGTTACGCGACTGATCATTTGACATCTTTGCTGAAACGGGATTCCATAATCAGCGATGAAAACCCGATGGATCTCTACGGCAGTTGCTACAGTAGTTTATGAATAGAAAGAACTGGATCGAAGAGTTGACAAGAAATGTAGAAAAGTCTGGTGTTAAGTCAATTTTTTGTGGTGGTCATTATTTGGCAGTTGTCCATTCAATAAATTTATAATGGCATTTCAATAAGCAGTATAGCTTCTACATAATGCATTCTACTGAGTACCACAGCAACACTTGAAGAACGAGATCATTCATGAGGAGGGGACTCATATTGTGAAAATTGTTGGTACCATGCTGATCGTGGGAACCAACAGGAGGGTTCAGTATGCTGGAAAAGATAACGTACGGCACTCCTCTTTCGGAAATTTGTGTTAGGATAGTAGACCAGAATTGTGTATGTTCAATTCAATTAGGCACTTATTTTTATTGAATTCGTGACTTACAATTCCATAATATCTGTAATTAAGTAATGTCAATTCAAGCTAGACAGGCATAGGATAGTTAATCTAATCTTAAGATCAAATTAGACTCCAATGATTTGGAAACGGTCGTGTAACGGGCGAATGAATAATTAATTTCGGTATAGTTGGTAATATCATATTTACCCCACGTCGCCAGTAATTAAGGAGGAATCAAGCGTAATAATGGCTGCTGAATCTACAAACAGATAGTACGGGTAGGAAAGGAGTTTTTGGCTTTTACTTTTCAAACGAAATCCCTCTTTGGATTTTAGGAAGAATTCGAATTTATTTGTACAACTAATGGTTTTTTTTTACACCGTTGGTTCATTAGAGTTCGTCCTGACAGTCAACGTCTTCAGTAAACTGACTGACATCTGCAGTGTAAAATTGCATCACACAATTGCATGGCACCCGAAAACAGAATGACAAATTAGATTGACAAATCAGAACACGTAACTCAATTGAATGTACAGAGATTTTACCAACGATACTTTTTGGTCTTCGAGCTGCACTGCGACAAAACACGAAAAGTTCAATATCCTGAATGGTACAAGGCTGAAACTACTTTATGCATACGGGGGTCGCTGATTGGTCCCCGGATCGACAGTTGCGCCATTGATCGACCCAGAAGAGTCGTAACTTTTGGGTCTGCGGTTGTACTGGACGCGATGTGGTTTGGGTTTCCTCAATGGAAAATTAGACGAGAGAACCACAAATCTCGACGAAATTCACTCAAAGTGGGCCTAGTAGATGAACAGAGGTATTTGAGTTCGAATGGACCTTCAAGAAGAGCAATTGTCGACTCAAATACTTCGTTAAAACGGAAAAAAGTTGACTTCATATTGACTCGAGGTGTTTATTTGAGTTCGAATGGACCTTCAAGAAGAGCAATTGTCGACTCAAATACTTCGTGAAAACGAAAAAAAGTTGACTTCATATCGACTCGACGTGTTTATTTGAGTTCGAATGGACCTTCAAGGAGAGCAATTATCGACCCAAATACTTCGTGAAAACGAAAAGAAGTTGACTTCATATCGACTCGGGGGGTTTATTTGAGTTCGAATGGACCTTCAAGAAGAGCAATTTTCGACTCAAATACTTCCTGAAAACGAAAAAAAGTTGCCTTCATATCGACTCGAGGGGTTTATTTGAGTTCGAATGGACCTTCAAGAAGAGCAATTGTCGACTCAAATACTTCGTGAAAACGAAAAAAAGTTGACTTCATATCGACTCGAGGTGTTTATTTGAGTTCGAATGGACCTTCAAGAAGAGCAATTGTCGACTCGAATACTTCGTGAAAACGATAAAAAGTTGACTTCATATCGACTCGAGGTGTTTATTTGAGTTCGAATGGACCTTCAAGAAGAGCAATTGTCGACTCGAATACTTCGTGAAAACGATAAAAAGTTGACTTCATATCGACTCGAGGTGTTTATTTGAGTTCGAATGGACCTTCAAGAAGAGCAATTGTCGACTCAAATACTTCGTGAAAACGAAAAAAAGTTGACTTCATATCGACTCGGGGGGTTTATTTGAGTTCGAATGGACCTTCAAGAAGAGCAATTGTCGACTTAAATACTTCGTGAAAACGAAAAAAAGTTGACTTCATATCGACTCGGGGGGTGTATTTGAGTTCGAATGGACCTTCAAGAAGAGCAATTGTCGACTTAAATAATTCGTGAAAACGAAAAAAAGTTGACTTCATATCGACTCGGGGGGTTTATTTGAGTTCGAATGGACCTTCAAGAAGAGCAATTGTCGACTTAAATACTTCGTGAAAACGAAAAAAAGTTGACTTCATATCGACTCGAGGGGTTTATTTGAGTTCGAATGGACCTTCAAGAAGAGCAATTGTCGACTCAAATACTTTGTGAAAACGAAAAAAAGTTGACTTCATATCGACTCGAGGTGTTTATTTGAGTTCGAATGGACCTTCAAGAAGAGCAATTGTCGACTCGAATACTTCGTGAAAACGATAAAAAGTTGACTTCATATCGACTCGAGGTGTTTATTTGAGTTCGAATGGACCTTCAAGAAGAGCAATTGTCGACTCGAATACTTCGTGAAAACGATAAAAAGTTGACTTCATATCGACTCGAGGTGTTTATTTGAGTTCGAATGGACCTTCAAGAAGAGCAATTGTCGACTCAAATACTTCGTGAAAACGAAAAAAAGTTGACTTCATATCGACTCGGGGGGTTTATTTGAGTTCGAATGGACCTTCAAGAAGAGCAATTGTCGACTTAAATACTTCGTGAAAACGAAAAAAAGTTGACTTCATATCGACTCGGGGGGTGTATTTGAGTTCGAATGGACCTTCAAGAAGAGCAATTGTCGACTTAAATAATTCGTGAAAACGAAAAAAAGTTGACTTCATATCGACTCGGGGGGTTTATTTGAGTTCGAATGGACCTTCAAGAAGAGCAATTGTCGACTTAAATACTTCGTGAAAACGAAAAAAAGTTGACTTCATATCGACTCGAGGGGTTTATTTGAGTTCGAATGGACCTTCAAGAAGAGCAATTGTCGACTCAAATACTTTGTGAAAACGAAAAAAAGTTGACTTCCTATCGACTCGAGGTGTTTATTTGAGTTCGAATGGACCTTCAAGAAGAGCAATTGTCGACTCAAATACTTTGTGAAAACGAAAAAAAGTTGACTTCCTATCGACTCGAGGTGTTTATTTGAGTTCGAATGGACCTTCAAGAAGAGCAATTGTCGACTCAAATACTTCGTGAAAACGAAAGAAAGTTGACTTCATATCGACTCGGGGGGTTTATTTGAGTTCGAATTGACCTTCAAGAAGAGCAATTGTCGACTCAAATACTTCCTGAAAACGAAAAAAAGTTGCCTTCATATCGACTCGAGGGGTTTATTTGAGTTCGAATGGACCTTCAAGAAGAGCAATTGTCGACTCAAATACTTCGTGAAAACGATAAAAAGTTGACTTCATATCGACTCGAGGTGTTTATTTGAGTTCGAATGGACCTTCAAGAAGAGCAATTGTCGACTCGAATACTTCGTGAAAACGATAAAAAGTTGACTTCATATCGACTCGAGGTGTTTATTTGAGTTCGAATGGACCTTCAAGAAGAGCAATTGTCGACTCGAATACTTCGTGAAAACGAAAAAAAGTTGACTTCATATCGACTCGACGTGTTTATTTGAAATCGAATGGACCTTCAAGAAGAGCAATTGTCGACTCAAATACTTTGTGAAAACGAAAAAAAGTTGACTTCATATCGACTCGACGTGTTTATATGAGTTCGAATGGACCTTCAAGAAGAGCAATTGTCAAAATTTGTTGGTTTACGTTTCAAGATACGTAGATTCAGAAAATCGAAAAAAAAAAAATCCGTCCGTCCGCCGTACACCGTCCGCGCCACTTTGCCCAGTTAGCGTTGAGTTAAAATTACGAAATTTTTTTTTTATGGGTTTCGACCAACCCCACAATGGTCCTCCAATATTTTTCATAACCCTAGGTCAAGGGGAAGGGGTTCAAAACGAATTTTGAAATTTTGAAAATCTCATATCTCGAAAGATTCATATAGAACGGTATGTTTTTTATTTCATATTTAGATAGAGTTTGTTCCGTAGAATTTTTTAAGACCATCCGCAGCTTTGTACGACCAGCCGTTCGTTCACAATGACGGCTCAAAGATTGTGCCTCACCACACGATCGTGACTCAAACTGTTGAAATACAGGTCCATTTTCATACTAACAAGCTCTTTGGAACATCATATGGCTTAAGTGATGTCGAGTTTGTTGTTCTGAGGTGCGTTTCGTGCTACGGAAATGAAGGTAATTTCGAATGTTTGTTGGTAGGTAGGTACTTCTTTTATAGAAAAATTATTACCGACGTAGTATTAAAAACCCCAGAATTATATCGCATTAATTAACCATAATTAATAATAATAATAATTATTATTATTATTAATAATAATAATTATTAATAATAAATACGAATTATTAATACCTAACAATAAATTATAATAATTTTCACTAGGTACCTACTTGATAAAATTGTTAATAATTAGTGATAATTGATAATAATAATTAATCTAACATTTAGGATCTAGACATTTAGACCTAGTGATCTAGACAGAAGGGTGATCTGTACAAAGAAGATAATGAACCGTTGTGTCAAGAATTTGCAGAGTTTTTATCTCGGTACTATAACTCTTAATCCACCCTTGTATTTCAACTTTTCGATCCCGAGCCAAAATTTTGAACAGATTCTATTGAATTGAACACGTGTGGTTGACTGTTAACGACAATAAACGTCGTGACAATTTTGAGTATCCGATCTGGAAAACGGGGAAAATCAGTAGTAACGACTAATCGCGCGAAACCATCTGCAGAAATTGGGCTCAGGGACTCAACAAACAGATTGTTCAAACAGACTGTATACCACCATCGAGGGTGCCAGGTAGCGTAGTAGGGAGATTACTTTGTGCAAATCTACACCGAAGCTCGCACCTTACCCGTATTAACACACCGTAGGTATTTTGTGGAGGGCGTATTCCGCAAGATCCGGAGTAAACACAAACGCAAGAACTTGCCTCGGAATGAAGTAGGTAATGTTCGAGCTAGGGATTACAATCGGGAATGAAAATATAAAGCGAAGGTCTGATATTAATTGAACACACGGGATGCGCCGTCATTCAAAGTCATCGCGTGTTCCCGGTATCCATATCTCGACTCCTTTTTGACCGATCAACTTGAAATTTGTTGTGGATCTTCTTGGTGTGGACAATGGAAAGCCCTGAAAGTTTCAACTCGCTAGGTCTAAAGGGAGCTGAATTATACAACTTCAAAAACCCGATTCTTCACCCTCACTATAGCTTAAGATTCAACACAAATCTTTAAAAGCAATTATAATCAGTTATAACACTGAAGCAGGCTGTTTGAACAATTTCAGCTTGTATGTTGTGGTAAACGATCTTCACGCCATGGCACCAAGGGGAGATTTTGAAACGGGTACGGTGCTTGTGAAGTGGTTTGGACATCTCTTTAAGGCGGGCTGGGATAGTGGATATCATAACTGTTTCCGGCTGCTGTAGATTGATACTTGGGAGGTGGGGCGATTTTTGCACGGAGTGGTTTTTGGAAGATCATTATATCACGACCTTTTTGTACAAAATGAAGTTGATGGTGGAGGCAATTTGAGAATTACCAGGCCATGAAAATGTTTTCTCGTAAAACGAGCTTTCTTGGTAGAAGCAATTATGAAGCGCCTGAAGGGCCCTCCAAGGGCCGTTCCATCGGTCGGAGGAGTTAATTTTCCTATTTTTCGCGTTGTTGGAGTTTCTGACCGAATTCTTGAGAAGATAATTCTAAGGAAGACCTGTATTTATGATTTTAAAATGATTCATCAAGATCGAGTATTTTCCTTGCACTAAAATCTCGAGAATATGGAAACAGCAGATTATGACAACGAAGCACATAAAGACGCCAAAGCTACAAGAAGGCGTGGTATCCCAAATAAATGATATAAATGCGATGGCATCATAGCTTTGCAAGGACTTACTAAGTAAGCTCATATCACCAATCAGAGAGTAGTTACCAAGCCCAGTCAAGATCTCTCGGTTCACAACATTTGAGGATTGTTGGTTTAGATTGCATTGAAAAAAATAACTAATAAAATTAAAATCCAACGAAAGGAGTGCCACATTCGCTCTAGCAACTGTTTAACCAACTATAATTCGAAGGAAACCTGATTGAGATTACTCGAAAGTTGTTGAAACCGACTACTCGATCAATACTGGTGAAAGCGTGAAGAGGGCGAGATTGAGCTTTTCATCAGCGAAAAGGATTTGGATCACAAATTCTCTCAAGGACCATATGGGGCATGAAAAGCTGAAGTTGCCATTTATCTTTTATGATCACACTTTGAGGCTCATCAATCAAAAGAGTGGCGCGTTATACTATGTGACGTTCCATCCTCATTGAGGTCAGATCGTTCCGTAAGGCCCTTAATTATAATTTTATCTCGAATAAAAGTCAGATTAAAATGCACTATTCATAATCCCCTTGAGTTTGAAAATTTCTTGTCACCAGCGTTTGTCCTTATTGCACGAACTGGTACCCGTATAGGTACATTATTAGACCGAAACACACAAGGAAATAAAAGTAAATTATACCCCGATCGTTTATGAACTGTGATTTGACAACTTCATAGGAACCGATCCGTGTACATTCAGCCTCCCTTGGGTTATCGGGTGGATTATTATAATAACCAACGTTTGTGTTCCTCACACAAATTAACAAATCGAACGTATCTCACCTAACAGATACAAGCCACTCATTTTTCCCTGTTGAATCCGATTTTGGAATCTTTTTTTTTTCTATCAACCATTTTCTCCCTTATTTTCCGATGTAAATCCAAATTTGTGAATACACTTTCACTTTCAAAGCCATGTAGAAGATTACGCAGAACTTGCCTCCTATTCCCCTCACGAGGTTTTTCACCCCACAACCCTCAATTTCGCGTGAAAAAACGCGTTTCCCGACGGGGAAACGACATTTTCTCCCTTATTTGCTTATGTAGGTACATTCAAATTTCAGGAAACCGTTGGAAAGCTAAGCTTTTTGACCAAATTTTGCAGTAACAGTACAAAACTTTTAAAGGAGCAGTAGGTTTTACAGGCAATTGAAAAACTGCAAAATTCCGAGATTTGACAAATTTTTGTTTTTAGGCTGATTTTTTACACGAAAACACGAAAAAATTTTAAAAGTGAAAAAACTCGGGTTTCAAGTGGAGTAAAAACACGAACAATGCTGCCAACCTACGAACTTAGCCTTTCGATTGTCAAGATAGATTTTTTGTACTTTTAATCTCAATTCTATGAGAGTTATAAATTTAAGATTGCCCATATATGAATGAGATGTTCAAAATATCACATTTTACATAAAACCAGTTACTTTTTTTTTCCGAAAATTCGCTCTTATAGCTGAATGACTGGAACTTTGTTATTACTCAAATGCAGGTAGGATATAGGTTAGGAGGGGTATCTCAAAAGCTAGACCTAATAGCGAAAAACGCGTTTCAGATTTAGATTCAGCACACTGAAAAATCCCAACACCAACCCTCATCTACTCAGCAACAAACAACGTTGTTGATTCAGGGAACGAAAAGTATTTTAGAGCGAGAAATATCAATAAGCGGATGTTTCGACTTGTTTCAACCTGTTCAACCGTTTGTGAGGCTTCCGTTTAGAATATCAGAAATTATAACACAGGCCAACCAAATAAGGTGTACACCTTATTTGGTTGGCCTGTGTTATAATTTCTGATATTCTAAACGGAAGCCTCACAAACGGTTGAACAGGTTGAAACAAGTCGAAACATCCGCTTATTGATATTTCTCGCTCTAAAATACTTTTCGTTCCCTGAATTCACCAGGTGGAGTTCAAGGTAATAGGCTGCAGGTTTAAAAACGTGTTATCGAGTGGAAAATCAATAAGGTTACCCAGTAATATGCGGTCTCATTGATTCGTTTCTGGGCGTTTGTGCGGCGTTTCACGTGTTTTGAACGCGATAATCACTCGAACTTACAGCACCGTAGAAAGCACCTTGAAACGTTTCCAGCCGCGTGATAGGAGGCAACCTACCGTCCTATGAAAACCTAAAGGAACGAGGTCGGCGTCCCGATCATCTCTCATCCTTTCAAACTCATCCCTCTCCCGATACCTCATTCCCTCGGGAATTGTTCCCGAGGGACTCTACGTTGTATTCATCCTCCTATCCATCTATGTTCTGGCGTTGATATTACCTCGAAGATGATATGGCACATATTGCAAAAATCTTAACAAAAACGGAAATTATATTATTATAATCACCTATCAACCAACAGCACGTCGTTAAATCGTCGAGCGAGCTACCAACCTGTTGATTAATGACAGAATGATAACAATCGTATAATACGAGACTACAGAAAATTTCTTATTATTATGGCACATATTGCAAAAATCTTAACAAAAACTGAAATTATATTATTATAATCACCTATCAACCAACAGCACGTCGTTAAATCGTCGAGCGAGCTACCAATCTGTTGATTAATGACAGAATGATAACAATCGTATAATACGAGACTACACAAAATTTCTTATTATTATGGCACATATAACAAACATCTTAACAAAAACGGAAATTATATTATTATAATCACCTATCAACCAACAGCACGTCGTTAAATCGTCGAGCGAGCTACCAACCTGTTGATTAATGACAGAATGATAACAATCGTATAATACGAGACTACAGATCCACTGAAATGACTGTTCAATGGAAATTGAAATAGGGGTTGGCAAATGTCTGAAAAATCGATGAAAAATCACAATGAAAAGTAGAATATCATAGAAGTTAGCTTTAGGAGCCACTCAGGCAGCGTCAAGTTAAAGTCCAAAGGGGGCTTTAATCCAAATTACAGTCATATCTGTGCAAATGACTTAATTTTTCCCTCACTGGGAGAAACCTCTGATCATGGGTATGTCTGTTTTTCACAGTAAGGGAGAAGTTAAGTTGCTAATTGTCGTAGAGTGATAGATGATCGGGGACAAGTCGGGGAAAAAATTAAACTGGACTGACAACATATTATTTGTATAGAAATTAGCTTTAGGAGCAACTCAGCAGATTCGGGGCCTGCTGAGTTAAAGTCCAAAGGGGGCTACAAACCAAATTGCAGCTTCATAGAGTGAATATCATAGAAATTAACATAAAAATAGATAACAGTAACGGACGGACAGTTTGCCTGTTTCAGCCTGTTAGGTAAAGGTCAAAACATGTTCCATGTTGAAAAAAAATTAAACCTCGAAACTTATACTAATAACTGAAATGCAATTATGTGCATTATGCAATCATATGACATATGATTGCATGATGCATAATCATATAATATATGATTATACATATTATGTCATATTATGACATATACGTATGACATGAGACATACATTGTATCATCTCGCGTATGTTAACTCAGGCTGCTGTGGGAGTAGGTACCTAATTTTCAAGGCAGAAACTGTAGTTTGTTTTATTTGTTAGCTTGGACGATATTTTGTTACTAAGTACATGTAACCTCAGTTTCGAGAATTACTTATTCTGAATATGTACGAGTATATTCAGAATAAGTAATTCTCGAAAATTCATGTTTCGTTCTATATTGTCGGAGAGGTGAACTGTATTGTAATTTGTTCAAACTTTGGAAATCGGCGGAGAGATTTAAGCGATGACCTTTTCAAGCTTTCCCAGATGTCAGGGTTCGCCGGTAGAATACCTCCCGCGATTCGACACCAGATGGTCCCTCCCACGCCGAAAACATTTTCCTCTCGAATACCATACAGCGGCTTCAAAGGGAAAAGTACAGGTTTAGTACAATTTTCAATGGTTTCGATTCCAATGCTCTTAACTCGCTAACGCACAAAACAACCCTGATCATACACGTCTAACTATGAACCAACAATGTTACCTACATTATGGAATCTTTCCGTTCTCATGTTTTCGCGCTTTACCTCGCAATTCGGGCTGAAGTCGGAACCAACAGTAAGTTACAATTTGTTGATTCGACTATAAAAACCCCATTTCGCCTTCTGGCGGAGACCGGATTGGAAGATTAAGGCAATAAAGTGTTCCAAATATACGGCGAGTATTTTATTCGGACGGATGGTAGGCACTTTACGAGGCAATAAATCCGATATTGCTTCTTCACGTTAAATGGGTGCAATAAAGAAAGTTAGTCGGTATAATACCTTATCAGTTAGTTATATAATATATATTATATACCTACTGAGTAGGTTTGACTTGGAGTGGTAGTTTTTTTTTTAATGTCGAATGAGAACTGGAATTTGGTACATATTCAAACATAACTGAAATTCATCAGACGTAGCACACAGTAAGGGAGTGTGCTACGTAGCTAGGTACGTCTGATGAATTTCAGTTACCGAATTGTTTGAATGTACCAGTTCCCATTTGACATCAAAAAGAGCTACCACTCCAATTCAAACCTACTCAAGACAGGAACGATTCGACAAAACCTACTCAAGACAGGAACGATTCCACAAAGTCTACCCAAGACTGTTTCCACTGCAGTCCAAATAAAGAGTCCCTTGCTAGTTTGCTCTATCCATTTCGCACCATTCTGAAGCAGAACACAAACATTTCATTGTGCCCCGAACGCTTCTGTTGCAAGAAACCCCATTTTGGTCCCCATCACTATCTACCATGAACGTGAAGAGGTAGACATGCCAAAGTCGGGCAAATCCTAAGGGATACATTTAGAATGAAATGCCATAAGATCCGCACAAATCCGCATAAGATGACACAAAAATCCGCACTTTAGCTCGGAGAAAGGAGAAACAAAGGTATAGCCAGGTTTGGGGTCATCCTCAGCACCTTCTGCGGGAATCCTGTTGCACTAGACCTATCGGTACTCAAGGTACATCGCCTGTTTCATTGAGCAACACTCTCCCCTAAGTTCAATATTTCGAGGAAAAATGATCGGGGATCCTCATACTACACAATATTTCAGAGCTGATTCAACTCGCGATGGTAAAATATTGTGCAAAATGTTTGCCAGTATGAGGGACCCTAAAGAAACCTACTCGTCAAGGTAATGAAATAAGTTTCGAAAGCTTGATACTGACAATACTTGCTGATTGCATAACGAGTAGGTATGGGCTCTGTGAAGTGGTTCCTTTATTTCATTCCTTACGCAATCCTTCTTCATCACCTTGAGGGGAAAAATGATTTTCCGTTCGGGGAAATAGAATAAGAGTGAGGGTCGGATAAACAAGCCACGTGGTGGCAATGTAGGCCATGAAGGAACGGTATGAGTAGCGGTAGGGATGCCGGGGGGATGAGAATGCCTCATGACCCAGATAAGGGTGAAACTAGGTCGAGACCTGCTGGATCCAGGCCTGAAAAGCCCAGGGAGAACTGGGTTAGGCCTATAAGTCCAGGCTCAGGCCTTTACCTCTCTCCTCCTCCGACATTTCTTCTCTATATTTGATCTTCCAATGGCATCATATTTTACTCCCAACCCCGCATTCATTGATTCAATATGTATGTATGTATTTCTATTTCCTAACCTCATTTTTCAGGCCTCCATCTTGAATACAAAGCCAAAGCTTCCTGCATTTATTTCTATCTAGTTACAAATATAAATTTGATCCATCCCTAGATGTGTCCGTTCGTTATGGTGCTTGTACAATAACACTCGATTCTGACTGCATAAATTTATCCCATCGGTATGGTTTTCACATAATGTTAAATTGGTACGATTAACACCAATTATACTCCTTGAAGGCATCAGGTGCATCATAATTCGTTGCAGAAACCCTACATGTCCAAAAAATTCAGTAGTCAGGTTTTTGCAAAATTGTCGTCTACAGACATAGAGCTACATCATTCAAAAGAAAGCCGATCGTTCCCGCGTGTTTCAAATGATGTTACATGCGAGAGGATATCCGATAGTTGAGGGAAACCCGACAAGTCTACTGACCTTGGGGACATGTCGGGTTTCTGCTTGAACTTCATTGTTCAATAATTGGCAATTTAAAGATAATCCGTGAAACAATCAAAATCGCATTATTTTGAGTTAGACTAGTCTTGAACTGAACAGGCGAAATCAACGCAGGACCTACTCTTAGTTACGGAATTGATAAATATCTTAAGTGTGTCAATCAATAGTAGTGACGTACACAACAAATGGAACGAACAATAATTTGCAACACGTTGATTTGGATTATCTTTATATTATCTTTGTGCAAGATCGTTTCTTAGTGGATCACCCCTAGATCGAGCGTAGGTAAGTGAGACATGTTGGATTTGTGCAAGAGTGAATCAACTTAGTTGATTCTTGTCATACAGGGAGCCCCAATTGCACTGTAGTGGATTATTGTGTAATAAACCAACAATTAGCCACTTTTTTCGTATCATTCTGCACAACTGAACGGTTACGATAATGGCTCTATTTTGAAGAGTAAATTAACTTATTTCCTAGAAGATTATTGTCTTCAAACATTTGGACTTGGGGAACTACAGGTGAAAGAGGATCACCCAAAACGGGGACGTTGATGGATTCTGAAGCTGAGAGGAGCACTATTTGCGCTGAATGGTGGAACCTCTGTGAGTTCAGAAAGCCCAAGGAGGATTTTTTCACTATTATGCACCAGAATGCAAACGTAAGTATTCTCCATTTCTTTGGAGGCTGCCCAATGCTGGGGGAATTTAACCAGAGTTTCCTGGTGGAGGGTGTTCTGAACCTCGAAAGCCTGCTTGTTGAACACTGGAGATCACAGGCTAGAGGTGCGTCATTTTTGCTTTGATGCATGGAAACATCGAGCCGTCCTGATAACAGAATTCAAATGGGATTAATAACGATCCAATCAAAATCTAGTTTTCCATAAAATCACAAAATGTCTCCTGAAAAATCACTTTTTTTTAGTTAGGCCAGCGATTTATTCGCTACGACTCCTTCAACGTGGTTTGGAAGACAGAATTCCTACTCATAGGAACTACCTTCGTAAATAATACCCGAAAACTCCCAATCCTGCGTAATGTAAACCTGAAACATTCAACGATATTCGTCCAGTTTGACTGAGTGTTGTGAACCGTTATAAACCGTTGGGATTCAGTAGAATGTCTTGTGTAGAACGAGAATCTCCATCAACGTATCTCCTGTTCTCCATAATTCACGGTACCAGTCTACAATACGCGGCGCTCAATGAACACTTTCATTGTTAACTTGATGGAAACTGAGCTTATTCACAGTGGAGTTGCCAAGCTAAACCGTTCTCTTCGAACGGTAATAACAAATTTGTTACACTACGTAGCAATAATAGATCAGGGAAGACATAAAGTGTATTCGTGACGTGAATAGGAACTACGGCGATGTTATTTCCCGGAGTAATAGTTCGGGATATGCAAATGAGTTGGAACATATTCTACAGAATTGAACTTCCCATCCAAGGTTTGCGCTAGATTATCTGAATAGTCCCCTCTCGCTCGATATAGTCACCTACGGTTGGGATTCACCTCGGTTAGGTGTTGTTTGAAATAATCGAACCGAAGAACGAGTTATTACTTTAAAGAGTTATTAACACTTCCAAATGAGCGCTTTCAGGCTAACTCCGAACACAAATCGAAACTGGATAACTGAAAAAGTCATGTACAATCCTCTAAAAGCCAAGACGCTGAAGAAGTACCAAGTGCGCGTCGGATGAAGTTGATTGGCAGGCGGATCCCTTACAACGCGAAGTTCTCTCAACTCGAACCATTAGGGACATATAACCCTATAAATTAGGTATCCCGTTTAATCTTAGGAGATTAGCCTGAACCCAAACGAATGCGGTTACTACGGCAGCGGTTAAGGAAACATCATTAGAGGCAGAAGGATCTCCAGTGAGATATGACCTATCAACGGCAGACGATCCGGAGTGGTAGGCGGGTTTACGGTCGCGCTTTTTTTCCCCTCTTTCCAAAATGCGAGGTCTTCCCTTTTTTTGTTTGTTGATTGATTACTTTTATTGACAAATGGAATCCACTTCTTGACCTTAACCCGCACAATAGGAGGGGGAATGAAAGACGTGTAAGACGAGTAGGTTCCAGGCAACACGACGCGTGTCGTTACTCTTCTAGATCAAAACACTGTAGCCTTGACTGCAAGATTGGTGCTATACATTTTGCCTGCGGGTGGTGAATTAATAGGACAGTTTGAAATCTACCTCCACAGAATGGATACAGGAGTAACGCATTTTTTGAATAACGGTGCCACGTTGTACACGGTGCCTTGGTGCGTCACATTTGATGGGATATTGATACTCACTCATCATCTGAAGAGAATTTGCAACAATACTTCCTGTTACGACCATCAGCCTTATTATATGAAGCAATACAGCCTAACCCTCAATTTGAACAAAGTGAAGTTCAGACAAACGTCCGAATTTCGCGCTGGATAACGTGACGTCGTCAGAATGTCAAAATCTAAATGAAAATGTGTGATTTTTGTGTGTGAGCATGACTGTACTTCAAAGACTGATTCAATTGACTGTGATACTAGATTGTCAAGTTTGGTTTAACTTTTATTTAGGATTTGGGCTCAACGAAACCCTTAAATGTTTAAACTATGTTTAATGTTCTTAACTATTAAGTTAAGTAAAAATTTGAGACTGATTGATAACATTTTCTTTTCTCTTTCACTCATGAAATGTTGTTTGATCATTTAAAATTTTCTTGTCGAAATTATTGTGAAAAGGCAACAGGTAATTTCGACAAGAAACTTTTAGATGAAGAAAAAACTCCAGAAGCGAATCCACCAATCGCACCATTAAAGATATTTTCATCACCTACATCACCGACATCACCTCCCTAACTCTCACGATTTTTCGACCGTAGCATTAATTCATCTTGAATCTTGGGTGGGTACTTCTGGGGAGCCTACAGTACGCTAAAAGTAGTAATTATAGTGTGAAATTACTGGTAGTTTTGGAATAAAACAGTATTTAGTGCTCCTGCAAAGTTGGGAAAAATGAGTTAGGCTGTGTAGCTTCTGAAATATAGTGGTGTAAAATGCTTGTGTTGGTTCCTAGTGTTCAGAGTTTAGTAAGAATATTTTTTTAAGCATTCAGAACCAACCCTAGATTATGAGTATTATTAGACGATATAGAGGTGCAATTTTGCATTTCTCACAACAAATTTTACTTTTTGACGGGGTTGAGGGCGTTGCCCTACTTGGCCTGCTTGAGAGCGCTTTGTGCCACTCGACCCACTTCTCGACACTCAGAACATCACCACCATAGCGCAGTCCGAATTCCTTGAATCGGCAGTATTGATTGAAATAACCACCACATTTTTGACATTCAACTCGGAATAACATTGTACGTGTGCCGTGTTACCGTATTTCAAGCCACATTATGTTGCCTTACCACATTCCTGTGTAAATACGATTTCAAATTTTCAACCATGCCAAAACTCGGTGGACCACCCTCCTCGACCCCTAGTTCAAAATCTCGTAAGATTCTTGTAGACGGTTGAAGCAATGTAATCGTCACTTAAGATCCCACATGGGCTAACTCACTTTTCCCAACTTTACAGGAGAGACAAAACACGTGTGCCCAGTCTTGCTACAGACTTTTCTGCAGTTTCGTTCTACAGTTCATCTCAATACAAACTCGTTGGAGACTCAAGAATAGTAGACAAAAATTGCAGAATAGTCTATAGCAAGACTGGGCACACGTTTTTAGTCTCTCCTGTAAAGTTGGGAAAAGTGAGTTAGCCCATGTGAGATCTTAAATGACGTAATACTGCATCCTCTCCTACAAATCTGTCAACATCCCGGGACTGAACATTATTACTAATTAATTGAGTAATTATTACTAATGTTTATTATACGAGTAGCTATTAGCTCGAGGTAAAGATAGGCAGGTAAATTAAGACAGTGAAGTTCCTACAGGGTATGCAACAACACGCATATCCTACGAGTCGTGCGGGTTTTTGAACGGCGTCAGTAAAAGTTTGCCAACACCATGATAAGTATAAATGTAATTCAGAATTATACTTATCGTAACATCACATTGTCCTTCCAACCGAAATCCGGCGGTTTTGGTGAACTTGTTGTATTAGTGGAGAGTAATTAATGTTGCACGAAACGTCTTCAAGCCAGAGAGGAACACAGCCCAATTTATCATCTGGAACAAAATGGAGGAGATTGGTCATTTTGCATCACAACAATAAAAATAACATTTTCAATCATCTGAATAAATCGCCCATTAAATCGGTGGATTACTGTACAATCACTAACAAGAGCAACAAAAAAAACTTTGAAAATTCTTGACACAACGGTACATCATCTTCCTTGTACAGATCACCCTTCTTCGATATTCCAATGTCATATTATTAGGATATTATTAATTTGTTCCGATATTATCGACTCAAAAAACACAATATTTGTTAATCAGGGTTGAAATTTGATTGTAAAAAAGCTAGGTAAAAACAGAACAACCTAAATAAGAATTGAGAGAACCCAAACCAGGACAAAGGGCTCAAGTCAAACACTCCTACGAATCATGAGCATTTAATAATAAAATTATTATTGATATTTTATTGAGTTTCTTTAAATTCATTTTTCCTAAAACGTAAACCCTAAAATGTTTAAGAAGTGCATTTTTTTTCGAAATCCACTCATTTTTCATCGTGGGGAAGTACAGAAATTATTATCCCTCCAACTTTGATGTCAATTGGGAATTCATGTTCGCTTGACCGTAAGGTATTTTAATTTATTTTTGAGAGATGAGGTAGGTACGTGAAGATGAATTGGTCAATTAAAGCGACCCTGAATGAGTCATGATACCCGTTCAAAGAGGAAAATTTGATTTAGAACTCCCCGGAAAACTCCGGGTTAAACGTTGAAACGAGAGGGGAGGTTGTAAATGGTGAACGAAAGTCCAGAAATACTGAGCGGGGAGAATTTAGACGAAAATAGTGAGTATGGAGAGTGAAGGGGTAATCAATATTTAGGTTGGGAGGGGTTTGTAGAGTTGGGCGACGGGGGCGGTAGGTCAAGGTTTCGTAGTATCGACCTTCCCCACGACCAGGGGCACAGGTAAACACGACGTCTGCCCCTCTCAAGAGGAAAGTTACCAGTCCGCCCCATTTATAGCTTACGTACAACCCCCGCAATACGCTCGAACGATCGTTTCCAAGAGTCTAAATGTACCGAAAATTAATTGATAAAAATTTGGAAGTCAGAAGGAAAGCAAGGGTTTTTGAAAACACGAGAATGCAGAAAAGATGGCCCTCGCGGGAATCAAACCGTGAATTTTCTAGGTTCTTGTTTTCTAAGCTTCGTCTTTTTGCCAGATGAACAAGCCTGAATCAAAGCATTACTTCATTATCATTGTACCACCACTGATTAATCGTGAATGCTACTGGCAAAAAGCATTGAAAGAAGCGTAAAGCTCCCTGCTGGTGTAACAGAGGAAACATATTAGGTGAAACCAAGGGGGGCTATGGTGAGAGGGGGTTGTGGGAAGGAGACAGGGAACAGGAAAACATTGACGGTGGAGGTTAGGGGTAGGAGGATCAGGTTTCTATATGCACACTCAACAGCGAGATGCGAAGCACCGAGCATCCTATACAGTACTAACTACCACTGTTGTACTCATCATCACCAGTACTATCGGCATCATCTAATTCTTAGAAGCCTTGCAAAAAGCTCCCGCCAACAGCATTGAAAGAAGCGGAAAGCTCCCTGCAGGTGCAACAGTGGAAACAGAGGAGGATGAAAGGTGGGTTATGGGGAGAAGACAGGGAGCAGGAAAACATAGGTGGTGGAAGGTTAGGGGTAGGAGGATCAGGTTTCTATATGCACACTCAACATCGAGGTGCGAAGCACCGAGCATCCTATATACGTGGCTTGGGGGGGGGGGGGGGGGGCAAAATAGATATCATTCCTTTTTGCGGCTGAGGAGGTTTTTGGCGGGCCAGTTTTTACAACGGTAGTAGTTATTCAACTGAGAACGGAATTTGCATTACAACTGTTTATTCATTGTCTCTGTCTCTCAAGTTAATCGAGAGTTATCGTCTGGTATGACACATACATCTGGTCATAAAACTGTCGGAAATTCGAGTTTTAAATATTTTAGACCGAAAATAATAGTTTCCTTTTCTTCGAAAATATGCTAGGAAGTGGTTATTATTAACTCACAATCAACAACGTAACAGGGTGTGGTTCACGAGGTTCAGCAAACTGTGATTGAAAAATGTGTACAAGTGTAGATATTGTGGATGTTGAACCAGTGTGGATGTTGTCACGGACAAACGATCTGTACCTGCTCTAGATTTTTCTCGCCTTTTGAGAGATATGGATTGTGGTATGGAAGGAGGGACCTTTCCCCGACTCTGAAACGTATTGAGGAGTCGCCGTCCCCGTTCTGCTCCCCACTTTGTCCTCAGGACCTCACATTATATATATTTCAGAGAGCTATAATAGTCCTCTTACAACGTATTCAGGACGATAGCTCTGATTTTGTTACTCTTGAGGTGGATAATGGTGGATAACAGTGCGACTAACGGAGCTGTTGGTTCCCCAACAAAGTTCAAGGGCATAGTATTCGGTCATGGGATAGGAGGTGGCCTTAATCAAAATCTCAGCTCCCCACATCGGTTTGTTTAAACTATTACGTGTAAATGATCGATCTTGCCATTACACAATTGCTACTTTGTTAATAACTACCGTGGAAGGCAATTTTTTAATACAATCGCCAATGCACCAAAGGGGATCACATAACGAACGAAGCCTAACAAATCGAATATGCGACACATCCGAGCTAAAAATACTCCTCAATCCCGCACATTTGTGATTGGGATGTGCTGTTTTTTTTTAAATGTGCATCTGCTGAATAGTGAAATCCTCGTGAAGCATCACATAACGTGAAAAACTGACTCTGGGGATATCGCAGCTCCTCCAACTGAACTCGTTACACAGCCCTCTTTTAGCTCAATGAGCCACTCACCTGCAAAAGAGATGACGAGAACAAAACGTGCTCTGAATCCTTTAAAGTTCACTTCACGTGATGTTGCACGGAAGCAGGTGTTGAAAATGGAGAATGCTATGTGCAGTCGAACAATTCTCCATACCAACCCGCTTCGGTTTTTCATACGAAGGTAAACATCAATATATTAAGACATCGATTCTCTTCCAGGTAGGGGCTGGGTATTTCTTTAACTGGGATTCAAAAGTTGTAGTTAACCCTGGAGTAACAAGGCTCCTCTCGAGGGAAAATAATCACAAAGTGGGGTCACGAGGGGCCTCAATTTCTTCTAACGCATTTTCGAAGATGAGGAAGGTGTTGTTCTCGATCTAAAATTCTTAAAAACTCGAATTTTCAAAACATTTTCATACCAAAATCCGTTCCAGACTATCCTGAATTTACTGCTAAAAGACAAAAAAAAATCATATATAGATTATATCGTATTCTGGAATTATATCTGTATTATATCTGGAATGTACGTGTCATTCCAGACGATAACTGTCGATAGAATTGAGATAAAAATTTCTAATTTGCACGAAAAATCTGTCTTGGCAATCGAAAGGGTAAGTGGGCAGAATAGGGCCACTCTAAGGGGGATTCGGGGGCGTTTTAAGGTGGAAAAATTACCAATAAATTCCAAATATGAAGGGGTAGGAGGGGGGAAATTGTCGACCAACAGGGTACTAAATAGAGGGTTTTTAGAACCCTGGTACTAATTTTAACACTTTTCATAATAAAAAAACTCCATTTTTGGAAGACATTTTTTTTATTCACGATTTTTAATGTCTTAATTTTTTTCTGCTGTACTATTGCCGATTTTTGTCTCTGACGATAACTGTCGATGGAATTGCGATAAAAATGTCTAATTTGGACAAAATCTGTCTTGGCAATGGAAAGGCTAAGTGCGTAGATGAGCAGGATCGGGCCACTCTAAGGGGGGTTTTGGGGGAATTTAAAGAGAGGAAACGATACAGTCTGACAAGTGACAGCTTTTTTTACGCTTAACAGAAGTCAGAATCGCGATACCTTATTCCCTTCTCAAAGTGGAGCGCTTTGAAGATGAAGAAACGTGGTTGTTGCTTAAGATCTTCTTCACGGTAAGAGATCAGAATATTGGTGAGGTCTTAAATAAGTGTTTCATAGAAACGAACCATAGTTATGAGAACTTCAAGGTCAACCCCAGCCTTGTGATTTTAGGGTTGATTAGACTAATAATTAGGCGGTTCGTTAGGTACAACCACTCCGGGCGAATTTGAAGCTGAATTAAGTTGGAAAATAACTTGGTAAATATAGACGCAGCATTTTGACAACGAAAGAGTCAAAAATCAAACGCCATTTTTAGTGCAAACCAACAAATAAGAACAAACGTCAAAATTAATTTGGGTTGCCGCAATAAAGTGGTGTAAGGTCAATGGATCACATCAATTACGTGTAGCTTGTGAAATGTGTGCAGCGATGGGCCAGACGCCAGCGACCGCTGAGACCAATTTAATTCGACTCTACCAAGTTTTCAACTTCCATGTTTGAGTTGAAGGGTTTTAATTAACGATGAGATTCCCTCTAATTTGATTTTCGACTTTTGCGAGGAATAATGACGTAGCTGGGTTTTATCACGGAATCACTCGTGTTTTCCGCTCGACCTGAAATAATCAGATCAACGACTACAAAACGGAGGTTATGACGTTATGTTTACGTATTCCCTCTGAACATGGAGTTGAATTCCATGGAAACGGCGTTTCAATAAAGTGGCGTAAGGCACCACTGAGCTCGTTTCTAATTTTACTCAGTTGAACTCCTCTGAATCACTGACCCTTCTTAAGTCAACCTCTCGAGTTCAACCAGCTCAACCCCTTCGGACTGATTGGAAATGCCTGTGAAAGCCGGCGCCTATACGATGCATCCCACGACGAAGTTTTCGAACTGGAATGTAACCGTTAATTTCCGAACTTGAAGCCCGCGGTTAGAGCCCAAGATTGGATGGTTGGGAATAGGAAGAGGTAGTTAATCAAGAAGTTGTACGAGGAAACAGATACCGGGGAGAGGTCCGCTCTTGATGCCTCTACAGAGAACAAGCTGAGTTGATATGTAACAACTATTGACGATTGGTTCTTCCATGTATGGAAAGTTTGATGGAAATGTAAATTTATGATAAAGCTGGAGCTTAATGAAGTTTAATTTCGGGTAGCTTGGTTGTAAATCAATCCTCTTCCCCGTAACTCACATGAAGATAAATTCAATTACCAGAGACTACTACACTTTCATTAAAGCTACGTAGCTGAGGAAATGAACAGATTACTTGTATAAATTTCGAATCAGATTCGTTGCGCTAGTTTCATCCTACATCGGTTGGTGAGTTGACACATTCAAGGCTGTTTGGTTTTGCTGATGATACGGCTTCAATTTTTTGGCGGCGGCTACTGTGAGTTAGTTGATACTATAAGTTCCGACCTTTTTTGGGTGAAAAATTGGTTTAATTTTAATGAACTAGGGTTAAATGTAGAAAAGACTTCTGTTCTTCGTTTCTCTATTGGCAATAGAGGTCTTGCATCGTACTAACAAATTGCAATTCATAGAAATTTGTCTTTCTCTAGTGGAAATTGTATTGGTACTTGTTTTTCGCTATCCTTCAATGAACGAAAATGATAATTGTTTGTAATCTAAACTATAAGTCCCACATTGATAATTTAATGTCTAGATTGAGAAATTCGTTATTTTAGGATTATTTAAACTAAGGATTATTTGAGACAAATCTCTTTTTGGTTTGACTTTTTCAACCATCAGGTATGGCATTATATGGTGGGGAAGGGCATGTAAAAGATGAGTTAATAAGGTTGAAATTGTCCGAAATTATTCTACATAAACAGTACAAGTTTGCCTCTTCGCAGCTTCACAAATTATGTCATGTCCAGACTAAACTCGGATTTTTATTTATCAGTCTTATTCCCATGCTTATAAAAAGGGACATGCTTATTATTAATCTGGAACAGCCTTCTTTTTCCGAAAGCTGTGGGATTTTGTTGCCGAAATTGTATAAAAGAAATTGTTATGTATCCGCATATAGGTTTTTCTTTTTAAATAAGATAAATCCGGTACGATACTATGACTTTCTTGGTTTTAAGAAAATACTGAAGCAAATCATAAGAAATGTTGTTTCTTTTTTTTCTGCTCTTTCGGAATGCATACATGTACATGTACATTTTATTATTTTCACTTTTATACTGACGTAATGGTATTTTCCAAATTATTTATTTTATTACGTTTTTCTCTTATGTGCAAAGTGCGAATTACTGACTTAGTTTTCACTCTAGACACAGTCCAACAATATTGACTAGGCACATAATACGTATTATACATTTTGTAGCGCTCGGTAACTCCACTGAAGAGCACAAGTTCGTTGAACTGATTCTTTGGTGGACAAAGGATAATGTTATTTAAAAATAAAAATTAGCATTAAAATTATAAATTACATATTAAATTATAAATTAAAATTTCCCTTTTATTCACGTAAATTTTGCCAATAAACAAATCTGAATCTGAAACTCGACTGAAGCGACATTTTCAGCTTATACATCACCTGGATCGACATTCCTTCTAGTTTGGCCACGAAATAGGCCTTGAGGTGATAATTTCCTTGCGTTAGTGACGTAGTATAGCAAGTAAAATGCCAAAAGCCCTTTGGCCAAAGACCCGGGTCGTCTTGTACAGGATTCTTTTTGGAAAGATTTGCGATCTATTGGAAGAAATAATGGACGAGTGACCACATCTTGAACCGATTTGGCCAAGAATTGAGTATTGCAATGCAATTCGACTCGAAAATCGTTGAAACAACATTCTTGGGTATTGGTGGGTTATTTTGAAGAAACCATTTCAAGTTATCGATTTGTGAATGTTTGACTCAGCTTTTCGATATCGACAAAATTAAGTGCCGACCCATATATTGAGTGAAAACACTTAATGTGTTTGGAATGATCCGCGGTGTGAAAGTAACGGGAATACATTAACTTGAGTGTTACAAGTATAATGATATTCACGCATGTGGAGGGAAGCTTAACGGCACAAGGGCCACACTTTTCAAGATATTCGCGTCAAGGGTTTTTCATCTAAAGCGCCTCTTCGTAATGTCGGTTCAAGCGTTTAAGATCCACTTAAAGAAACGAGCTACTCAACCCATCGCCCACGCACATTCATGAACACGCACATTTGGTTTTGAATGGCAGCCTCACTAAATGGAGGCGCAGTGTAATTTCTTGGTGGGTGCTGCCACTTGAAGGAAAACGCCTTCCACCTCTTAACCCAGTTAAAGAGGCCCCTTTTGTCTTCTATACGTCCTCTAACGATCAATATGTCCCGTTTCCACGGCCTGGTATGGTATCTACCCTCTTTCCAGTCAGAACCGCGCTCCCTGCTCTCCACCTCAAAACTTTTTTGATTAACCCCTTCAACTGTTTTCGGTTAACTTTTGTATAACAGGACCGAGCAAACCATGCCCCATTTAAAATGCAAAACCTTGAGCGAAATTGTTCACTCAACAGAACGGATTATACAAATCTGCTTTTTAATCGATTTTCTGAATTAAGTATTTTGGAACGTTGGTCAAATTTTGAGGGGGCTTAAAAAGTTTTTTCGTTGGTAGATTCCATAATATCATTTGTAAAACCACTTATATTAATTTTATGAATATCCTCTCATGAAAATAACATAATTTTATTGGGAATTAAATTCTGGTATTTTGATGAATTGTTTATGAAAGGAAAGTGCGAAGCAATCACTTGTTCAAATGTTGCACAATGGTTAAAACAAGGGAGATTGTACATTTTATGAAGAAACTTTCACTCAGAAGAGAAACGTTGACAAATAAAGATGAGTAGTTCATAAGATAAGATAAGTAGGTATTATTGTGGTTTGAAGAAAAATTACCTATTTAGGAAGTATCCTTAATGATTAATAATAACTACTGCCGTTTTAAAGTGAAACCACTTATCACCGATTTCGTCAAAATGTTTGGGTTTTCCATCTAATTTGGAGGCAGAACAACTTACCTATGGTTTCATCCACTTATCGAAATTTTACTTCATCAAGTTTGCAGGCAAAACGACTCACCAACCGAAATCTGGTGACAAGTGGTTTTGCCCCGAAACGCATATTTTGACAACAGAATACATGTGTCATCGATATGGATATTACGGTAACATTGTGTCCAGACGTTGGATTTCAAACAGAAATCAATAGTCATAGTATGTATGTAATTACGTTCATCAATAGGAGGCTTGCAAATAACAGTTGCTTACTGCTTGAAATATATGCCCTTGTGGGATTATTCCCGACCGAGAACCACTCGGTGGCAAAAAGGGCTCGAAATGAAGGGTCATTATCTCATAATAGCCAACTCTTATAATAGTCCGTTACTGGTCAACGTTGAAGGCTTTTGATCGTTAAAACGCGGCTGACCCCACGAGCATGGGGTTTTTGCGGCTTGGAAAACCTTCTCTGAGTAAATCCTTTTTTCACTTGATGTCTCTGTGTGAACATTTTGAAAGCTTGATGGATCGTTGGTTTTGGTGGTAATGAAAAGGACCGCGGTCGGGAAGGGTTGTTATAAATAAAAGTAGGGTGTAAAAGGGTACGGTAGATTTTGGGGATATTGAGATCATGGCATTATTGAGGGAAGGGAAAGTGGCGCTATAACGCCCGAGTAACCCTCTTTATTCCCTGTGAATCCTAAGGGAATCCTTTGCTCAACTTAGTAGAATATGGTTGGTAAAGGGTAAGTTTTGGTGAATTTTAAATTTGGTTCACTCGGTCTTCGCTCTAGTTACGCCGCTAAATAGCGTACTATGCAAAACTACAGACCTCAACATGACCTTAGAATAATAATATTATCTAACTTATTATTATTCTATAAAGAGACTGCATATCTTCACACATACCCTCTTGGCGCACCTTCACTTTTCGGAGCGGTTCAAGGAAATTCATAACCCTCACATAAAATGTACGGCAGAACTACATCAATCGTTCCTGAAAATAATTAGTTGAGTATTAAAATAAATCATAATTATTTCAAATAACGAAAAATAGATATCTACCGATACGTAGATTCCAAATATCGAATTAAAAACACCCTTCACGTTTTTCCACAACGGTTTACCATTTTTCATATAGATCGCCCAAAGTTGGGCATTCGATGAAACGAACAAAGCTTTTCCAAATAAACTTATTTTTCCTGCAATGGAGGTTTGTAGTTTGACACACCTTTTAATACATCATTTGAGAAATAACAACTAGGAAAAATTAAAAATTTATTTCTCACGATTATGCTTAGGTAATCCTAATTCCTGGTAATGGCTATCAATACACTGCCAACCGTTGGGTAGTAGTCTAGAGGGAAACCAGTTTGGATGATTTATAACAGCAGGAGGCTAATCATCATCGTATCCAATTAAAGATTGTTGAAAAAGAACGTATCGAAGGAAACACCACCTCTCTAATTTATTGCAATTATTTGTGAATTCAGGTTCGAATGAGTTCTGCGTCTTCCTCATACGTCTATTCGATTATCTTCTATTTCTCAAGGTACTGTGAGCGCTATTCGAAGTTTGAGCTCACATTATCTTCTTCATGTATTAGCTTATATCTTAAATTGGGAAGTCGAACCGTTTGACGATGGAGCGATAGTATTAATGATGAACAGCATCGCTCAGTACTTTTTGTTCCAGATACTATCATCATGCAGACAAACGAAGGGGGAAATTCGACCTTACCGTAGCTGCAATAATACTGGGTGATCAAAGATCAATACAATATCATCAGGATATAAAAGAATATTTATTCGAATACCGTTAACTATTACACCTCGACCTAACATTTCTGCTAAATCCGTCAAAAATAGAAATCCAGTCGGGCAGCATGGCTATAAGAGCAAATTGTCGAAGAAATAACTGGTTTGATGCAAAATGTCTCCATTTTACTGGTTTTATTTCAAGTTTTGTCTCCTTTTTTTTGCCGAGTAACAATTTAAAGATTTTCAAACGCAGAACACGATGGTGAAGTCAGTTTTAAAGAAATCTTTATATTGAGGTGTCACTCGTCAGAGTGTTTCAATTTTGGAATTCATGGGTATAATTTCGCCCCCCCCCCCTCCCCTCTATAAAATTCCCCTTGGAATGGCTCGATTCCGCCCATCTACGAACTTCCAAAAATTTGACCTTTTCATCTCAATTCAATCGAGAGATACTCGTAGTCTGGAATGACATTCACACACATATAAAGGTACATATGATTTTCGGTGTCTCCTGGCAGTGAATTCAGGAGGTACGAAACGGATTTTGGTACTTATAGAAAGTTTTCGGAAATTCTATGTTTAAACATTTTGGACCGAAAACAACAGCTTCATTTTCCTCCAAAATTCGCAAAATGCTCAAATTCGGACTAATTTTATCCCCTCGTCTCACTCCCAATTTCGTCTCAAAATCCTTCGACAAACCTTGCTGACCCCTAACTTTAGTATGAGTACACACTTAGGTACATGTAAGAGCATGTATGCTCTTTTCAAATGAGACTTGTAACGTTTAGTTAGTCATTAATACAATCAAAGTAGCAAAGTGACAGTTTTGTGTCTCCTGTAAAATCAGGGTAAATGAGATAGGTCATGTCGCCACTTCATCCTTGGTATGTTGATGTTGTGGCGATAAATATCGTTCTAGAGTAGGTAGGTAAGTAAGTAGGTAGGTACCTACCCGAGTGTAATTACACTAGTTGAACATTCCACAAGTTGTATAACAAGTGATTAATGTGCTCTAATAAGTTGTGAATCTATTTCCACTTGTAAGGTAGTAATTCAACCTTGACGGGATGGCCAATAGTCGTACGTCTTCTAGGACATCATAGTAATCTTGAGGGTATAACGGTTATATATAACCGTTATATATATCACGATGACAAGTAGAAACGTTTAAGTCCTTAGTGCAATCCCATCCGATTTAGAGAGCTTTCGGAGCAATGACACCGTATAATATACCTACATAACTGAATGTGCAACTACATACATCAACAGACCTGTTCAGCCATTTTCGCTGCACGTATCACTATAAGATGGCGATTGTCTGGCGTTCAAGGTGCGGCAAAAGCAACGTATATTAGTTGAAGTCGAGTTAGCACAACTCACAAATACTCGTAGTAATTTAGTGTCGTCATCACCAACGTTTTTAAGTCTATTCTCTCGTATGCCGTAAGAAAAGAAACGTCTTATTCGCACCTTGATAAGTACCTACTTTCTTCAATGCGAAAGTCTTGACTAATTACAAAACTACGCAACTTTTACGATTATGAACTCCAAGACACGTCAATTGGAAAGTGTGTCCTGTGAAACGTTGTTTGGTGGTTTCATCCGGAAAGACTGTTTTACTGATGGTCGTAATAGCCAGTTTATAACAATTCCTGCTTGCTCCACTCAGTACCAACACCAAGTTTTCTAGTTGTCATGGGCGAACCACGCACGAATTTGCCGACTGCTGGTTTTTGAATGAATATTATTCATAATAACTAACCGCTGGTTTATTAATGAATACTATGCATTCAGAAACCAGCAGTCAGTTTCAGCGATTAAGTTGATCACTGGTTAAAATATTACAATTGAATTTCACATTTCCAACGTGTTTTATTCCATTATTATCCCGTCTCTCGTGGTTTGATCTGAGTTATTATCATTAGGGCTGTAGGCCTTTAGCAACACTTGAGCCTCCCAACGTACGAGGTCGTCAAGGTAACAAGGTAAACCCTTCACATGACTGGAACTTGCGTCTTTCAACTTGCCTCATGGGGCATGCCTCTGACGCATACCCGAGAGGCAAGCGATTCCTGTCCACATTTAAGCGTCAGTTTTCTTTCAACCCTCACGATGGAGTCAGCAGAAGATGCAAAGTTATACTTTTGTTTAGTGCGGCATTTTTGGTTATTGACCAAGCAAGAAAGAAGAAAGCGCGGAGGAAGAAGCGATCCATGTAGATGAATGACTATTTGAAAAATAGGGACTACACGATTTTGAAAGAAGTGAATGCAGATGAAGGCCAACTTTCTTTGTTACGTCTGATTTGGACCAAAATTGAAAAAAAGGACTCACGCTTCCGTGAAGCTATACCACCGGAATATAGGCTGGCAATCACGCTGAGGTTTTTGGCCAGTGGTGATTCGATCCAGTATCTTTTCTATCTATTAAATATAATTTTATTTTTAACACCTTTGGCATCCAATTTGTACTAAGCTCCTAAAATGGCCAACGCATCATTCCGCGAGGTTTTGTTACTGTACGTTTTTCCGTTTATATTCCACAGAACAGGTAATTTTTGATAATCCTCGATGAAGTCGAGCGTTTCATTCCCGCTATTATCAGACATGGTGATCTATGATATTAAAAAACTTGAGGACGACACTTTTGGAAGAAAACTCACTAGAAGTTGAACGGTTTGACGCATAGAAATCCAACCCGCGCGGTTCGGCGTGCGCTGCCCGTTCGCTACGTTTAACACCCCCGTTCAACTCGGATGACGCATGCGTCTTGGTCTTCACGTGCATAACACCTTGCGCTCTGACGCATGCCTCTGACGAACGTGAAGTGAACAAGTGTAGACATACCTTTATGGTGTCACTTTAAGAAGTCTACAAGAAAACTTTGGCTCATATTTTATAAGAAAAGTTTAGGTTATATTTTTAGGCCAAATGACTATAAATTCACTGAAAATCTTTTACTTGAAAATAATTGAAATTCATAAAATACTCTAGGGCAGCGTGAATATCGCTTATGGTGGTATTTAATAAATGTATGAACGGTAGGAAACGTACATACATGTTGGTATATCTATACTATATAATAAAATCGTGTCTGTCTGTTTGCCTCATCATCAATTGAGAACGGCTGAACGTAGAAAGTTGCGGCTGGTACCATTTGACGCAGAATTTATCTGGGAAGGTTTATGAAAAATCCGCGTTTAAATCTGTCCATCCGTTGAAGCGCTATGAATGAAATAGTACTAAAAAACGTGTTATAATCACTTCTATGAGGACGTTTACGCTTATAACTTTTGAACGGTTGAACGTAAATCCGATTGTAAGTAGCCTGGTACAGGTATGTGTGCGGGGGGGGGGGTCTACAGGCAATCCAAAAACTACTTGACGAATTGGAGTGAAACATTGAAATTGTGTTGTGTGAAAATTGGGAAGGTTTCTGACCAGTTTGGTTTGTTCTACCGTTGCGAAGCGCGGGTACACAGCTAGTTAAGTGATAAATTTTATAGATGATATATTTTATTAAGACCCTTTCAATTGATATTCGTTCCATCCGCGATATTTCTCCATGCTGGAGCCCTATAATTCAAAAGGGGCTCAAGGGGTCAGGCCAGCTACGGCCCGGGGGATGAATGAAGAGGGAGAAAACCGGGAAGGTTCAATACTGAAGCCTCCAGCCTCCCACAGGCTTCGTAGGTGGCCCTCCGTTGCCAGGGCGACCGCTTGTATATTTCTGCCCACGCAGTTTCCAGATCTAGTAATCCGCGAAGATCAATGCAGCCTGCTCGCGACCTTGAAACATGACCTACACGAACAGTCTTCAGTTGTGTGTTTTGAGGAGGTCGTAGTGGAAACTGTGAAGTGAACTTTCGGTTTTAAGGCGGTGGAAGTCGAAATTTGAAAGGGAGAAGTTGGCGTGGGCCGTTCCATATGTTTCACATCAGGCGTTGATATAACGGTCCAATAAATGTGACAGGTATCAGCGACATTACCAAACGTTGAGGGGAATCGCAAAACCCATGATTCTACCAAAACTACCAGTAATTTTACACTAGAAACACTACTTTTACCTTACTGTAGGTTCCCCAGAAGTGCCCTACCAAGATTTAACATGTATTAATGCGATCGTTGCGATTAATCGAAAACATCTTGAGGGTTAGGTGATGTTGGCCTAAGAAATGGTGAGATTGGTGGATTTGCTTCAGGAGATTTTTTCTTCTAAAATTTTCTTGTCGAAATTAGGGCGACTGTGGGCAAGTGATTTCTGCATAGTTCAACTTTGACGCTCGATCCTGACTTCTGCCTCAAATGTATAACTTGTTCCTGCGTTTACTGCATCCAGGAGTTGATTACGAGTCAAATGGTCATTGAATTTTCAGGTTTTTAGTGGATCTTTTTGATAAAAACCCAGTTTTTCTGAAGCACGTTCAAAGGGTTCAGATTAATTAAATTCTAAATTAATGTGCAGTTTATAGTTTTAAAAAGTCCATCTCAATAAAAGACGAACTGTAAAATTCTAAAAATTTAGTAAAGAACTGCCTCGAGCCTCCGGAGTTTCAAACCAACCCCACGCACACTTGGCCTCAAAACTGAGGGCAACTTCGCTCTTTCAATAATAAGCGAAATTTTGGTTTCATACCTTTCGAGCCTTTATGACGCTCAAACATGTAAAGAATCGATTCTGGTAGAAGAAAAGTCCAAGGGAATGAGAAAAAAAGCTCAAAATCATACCTTTCGTAACATACCTTGAAGAACTCAAGGTATGTTATTGTGAATTATTGTGAACTCGAGTTTGGGGGAAACCTTTTTTTCAATGAGCTACAAACTTGCCAGGGGTCGGCCGGATTGGAGCCCATCATCTGATAGGAGTTGTTCCACGTTTTTCCGGTGAATCAAAAATACGATTTTTCCAGTGAGGAGTTTAATTTAAAGTGTTTCCCAATTCAACTCTCATAAACCCCCAAAATGAAACAGTCTGACAAGTGACACCTCATTTTGAAGGTGTTTTTACGCTGAACAGGATCCTGAAGTCAGAATCGCGATATCTAATTCCGTTCTCAAACTGGAGCAATTTGAAGATTAAGAAATGTGGTTGTTATTTGAGGAGTTCTTCACGGTTCATCTGCTCTAATCTGTTAACGGAATGAGATCCGGAAATAGGAAATGAGAATAGGAGACACCACGAGGACAGCGGACCTGAATAACGTTAGGTTAGACTAACAATGGATAGTACCCTACCGCATGTTCCATTTATAATACGAGTATGTATATTAGGTGTTGTACGATATAATATATATATATAATATAATATACATTTTGGAATATATTATATTCCAAAATGTAATGTTAACGTTATATTTTTTTAAAAAGTTCAACATTTAGCTATTGTCTGAACGATGCCAGTTTGGAACAAATGGCAAAATGCTCTATTGATTTCCATTTCATGCTCGATGGAATCAATGATAATGGAACGGAATATCGTCGGTCTTTATAAATAATGGCGCCTTCGTCCGGATTTTCTAGCGGCAAGAATAAAACGTTTTTGTTCATAACTCCAATTCAAATCCGCTTCAACTGTAATTTTTCAGGGGTTTGAAGCGATTAGAAATGATCAACTAAACGATTCGCGTAATTCATGTTCAGAATGTTAGCACAGGGCGTGAACGGTTTAATTGGTTTGGATCCCAAGAACAAGTCTTGGTTCTTGATGGGATGCCTAATCGCCCAATCAGCTCACGCTTGGAGCAACGGATCGTTATATTCAAGAAACGTATTTGTACTCGATATTTGAATTGGTTACGATTTGAGATTGGAAATTGAAATGATAGCTAATAAGTCACTGCGTTTTATTTGCTTGAATTGAGTATTCAGCCACGAATATTACAAATGACGCAGTCCATTCAGTTCAAATATTTGATTTTGATGGGAAACCTGTTGTAATGAAATTCGGGCATATGTTTCGTCCTTTGTTACTAATATTCAACTCTCTCTGGCGAATGGAATCCTGTGGTTAATTTTGATCTTTAGAAATGTTGTTACACTCAATTACTTCTGGTTTATTGCATTTGTAATAAATCCTGTAAAATGCAGCCCGACGGCCTTATCAAGTGGATTAAACCGGTTCTAGTGAGATCGAGGGTGGTTAGTACTTGGATAGGTGAGTGACATTAGAGGACAACTGACCACACCCGCGATGCTGGCACGGTTATATGACGAGAAGCCCAAACCGGGAAATGATTTTCTGTCTCCTTTGAACAGTGACCCCAGAAATTGGATGATGCCAAATTCGCCATCGTAGAGTATTGTACGTCTGCAAACAATCAACAGGCCATGTTATCCACAGATCTAAAGAACATATACATTTACTTATACAAAAATTGAGAAAACTTATTATGTTTTTAAAATGTTGAGAGGTTTTGCAAATTTGAGGTTGTTGAAAATGGTTTACTTTGGGCTTTGCTATTCCCTCGTCAGGTATGGAATTTCGGTTTGGGGTGGAGCTTGTAAAAGCTCCCCTCGCCCTCTTTAAAGTGCACACAATACCATACTGCCACAATACCATACTGCCATTCTCAAGCCATATATGTACTCAACAAATTTACTATATGAAGAACTTGAGCTCTTGAAGATCAAAGATATATTTCGGTTGGAATCATGTCTGCACGTTTTTAAAGTTGGGATGGATGATGGCAATTTATCTCATGTAGATTCTTCGAGAACTACAAATTGGTCATACATCAGGCTGCCCAAAATTAATCTTGACCTATATACGAGGAATTCATATGTTGTTGCTTTGAATTTCTTGTACTCCCATAGAATTGACGTTCGGAATTTTTGTAATTTGAAAGTTTTTAAAAAGTGTCTGTGTGATAGGCTCAAGGAGGTGGGACCATGATGTACGAGTAGGTGTGTTGATATAACTTATTTTCTTTTTTTCTGTCGGTTTTAAAATTTCTGTGACCTCGGAACTACAAGTTAGAGATTAGCAACTCCACGGAGGGACACAAATTCCTTGAATTTAGGCCTCTGTGGGCACAAGTGTAAATTATGTTATTAAGATATCTTTATTTTGTTTATTCTGCTAAATTGGTGAAGTATTTTATTTTATTTTTTGTATTATTGTGCCAATAAATCTATCTCTATCTATGGTTTGTTAGGATAATACAGTGATATATACGAGTGTCGATCTATGAGGGCTATTGGCAGTGGAATGGTATCCAGTTTTCGAAGAAATGCGAGTCTTACCCCTGGATTCCAATGTCGGGTAACCACAATGCTCGAATCAACGCCACTCTACCTAACGAATTTAATTAATCGTAACTCCACGAAGCGGTCATAATCAGAACAGGAACTAAATCCGCCCGCAGTGTCAAGACCGCGTTTTCGGCGTCCAAGACGCACTTGTCATCAAGTTCTGACACATTTGCACCGCCGGTCCTTCAAACTCTAAATTGCCAAGTTTCATGCCACTCTCGAGGATTAACTGCTCCTCCCCACACCTCCTTACCGTGCCAGAAGTGAATTTTCGACTCCAAACTACTGCGGAAACTCTGTAGATGGTTTAGCACAGCTCCAGTGTTAATGGCGAGTCGAGTAACTTGAAACTCCCATTTATTCGAGGGTGAGTTTTTTAACGGACCTACACTGCAAATTACTGTATTCTGACCACGTTTTTTTTCTTCAAATTTATGCTGCCAAAATGTGAAGTGTAATAATTATTCTTACAACTCTTGCAGCAATGATGATTCGTATACGCCCAAATCAT
Source organism: Stenodema calcarata (assembly GCA_963920205.1). Lineage (NCBI taxonomy): Eukaryota > Metazoa > Arthropoda > Insecta > Hemiptera > Miridae > Stenodema > Stenodema calcarata. The sequence goes on along the minus strand of OY986058.1, from coordinate 14,128,006 downwards.
GCATACATGCAAACTAATTCAACCAGTTCCGGTTCCATTTTCACTGATGCTTCAATTTAGCCCTTGAATTACCTACCTCACAGGTTCAGAAATCATTACATTGCAATCGGAGTAGTAGTCAATAGTGTGCATGCACACACATGAATTACTAGTATTAAACCTACTTCAATTCTTAAATTACAGCTTAAATCCACTTTTGAGTAGTGCACGAAAATTGTCCACGTAAAATCATAATTTCCACACTCGTTTTGCTCATCAGACTTTGAATTCCAAATTTTTAAAACAAAAAAAAAAAAGTAAAAATGATCATGGAATTTTTCGTTTTAGATATCACCATCTTTAAAGTGTGCCAGGCTCCAACGAACCGATAAGATTTTCTCTGCGAGCCAAACCAACCCAGGAGCCCCAGTTTCGCACAGTAGATTATTTAGTAGGAAAATATTGACTTGACCTCAATTTTTATTAATTGTTGTACTTATTCCCCAGAAGTAGAGTAGATAAAACTTTGCCAATTCTTGACTCAACGGTTTATTATCTTCATTGTGCAGTTCACCCTTTTGTCTAGTTATTAATTATTATGAAGTAGTGTGAATTATTATTAATAACTATTAGAAATTATCGTTTGATAAGATGAATTTATATCAAATTCATTTTGAATTAACGTTTACGGTCTGTTTGCGGTATCTTTCAAATACCTCCAAAGTGAGCCTAGCACTTGTAGACTCTCCTCCCCACGGACCACTGCCACCCCACCCCCCTCCCCATCGCCACGGACCACTGCCAACCCCCCCCCCCCCCCTTCCATCAGTCAGCATTGGCTTCCCATAGCCAACATCAGCATCTTCACGTACCGTTCAGCATCTTTACTCTCCACGTCCATTTAGCGCCCACAATTTCAATTTAAGTAGTAGAAGTCAGATCATAAAAGAAGGACAACATGTTGTGATGCATTAATACTCCCGCCCCCTTTCCACATGCATGTTTGTGATGCATTAATACTCCCGCCCCCTTCCCACATGCATGTTGAGATGCATTAATACTCCCGCCCCCTTTCCACTTTTCACCACCTACCACCCACTCCTTCACCACCATCCCCCCCCCCTCTCATCGCTCACCGACGTCCCCTGATCTCATCTCTACACCCCACACAGAGTAGGGAGTTAATCGATTACATTAAATGTAAATGTAAATTTTACGATTACATAGCATTCGCGCCACATGACTATCTATGATTATCACATGATTATCTATTACTTTCGTAATCCACTACTTTTTTTAAATATTACAAATTCGAATATACAGGGTGTTTCATTTCGTGACGGTCACAGGCTGGGAATCGATTCTACAGCTAATTTCCGGTCGACAATGTCCTGTAGGACCTTTTTTTTACTCAGCTAAAAAATGGACTTTTTTAATTTTAAGATTTTGTTTCTCGTGTTTTCGGCTTTATCGCACTAAAATGGCCATAACTCCCTTAATTTACGTGAAAATTCAAATCTAATTACGCTGTTAGAAAGAACACAACATTGTCTATCTCTCTAATTAAAAAATTTTTTTGATTCGCCAAAACGAAATATTAAATTAAAAAACCGTTTCATCTGAATTTTTGAAGATCAATAAATGATAGATTAATTACTAATATGAATGACCATTAATCATTTATAATTGTTATTGAGTAGTGTGAATTATTATTAATTATCGTTAATGATTAATAATTATTGTTTGGTATTAATAATAATAATTATTAATTAACTCGATATCTACAAAATATGTGCTGTTCTAATCAGCTGGGCCAGTATGAACTTTGACCCTACAGGCTGCCGCATGATGCATCCTCATGTTGACGAATTTCGATCTACTTGAATTACCTAATAATAATTTACACTACTTGATAATAATAATTAATTATCAGTTAGCGATCCAGACTGAATGGCGATCACTAAAACAGGACAAAGAAGATAATAAACCGTTGTATCAAGAATTTGCAGAGTTTTTCATTAGATTTTCTGAATCTACGTATCTTGAAACGTAAACCATCAAATTTTAAGGGGGAGGGGAGGTTTTTTTTTTTCTTGGGCGATTCCAGTGGTTCATTATCGAAGATAATAAACCAAAAACTTTGAGTATTTATGAGTTTTTGATTTACATGAAATCCGCTGCTACTAAGAACAGCTATTTGGTACTTGATACACCGCTGATGGTATAAATAGTAATGTTGTGCAGTTGATTTACCACTAGGTCTCTCGCTTGAATCGATGGAGCCTGACACTGAACTTCCCGACTCAAATCACGCCCGAGATTGAAAAACGATTGGTGGACGAGTTGAGTTATCCTTCATCTCTCCCTTCGCTCATCGCTCGAGCAATATCGGAGGAAGAATTTGAAGGTTAAAGGTCGTCCAGGGTCGCAGCATTGATCCTCCCGTTGGTTTTCTCGCCTTTGGGTAAACAGGGTCCCGGGCAAGCTCGGGCAGCGTGATGGGGCTTCGGAACGGGTCTGAGTGCAAGCAGGGATAGGAAAAGTGGAAATTACCTAAAGGTCAAAGCACGAACCGCTCGATAGCTTTCCTTGAAGTTAGGCCAAGTGCAGCTGAAAGCTATGCAAAATACCGTAGAGCAGTCGCAGATCGGACCTGTGGAATGGACCGCGTAAATTGGTCCATTCCATGGTGGAACAAACGAAGGTTTAAAATTGACTGATCGAATTTGATATTAAATCAGTCATGAATTCGATCAGTCAAATTTGAATCACACACTTTCATGATAAATTTTCGATGCTTTCGGGAAACTGGACTGAAAGGCGAATTCAAGTGTGACTCTTAAAGCGGATAACAATTCAGGTTAAAATTGAGAAGCTTGTAAAGTGATGAACATGCTATTGATAGTGTTTATTGTATCAATTGCATGTTCATCACTTTACAAGTTGGTGACGGGTGAACGAATTGATTGCTTATAAAACATTTTTGGTAGATCCATTGTTGCTGCAGGTCCTGTGGGAGTTTACATTATATAAGCGTATTAATGAAACTGTTTGGTATACACTGGAGACCAAAAAACCGGCGCAGTTGAATTGTTGTCGAAGAGTCAAGTTTAAATCGATAACAGTTGGGTTAGAGTCAATAGTAAGGTCAATAACAAGGTTAACAGAGATTACGTGCAGAGGTCCATCCCTGTTTTTCCTTAACTATCCAGTTTTTTCCTGTAATGCTCTTATGAATTCACGATAGAAACCTAAAGGAAACCGTGAAACTGGTAGCTACACCAGAAGGCCGGCATCAGGGCGTCCAAGGTCGACGGATCCTGCTGCAAACCCAAGCAGCTCAGTCCAAGCAGCGTGATCTCCAGCAAATTGAAGACGAGCCGTTCGGTGTGGTGGGGTGAGTAGACGACCTAAAGCACGGACTATGGAGTGAAGATTAACATCAGCAGGCTTCTGTAGGCGTCTATCGTGAATTATAGAGAGCATTACAGGAAAAAACTGGATAGTTAAGGAAAAACAGGGATGGACCTCTGCATGTAATCTCTCTTAACCTTGTTATTGACCTTACTATTGACTCAAACCCAACTGTTATCGATTTAAACTTGACTCTTCGACAACAATTCAACTGCGCCAGTTTTTTTGGTCTCCAGTGTAGTTGGGTCAGTATTCAACCAGACAAGTTTCACATTCTCGCCAGTTAACCAGCGAAATATAATCAACTAAATCAATTTAGTTGATTACAAAACCTAAACTAAATCGGACTTATCTGAAAAATATCAAAAGGACTTAGTTACCACCAGTTCTTATACCTAAAAGAATATTTGACTTGCTAAGTTGAGTGTTTTCTTTGTTCCACTCATTATCGTCATTACCCACTTCAAGGGAAAGGGGATTCCATTTTATCATACATGAGTTATGAGCTGAACTCACTCAGTATTTAAGAACTACTTTGAAACCGGGCTGATTCAGCAACGACTGGATCATTATTTATGGAGAGGGGTCTAGGGAGATGGAAATAGTCCTGAGGAAGAACGGAGGGAGTACGTGAAGTGTGCCGATCCCTACGATTTGTGTAGTATCGAGGTGGAGTTAGACGAAAACAAACCTTTAACCCTCAGTTTCAGAAGGGGTCCAAGAAGAACAAGCTGTAGTGGACTGCTCTCGCTTGACAGTTACTTTCCAGCTATAGAGAGGAACTTGTTCATGAACTTTCAGGTTGAGGGTGTAAAAACATTACCAATAGTCCTGATTAGCACCACGACTCTTCACTGGATAGTACAAAAGGAAATGGATAGTTTATAGTTCACATTTGAATAGAATTTGATTCAGAGAGTTTTTAAGACCAATTAAATACTCGAACGTCGAGCCAATCAAATACCATCAACAAGAGCGTGTATCAAACGGCGGTAAGTCGGGTCAACTGTCTTCCTGTGGAACAGCTGATTCAAACAACGATGTTTTTCGTCCCATCGAGTTGTATGTTCGGAGAGACTTTTCGTGTCTACGGAATATAGGATATTTCGACAATTAATGGTAGGTACTCAAATGTTATTGTTGATTTAGTATTGGACCGATACAAATCAATTCTAAATAGTTTCATCATAGGTAAACTTGTAATTTAAATGATTTATTAACCATCACTGAGCTAGGCCCCCACCGCTTATTTTTCACCTTCTCGATCAAATATTTTAGCGCATAACTCAAGTTTTTCTTGTATGCAGAGCAGTGATCTAGACAGAAGGGTGTGATCTGTTCAGAAGATAATAGACCGTCGTGGAAGAATTTGTAGAGTTTTTTTTAAATCCGTCAGGGGCTTTTTTCCGGTAGGGCTTTGGCCCTAGAAAATATTCATTACCCTAGGTCAATGGGAAGGGGTGCGAAATAGGGGTCGAAATTTTCGAAATAGTTTTTCATATAAATTTGAATAGATTTTGCTAATTTCTTCAATAATTTCGTATAGTTGAATTGTAATGTCGAATTTAGTAGGTATTCTGAAATAAAGAGAATGAAGGGAAAAAGCAATCACCTATCATGCGTTAGAACTGATTACATATTGATAATAGATGGATCACTAAAGTATATGGATCGATATGTGACGTTATCACAGAAGGTAGAGTAGGTACCTATCAGTTATGAAGAACTGGTAGCACTATTGTGTAATGGTACAAACTGAATGTGATTTTAGTCTCTAGTTTGGGAACTAACTCGTGGACACTTTGCGTTGATATTCCAATAACGTTCCCCAAAGAGTGCCTTAGAGTGCGTTCAGGCTCAATGACGTGTAAGGGGGTTGGCCACATTGTAGCTGAAGACCGAGCACAGTTTTTAGACACAGAAAGCTGAGCCTGCAGGATAACATAAGGACCCCTGAGATCCCCGTTTCTTCACGAGGGTGGAGCTTCGCGCGGAAGTGTGTGAATGGGATGGTGAGGTACAATATGATAGCAGAAGGCCTCGTAAGGGAAGATAAGATGGTGCTCTGCTCAGCTTGAGAACGTCAATTCCTTCCTACCCTCTCTTATTGTTCCATCCACCGGCAGTTTCTTTGTTCTCTCAAGAGTCAGTCGCCATGTTGTCCTGAAAATTAATCAGCTCCCCCGCCTTTTGGCAAATAACTCGCTCTACACCTTCACTTTTGTTCCCTTTAATGTTATTTTCCCGGGAACCCTCTTTATCTCGTTTTGTTCTTTCTGACCTCTTGGCTCCCTTTGAGTTAGACGAGCACCTTATGAATGGAAAAAGGATAATATACTTTTTGTCCCTTCCATGTGCCTTTGAGGTGGCGAATAAACTTTAAACAAATTTGTACTTTGGACACACTTGGAAACTTGAGATCACTGATACAAGGAACGAAAAGAGAGCTGTTGACATGGCCTTATGAGGGAATTTTTGAAGTGAACTATAGAAATCCAAATTGTAAACAAAATTTTGGTGGAATTTAAAGTTCTTTTGGTGTTTGCCTTTTACACCCTCTTTTCATTGTTTGGGGTTTTTCTTTTTTATACATGAAAATGTCTTTGCTCTGGCCTCCCCCGATGTTGGGTAACGATTTTGTGTCATCCTCCTTTTAGCATAAGTTTCACGTTAAACTGAGTATTTGTAACACCATCTGTGTGCATCCCACGGTAACCGTAAGCATACCTATGCATTAGTCTTTAAGATTAATTCAGTCTGTTGTACTGCATCTTGCAACAAACCTGGACTCTATACTACCTGCCTCTTCTGGCGTCAAACTCTCCCATTATGGTGAGGATCCCAGAGATTAAATCTCGGACTTGCAAAGTTTAGTGATCATGTCATGCACTATCACAGTCAAAATGTCTGCATACACGGGAACAAGACGAAGTGGAAAACTTGAAAAATTACACAAAAACTAGCGTGTCAAGCAAAGCCATTTTTATGTTAAGTTTCGAGACTCTCACCAGCGATTGTCCACATTAAACATAGTTACATATCTCTATGATTCTTCGAAATCAGTCATTGAAAAGTACCTTCCTACGCAAAGATAAATTTCATAATACATCGTCAGCCTTCAGTCAGGAAACAAATCGGTAAGGTAACTTTGGATCAAATGTGCCGCTGGGGAAAATGCGACAGCGTGAAACACTTTCAGTTCTCGTTTGATTCGACATGAGCATCTAAAAGCACAGCATATATCACGAACAATCACGAATTGTTACAATGGATCCCACCGGTGGAATCCCACGACCTCCCAGAAGACATCACAAATGAAAACAGAGAGGATGAGCTGAACAGATCTGAGCATTCAATCCGAGCTTAGAACTTTAATACCTACCTATTCCTTGTTTCTCGGCTTGTATTCGTAACTAATTCTCGTTTTTCCCATTGAAACGCGGAACCTTAGCGATGTTCACTAAAGTAACGCCGTAGTTTATTGGATTCCCGCGAGGAAATGAAATGGCATTTCAGATGAAACCTCGAGTATGTGAGTAAAAACCCCTAAGGACCGTAAGTATTCCACTACTGTTTATTCACAGCGAATACACGTAAAGCCAACTTGACTTTTATTCAAACGACCGCACACAAATCCCTAGATCAAATTCTAATTTCTAAATTTTTTGGCGGACTAATATTAATTACGGATTTTAGTATAATATTTTTTTCGAAAATTCGAGTTTTAAAAATTGTGAGATCGAGATAAAATAGCTCCCTTTTCTTCGAAAATACACTAAAATGCCGATAATTGTAGATTTTAAGTTCTTTAATTATTAAGAATCATTCAATTTCGAATTATTGTTTCATCACAATAATTAGAGGACTGTTTTAAACCATTTACCAAGTGAGAAGTGAAGTGATTTGATACGATTAGAACACATTAGAATTCGTTCATAACAATTTAATAGTTTCTATTCCAACCCTCTGACTTAAGAAACAGTCAAAATCTTCACCGAAGTAGTTGATGTTATTTGGGAAAACGCATTACCCGAAGACGGCGTTGAGGGATTTGAAAAAAAGGTTTAGGATCGACTGGTAAAGACCGAGTTTATAAAATTGAGCGATTGATTCAAACTTCTTGAAGGAGCAGTGACGTCGCAAGTAATTGAAAACTAAGGCCCGCAAGAGGTCTCCGGGTGGGGTGAAAGGAAATTAAAAGGCTTTGCCTTCCCGATTAAAATTAAAAGACGTCTACTTAAAATGGCGGGAGCCTCGCCGAGAGCTCAAAGCCGCGGAATCCTTAATTAGCGTCAGGGGAGCTTCGGTGAGCCGAGGAATGTCGCTTATGGCGTCCGAGTTAATTTCTTCAGGGTGATGAGGTAGGAAACGAATCGCTTTTGAGGTCCGACTCGTTGGGGGCGCTGAGCGGAAAATGCAAACAGTCGACCTGGTCTGGAGAGTTGATTGGCAAACTGAAAGCTTATTGCTGTAGTTTTCCCAACTAAGTAAATATCATTATCGTTTGATAGTGGGGTCTTCAATAAAAATCCAACTCCGCTTCTTCGTCAACAATGTTACTGTACTGTAGTATCCATACTGCAACCTCTCGCTTTTTGCATTTTGCATTTGCCTCACGTTCCCTAACTCCAGCCGAAACAAACTATAGCCAGCTTGATAAGGAGGCTTTGGCCATTGTGTTTTCTGTGAGCCATTTTTACATGTACCTGAGCGGACATCACTATCAACTTGTGACAGACAACCAAGCACTCCACCGAATCTTCCATCAATCATCAAAGCTTCCACCCATGACATCGGCCCGACTCTTGAGGTATGCTTCATTCCTCTCAGGGTTTGATTATGAAACTAAATTCAAAAAAGGTTCTGACAATTCCAATGTAGACACCTTATCAAGGGCGCCAATTTCAAAATCTTCAAAAACCATGGAATTTCTATCAACCAGGAAGTGCATGAAATATGTGCTATGTCCATTCAAGAAATTTCTCCTGCACAGATTGACTACAACGTGATAGCTAAAGCTACTGATGAAGATAACAAGTTATCTAAAATCAAGGCTGAGCTTCTAGAGGGTCATCATCATCATACTGACTACATTCTTGATTGTGGAATATTATTCAAAGGTCAACGTGCTGTAATACCCAAGAGTCTACAACCAGCCATTCTTGAAGAACTACACTCAACTCACATTGGGGTTTCCGAAATGAAACAATTGGCACGTAGATACTGTGTTTGGACAGGGATCGACAAGGACATAGAACGACTGGTGAGATCATGTGAACCATGTGCCATGACCCGTACCAGCCCATCCAAAGCACCATTACATCTGGGACCATCCTAAAGAAAACTGGGACCACGTGGACTATGCCGGTCCATATTTACAGAAATATCTTCTTCTGGTTGTGGATGCCAACTCCAATTGGTTGGAAGTCAGAGCCATCAACGATGCACCAACATCATCAAAAACCATTAAACTCCTCGAGTCAATCTTTATACTCCATGGTTACCCAAAAATACTTGCTACATCTACAAGAGACATATTGACCAACTTAGACGTACGGGGTACAAAAGACGGTTACCTTTGCCGAAAGTATCCCAAATGAAATTCCAGTTAGTAGACCTACCATTCCAGTAGCCCCTACCAATGATCTACACCCATGGAAGATACCATGCTCAACACTTCCTGCATAAAGGAACCTTCTCTGCCATCTACGGTACTTCCTGATGCTATTTCTGAAGTACCCTCATCAGAACTAACACCACCAGCCAATTCCGATATCCAGTCAACTAGAAGATCTGAGCTTCTACGTCAACCCCCCGCCTGGCACCGTGACTATGTAAAGTAACACTGTTAAGCCCTCGAAACTGAATTCGAATTCAACTCAGCGTTTCAAATTGTGGATACATCAAATCCATCCACAGGGTGTTCCTAATAAGGGAGGGAGAATGTAGGATCCATACTGCAACCTCCCGCTTGTGGCAACAACCACCTCTATATATCTAGACTATAGTAATCTACTATTACTACCCGGATTTCTACTTTCAATATACCTTATTTCAAGTCCTTCAGAATTGAATGTTTCTAGGCATTTTCAAACAGTATATACAGTGTACCTACATAGATAGTTTAAGGGACGTGCTGTTAGAGGATGGAAGAGTAATTTCTAGGAGTTGGGCATTGATAGGTGCAGGAGAATCAAGGATTAAGCAGTAAAAATGGCTGGTTTCATCTAAGCCTTTCATCAATCTCTGAAAAAGATGCCCCAAATGCCTCCTGTTTCGCTGAACAAAGAGGTAATTGGAGGTAGTAGTACTGATGAATTGCACCAAACCAAGTAAACAAAGGAAGTACTTACCATGAGAGTTTCTAGAAGTGTAACGGATATGCAACAGTGCTCTCCAATGGGTAATTTGAAGCAATATTGAAGACAAGCTTGCATCTGTATGAAGGCAGTTCCTTCTGTCTTGAAAATCAATAGCAATCAGCATGAGATTCCAGAAGAATATCGATGGAGTTATGAGTTAGTGCCAACGTTGTTGCTCTCTGCTGCCTGGAAAAAAGCGCAGATTTCCTCAACAAATTACTTCTTCATTTACTCACAATCAATTTACTCTACCGCTCGTAGCATATGAGCGCAGCCCAACCAAAGTAACTTAGTTTTGGAAGAATTTGTCGGTGTTAATCTATCACCTCTCTCTTATGCATGAAGATTGGTTTACCTGAAGCACCGATGGCGTCAGAGGTTGGCACCAGTTGGCACGGACGAGTCGCGTCACAATATGACGTAATATGTAATGTTTATAATAAATATTATTATAGAGAGTTGAGGACGCACTACCTTTTGCTTGCAGCTATCCCGAAGAATAAGCAGTCAAACGAGTTATGAAATCAAATAACTAGGTAACGATTAATTGAGAACAAGCTAGTTTGCCAAGCAGAATGATCAAGTTCTATAATAATGATAGGTACCTACCTACCCAGTAACATATTATTACGTTCTTTGTTGTTGTAAACTTGTAATCTGACGAGACTTAAATAATACATAATAAGGATTAACACGTAAATACCAACTATTTATACATTATTACGCCGAGTAGTTTGTGGTTTTAAACTAATAATATAATGCGAGTTAAATAATGCATGCACGTGCATGAGTTAATAGGGAAAATGTATCGCCAATCACCAGTAGAAACTGGTAGACCTACTTTACTTGAATGTAAACAGGAACTGACGTATTAAAGAAAAATGGATATCAAACGCCAACCTACTGAAGTTTGCAAACTAATAGAATATACTCGTAACTTGATCAGGGCCTTACATAATAAACCTTGAGGGTTGTTAACTGCACCATCAGAAATGAATAAATGCATACTAACACCGCTGCAGTCGCCTCACATCGTCACCAGGTCCTCGTATCCTTCGATTCATGCAACGAACTCTTCCGTTCCTTCACCCGTCCTAGACCTTCCAGTAAATTCCACAACTTGGATTTTCGCCTAGAAGTAGGTACCATTTGACAAAGTTAGAAAAACGAAATGCGTACCTATGTGTTCGTATATGTATCGTTTTCCTCTCAGTAGACAAATTATTGTCATGAGCGAATTACCACCTAGACCAGTTCCTGTCCAAATTACCATGGAAGGAAATATGTGGATATATTACAGAAAAATCCTGAAATAGAATTATACCCTGCGATGAAATGAAAAGAAAGATATTAAACACATTTTAACACCCAAATCCGGAAGCTTCTAAATGGCTTTGAGCAATTCATTGGGAAACGATCACCTGGACACTCTTGATATTCAAGACGGCTTGACGAAATCAATACGTTCTCTTTTGCAACACCTCTGCCATTAAACAAGTATCAATATTTGCATTGATTGCAGTGTCTGCAAATTACCAGTAATGAAGCTTCACATTCTCCAACAAATCCATGGAATATCAGGAATATTGCAGAAACTAAACATAACAATCGCAATGACTAGAAGACAAATTACGAATTAAGAATCTTTAAGTTGGTTTTCATCGATTGTTCACTGAGTGGAAGAGACGATGGAGAAATCTTAAGTAGTAAAAACTAATACCAGAGTCATTTATGCAAATCTTCGACGAAAAGACGCTATTGCATTGGCTTCAACATTTCAAGAACATGGTTGAGATTTTCGATACAAATAATTAGAAATTTAATGAGCTAAAAATATTAGGTAATAGATTCAAATTCAATAGTAACTGCATATTATGATCTAAAGAGGTGCATGTAAGTGACCTTTTTGGAGTATTTTATGAATTTCATCTTATTTTTGAGGTCCTAGAAGTTTCTAGGCATTGAGAGTTGTTACATCCACATCTGTTGAACTCAAACACCATCTAAACACCCTGAGCTTCATTTGGTACGCAAGAGAAACAAGTGACACAACTATAAACTCACTCGGAGCATCAGAATTACTGTAGATATTAATGCAATACCATTTTATATTCATTGAATACTGACTTGTATCTATGGATGTGCATCAGGTTAAGAGTTGACGTGTTTGGTTTCCATGCAGCACCTATAGAAAGAAAAAAAAGAAAAATACATACATATGTAAGTAAATAGGAAATTAGAACAAGAAGTAGCCATATAAAACTATTTATTACTACAGTCAAGGTGAAGATAAGGTGTGTATTCAATTTGGAACTGCTTCTGATACTGATTTTTGCTACTGACTACACCACTATACACATAAGAGTATTATACTATAATAGTACGAGTGAGATGAGTAGACCTACACCTCCGTAATAAACACGTGAAATACGTGTGTTTTCGAAGAGCCCATTGTCAATTGAATATAAATACTCGCAATTATAGCCCGATTGGCTTTCAAGGTACCAGGACTTCCTCAGGAAATGGTAATCTTGAGAAAATGTCAGTTGGATCTTCTGCTCACAATGAACATCACGCAATTATTTCCTAAAGCAATTTACGTGTTATGCGCAACAGTTGGATTGAGATTGAGTTTAATTAATGATACCTTCGTAACAAACCAGTTTCGCTCTCGTTATAAGCAGCATCAAGTTTCATTTCACTGTGAATGATGCATTGTTGATCCTGAGCTGTACTTCGCTCACACATGCAACAATCATCACAACAGAATTGGAATTTTTTTAATATTTAATGATAGATGTGAACTTACATCCAATTACCTACTAATTGTAGATTCACCACGTCGTAGTTGGTATAGTACAATTTTTGGTTTATTATTTTCGATAATGAACCATTGGAATCGACCAAAGAAAAAAAAATTTTAACCCCCCTCAAAATTTGTTGGTTTACGTTTCAAGATACGTAGAATCAGAAAATCGAATTTAAAAAAATCCGTCCGTCCGCCGTACGCGCCGTTTTGCCCAGTTAGCGTTAAGCTGAAATTGTCAAATTTGGTTTTCGGGTTCGGACCAGCCCCACAGTGATCCTTGAAACTTTTCATAACCCTAGCTCAAAGGGGAGGGGTTCAAAACGAACTTTGAAATTTCGACAACGTCATATCTCGGAAAATTTTACTGAACGGTGTAATTTTTAGTTCACTTTTGAATGACCTGAAAAATCACGAATTTTTCAAGACCAATTGGAGTTTCGTACGACCAGCCGTTCGTTCACAGTGAGGGAGACACACTAAACTTCAAGTCTAAAACGGCCGTTAGGTCGGTCAACCCTCCAGCCACCCAACATAAAACTACCTTTTTTTCATCTTCCCAGTGAACAAGAGACTGGAAATTTTAACCGTGAGTCGGGGATTGACCACATTGCAATATTCACTCGGTTTTATGTACGTACCTAAAATTGCTATTGGAGGCAACTTTTGGGCTTTTGGGAGAGTGACAAAACTTGAGTCTGAAGAACTACGTTTTTCTAGACAAGTCAATTTTATTTCCACACCTCATTTCTGCAATTTCTTTCCCATCAACGTAGAATGTTCGCACCTTTGCGGTTGTCCTTTAATACTCGCGAGGAAAAACGTCGTCCTTCAGCCACCGATGTCTGCGAAAATCAGTCGAAGAGGATTGAAGCCGGCTGCACTTTGCCTCTTACCTACCGTTTAACCCTCGAGTTGTCATTTGCATGAGAAATCCAATTCTAGGGCAACCCCCCCGCGAACTCGGCCTTTACCAGGCTGTAATAAGCGCTAGAGCAACTCGATCACGCTCTACGAAGTGGAGCGGGGGTGTATTACCTTCTTCGATTAAATCTCCTGATGGCGGAGCAGCGTGTTCGAAGGATTCAATTAATTAAAGGGCCGCTCTCTATTCGCAATTTCCTATTGTTCCACAGACCGTCGAAAGAACACTCTACTTTCATCCCTGCAGCTGCTTTTTTTCCCTCCCTGCGACTCAATACAATGGAGCTACACACAAAGTGTTCTCTCAGTAAAAAGTTGGTTTCCTCCAATAGGAAGCCCATGCGCATCAATAAATAGGCAACTGAAAGGAATCGAGTCGGTCCCTGGAAACGAATGAGGAATGGAACAGTATTTTACTTTTCCAGATGTAATTTTTCCTTGTGCCCCCCAACTAACGAAAATGAGAAACCTTTCTTGAACACACCTGACACATACGTACAGATACATGTCCTCGGTCTGAGTGAGGGCTTAGTTCCAAAAATTGAGACCAACCAAGAAGTGGTTTAGAGGTCTTTTATATCCAGAACGATGTAGAGCATTTTCATTTGTTTGGATGAATTTAAAATTGGTGTACCCACATCCACCGACCACAACCCACTTTTTACATCTCAAATAGTCAATAAATTGTTTATGGGTGATCATGAATGAAAGTAACATCGAGGAGGCAATTTGCCCTTAGTGCAGAATTCGTGGGATCTATGGAGTGTGGTGAGTCCAATAATCCAATCCATTGATTTTCGCAACAGGTTTACAGTAAATTGTGATTGAGTACCTATCAGAGGAAAGCATGTGAGTCAGGGTAGGTTGAAGAGAGTGCCTTATGACCCTAACCTAACCTGATGGTAAAATACATCATCGCACATCTAACTTTGGCCTACTTTTCAGGAGAGCATTAAAATCGCTTCGGTCTTTGGGTTTTTCTTTGGGTTTCCTTTTTTACTCTATCTTGAATGATTGTATGCTAACATAAATTGCAATCAATCGCACAGTAGATGTCATAAGTCCACAAATCTCGTTTTCCCCTCACTTGTGTTATGATGAACCATATGATTCTTGTTGTGCCATGATGGAATGCCAATACTCTGTCGATGTGTGTAGTTCCTAAAAGAGTACGATAAATTTATCATTCTCTAAGGATAAGCAAGGATACAGGAATAACAATGTGTGGAATCTTTGCAGTTTTTAATGTGTGTGGGAAAAGAATATTACTATGGAGAAGTAACCAATAAGAAGTGTTTACAACAACGTTATCATCACAAGGGCTTAATGAAATTTCGTGGTTTCCTTTGTTCTATCAACTTCTATCAATTTTAATCAATCTGCAGTATTTAGCGAATCAAATATCACCTAGGCTATTCGTATTGCAATCCACATGTATCTGTCGTTTGTGCAAGAAGTTAGTGCCACCGTAGAGGACCCAAAAATCACCATAATTATCGTACTTTCCCCGAGGTAGCCACATAATGGCGGCTGGGCGTGCGAGGCCAACGAACCTTTGAGATCAACACTGTAATCTGCTAAGTATTTTGAACCGGTTGGTGTCTGAGAGGCTGAAAATGACGTGAAATCTAAATCATCGTTGACTGGGCGAGCTTTGAATCGAATTTCAACGTTGAGGTCAGCTGATGGTTCGAGTAGGAGACGCTGCGGCAACCGAACATAGTCGATTGTAACCCCAAACTTGAAAAATCCAGTGGCGGATTTAGGGGGGGGGGGTCAGAGGGTCATGACCCCTCCCCGAGAGCCAAAAATCGGTAATAGCACAGCAAAAGGCCAGCCTTATTGCTAAACCAAACTATTCAGCAGGATGTCTCGATTTTCAAGAGTGACACTTCCCGATTCCCGATACTAAGGGTGAGTTCGAACAAACGCGTTTTCGGTGTGCAGAAGAGTTTTATCGAAACATAGAAACAGCAAAATCGGGCAAAAACATTGTTTAGACATTGGGTCCAAACAAAAAATTAAGGCACTGAAAATCATGGATTCAAAAAAGATTTCTTTGGAAAATGAAGTTTTTTTTTTAATGATGGAAACTGTTAAAATTAGTTAAAACCGTCTATTTAGTTCCCTGCTTGCGGGAAATTTCCCCTCTCGGCCCTCCTTCTTACATCATATATATTATATATGATTTTTTGTTTCTTTTCGCAGTGAAATCAGGATGGTCTGAAACGGATTTTGGTATAAAAACCTTTTCTTCGGTTTTAAATACAATACCACGCCCAGTATGAAACAGGAATCCTGCGTTGGCTAAAGACCCCGGAACCTAATAATAATAACGAACGTGAAATCATTGGTGGAGGAGTTAGACGAGATTACTTACATGCGTACAAAAAAGAAGTTCGTACGGGGATAAACTACGGAAAAAAAGTACGGGGATTCAACTCGTAAGAATCCAATCGGAAAAGACGAAGCACGAGGAACGGATTACAATCTGACCTTGGTTCATCGAAAAAAGCGGACTCGACAACGGTTACTAACTGCTCTTTATTTCGAGTACTGAAAAACTCGAGTATTAAACTTCATTAACCAACTGTAAGTGTGAATAACGGGCCACTTAGGGACTTTTGAATCTCTCGCATAGTCAGCATCCATCGTTGATAGGAGCACGTGGTTGTGTGTATTCGAGTGGATTGTCCTACGTAATTGATTACCATGATGATTACCTTAAATCTCCACCATTAAATCCGTCGTATGGGTTCATCCGTCGTATGAAACATCCTGTCTCGTTTTTTCTTTCTTCTAAAACCACTCCATCCGATAATTTCAAATTTCTGCAACATACATTTAACTGCGGTTTAAATATTGAATCAAATCGTCTATTAATACCTGAAAAGAACTCAGGACAGGTACCTTGCTGAGGGAAAAAATCTGATACAATAATGTCGAGACGCAAATTCTTAGCTTCACTCAAAACCGATTTTTTTTTTCAAACCCTTGAAATGAGCAGTATAAAACAAATTGGATAATGGATACTAGGTTTGAGCTAAGTAAATATGCAACTGCAGCTCACAATCGTTCCATCTATACATAATATTATGTAGATGGAACGATTGAGAGCTGCAGTTGCAGAAAATTATTCTTCTTCTTTCCGTGACCTACGTAACTGCTCAATACAAGCATCATTAGCCTGCTGTTTAGCTACTCGTCGCTTAGTGTGATCTGAAATTACAACACTATTCATATAATTCATGAAGGAATTATAATTATAAATAATTCATTTGTGAAATTAAAATAAGTCATTTGTGACTTTTCTTTCGCGAAATCTTCTTTCTCCTTTGCTTTAAAATGTTTTTAACGACATTTACTGGAACAACCAGAAGAATCAAATATTATAATTAAACCATACACTTTCCCAAAATAAATTGTGTTTGTGTGGTAAATCTATTATAGAATATTATCAAGTGTTGATCACTGTCAATTTTCAAGTGAAATGTACAATAATTGTGGCGAGTGTTAGATGGCAATACCTCTAGTCTACGAAATTTTTCTACTGTGATCTTATAGGGGATTGCTTTCCGATGACGTAATTCTGCAATTTTTTGTATAATTATCATTTTTATTAATAAAGGTTATTTTCATTTCATAGAAACTAATAGCTGATTTACCTCAAAATGAGTTTCTGTACACATTGCAACCCTCGCATAAGTACACTAATATTTGATGTAAAAAGGCCCTGAGATCTCAGAGTGATCAAAACTGTTCTGACGATCAAATTCTATGTGCGTTACAAAAACATTGACGTATATATATGAGGTGTCGATACACATCCCAGCTAAGCTTTGAGCTTTGGGCCCCATAAAGATGAGATGATTCTCTCGACCTAGTGTTCCAGGTTACTTAATTATTATAAGGAATTATCATACATTTATATGGCCAAACGTACTCCATTATATTGGACTGGTGAAGTAATTTTATGACAGACGTTGTATTCATACCAGGTGAAATTACCTCCATAAAGAGGAGATATAGGAACGCTCAAAGATTCTGAAGACAAGTTAATCCACTTAAAACCAGTTCACTGGGGTTTATAATTGAACAGAGAATAAAAGAAATGAAAATAATAAACCGGGTAACCTACAAGACATGTGAACACTAAAATGAAAAGGGAGAATTCATTTATGCTTATCCCAACCAAACTCGAAAAAGGCCCCAGGCTTTTGGGACTAGAAGGGAAGGTTCGTTGACCCCACACAAGGTAGCAGATTGAGTAGGTAACAACCCTTTGAGATTTTTAGAATTTGTACACTATTTCTAAACAAGAACCACTACGTTTAAAAATCACTTCACCTCGCAAATATCACTCTACAGCAGCTGGAAAAAGGGGTGTCCTAACCACTTCACAAGCACCGTACCCGTTTCGAAATCTCGCCGTGACGCTGTAGTGGCATTGTTTGGGGTATCCGTAAAAAGTCACATTTTCTTGAAAAGATCACGACCTGACTTCTTAATAACCTCGATTCTGTTGGGTTTAGCGAAATTAGTGTCCGTATAGAAGTTGTACGAAATTAAATTATCTACAGAATATGACCAATTACAGGTTTCTAGCCCAAAGGGTAACCGAATTACAAATTTCACATTTTTACATTTTCTACCTACTTGTCCGATCGACCTAAAACTTTGCCAAACTCATTTTCTAGCCCAGCTGCACCATTTAGGGGGTTGAGAGTTCAAATTTGGCGGGAAAATTGTTTCCCCCTATTGCCACCCTAGTAGGTATACACCCCTTAAATACCTCAAACACCTATTGTATACATTGAATTAATTTTCTAGATTTAGTTATTTTAAAGCTGATTTTTTTATTTTAAAGCTGAAATTTGAAAGCTGATTTGACTATGTAAATCGGGTTCAGGCTCAAATAAGCCTTAGATGAAATTTTCTTAAGTGTAAGCTTGGACTGGAAATAGGAACCCTCTTAACTGTTATAATGGGGGGGCTCAAAACTCCATCAATCCGTTATTAATTCACTCGTCGTTACAGCGCAATCAATTCAGAAATCACACTGGAACGACAAAGCACCTTCGGATCTGTTCACTCTTGATGAACGTCCCCTTCTCTCATTGTAATTACGGTACTTAAACCCGAAAAAGTAGTTCATCAGTGCCATTTGTATTCGGGGGCTGATGCCGGGCTTCTTCATTCCGCCGGGTCCAAGCTCGCAGGGAAGTCACTTATGACCTTGGCGAAGTCCTGACGTAGTTAGATTCTTTCCAGTATATAAACTTGTGCCAGTCCCTGCCTTCTCGCATTGTTCAGTCGCCCAGCTCACAATGTAAGTACTCCTACTCAGCCGCATTTCATAAATACATTTAAGGAAAATACATCGTACTTATGTGCCCCGAGACCACCCCAGATTTTTCTTTTCTTCCTTTACACAATCCAAGAAATACTTTAATAGCGTACAACACCACATCGCTCTGCGTCTCAGCATTGTTCTAGACTGTAAGTACTTACTGACTATTAAAATCAAATTAAGTCAAATGTCTTTGCTATCTTTGAAAAAATAAAATAAAATAAAATGAATAAAAAAATATTGAAAAACTAGAAAAACCCCTCATCAAATTTTCTTGAACGACTTTCACGAAACGTTTCTCAAATGGTATAAATACAGAGAAATTTTAGACATTTTTCCCATCATGAATGACCAGTGCTTTAATTTGGTTGTGGTTTGCTCATTTTTTTTTTAAATCTCATAATATGAGATTATCAGATATCTAAGACATTTAGGCGTCTTGGCAGTAACAAACCCATACTTTCTACAGATCTCTAGATTTCGACTAGTATTAGATACGATTGATCAAACAGCATTGAGGGCAAAATGGGAGCGCTAATTGGAGGCAATAAAAATTTTATTCTATAGAATTTTTTTCAAATTTTGAAGAATATGTGATTTTAGCGAATTTTTGAGGAAAAGGAAGCTATTGTTCTCGGTCCAAAATTTTCAAAACTCAAATTTCCGAAAAATGTTCACACCAAAATCCGTTCCAGACCACCCTGAATTCACTGTCAAAAGTCACTTAACAATAACTCTCCATAGAATTGAGACAAAAAGTCTTCAGCGTTGAACAATCCATAAACTGAGGGGATACTCGGCAACAAAGGACACTGAATTGGTTATAAAACCAGTTATACAGAGTCATTTTACATAAAACCAGTTATTCGAAAATTTGCTCTTACAGCCATGCCGCATGACTGTGGATTTATGGATTGTATTTCAAAAGGTTCCTATAATAAGAGAGCTTCCTATAATAGTTTTTGGGGTGATATCAGAACAAAGGACAACCCAGATCAGTTGAAATTTCCTATCAATATAAACATTTCAACAGTTAGTGTGTTTTAGGTGGGAAGCCGACCGGAGGAAAACGCACCTCCCGTTAGTTTCTTCCGTGGTATCAGTTTCTTCCCTAGAGAAGCTTTCATTTGTGAATGGGAACCAAGCCCCGATTTTTTGGTTCGTTAGCAAAAAACAGGATTTCTCTACACAAGACTTCCAGTTTATAGAACCAGTTTGAGATATACTTTGATATTCATGATACCATGATACGCGTGGTAATTTTTACCAATTGAATAATCGGATATTCAATGGACTCCTGAACGAGTAGCTTGTTCGAATCCTAGCACCTCCTCGCGTGAACCTTGAGCGAAATGACTGGGGCAATTTCTGATCCACTTTAAAAGATGTGAACCCATATCCTGGAACATAATCATGAGATTAGTGCCCTTTTTCGGGAGTTTATTATAAATAGACACACTTCAAACGAAGTGGGAAGAATTACAACCACATTTAGTGAGTGCTTTTCAAGTGAACTTTTGAAAGGCACTGTTATTTCAATGTTGAAGATGAAAGGTCTTGCTTTGAAGCCTTTAACTCCAAAGCAACAAGTTTTCACTCACCTTCCATAAGGACTCTTGCAGCGTGTTTTCGAGTGATCCTACTGTACGTCGCGCCTCCTCACACAACATTTTAAGATTATCAACATGAAATATTTCATGATATCAAGGACGAACTGTTCACCGCGGAACTCGAGCCTGACAGGTTTAAGAGTGTGAAAATTAAGTCAGCGGTGTTACCCGGAGTGGCACCATTGAGTCTTTTTCAGGTCGTGGAATTAATGGGCCCCCACCCAGAAAGCAGCACAAAAAGTGAAAATTGTCGCATTACGAAATACCGGTTTGTCAATGGGGAATCTCACGCGACTTGTTAGATGAGTGCATTAATAGTACACGTATTTCACCAGAGGCCTTCATCGTGGCACTCTTTAATTACTAGGCTGGCTACACCTCCAATAAAGAAATACGTTCGCTGGAGAGCTGTTTATTTTCATGGGAGTGTTACTGTATATTTCACTATTTAACGCATATTTCATAATCTAATCAATTTCGTTGGTGTTTCAGGACGGGACCAATCGGTAGTCGTGGGATAGTTCTTCTATTGTTGGCATCACTTGCCAGTGCAGCAGTTGTCAAAGGTTAGTTACGAATTTAATGTGTAACTGTGCATTTAATTTTAACAGAGTGATACTACGAGTAGGTTCAGAATATCAGTCCAACAATACTAAAATAGTTTTCCACATCACGATTAGTCACACCATTATTTTGTAGCTCCAACAACTGAGGATGGTTGATGAGAAACCTTCATTGAAATGTATGATAATCATGGTAATTGATTCAACGATATCCATATTATAAGCTGGCATACATACTTATGCCTGGCGCAAATGTTTTTCAAAAATGAAATTTACGAAGCTGACATACGTATAAACTTATTATGTTCTCATTTTTTCCAGATCCCAAAGATTTGTGTAGCTGGAAAGACCAGGCGCGTGATAAATGCCTAAAATCAGCCGTACAGAAACTACTTCCACACTTGGTTGAAGGTGAGTTCAAGCCCTCAAGGTTTAACTATTCATACTCGAAGGGATGATGGAAAAGATGCACCAAGATGGTTCAAGTATTTAAGTAACTTCTTTCTCGTCGTAGAGAACATGTTTCCTTGGGATGATCTTACGTTCGTTTGAAAGTGAGTTCGTACACGCAGAAGGAGTCATATATATGCAGATTATATGAAAAGACTCGATTGCCATTCAAGACGCGGTGATCGGGCTTCTAAAATAGGGATGACCAAGAAACACCCGCGCACATCTTGTCGAATCAATGTGCTCCCTGCGTACCGATGTATGTTAGCATTTCCTGGCGCTTATTCATCAGGATTCATCGAGAATATACCGTTGGATGTACTTTCTAAGCCCTCGTTTCAAAATCGGTTTCACCCTCCGAAAGCCTCCGTTTGTTCTTCAGGCCAAAAAAATCGGTACGACTCAGCGCTGAAATACTCTAGTAAATTCTCAAGACCCAGTGAATCAAAAATCATGAGAAAACGTTTAAAATTTCAAATAGCAGACACAACAAGTAGGTATCCTTTGAATCATTTCCAATATTCGTCACCACCCAAAATAACCAATTAAACTCAATATTGATGAAGTTACTTTCGTTAAAGGGAGCACTAACGCCTGAGGTCAACAACTTAATTCAATTTCCCACTTCTCTCAGTTTCTTATGAAGAGATGACTTAACTCCTGAAACCTCTTCACCACAGGCTAATTTTAATTAAAATTTCTCGCAGTACAAAGCCAAGTATCAATTATTGTAATAAATTGGGCCTTGGTGTGGTATGACCAATTGACCATCATTCCGAATGATTCATTCGTCAATTTCAGTAGATGGAAGTTCCAGCTACAAATTGGCTATAAACAGATTTGAAAGCAGTTTTTTCTAGTTTTTATATTAACCAGCATTTACTCGATTGAGGTTTTTTGAAACATAAATAGCGTTTATTAAGAAAAAGAATGGGGACAATAATGTGCAAGTATACAATGCGACTCCCCTCTTTAGGTATAAGCTGTGGTGATGGGAGGAGTTTTTATACAACTTTTTCACATTATCCCATTTTTATCGGCAAAATAATTATTAATTAAGATAATTAGTTAATAAGATTAAAATTATTTAGTACCTGGTGAAGAATGGTCTACTTCAAGAGAATACATTATTTGTGTGCCAGACAATGATATCCATTTTATAATTCCCAAAACTATTTCTTAACCTCCCTCTTGAACGAAGCAATGGTTGCCATTTCTCTTTTCGCTCAGGAACTCAGCCCCAATTCACATAATATGTTATTCATTACGTCTTCATTACCTTCCAGGACTACCCAAGTACGGAATATTCCCAATAGATCCCCTTCACATCGACCTACTCGACCTGTCTCATGCGCCTGGAAAGACGTTAGACGTTCGACACAAATTCATGGACGTCGACTTGATCGGACTAAAATCCGCAACAGTCGATGCAGTCAGGTACGTGGGGAACGATAAATGTAATTATTATGTTGTTGAACTTCTGTGGCCCTATACTTGTGTCCCACCAGACGTCCTCCTACTTTTCTAAATAGGCGAGTTAGAAAAAAATGTCAAATGTTCACCATGATGTTTTACGTAGACCTCAAACCCAAAATTGAAATAACATTACAATGTTGAAAACATTGAAATTCCGAACGATTTGTTTCTTAAAATGGGAATCTCTCTCGGGACCTGCTTGTTTCATTTGAGTGGGATATTGTGACTCACCCACTCTACTCCCCGGACCTGGCACCTATAAATTGAAAGAGTTTTTGGGTGGGCAACGATTTTCAAATCACGAGGAGGTTCAGGATGCTGTCGAAAAATGGCTTCGGGAGGTGGAGCGGAAGGTATACGAAGAGGGTATACGAAAACTGGTCCCTATACCTCAAAAATGTATCGAAATACTGACATATTTTGACACTTATCTAGTAAATTGTATTTAAATATAATATTATGCATTTTTCAATTTTTAACACATGTAGTAACCCTACTTTCTGGACGTCCCACGTATTATGATTTTAGTGAATCAACATCTTTGTTGGGATTTTAGTTCAGTGATTTACCATCAAAGAAAAACGCTTGTTTGAATTTAATGGCCTCAGTGTGCCTCCCAGTTCCTCTCATTCTTCTCATCCTCTATACACTTTGAGCGCATTTATTTTGGGGACTAAACGAACATAATCAATATTATTGATTTCTGTTTCAGAATTGATCGCGATGCGAACACTGTTGAGATTGACGCCACAATTACGGAACCGTTCCGTCTAAAAGGCAAATATGTTTCCGTCGGCAAGGTTCTCACGTTACCCGTCAACGGTGCAGGACCTTTCGAAATAACCCTTTGTAAGTTGAAACTGCTTCGAAAGCCATTATTGTTAGTACCTAGAATCTGTCACTAGCGGGACGACAACCAGATGCTTCTATAATGTGCGTTCTATAATTACGCTACTCCTGTTCTTACATTTTGCGAAACATTTCAGGAACAGCTCAAATCATACTTAAAACCTCCTACAGCGTAATTAGCGCAGGAAACACTCCACAAGATTAATAATACTACGAGCTCCGACGTCTCTAAATTATTCAATTGAGCAACAAATTAGACAGAGTTTTTCACGATTATGTTCCAGATGACATGAAAGCCACGCTCAAGTACAAGGGACATCAAGAGAAGAAAAAAGGAAAGATACACATGAAGATGGATGACGTCCATTTCCCCTTCAAAGTGTCAAAAATGCATGTGGACTTCAAGAACTTGTTCAAAGGAAACCCTCAAATCAGTGAGTTTTTAGTTTTTTGTGCATCAACCATCTACACCAGTTTTCCCTACATTAGGCCCCAAACTTATGTGGAAATCGAACCCCAAAAAACTCTACACAACCGTAGGCACCTCCACTCATTTCCCTATCGGATATGAACCTAATAAGGTTTAGATGATAGAATGGTACCTACGTCAATCAAAACAATTGTTGTTCATCAATTTAATTTAATTTAATTAATTTTTGCCCCAAGCGCGGACACAGACGCTTTTGTCCGCTCCGCTTTTGTCCATTCCCCGCTGTTCCCTTGATATACCACACAACGAGGTTTGACTGCACAAAGGAACAAGGTATTTAACCGTTCCTTCATGCACTACCTTAGATCCTCTCCTAGTCGATTTATATGCGCTTTGTGTCTCAGGTGACGCCATCAACACGGCACTGAACGAGAACTGGGAAGACGTCCTAGAAGACATGAAACCCTCGTTCGAGGCCGCCATCGGACAAGCCTTCAAAGAGATTACTAACAGAGCCCTCTTGAAGATCCCCATTACGGACCTCATCAAAGACTTTGCGTGAACACCGGATTTACATTAAAAGCGACTTGAGAACGGACATTGAAAGGGAACTTTAATTTATTGTGATATATTTTTTTACGTTAGCGTTTGCTCCAAAGGCCAATTTATTTATTGAACCGCCATATCAAACCGAAAATAAAATGTCGATTTATTTTGGCCTTGATTATAAATAATTATTGATCCTCGGTAGCCAAAATGCCAACGTACTCGTACCTCGGTAGCCAATATCCCGTACTGAAATATTCCTTAGACTAAAACTGCTTTTTAAATATACGTATCTGAACAGTAGGTTTGATCAAGATGCACTAGTGTCAACAAGAAGATTCACACATATTGCACAATAGATAGTTGAACTTTTCAGTATGTTAAAATAAACGTTCAGTATCGGTACAGTTTGCAAGTACTATAATTTCACCACAGACAATTTTCTTCCCAATCTACAAGTACACCACTGATTCTTCGGATTCCTCGCCGGGGACGATGTCCCCCTGAATCCTCAACAATTCCTTCTTCATCGCTTTCTGCTCCTTCCTATTCATCTCCTTCTTCCTTATCTTCTTTATCAATTTTCTCATTTGTTTGTCGGCTATGCGATCGATCAGTATGGCTTTGACTTTCAGATTTTTTCTCGCTGTCAACGGAATATTTTTCAAAGACGATTCACTCACTTCGCCGTCCTCTTCGGCTTTCTTTGTCAATTCCGCTCTATCCTCTTTACTCAGATCGACTTTCCTACATGACTTCACCATCAGCCGTTTGATTTGTTTGATCAGCGAGTCTTCGGGAGCTTTGGTCCTTTTCATTTTTTTGATGTCTTTGATTCTCGCGTGCGGCACTTCCTCTTCTTGATCTTTGGGAGCCGTGACTAGTGCATCGCTACCTTCTTGCGTGTCGTCGCTGTCGCCGCGGAAAATGTGTGGAAAGTATTCGTGGAGATTGAACGCATGTTCAGTTGACGCAGTGAAAATGAGGTTTTTGTAGTTGTCGATTGAAACAATGTGTCCTTTGTCGGGAAATCCGCAGAGAATCTACAAAGAATTATTGGAGAGTAGCGAAAAAAAACCCACAGTCATGCAGCAGGGCGGTACAAGAGGGAATTTTCGAAGAAATAACTGATTTTATGTTAAATGTGATGTTTGGACCATATCATTCAAATATGGGCAATCTTCAACTTATTGGGTAATTATAGGTATTTAATATGAAGCTATTGGATTCCTTCTATCATGCCTGTGATGAATGTGGATGAATGGGCATTCTTTGGTACCTACTACTTGAAAACATAGAGTAGAACACCCAGTTGTCTGAACCTTAATTACCGGCCAATTATTGTGTATAGCTTGACAATAATTTTTAGCATTCTTCCTCTAACTAAAATTTGCCCATTTCCACCCACTAAGTAAGTGGCTAAACTGGTCAATCATAGAGATTTTCCATCATGATACCATACTAAACCAAAATTGAGTTATTTCGACACTATTTGTCGTTTTTGGCACCTTACCCCTCCGCCTAAAACTTTCTGGAAATTCATTTCCCAACTTGATTGAACAAAATGTTTTGAACACTGTATTGGATAACGTAACGAATTCTGGCTCCATTTCTGCCAAGTAACACTGAAGTTTATAGATTTTTTATCGCGGAACACGATGGTGTAGTCAGAATTGGGATATCTCATTCCGTTCTTCATAAGTGTTAGAGAACGGAATAAGATATCGCAATTCTGACTCCACCACCGTGTTCAATGTTCTGGAATGACACATGCCTGTTGGTGTCTTTTGGCAGTGAATTCAGGATCATTTGGAACGGATTTTGGCATAAAAGTTTGTCGGAAATTCGATTTTTAAACATTTTGGACCGAGAACAATAGCTTCCTTTTCTTCAAAAATTCACTAAAAGAGTTGATTCTTACAATTGATTCTCTGATTCTTACAATATTCTCTGATTACTTAATTCTTACAATTGAAAACACGAACAGGTAAATACATGGAGAATATTAGCCATTTTAGGAATATATTGGCTCATGGAGAGGTAAATGCAACAAAAATACCTTCATCTACCCTCCTCAATGTTCAGGAAACTTCATGTTCATCCATGAAGTCACACCTTTCACAGACCCCCAATTTTGAACAGACATGGATCGCAAATGAGAAATCGTGACAGTTAGCATCTCTCTCTCCCGAGGACATAATTCGGGGTTTATCGGTTCTTTGTAACCGATATCGGGGAAAGTATTCAATCAATACTGTTTTAGATGAAAGTACGAATGCCGTCTCAAAATGTGTACCTTTAAGGTGATTGTAAACCTGAACCGAATTTACGAATTTATTCATTGTAAATCATTATATTGATAACTAGGAAGTGATTTGGGAGATGCTTACTTCTTCCTCACTTATGCTAACAATCTCCAGATAACCAGAACCTCCAACAATAAGAAGATCGTCCTTCAAGTTTGTCCCCGACTCAATAGCATCCCTGAAGTATCTGAGACCAATAATATAATTTATTGAAGATCTCAACTCGAATTTAATGATGATAGAATAAAATAATAATAATTCGTACAAGTACCTGAGACTGTAGGGAAATCCGCCTCCGTGCCAGCGGTTCATAGGTTTCAGCACTCTGTACCCGTCCGTCCGCATGTCTATCAACATGATTTTTCCGTCCTTGGTCCACTGTCCTACCGCTATCGTGTTGTCCTAATTGAAGACAAAAAAATGAACATGCCCTAAGTATCATATTGTTAGTATGTTTCAAGTGTAAGTATTAACGAGTGATCGTTTATTACCATTGAATCTATAGTGTCACCACACACCATCGGGCCGACAATATTTCTGCATGAAGATGCACATCTAACATCCCAGAGCTGTAACATTGCTAATTGTACGTTAAACAGGTTGTAAGTACGTATTTAATGGGGATTATTAGAATTTTTTCGAAATAGTAAAGGAACTATCATGTTAAGGGATAAGTATATTGTATACTGAACAGTGGTCCACACAAAAGAAGGTAGGTACTTTAAACTATTTTTAAAATTACAAAAATAAGTTGGCCATGCCTGCAATACCCTACAAATTTTGTAGGGTTTTTCATATTGCATTGCCAAGGTGGTCAACACTTTTGGGGGTTTCGAGTGCTATTAAGTTTTTCCCCCACACGTCTAGTTTTCATGATATAGGGCAAAGAGACTATTTTGTTTTAATAATTCTGAAGCTTAAAATTTTTTGGCAATTCAGAAACTTTTCCGGCGTTCTGGTTTCTATAATTTTTAATGATTTTTGGGGTGGAAAATACGAATATGAAGTTGGATTTGTGGTAAGTTGCTTCGTTTTCATAAAACAATTTGTTCCCTTGATTCACCCTCTCCCTCAGATCACGTCAGAACACAATCGACCGGCGGGCCACTACGTCAGAGACCATGACGCACGAGAGTATGACGTCAGACGGCTGGCAGGAGGCAACTAGTACGTCAAAGCATATGACGCACGAGCGTATGACGTCAGACTCTTACGGCAAGGGCTTTGACGTACTAGTTGGCCTTTGGCCAGCTGTCTGACGTCATACGCTCGTGCGTCATAGGCTTTGACGGACTAGTTGGCCTTTTGCCAGCCGTCTGACGTCATACGCTCGTGCGTCATAGGCTCTGACGTAGTGGCCCGCCGCGCCGGTCGCTTGTGTTCTGACGTGATCTGAGGGAAAGGGTGAATCAAGGGAACAAATTTTTCCCGTTTCAGTTTATGTCCAAAGCAAAGACATGAAAATGTCAATAACTATGTAAAATGATAATAGCTTATACAGCAACATCGGCTTGAGCTGGTTTCTGTTTAGCGAATTTTAGAAGAAAGAAACATCTTGCATACGAGTCTGCAACCCTGTGGGACATTTTATGTCTTACCGCCCCCTACCCTACCTCTTCCATACCGCCGCTTGTCGGCCACGCACTCCGCAGTGGTTAACGTAATATGGTTAGGTAAATCGAGAGCTATCCAACGAGTGGTGAACGATTTTTGTACGATGATAACTGGCGAAGATAAAGTTCCGTAGCAACGAATCGGTTGTAAGCGAAAATCATCAGAAATTTTCGTGACGATTTCGTGTGACGATTTCGTGTGCCGATTTCGTGTGACGATTTCGTATGACGCTTTTCGTGTGACGTTTTTCGAGTTATGTGCCAGAGTAAAGACATAAAATGTCAATAATATACTTTTAGCCACCCAAACAAAACAAGCAAAAATCCTGTAAAATGCCAATTTTTCAAAAGTTTAAATGAATTGTGTACAAAATATGAAAATGATAGGAAAAATCTAATTGCAAATTCGGATTCTCCATTAAATTTCGTTTGAAAAACAGCCGTTGTAATTTTTAAAATTACAAAAATAAGTTGGCAAAAAAAAATGGTGTCCGGTATGGGAGAAACAGCCTAATTCTCCGCCTAGATTGGGGCCCAGCTTCATGTGATGCTTGCTGAACTCGCCTTTTCTCCTTGTTCTACCTACCAACCCTAACTTCTTTCTTAATCCTCAGCTAGGTATACTCCACATTCCGATCCCGGAAGTGGGCATGACATCTGGATGTTTGGAGGGAAACGAAATAGATTAGGTAGCACTATTAGGAGCTTATTGATGTACTCTTACAAACCTATAGGTTTAAACTTAATGGAAGTAAGAATGAAGCAAGGAATGTGCTCGGAAATGTGTAAGGAACTCAGAAGGTCAGTTGCTGCCTCATCAACTTTCTAGCTCAACTCAGGACCGACCGAGAAATCACATTTATGGAGTACTTTAAACCAGATGAACGAATAGGGAAAGCTATTATAATTATGTGTATATAATTTGGCACAACCTTGAGGATACCATCAAGACCTCCAGTGATGAATATTTGTTCTTTGGATGTAGAGAATTTGGTGGCGTACACCCTCATGTAATGTCCTTCACCACCCATCGTCCCAGTGTTCCATGGCCGCACAAATGTCTTGTTGCAGTCTCTATTGTAGCCATAATAAGTTGTCACTACCTATAAAGGAAATTATTAAAAACGTTGAATAATTCAGATTTTTGAATTAGATGCATGAAAATGGTACGATGATACTGAAATTTTACGCGTCTTGAATCACAAAGAAAACTTACTCACTTTCCTAGTTTTCAAATCGTACAGTCTGATAGAGGCATCTTGTCCTGCAGTGATGACCTTTGTCTCCGTGGAATCGATATCTAGGGCTTCAATCTCGTTCCCTCGCTCTGAAAAAAGTTATTAAAGAGTAATGAAATGATAAATCCAATTCATACTCCTCACTCGTCCTAGAAAAAGGACGAACTTATTTCTGGTATAGATATCCATATTATGAATCCCAACATTATTAGATAACAACAAAGAGCAACGGGCAATAGTAAATATTACTATTAGCACTCATAAGTTGCGGTATGACGGTCCCATTTTTCTCACACAATGCTAAGCAATTAGAAATATACCATGAAGTAACATCCCCAAACCACAAATCCCAGATTAGTTGGACAGATAGAACTCGTCATATTATACTTAAACTTTAGAGCTAATTTCTGTGCTATTCACTCTATGGAACTGTAATTTGGTATGCAGCGACCTCATGACTTACACTTTAAGCAGAATAGGCCCAGGATTAGCTGAGTGGCTCCTGAAGCTAATTTCTGTGTTATTCACTCTATGAAGCTGTAGTTTGGTATGTAGCCTCCTTAGGACTTACACTTAAAGCAGAGTAGGCCCTGGCGCCAACTCGACAATCAGCTCTAACGTTCCACCATTTTTTGTGACAACTTTGGTTAGACGCAGGTCTATAGGAATATTATTCAAGTAGTACGAAAAGTCAGCAACAATAAATTCACCTGATTCCTGTAGTAGAAACTCATCTCAATTGAGCATAAATTGGTGTCATAGATTCAGCAGAAGAAACTGAAAAGTTCGGTGGAATATCTATAATCCCTAACAATGTATTAAATACTTGAAGGTTACATTTTACCTGTACCAAAGCGGTAACATTCCCAAGTAGCCACTGCGTAGGGATAGGGCTTAACTTTCATTTGTTTTTCAAGCACGGTATCTATTATGTCGCTTTCCGTGTCCAAGCGCTTGTTACGTTCTGCCGAGCTCGGTTTGTCTGTGTCCGAATACCGCAACGCCATTCGTAGAGATCGTGCATACCTGTGATAGGTAAATCATGAATTTACATGTTCATGCAAACAATCACTGGCGTTTGAAACCGCCAATCAAAACTGTTCCTATTTTACGATTTGCTCAATTGGATTCTTCAACATATCTGCTAGGAAATAAAGTACCAATGAACATGACGGTACAATAAGTTGATACAGGAGGTTTTCGACAACCTGAAAAAACTCCTTTGAAAGACAAAAATGCTCCCACCAAGTTAAGGAGTACGTATTAGAGAGTGTGACTAATGGAGTTTTTAAATGCATCAAAGCAAAAATACTTCTCAAGTATTGAATTGTTACATAAAGTGCCTAATGGGTGCAATGTTAGGAACATCCGGCGCTTGAGAAAGTGCAATTCACGAGCGAGGCGTCCCGGGTCAAATGGGCTGTAGCACGCTCTCGTAACTTGCATCGCCAGCAAACTTTAGGAAACTACGAAACTAGAAGTTTACTCACACCTTGATGAACTCGAGCCACTCCGACTTTGAACTCGAGTGGCGGAAAGGAGGACTTGCATGGAAGTTGCATACTAACTACCAGCTCCGGGCAAGCTCGGAGTTGCAATACGGAAATTACGAAGATAAAGGCGGAACATAATACTTTCCGTACTTAGCGCTAAAGCCTGGAATTCTCTCTGAAGAACTCCTTTCGTTCAGGCGACTTTCATCTTTAAGCACTAATTTATTTTAATAATAGACCATCGAATTAACCCAAGGGTTCCCCTCCCACGTTAACCTAGTTTTTGCGAGATAAAATCAGTCATCAGATCTTAATATTTAAAATAAATACAGTTATGACAGAATCTTTTGATCACAACTTTACAATTCCATTACGTCAGCTTTATAAATAATTACGCGTGCGACGCCTGGCGAGCTCTCACAAAAACGTCTTCAGATGGTTCGTCCCTGAATTCTTTTACCGGAGGCTTGAGCCCTTTCAATTTGAAAAGATAAATTTCTCCGCCTCTATTACAAGCGAGAAACTTCAAATAGGGGTCTCCGAAGAATTTGATCCTTGTAATCCGTCCTCTTCTATCGTGTGGCTCTACGCCCATCACTATTTGATTTTCCCGGTCCCAGAGCTGAAAACGAGAGGTTGCCACAAAGTAGTTCCTGGGGAATCGAAAGGCTAAGTTCGTAGCTGGACAGAAAATCACCCGTTAATTCCTAATGTGAAACAATCTGACAAGTGACACCTTTTAAAGGTTTTTTTTTTTTACGCTGAACACGATGGCGAAGTCAGAATATCAGAAGATATCTTATTACAACGGCGGATCTTTTTTTACAACGGCAGATAGAAAAAATAATATTTTAAAACCATATTATGGTTTTAAACCATAAAACCATATTATGGTTTTAAACCATAAAACCATATTATGGTTTTAAATTCGGATTCTGCTCCTCAAAAAAAACAGAAATAGTGGTGGAAAGTGAAAAAATAAATGGGATTTTTTGAACTGCTATTTTTCATACTCAAACGTACCTATATGACCTTTTTTGGTCACTGTAATAGATCAAAATCAAGATAAAAGGTTTTAAAAAATTACGTAAAATGAATTTTTTGAAGAAAAAGGTTTGATTGTACTTGAATTCTTCTCTTATCACAGGTATTTAATAATATAATTAAAACCTTGTAGAGGGAATTTCAATTATCAATATGGAAGACGTACTTTGAAATCGCCGTTTCCGTAACCAACTGCCACGTCCTTTCCATCCCGAGAAACGGCGACGCTGGAAACCCCCAAGAGGTCCATTTTTTGATACACCGAACATAACTTTTTCCCATTCCCATACCTGTAAATTCCGTGGTGCGGGTGATAATACAATTTAAACTGCTGCTCCTTCATCTTATGGTACTTGGCAGTCGCTTCGCTGAAGTACGACTGTCTGTTCGTGTGAAGTTCGTCGAACTTCGACATCCTCCTCATGGGCTCCCGTTTCTCCATGGTGATTTTGGCCCTTCCGTACAGCTTGAGGAATTCCCTTCTTTGTTCTTTGGTGAACTTCTCCATTGCAGAGTACGGAGGAACGATCTCGTCATCTTCTGGCCCCGGTTCGTAAAATACTTCGGCGACCGACGCGTCTTCATCTCTCTTGCGAGTACGGCGGTCTTTGATTTTCCTCGGACGGTTGATTGCCGCTTTGAATCTGAGACAAGCAACTTGATGACGTGTTTTTCAAAGGTTAGGGCTTCAAACTACAGACTATTTGACAATGTGAGAGCTCGGGAGAAAAAGCAAACTTCTGAACTCATGAAATCGTCGACATAAATTGACCAACCAGTGGCTTCTTTTATATGCTAGTAAACATTTCCATCTAAAATAATACCTCTACATCAAACCCAAAGTTGCCTTTACACTATGGGTTTCCTCCCAGTCCGCAAGACGTCATGTTTGTTACCTTTGTACGTCTAAATTTAGTGC
The DNA here is from genome assembly GCA_963920205.1 of Stenodema calcarata. Taxonomy (NCBI): domain Eukaryota; kingdom Metazoa; phylum Arthropoda; class Insecta; order Hemiptera; family Miridae; genus Stenodema; species Stenodema calcarata. The sequence goes on along the minus strand of OY986058.1, from coordinate 14,094,634 downwards.
ATGGGCGTTATAAGAAAGTGTAAAGATTTCGTAACAAGTAGGTACTCACAGCTCTTGATTGGGCAGCTTCAGCATTCCGAGTTTTGAACTGCTTCGCCAGTTGTTTTGCCCTGAAAGATAAATTTCGAAATGAGATATCACAAAACAGGTCTTTGAGACAAGAACAAGCTCCAAGTCTTCACATACCTTGCTACCCCATGGTTACGACCATGAACACACCAAACGTTGATTCAAATTTTCAACCACTACCTAGCAATGTGATGTTCAAAACTGGAGTTGATAAGGATGACAATTGGATCCGAGTAGCTACTTAGGATTAATTCGCACTCTCTGGGGAAAACACGGCGAATCAATTCCTCGGCTGATCAATTCGAGAGACTTGGCATATAAACTGTGCAACCACAGTTTTGCGACAAGCCTCACACTCAAGAGGGAAAGCATTCAGCGATAGTTCAAGGATGTATCGGTATGTTTTTCCATTCAAAGATTTTAAAACAAAAGATCAGGATTCCACATCAAACCAAATATTGTTAAATATATTGACAATTCTTCAAGTACATAGTAGGTAGAGATTGCTTCTCTAAACTACACAGATAAAATTCCTCTCCAGATTGTGGGATAAAACTTGCCTCAATGACAACTGGTGAGTCAGTAATGATGATGCGAAACCATCTTTGTGATGTGGACGTGCATAGTTTTCTCTTGAAACAAGATTTCTATTTAAAAAAAAAAACTAATCGGACTCAACAATTTCGGCGATCGTTGAGAGGAAGGTTGATTGATCTGACTGCAGGGAACGACGAGACGATTACAATGGTGATAACTTTTCTTTGTCATAGGATGAGTATCAGGTTGTGTTGTATTATGAACTCTATCGAACTCCTCTGTTGGATAGATTGTATGGTTTTGCCTAAATCCATTGCGTAAAGCCTAAAACGAGATAGGGAGAGCCCTAAGTGCCTTTAGTGAGATTTGTAGTCTATTAGAAACAATTGAGACAAGGGTCCAAGGTTGTACCAACTCGTATTATGACTTACAACTAAGTCAAAATGCGTAACTAGAAACGATGAAATATTGGTGACAATGATTGTGGATTTCAGGAATGCATCTCGATCCACACAGGCCAAACGGGGATTCAGTGGGGATTGAGTTGTTGGGACCTATTTTCAGCCGAACACAGCCTCACAGCAGGGGGAAAACTCTGCCCTTCTGATCACATTTTCAACGACAATACACTGAACGACTTTAGCCCAATATACCGAGAAATTGGGGATGGAATGTTCAAACCAAGGGCACTTTTTCTTGATTGTGACGACAACGTTATGGAAGGTAATTGAAAAAGGTTTGAAACATTTGAGGGGTTGAGCCCAGTGTTTGATACCAAGTCAATCTGCATGATGGAGCAACCTAACGTGATACAAGAAATGAATGTCCTAAGAATAAGGAAATTCCGGAAAACTAGTTGATTATGCCAGAACAATTCCAGGTAAGAGGTAGAAGCAACAAGTTAGTATCACATAACTCATTATCTACTCATCACTGTTTTTCGATTTTTGGTTTATTATCTTGGATAATGAACCATTGGAAAGAATTTTTAAAAAATTCCCCCCGCCCAAAATGTGAGGGTTTCAAAATACTTAGACTCAGAAAATCTTATAAAAAATAATTGTTGATAAGTCATAGAACTTAATAGTAATTTTTAGTACCTACCTACCTAATCAATATTTTATTAATAAATTATTGCCGAGGCTTGATAAACACTGAATAGATACACCTCACTCATGTCCGGATACTATAGTAAGCCCATGAACCTGGCCTATGTACGAGTATACAAAGATTTTACTTTGTGTCATATGCCAGAACCAATGTACGGACCGAAGCTACGTCAGATCGACGACAATCAAAAGGTCTTTGGGGTGCAAAATTGCTCCAGCGTCTTCGGCCACGGCCTGGGACAAGGAGGAAATGCCATACTGGATAAAAGTCTTGAGGCTGTCCGAAAGATGATGGAAGAGTGCGAGTCACCACAAGGCTTCATTTGGTACCACTCAATGGGCGGAGGAACCGGTAGCGGTTATACGACTCTTCTTGCACGAGCGGTCGCCCGAGAGTATTCGGACTTGAAAATGCACGAATTCTCCCTGCTTCCGGGTGCAGAAGTAAAGACCATTTGGCTTTATACAACTGTTTCCTTCATATTTTGCCTGAACAGTTTTAAAAGTACATACATTAATTTGAATTATACTTATGAATTACTATGTACTATAATATAGTACATAGTATACTATTAATATTATACTATTAGTATATACTATACTAATAGTATATATTAATATTATTAATATACTAATAGTATATTATACTATTAATTTTATAATTTTATGGACAAGCTAAATAGCTAAATAGCTGAATATTCGCTTTTCAGTTGACTTGTGCAACGACGGATGTATACAATACCCTTCTGGGCCTCAACAATACCTTGGAAATGATGGGCTGCTCTTATTTGTTCGATAGCGATGTTGTATATCAAACGTGTTTCAACAAGCTTCACATCAACAATCCAAACCATTCCGTATTAAATACTATATTGGCGAGGGTTGTCTCCGACGTAACATCGACTTTGAGATTCCCTTCTATCGTCAATGCTACCATGGAAGACATAGAGGTACCAAGTTTCACCCATAAATTTCAAAAATGAAACAGTCTATCAAGTGACACCTCATTTTAAATGTTTTTACACGCTGAATACGATGGTTAAGTTAGAATTGCTATATCGTATTCCGCTCTCAAACTGGAGCAGTTTGAATATGAAGAAACGTGGTTGATACTTGAGATATTCTTTATGGACATCATTCTCTTTGATGGAGACATTATACATAAAACCAGTTATTTTTTCGACAATTCGCTCTTATAGCCATGCTGCATGACTGGATTTTTTCAACTTGAGAGGGATGTAGAATTGAAATGAGTTATTGAATTTTTTTCTCATTATTTTGAACATGAAAAATTTGTTCTTATAAATAAATGCATTAATAATATGAAAAAACAAATGCATTATGAAAAAACAAATGCCTGAAATGACCAAAGACTTGGAAAAATTGATAGCTACTAAATGCGTGTTTCAGTTCAATTTGTTACCGATACAACGCATGCCTTTCCCGTTGGTCTGTCTCCAACCGCTGTTGCATCGGAACGCTGAATGTCATGACGAACATTTCAAAGACCTCGTCATGTCCTGTTTCAACAAGGGCAACCAAGTTCTGAAATGTAGTCCGAAAGATGATAAAATAATAAGATCATGTTTGGTACTCAGGTTTGTATCATGGAAGTTAAAAGACTTCCACCGTAGTGTGATGAGTGAAATGTGATGTGGCGTAATTCATAAATTTGAATCCTGCCTCGTTTTGAATCCTCTGGATACAGTTGACCGTATAAGATACAATCTCATAGATGCGAAGATCATCCGTAGGCTAATGTTTTGAATACGACTACTTCAATTATTCACATTTCTTCCACAGAGGTTGTATAGACATGGAAGAGGTGCGAGATGGTTTGAACGCCTTGAAAATGGACAATGAATTCAAATTCGTCTCTTCATTCTCAAAAACACACACAGTAAGAGTAATATAGTATGTTTTTATCAGCACAGTAATATATTTCATCGCTATCGAAAAAGATTAGAAGAATGAGTTATTTCTTCTATAGCCTCAGGAACTGCCTCGACTTTAAATCCCTAGTAATCCTGCATAAATCTTTGGTGCAGAGTTTAATTAGTTTTGGTATATTGGCCACGATCTCCTGCCATCAATAATGAATTCTTTAACAACAGCCCAGAAGACTATATTGAAGATTAACGCTAAGAAACCAAAAAGATTTCCCTCGCATGATCTATCCAATATTGTTAAAGTGTTTTCTGTCAGCCAACCTTGCGTGAAATCAGCCCTTACGTTTTTGCATAAACATCCAAGTAAATTTAATTATGATAGTACACAAAATAGTGCTTATGTGTTTCGCCTTACAACCCAGGCCGTTGTACTGAAATCTCGCTTAATTGATACGTCGCGCCACATTTACTAGCTATCCGTTTACTATCCCAGAGCAGTTTACAAGAAGTATCTATTTAGTTGGCTAATATCTACGAAATTATGGATCCAGGGACGTAAAAAAAAAAAAAAAAAAACTTTTTGAGGTACGCCATCCTGATTTGAGAGAAAGCTGTGTTACCGTTCGTCAATATGGTGACGATGAAATAACAAAGATTGTTTGTTTTTTTAAATTTACTTTAATATTTTGTTTTTAATTTAATTTTTCACTAGCAAGACGTTTTAGATACAAATGAACCAATAAAATGCATTGATTGATAACTCTTGTTATCATTGAACCCGACATTATTGCAGACATGTATACTCAATTCAAAGCTGGTTGACTTAGCTGACAATGTTGTGTCAGTACCGAGGATCCAAGTTTGCTCCATCACGAATTCCGTGTCTATCGCTAGTATTTTTCGAGAGTTGACAAGGAAATTCGACATGATGTTCCATCAAAAAGCGTTTCTCCATCGGTGAGTATTGTTGGTACGACCACAAAATACAAATAGGTAGAGGAAAGGACTGGACTTACGGAGGCGAAGTAGCTGTGGCTAGTATTGCTCGGATCGAAATAGATTTCATTTGCGACCATCTAGAAACAAAGTCGTTTCACATATGAGTAATTAATAAAAACAATTAATAAATATAAGTAATTAATAAATACAAGTTGGGACAAAACGAACAACACAAATATGTCCCCTTACTGGTAGCATAGAAAAAATGTATTTTTTAAAATGCGATTTCGATGTAATATTTCTACTATCACAGGTACTATTCAGAAGGCATGGAAGAGGATGACTTCAATAACGCAAGAGATGAAATAGAAACATTGATAATCAAATATGAAAATTTCGCGAAATAGACCTTATTTCAACAATATAAATAAAACAATAAAACCGTAATTAACATCATTTCTACGATATTATCGTGTGTTGCTTTAAGGAGTTAATTATTAGTTGTAGTGCCTACTGCTTAGCTATGGTTTGATTTGACATTCTACTTGCATGACATGCAAGTAGAATAATATTCTACTTGCATGTCATGCAAGTAGAATGTCAAATGAATATTATGTTATATGTTAGAATATGGAATATGTTGCAGTAGAATATGGAATATGTTACATTATAATATATTATAATGTACCTAATATACATTTTTATTGGGAAACCGCGTATTCTAACAAATGAACACAATGTGTTCGCGGTGTTTCCCAATAAAAATGTTTATTAGGTACATTATATTATAATGTGACATATTCCATATATTATATTTCCCCAGTGAATAGGAGAAGAAACGTTCTTCGATCGAAACGTTAGATAGATCGTTCTCGTGCAAATGGAGTGGCCACTAGAAAAACCATCCAAAAACTTTAATCGCGATTTTCTCCAAAACTGTGTTCATGGCGTCCATAAAGCCAATTAGGTTGCCAAAGAGGATTATGTAGTAGGTACGGTAAGGTAAATAGCGCATCGGAATTATACAATGCACACGTTACATCTTCACAAAAGATATTATGGGGCCTCCGAGTAAGCGTTAAGGAATCCTATTATTCGATTGAATTAATGATTGATTCTGCAAGATAAAAATGGCAGATAATTGAAAACTTACCCTAATGGTACTCTTTCAAGATTGACAATGATGGTCCAGATTGCTCTAGATATTTCGTGGGGAACAACATCAATAATTGATTCGCAATTGATTCACAATTATTCTGAACGTTGTCAACAGTCGATTATAAGGGTTCGTTAATTACGACCAACCTTGGTTTACCGAACAAATCAACCTATCTCAAAGTGAGATTCTCAATTCGAGATACGTAAACAAAACATGAAAACAGAGCACACTCATCCCACAGGGAAGACATCTTGATCCACGACGGCTTGAAGACGGCATCCTTATGATGTACATACAACAAAAAATCAAAACAAATCAACGAACGAAAACAAAACTACTCAAATTAGAACTAGAAAAACCGAAAGAGAACTAGGAACTCGATTAGGAAGTAAGGACGAGGAAAAATGACGATAAGGTTCGTCCACAGAATACTCATACAAGAAAGAACGTCTATTGATTGCCGCTGGGAGCGCTAGTTCAGAGTGAATTTCTTATCACTCCGTTATCTGATAGCTTTTATCATTTGTTGTTGTTTTGATTATACCTAATTCCTGAGATTTTCATCTGTTGCTTTGTGGTTTTCTGTTAAATTTACAACAGAAGTTACTTTTACATTTTTCAGGGTTGATATATTCGAGGTATATGAAGCTGATAAGCCATTGTGCCCATATCGAAGTTTTGGGATTTTTATTAACTGGTCAAGGATCTCATTCAAGATCGCTAGTAAGTTGAAGATGCATTATTACAGTTATTAATAAGCATGGCAGTGACTACTTGTGGCCCGGACTAGGTACTTGTGGTGGCAGCTGAAGTGTTGGGTTCCCAGACTCTTACTTGGGTCCCACCAAACCCACTTTTTACTAGTTTCCCAATTGAAACCAATTGTGCACTCTTTGGGTACATATCTACGTCGTCATCCTGGAAATTAGCTAGTGATTTTAAAGATGTAAATGTCCTCTTTCAACCGCTCTTCATCCTGAACAACTACTCAACATTCATCATTTATAGTGACCAGAAGTTGATCATGAACGAGCGAATCACCACATCTGTGATCCATCTTGCTTCGTCGACAGTCTGTGCGAAATTCTTTGATGGAACTCAATGGACCCAATGTAACTACGAACATCTCAGAGATGACATACAAGAAGCTTCCGATTTGTTTCTAAAACTTGCTAGAGACGGCGGAGAACTCATAGGTTTCTGCATCTCTCCTTGTTTGGCACTGCCGGCGCTTATTTTGAGGTGAGCACTAGAAGGTTTTTAAACGGTTTTAGATTGTTGCTAACAAACATGCCGGCTACTGTCGTCCCTGATACCAAGATTTTTGAAACCATCTCATCAATCATCCTTAGCCGTTAACTGTACAAGTTTTGAACCAATAATAATAATATATTATATTATAATATAATTATACTGGTAATTAATAATTTTGGCTCTTATTTAATGTTCAAATCTTTTTTCTAGCGCCACATTGTCGTCGTGTCCTTTCGTATTTTTGAGCACGGATGCTGAACGTCTGTCCTCGACTTTACTTCACAAATTAGGATTGCGTTGGGTGTTAGTCGAAGGCCCGTTGAACGACGATCGATTCAAGGTCTCTGAAACATTGGAAATCCGTTCAACACTTTTCGTAGTTTACGAATATCTGGGTGAGTTATTTTGGTTGCCAATATGCAGGGGAATATTATAAATTTATGTACCTACATCATGTGGTTCTTGAACAAACTCAATATTAAATACCTAACTGGTCTGAACTATTATTGAAAGTCGACACAGTCACACAGAATAAGCCTACCTTCCTGTTTATAGTACGATGTACTAGTGTAAACACTAGTACGATACACTGGTATAAACACTGTTATTTCATGTTTCAGATGTTTCAGAAAATGTGAATACCACTGAAAAAGAGAAGTACTTGTATGCAACAACAACCTCTGGTTCGACAGGTGTTCCCAAAGTTGTTCGAGTACCTGAAGAGTCGATTCTACCAAACGTCATAGACTTCAGGTTGGTGCTGTGGTATCAATAACTATTTCATTGCCCATGTAAAATTGCCGTTCATGATTTCTCTCAATCCATTCAAGGCGGAAAAGACCCTCGACTGAAATCATTCTTATGTGTTTCTAGTTCCAAACTTGGTTTAAATTCGACTCACGGGATCCTCCTCAGTACAGCTCTCACATTTGATCCTGCCATCTTAGAATTCTTCTTAGCTGTCATCAACGGTTCTCCTTTGATAATGGTCAGTAAAGGTATCTCGAGAAATCCGGCTCTCCTGCTCCTCGGAATTCAAGAAGGAGGAGCTGCATTTTACCAAACGACGCCATCTTTATTCAGACTATGGAACCAACAACAGAAGCGTGATTTGCTGGGACATGAATCAAATCTAAAATTTCTCGTCCTTGGTAGTTATACCTGTGTTTTTATTCAATCATGAAATACTTGACTATGTTGGCTTTCTGTGAGAGTTTTAGGACTCTGAACCACAAGAATGCCCCTGAAGTAGATTTTATACATGAGATACATTTTTCACAATTACATGTTTAAACAAGGTTTACTCAATGATTCTTCGTGTTTTCAGGAGGCGAAAAATTTCCTTCATTCGAAGAAATGAAGAAGTGGGAACCGAGCACGAATGTACGGATTTACAACACTTATGGTGTGACAGAAGTTTCTTGTTGGGCTACTCTCAATCTAGCGTTTCCCAATGACAACTTGGTTAGGATTGCAAAATTATTTCAAACTTTTTAAATTGTGATTTTTGAACACTTCACTGAGTTGTGCTGATTGGGTGTCTATAAGTTGTCAAATAATATAGCGTCTGTTAAGATCCCACAAGGTCTAACTCACTTTTCTCAACTTAAATACTGAGTATTAAATACCGAAATACCATACATTTTATGGTATTTTTGACTAAAAAACTTCATTGTAAAAGAGGAGAAGGCTTTTTAATTGCAGAAACCCCAAGAAAGAAACGGAAACGTTAATTGTTGGTTGGCAAAAACGTTTTTTGGCTCTCCTGAAAAGTGAGTTAGTGAGATCTTAACAGACGATAGTATACTACCTACTATTAATGATTACTAATGTCGCAGAAAAACTTCTCAGACCATGGACTGGGCATAGGTGAATGTCTATCGAACACTCTGATCAAGTCTACACAGGAGTCACCGACTGGCCTACACCATCTAATGATCGGTAGATACCACTAATTTTACTGTGTTTCTATATTTTTTAAATTGAAATATTTTTTAGTGAATGTGAAATTGTTTAACTCGTAGGGAGCTCAACGAGGGTTTGTGCTATTGAAAATGAAACTTTCAAAGAACTAAGAACTACAACGCCTGTATTCAGGAGCACTGGAGACTTATTCGAGGTAAGTGTTCGTTCATGGTGTTGTACATACACACTCGTAATTATCACTGATTCTTCAGTATTTTGGTTGCTTGAAAAGTAGTCCATGGCCTATAATTGAAGTGATTTTTCCTGTACTCGCTATAAACCCACTGAGTCCTTATGTATTGAACCCCCACACCATTTCTTAACACCACAAACCTGGAATAACTTCTTCCTGATCAAGGACTAAATATAATTATCCGTTTACAGATTTTTGACAAGAAATACTACTTCTGCCGCAGAATGGATTCAATAGTTAAGCGATTGGGTAAGAAAATAAACGTATCGTTGATCGAACAGAAATGCCACGAGATTGGATTGGACTCCGCTGCATCAGTACGCTCTTCAGGCAACGGTGACCAAGTTCGCCTCCTCCTGCTTGTTGTTGGGGAAAAGGACTCGAAGGCTGTACTTGAACGCCTCGAGTCTCTTAAGAAAATATTGCCTGGGGATCACTGGCCCGACGAGATTGATTTTCTGGATAGTTTACCTCTCTCTCCTCATGGTAATTTACTTCTCAAGTTCCTACTATTAGTGAAAATTCCTTGTTTTTACTCAACTTATCTCTAATGGAAGAATTTGCATTCACCTACAGGGAAACTTGACAGAATCACCCTCGAATCATACGCCCCTTCGAAACCTGAATGTTCGTACTTCACGTTTGTGGAATTTTGGAATTTTTTCACTTCGGGATTTAAACGGAGCGAACTTATCAACAAAGACAAAGGATTTGTAGCATCAGGTGGAAATTCGTTCACTGCAATTCTTTTTATTAACAGCTTGAAAGACGTCGGATTTCCGGATAATTCAAACTTGCTGGTGGCGCTCCTGAAAGACGAGTCACTCGGAAAGTGTTGGGCATCGTATCCAGAACTGCTGAGAATTCATCGAAAAAGAAAGAGGAATAATGACAAAAATAAACCGGAGCGAACAAACGAAGCATTCGTCCAAGTTTGTACTTCTAGTACGACTGAAGTGGAAGACATTACTAAACCACGTGAGTTGATCTCATTATTAACGTATTTAGTGATTGGAAACCTTGATATGAGGTGTTTAGAACTGGAGAGAATGGTAGGTGAGCCAATTTTTGAGTGCATATAGGGTGATAGGTGCAATACGTTAAACTGTGCTGATCATCACTGTCACCTTTTAGAGACTAGAATTTTAGAGGACTGAACTAGAGGTTCGTCAGACTTTGAATATAAGGACAACTTTCTGAAAAGGGACCTCTTGGTACAGGGGTTAGGGTTGGAAAAAAATATGAAAATACACAATATTTCACGGATGATGTGACATAAGCACCTAAGTCCATTGTGGCAGTGTGGCACTAACGTGAATACACTGAAAGGTACCTGCTGGGACTTGAATGATTGGGAGGCTTCCTACACCTCACTTGCACAATCTATTCAACTCATTTGTATTTTCTGTCCTTCCAGCTCACTCATATATTCTTCATCTACATTTGCCTGACAAATCGCCTATTGAACTTCCTAAGACGAAAGTCACCGCCAAACTCGACTCAAGCTGCTCTGATTCACTTGTGGAGTCCAAACTGTTCATTCCACACAACGACATTTCAATGGCTCTAAAAGGACACGTTTGGCCTCAGAATCCACTACCTGTCGACCCAGTATGGTCTTCTCAATGCCGCAGTATACAATATGGATGGTCAGTAGATTTATTGAAATGCGTTGATGCATCTCCTTTAGCAATCGTGTCCAGTAACAGGCAAGTATTTTTTTTTCCTTCGTCGGTATTCGTAACGACCAAAATTTGGTTGATGGAATCAGGCAACAATCAATTTTTTTTTAGTGACCTCAGTTTCCTCATTGTTGGATCACATTCTGGTCTGGTGGTGGTGTTGAAATGCGACTCTGGAGATATCATTTCCCATATCCAACTCCCTGATCGAGTTGAAGCTTCTGCTTGTCTCTCCAGCGATCACTCTTCCTATTATATAGGTTGGTTTGCCTCCTTCACCATTGTTCAATTCGTACTAAGCTAAGTCATAACTAAAGTAGTAAACGACTGACAATGGCCGAATGTTCATTTGCCAGATTTCAGCACCCCAGCACTCTCCATAAATAATAATTATTATCAATAACAATTATTGATCATCTAATGTATTTGATGGTGTATCTTATAGGTTGCTATGATGGTAATATCTATCAGATCTGTTGCACCGACAGCAAAATTGTCTGGAGCTTCCAAACTCAAGATCTTGTGAAAAGCACTTGTGTCCTCCATCTTGAAAAGCTTTTTGTTGGCTCTTACGATAAATACGTCTATGCTCTTTCCGAAGTAAGCTAAAATTTGTTTTTTCATCAACTAAACGATGGGGTATAAAGAAATTTATGTTATTTGAGTTGCTATTGCACGTAAACACTAGTTTCCATAACTATTGAAATCTGATTGATTTGAAACGTGGACTTTAAACGGCTCGAAGTTGTGACGTCACTCACCGTCGGCCATCTCACAAGTTTCAGGAAGAGTGGATACTGTAGCTGACCGTTTTCTGTCTCGTGCTCTGGTTCAGCGATTCGGTCATTATCCACAAGGTGCAAACTAATAAGGGTAAACTAATTATGATGGGATCAGCTTTTCTCCTTATTGTTCCTCACCTATCGGAGGTGCAAATGATGATAAGGCGTCTGGAGCATTACGTGGAGCTGTGGAGCCTCACAATAAACCCATCCAAGTCACAGATTGTTGCCTTCAGGCAGAATGGGGGAAGACTCTCAAGGAAGGAGAAATGGACTCTGGGTGGTCATCCTATTGCCTGTGTCAACTCCTATAAGTATTTGGGGATTGAGCTTACTTATAATCTGAAGCTTAAAAAGCTCTTCCAGGAGAAAAGTAAAGTGGCATGAGAAAAGTAAGACTCTTCACTGCAAACGACATCCCTACTGCTGCAAAGTTCTGGGTGCTGATGACTACCGTCAGATGCATGATTCACACTCCCCTAAGGATGACGATTCTCCTATCAGCTTAACCTGAACGTCAAAGGGCTTTTGCTTTTCCACAAATTTTTTTTTAAAGTACTTGAAGATGTTGAGTTTGGCCGGAATCCTCATGTGTCCAAAATATTGCATCTTTCTCGTCGCCATTGTTTCAATAATTTCAGTGTTTTCCTCCTATTCTTTTTAAAACGTCTATGTCATTTTAAAACATTGTCAGTCCAAGGGATGTTCACCATCGATCATTCCGCCCAACTTCCTTATTGCAGTTTCTATATCGTTTTTCAGGGTGGTGCCTTATTGTGGAAACAACTCGTGGGCCCCGTCACAATACCAGTTTTACCATTTCAGTCAAGTATCATCGTTGGGACGTTGAGTAGTACGATTTGGAGGCTGAGCACAGACGATGGGAGTGTACTGAGCAAAACTGAAATTTCGTCGCCGTTATTTTCAAACCTGGCAATCACAACTCATCCCAGTCACCAGTGTTGTGTTCTGGTGTCCCCTGTTGAAGGGCCGATTCAGTGGAGGAACATCAACACGTTAAATGAGGTGAGGACATGTAACGAAAGGTGTTCAGTCCTTGGCTGGGCCTCTTGACAATACCTGCTTAGAGCTTTTCCCTCCATATCTCCTGGGACGATTGGAACTCAACTCCCACTCTGTTTCTTGAAGAGACAAATGATACTCGTATATTTCAAATCTACCTAATAATTAAATTCAATCTTTCTTACAGGTGGATCAAGTAACTATCAGAGGGCAAAAATTCGCTTCACCCGTCTTTCTAAACGATGGATCAACGATTATCACCTCAGACAAAACTATTCACCATCTACAGTTTCTTACGACAACATGGTCCTACGAATTCGAAAACAGGGTCGTCTCCACTCCATTCGTCGTAGAATCGAGGATTGTGGCCATAACTATTGACGGTGCTTTGCACATACTTGACAACAGAGGTGTTTTATTATGTACGTACAGTTTACCTGGTGAAGTGTTTTCGTCTCCAGTGATAGTTGGTTCCCGAGTGTTTGTTGGCTGTAGGGATAATAATTTTTACTGTTTGAACGTTTCCGCTTGATTTTACACTGTGGGCCACGACGTAGCACACACCGGTATTGAAGTTCCTGTCCTTTTTATTTTGTACCCTGTTGACAAATCGTTTTTATCGTTTAAGCAAGCAAGTAGCTACTATTGAAGTCAAGTGACATTGTTAAATTGGTGTTAACATTATTTATTTTTTGTATGCCAAGAATTAAACAGTACTACTCAAGGGTCGGTACTTAGTTCTTCTCCAGCAGCCTTTCTGTTCACACCTGTGGATTTTGTTCCAAAGTCACTGATACGAGAAACCAAATGCCTGATTGAAAATTTAGGCTTCATTTTGACATGGATATGCTTTACCGGTGGGGTTCATAACGCTGCCTAGGCCCCGGATCAGCTGAGTGGATCCTAAAGCTAATTTCTATGTTATTCACTCTATGAAGCTAATTTGGTATGCAGCCTCCTTAGGACTTACACTTTAAGCAGAATAGGCCCAGGATCAAATGAGGGGCTCCTAAAGCTAATTCCTATGCTATTCACAATATGGAACTGTAATTTGGTATGTGGCCTCCTTAGGACTTACACTTTACGCAGAATAGGCACCAGATCAGATGAGGGGCTCCTAAAGCTAATTTCTGTGCTATTCACACTAATTTCTGTGCTATTCACACTATTCACACATTTGGCATGTAGCCTCCTTAGGGCTTACACTTTAAGCAGAGTAGACCCAGGATCAGATGAGGGGCTCTTTAAGCTAATTTCCATGTTATTCACTCTATGAAGCTGTAATTTGGTGTGCAGCCTCCTTAGGACTTGAACTTCAAGCAGAACAGGTCCAGGATCAGATGAGGGGATCCTAAAGCTGATTCCTATGCTATTCCTTCTATGGAACTGTAATTTGGTATGGAGCCTCCTTAGGACTTACACTTTAAGCAGAATAGGCCCAGGATTAGCTAAATGGCCCCTAAAGCTAATTTCTCTGCTATTCACTCTATGAAGCTGTAATTTGGTGTGCAACCTTCTTAGGACTTAAGATCAGCTGTGTGGCTCCTACATCTTATTTAAGATGGAAATTCGTGTTTGAAAAATTTTAGACAAAAGCTTTATTTTCTTGGAAAATTCGCTCGAACTTGAGCACAGCACAGTTATGTAATATTGGAGTTAGAACGGCGATATGGATATAATGGAATGATCATTCCACAAAGACCAGTGTGCTGTTCACTTCATGAACGGTACAAGTACAACGAGTATTCAAAAGCTAAGGAGCCAAGACAGTATACAACAACAACACAGTGTTATCAGTGGCGTTGATAAGATTTGTTGATTTCATTTGTGTCACGCTCACTTCGAATTTGCTACTAGATTTCCTCTTTATTTTTCCTCAATCTGCAGTAACATTAGTGATTCGATACCGGAGCAGATTTCACGTTGACGAGTAAATTAGTGGATAACTGTGTAGGCGTTGCACGATAGCTCCCCTCCACTTCAAGACTTCAACTTCCTATACCCATCAGTTGTGCGCATCATAGCTTTCATTGTTCCGTGCGTCAATTCCTTTCAAGTGTTGAACGCCAGTGTTACATACTTGTTTCTATCGACATAGAGTTGGTATTCTACGTTTGAAGTGAATTTGATGCTTATCAAGTAGGTACCTACTCGCGATGGTCCCGTCTGTGGAAAGCGGGAATAATCGCGTTACGGAAAAAACCCAACTTCAAAATCAACTTCTTTCTGCCGTCAAAAATTGTCAGAAGAGATTCGGTGGACGTGCGGAGCTTGCGACTGAACTTGACCCGTGCGTTGCAAATCTCTGTTTGACGTTTGAGCAGGTCCTTTGTCATGGACTCAAATCTATCCAGAAGAAGCCCAACGCTTTCAGGTACTAGTGCACGTTGAATCATTATGTACCTATTACCTATACCAATGCGTCCATGCACAATAAGTTGCTTTATGAAGTATTATCGTAGCGTTAGATATGAACAAGGGGAAATCGCTCGTGATAGTGCCCCATGTGACCTACTTTCATACATGAGATAAGCCTGCTGGCCCAATCAAGTATGACACCAAGACGCTGCTATCTGTGTCTGCTTATTTCGAACTGTTAAATGTATTTAATGCTATTCAATTGAACTTATTCAACTCATATCGCCCTTCATTGAATGGGATTACTCAACTGATAAGGCTTCTGTATGGTAGGCATCATTTACAATGAGGTAGAATCACTATAGTACCACAACAGTATCCGTTTAAAGTCTTGACGTTTCTAAAAATGGAAGGAGGGTTTTCCTTAATTCGATATTCTGATTCTACCTGTCTTCAAACGTAAGTCAACTACTGGCTAATCTTCATGACTAGTGCGGTTGAACTGGGGCGAGCTAAAAAACGGAGATTCCCCATTGGTGGGGTATTGTAAAGTGGCCCACATGATACATACTTGATACTATGTCAGCTATGTTAAAATGTGTTGTCTGTGTGGGAAGAGAGAGAAGTATACGAATATATAGTAATAGTTGCAAATCTAATGGTAATGGTTGAATTAAAAATGAATACCTATACCTGTATGGTCAAGGCGAATCCATTCGACGGTCACCATGACCATGATCACACATGGCTCCTTATTATGAATGCTTTATAAGGAGTGTTGCACGGGTCCACATGCATTATCGCTCTCTCAGCTCATGCGAGTTCCTCCCATGGTCTCAAGAAGCTGTGTATCAAATTTCAGCTCCCTAGGGTGAACAGGATGGAAGTTAGAACCGGAATAGTGTTAAGAACCGTGGCCAAATTCTGTTGCCAGTGGTTCGCTTTGTTCGCGTGAGAAATTCCTGTAGATAGGTAGATGCATATGCATAATTACTGCCAAGGTACATATCTACCTAAATCTAAACATCACGTCGGAATGCTTGACAACGGAGAGAACTTATATGTAACGTCACTGAGTAAAGCCTCTTTCGCGATGTAGGAAGAGGGGAATGAGATATCCAATTACGACAGAAAATATCCCCGTAACTTGCTGATCACAATGGAGCAATCCCTATCAAAATCGTTTCAGCGGTTTTGTCGTCTATAGAGCAAAACCAAACAGACGAAATTATGGTTTGACTTAGAGTTTGTACATTTCAATAAATAGTGTTTATTGTGTGTGTTTTATTATGTGTGTTTTTCAGTCAGGTGACAGATTTGGTGATGGGAAGTGGCGAAAAATACACTCTGTGGGGCTCCATCCAGGGCCTTCTAACCAGTCATGAGAAGGAGCGCTATGAACTCCTCAGGCAGATATGGAACAACAGGGGGCGAGGGAGGGCTTGGTTGAGATCAGCGATCAACGAAAGGTCGCTGGAGCGGTACATGACGTCATTAATAGGTTCTCCCGGGCTGAAGAACTTCTACGAAGACTGGGCTTTCGTTGTTGATCCAGAGCTTAGCAGTATCTTACCGACTTCGGCTGCTGGTGAGTGTGAACTGTAGTTTTTCTCGCCTTAAAATGGATGTCACCATGACTTTTTCGCTCCTAAACCCGCTCATATTCTAAACAGAGACTAGACGAAGTCCTAGACCTGCCTTGAGGCTTGAGACCGTTTGTATTATCGTATTATTGTAAGGCTTTCTATTATCCACGCCAAGAATATCCACACCGAATTTCTAGTTGATCGGCTGCAGACCCGTCAAAGTGGCCAAAATTAGCCCAAATTTCAGTTTTTTGTTCCTCAAATTTTCTTGGTTGAGATAATGGGTTAAATATTTTAAAATGCACTGGCTAAAGTTTAAACGAAGCTTTGTGCAAAATTTCAAGTCATTCGGTGAAGGTGGAGAGGCTGTAGCCTTGGCTAACTGAATAAGGAGGAAAAGAACGGGTATGGACCATCCCAAGGATGATCCTTGAAACTTTCCATAAGTTATAAAACGTCATATACCCATCGATAAATTCAAATTGAATGGTGTAGTTTTCAGTTCAAATTTGAATACCTATAGAGCTCAGTTCAGGGAATTTCCTAAGACCAACTGAAGCTTTCTACGACCAGCCGTTCATTCACAATGAGGGCTCAAATGTTGAGCACATAAAAAGTCATCAACATGAGCGTGGCCCAGCTGATTCAAACAGCACATGGGCTTGAAGTATCGAGTTAATAATTAATTAGTTTAATTATGATTTAAAATAAAACAGAACCGTGATCCAGGAAGAAGGGTGATCTATACAGAAGATAATAAACCGTTTTCCTTGAATTTGCAGTGTTATGTACCTTCAAAAACCACATTTATTCGAAAACGGATTTTGCCGATTCGGAAGCCGGATACGACTGGTAAATTAGAGTCTAAAACTGCTCGCTCATTACGATCTCTGAGGAACTCACGAATTATCTCGTTCCCTGTTGAGCTGAGTGATTGCACACGTTTCTACTCGTTGGTTTCGGGGTTATTTCAAAAAATATTGGCTTACCAACTAATTGTACGTTCGTTTCTCACGTCCTGTTGGCCTTAACTCGGCTACTTCACTATGAAGAGGTAAAATGTTGTCCCTCAACATCTAAACTTCCACTTGCTATTAAGAGATTATTTGTATAAAATTGATTATTTGTATAAAATTGATCTTGGCGAATATATTTGAATAGCAGTGGGTCCAAAATTTGCAGCTAATCATTTTTGAATTGTTTGCTCTTCTGAATTATGAATATACTGTGAATTATATTTTGATCATAAATGACTCAAATGTGGAATGATCTGATTTCAGGTTTGTCTTCTATACTTTTCGCTCTGAGCATCGACCGCCCTGAGTTAAACCATGCTTCAAACAGTGACGACTTTAGTAAGAGCGCAATCAACGACACGGAAACAGTAATTGAGGAACCAGAACCTGGTAATATTTCTCAGGGAGCTTTTTGTTTTGCTTTAAAAATTTGAATTGAAAAATTCGGAGGTGTTGATTTACGACAATTCTTCTTGAACGATTACGTAGGTTCCCTGTAGAAAAATACGAATTAAAACTAAAAATGATGAACACATTTGTAGGGCTCATTGAAACAAACCAATTTTTATCTCTAATCTCCGCACCGAATTTCATTGCGTGATTTTGGACCCCTCGTTGTTATCTCTTCATGATACGATTTTTCATGATTAAAGACGATAGACACAGTGTGACCAGACAGTAGTTTGGTGGTTATAGTGGAGAGAATCAATCGATTGCGAGTGCTACTATTCAAGTGCAATTGAAATCCGTCGCTCTGATTTGTCAAAATATATTAAAAATATATTTTAAAATCTCTCTACTACTCTCCAACAAGGTGAGGATCGTGACTTCTCATTCTATTTATATCACTGTCATTCAAACCATTTTACCCTTTTACATTTTCTGTTGCCCCATAGGCCATCCCTTGATATTGTCTCCCCAAATTTCTTGTAACTTCATTTCGTAATTACCCTAGAAAAAGGTATCGAGGGAGAGCAGTACAGATAGTAACAGAGAGTAACACTCCTTTTTTCGTTCATTTCAAAGTCGAACCCGCCTTCTTGAAACGTTAACGATAACCGTTGTTAAGATTTTGGTGCTTGATGTCCATTTGACATTTTGAATGCAAAAAATGATTAGGTGGTTGTAGCAATTTCAATTGATATTTGAACAGCACTGTAGGTGCAGATAACTGTTCCATGAATATCAAAAGTACGTAACTAATTGTTAGAACGCCACCTCAATACATCATATTAAACATTTTTTTAGGTCTATTTGAGACTCATAAACTCAGTAAATTTGAAGTTGTAGCAAACCACCTGATTGGAGCTAGTTCTTAAAGAAAGGAGGCCAAGAGGTGCAATTGAAAATTCTGTACTCAGCTGATGACAGAATTACAAAAATGATTTGTTGTGAATCATTAAGAAGGAAATGTCAGTTGTAATGTCAAAGATAAATACATATTTTCTTGCTGATTACCCGCTTCTACGGACTCCGACATCTGTTTCAGGAATAAAGAAACAGGACATCAGAAAGAACAAGAGGCTCCCAAAAACCATCATATCATTTGGCGACGAGGACACATCTGAAAGCCCGACCAAAAGCAGTGGTTCTGATAACCACCGAATCCCCATAACGACAATCGTTCAAGTTGATGTAAGTCCCAAGTTGAGTTTGAGTTCAGTTCATCTACCACCTCAAATTGGGATATTGCATATCACGTAGTCATATTAGGAAAACGGAATGGTCGTTCATGGAGTTCGCATTACTCAAAATTATGAATATATTGCCCATAATCATGTTTTCAGACAGCAACAGTCGTCTGATTCATCTGTGGTTCTCTACCTGCAAATATTATGAATGATTTCTTATTGTCATAATTTCCGTTATTTGACTAACTTTGCCACACTCAAAACTTGTGGACGATTTCCTGAGTCACGACTGTTGACCTCATTGAACAACAAAACATACCAGTTACCTAACGAAGGTGAAGATTTGAGACCTCGTATTCAAATTTTGCACACTTTACAGGGGAGCGAAAAATTGTCCTTATTTCTTTATTATCCCGTCAATTTTCAAATTTCTTTCACCCCTACGTTTCACTTTTGAGCCGAAATACTTCAATAATCCACCAAATCAGCGTTAAAATCGGTAAAAACCAAGGAACTTACTACAAACCAAAATCTCGTTTTTGACAAAAATGGAGATAGGAGGTCTAAATTCTTTACCATCGATAAGGAGCAGTTAATTTCGTCAATCGCTCCTGCGCAGAAAATGGTTTCATGCTGACTGACGATCTTCATTTTTAAATCAGGAGGAAGATCATACGTTTGAAGTAGAATGCGCTGTAGAAGCCACAGGAGTACTATACCAGGACCTTTCAAATAGCGACAATGAGTCAAAAAATGGTAACGACTCACTGGCTCCAAACCCCACGTAAGCATTTTAATTTGTCAACATTTCGTTACCACACACTGTAAAGAGTCCAGTGAATTAGCGTATAAATGATTTTCCTTTCAACTTCGTTTCAGGGCTGGGCTAAGACTCATCTCCAATTCAGTGTTGGGTGACCTCATACCAGTATCAACCGGCGATGAAAATCACTCTTCGGAAGATTCGATCTCAGTGCCAAGTGTGTCAGAGGTGAAAATTCTTCAATTGTTCAGTTACCTAAGTTCCTAATTATGGGAATTGGCTTCCACATACTGGATTTGCCTTGATATTCGAATTGTCGCATATTTTCAGGAAGGCGAAACATCCAGTACAGGACTAGCTGGTGAACAAGCATCTCAATGCTGTACGTTACTTGCATTTTTGTAAAGAAACAGTGATACCCAGTAGGTCTGCATTATTTTCCACGTCGAAAGTTTGCTCGTGTTACTGATGTAACGTGTTTAGCTGTTACAGAAACCAATGAAGGCGATGCTTCTGACCGCAAAACATTGCTTGATAAATTGGAAAAAGCCCAAGAGACCAACTCTGTCCTAAGTTCGCAGGTGATTCAAACGAACATGGCGGCCAAGGTGACACAATCGAGGCTGGAGCAGAAAGTTCAGGATTTACAGAAGTAACTATAATATTTTCTCTAGCTTCAGAAATGTATTGCACTGTCGGTTACTCTTTGTTTATAGACTTTCGTTTTCTGTTCTAGGGAGAACGATTCGCTACAAGAGTCTCTTCGAAAGTACGTGAGTGCTGTACAGCTGCTGAAACAGGACGGCACGAATTTCGAGGGAGATGAGCTTTATCAACAAAAATTGGTGCAAGTAGGTGTTTGTAGTATTTTCATTGAAGTTTCAGTCTTGGAGAATTTGAGAAAGATGTTGTCATTGAAAGGTCCTCCAGGTTCTGGCCTCAGAAGCTACTCTTCTAGATGAGTGATTCTTTATTCCCTTCAGGTTGCAGAAATGCATGGAGAACTCATGGAGCTAAATGATCGCCTTCAACGGAACATGGTTTCCAAAGACATAATCATTAAAAGGCTGTATCTGGAACTTGAAGCTCTCCGTGGACCTCTCGGCCCGACTGAAATTGACGTCAGTACGCAGATAATCAGCTTGTGGGTTCCTTCAGTTTTTCTTTCCGGAGCTCAGAGACAACACCACGTTTACCAAGTGAGTTATTAAAGCAATAAACCAGGTTAACTCAGCACGGTTGTCTAGTAGGGCAACGTGTTTGGCTACGCTAACAGAATCCTGCATCTATATCAACATCTCCACACGGTGGGCTGGAAGGGACGACAGTTATGGAGAACATGTCAACAAAAACTGGAAAGGCGGCTGTATTCTTTGGTGATTTTAGAAGAAACCCCTGTTGAAATTGAAATCCTAGCTGCTCCTATGCGAAAGATATCCATATTTTTAATATTTCTGATAGGAACAAGTTGGGAATAATACTGGGTGATCCGCTCGTAGATGCACAACAAATTTTGTGTAAAACCACATCACAAATGGAGTGAAATGCCACCAACCTCTTATTTTTATCTAAATCCGTTCTCAAGATGTATGACTTTAAGGTTTTTCAGAAAAACCAAGTTTTTTCTCTTTCAAACTCAAATTTCTCCACTTTACTCCATTCAATTTTAACTTTTGACAACATTTTCGAAAGCAAAACATCAGTGTTAAATTTGCTATAAGATTAATGTACTTTGTTTATTGAAAAGTACCATCTAATGACTATGACATCAGCTCTAACAGACGAATTTGAAAAAGTAAAAATCCTGAAAATCTTTACTACGGTTGTACTCTTCCAAAAAAAATCTTGGAAACAGCTTTTCTACGGTATGGTCAACTTTGTGATGCACCTCCCCTTCGGGTTATACTATCACTCAATGACCTGAAACCCTCCCTCCCCTGGTTACGTCTCTGTGCCATGATGGTATAAATACGACGTTTATGGTTGATTTGAACTGTTACTACTCAAACTCTGAGCAGATTGACGAATCGATTTCTATAGTGTACTTATTATTAACTCATGACAGCTTTTGCATGTGTGCTTTTTTCTCTCTCAAGGAAGTATTTCTACTTTTTCTCGATCAATCCTTAATCGTCTGCTTTGATCATTGATATTTTCCTTCCTCCAGATTCACTTACGGATTGGCCCTGATGAGTGGAACGTATACCGGAGGTACTCTGAATTCTACGATTTACACCACGAATCAAAGAAACAATACCCCGTCATATCCGCCTTCCAGTTTCCTCCCAAGAAAACAATTGGAAACAAGGTACTAATGCATCAGTACAAGTCTTCACATTTGGAGTTTATAATAAATTCCACATTTATCAAAGATATTCACTTATTCGCTATAACAATGCTCTCTATATTAACATATCGAGGGTGAAGTGTCAACATGACATACCTCTTTTTTTGCCTAATTGAGTCGGAGGTGTTAGCGACGTTGTGATCGGTTGGCAACTTTAGTTTTAGCGTTTTAGCGACGAGTTGTAGCAGCACTAAGCCTTTCACAAACGTGATATCAACATGACACATCTCAGACGTTTCATGTGGTTAATTGCTACCTCTGCTGGTTAATTGCTGCAAAAACGAGAAATCAGTTTTTTGTATCCTGTAAAATCAGAGAAAATGAGTTAGGTCATGTCGCTACTTCACAACATCACCCTTTGAAAATGCACTATCTGTTTCGGCTCACCCTGTATAATATAAAGGGTTTAAAATGTTAAAAATAATTAACAAAAAGGGTGCTCTGAGACCTGGGTAATAGTTCATATCATCATCAAATATTACCCATATCTCAGAGCACCCTTTTTGTTAATTATTTTCAACACATCGCTGTGGAAAGGAAATGAAATGTTCCATCTTCAAGTGAATTTTGACGATCATTTTCATGAGGAGGAAAATGGTTAATGTGATATCGACGACATTGACAAATAATGTTATCTTAGTACGTTTTCTAGAGCCCTAAGATCGTTTTGTCATTTTCAGGATTCGAAATTCGTTGAAGACCGGCGCTTAAAACTCCAGCAGTACTTGAGACGTTTGGTAAACCATCTGGTTGCAAATGACCCGATACTTTCATCGTCTGCGTCCAAAGCTTCGCTGACAGCCAGCATACCGTTCTTTGCGTGAGTGTACAATCTTTTCATTTCAATAGGCCACATGTAACAAACATGTCCACTTCCTAGGAGTATCCATAATATTCGTACCGTTGTTTTTACCAGTGAGTCACGCGAGACCCCATCCAAGTCTTCGAGACCTCGACCACTCAGAGTCTTCAACAACTCGCACTCATATGGCGGATTATGATTCTCACCAACCAGATTCGAATAATCTACCAAGGTTACTAGCTCCATTACTACTGTACATTAGTTTATAATCATTTGATGTACATATATGTTTTTTACTTGTATATACCAATCAATATATTTTTATTATGCAAATTTACAGCCTTTCTGAAACCGTCGTCATTTCTAACTCGAATTAAATCGTAAAGTAATTGGAGTTGATAGTGTTGTTAAAACCTTCCTGGTGCGTTTCGGCTGTTTAGAAATCCGAAGAACGTTTATTGTAATGATCAAAATAGCTCCATTTCACATTTTGTGTTACCACTGTGTACCTATTTCTCTTGAATAACTTTGAAAGATGTTGTAAAGGCTCAGAATTACTTTGTTTGAAATTTAATTGGAAACAAAGTTCTATCCATCTACCTGATGTGCCTCTAGGAGCTCCTATCTTGTAGAAAGTGGTAGTATTGTGTTGTATTTACGATCAGTTTCAGCACCTTATCAGAACTACCAAATGATTCAAGAGATGTTCACATGGTCGCATATTATTCAATCGTTTTAATTATTACTCGTGCCATTTACATTTGTTGACTGTAGAGCTCATCAATCAATCTCAATTACAACAACCGATCTGAAATTGAAAAATCGGTTTTGGTTTTATTTCTGACTTCTAGATTACCTGAGGATGGGACTGTTGAAACATCAAGTATGTTTGGCTGAATCTTGCGTATGCCAAGGTCAGGGCTCGGTGCGACTTTGCCTTCCCTACTTAGGGGTTTTCAATTTCAAGTCCACCAACTCCCTAAACCCCTATACTCTGCTCACCAATCCAAATCCGCTGCTTATGTATAGGTAGTATAGGTACAGCACCAGTAGTTTTCATAAATTATACTGTGTGCCTGTGGGACTAATCACGTATGTTAAGAAGCTTCTCATTTCCCCATCAAACTTCACCTCTTAGCGTGGAGTTGACTACCTTACTATTTATTTATACATGACCAAACTGGAACATAACGATTATAACCCCACATAATTACATTACTAAGGTGTATTCTCAATGGGTTTGTCAACTGAAGTATTAGGTACCCATTAAAGGTTATACGAGCCGTCCTACGTCCATTTAATTGCTGTCAATGATGGCAGTGGGAAATTTTGAATGAACATGAAGCCATTTGACAATCATGTCAATTACGATACCAAGAATTTTAATTTATTCCATTGTCATATTGCCAAATCTGACAAATAACGTTGAGTTTCAAGTTACAACGATTTTGACTCTTTTGAATATCATGTACTCATATTTACGTTATTAAGAAACCTGGACTATTTGGAGTTGACATTAATTACTGACTGGTTTCGCTACCCAACTGGTTTATTTTTGATTAATCTACTTGTTTTATACTGAGAACATTGTGTTGGCCAGGAAAAATTTGCCAAACGACACTTACTGTAATTATTAGGTGGTACGTCTTGTTAGTCACCTGTCTATTCGGTTAACCAATAGAACTTATTAGATTAATGTATATTTAAATAAAATGGGTGTATCCATTCAATTTGTGTCTGCACCAAAAAGACAATCATTGGCTATGCATGTCCTTCTCACATGGATAAGTGCAAGCCTCCCTGTACTAAAATAATATCTTCTTATTGCATGACCCCAGTTCTGTTGACAACCACGTATTATGTCAGTTAGGGGTGTGATGTTCTAAGGAAAAACGTATACTATTCGATAGAGGATCCGAAAGTCCTGCTCAAGACCCTCAAGATTCGTAGAGTGGAGTCGTTAAGATAAAAGGTAGTGTGGAAAAACTCCTCCTCGCCAACAGGGGCGGGTCCTGACTTTGATTTCTGGAGAGGGGAAGGGGGGGGGCAGAGGCTCATAACCTAAGTTTTTTTAGCAATTTAATTATTTTTATTGTACGAGCGTATATAGAGCGTTAGCTGAATTTTTACCTAACTCCTGCTTGTACATCAGTAACGTAGAGAGGAAATCCAAAAGCAGGAGGGGGTCCAATGAGGGGTTACGGAAAGATTTTGACAAACGTGGTACTAAATAGAGGGTTTTAACTAATTTTAACACTTTTCATAATAGGAAAAAACTTCATTCTTCCAAAAAATTGTTTTTAAATTCATGATTTTTTTTCTCAATAGTTTGAGGGGTGTCCGGAAAATTAAGATATCTTGCCGAAAAGTTAGCGGTCATTGGGCTGCGCCCAGATCTCTTCGAAACTATAGCTGAATTTTGACTTGTGAGTGAGTGGGGGGGGGGGGGGGGGTGTCATGACCCCCTTGAATCCTCCACTACCCACAAGGAGAGGGGTACATAATAGTCCAACAAGAAGCTCAATAGACGATGAAATTGTATTGAAGTATCCACCTTTAACAGCTTCGAAATTACTCGAGTGTTGTGGTGCCTCCAACAGAAATGGTCTTATGCTGCTGATCTGTAACCAGGGATATTGGTGCGATTTTCAAGTATTTTCCAGGACCAGTTCTGATCTCGATAATAATATATCGATCATATTATGATTCTTAACATTCAAAGATCTTTGTGGCTCCATTAATCGACGTTGTTTCAACTAACTGGAACTGTAGCAATTTCCATGAAGATTTTTGTAAGGTTCCTTGCAGCTAAAATCCCCCCTCCCATGTTAAGGGGTTCCTTACCCCTAATTTTTCTTAATTATCAGCTTGCAAATAGAACTTATAATTGGTAATCCAACATTGTTCAAGTTTTTGATGATGTGTGTGTATGAAACACTTTGTATTGTTTTTGTAATAATTATAGGCATTAGGCGAACTGATCAAAACTTGTAGGCACTAAGTACGAGTATATACCATAACACAATACTAAGTAACCACATACGTCGATTCATTTGAACTCCTGCAGAGTTTGAGTAGTTCGTCTCTACCGAATTCGAAATAAATCCATTCGTAACTACATGTGGATAACTATGAGGCTTTACGTTATCTCCAGTATTGTTAATGTTTTCCGATTTCATCCAGGTTACTATTACGTTATGCCTTTTTAGAATCACAAGGAATCGTTTCATATGTATTCCGAAATTGGAATATAATCGAAGTGATTCAATGAAGAAACGGCCGAAACATTACTGCCGCTGAACAGCAAAAGTATTAAATTGTATGCCTTCTTAGGATTATACTGCCGAAAAGAACTGAATGTATGTAAAAATGGCGCAGTTTACCTTACATAAATAGGCGATGCTTGTTATATTTGAAATTTGATCAATATGATCTTTATATTTTGCTGAATACATTTTCTTATTACTTACTCGTAGTTTATCTACCAATTTCACCTTCGTTTCCTTTTGTACGTGTTGAATAATATTAGGGTGATTCCACGAAAAACGTCAAATTTGACCTGACCGACCCAACGATATTTTTTGATAGATTTTTCCTATTTTTTCTCTCTTATTGTCTTAACATTGCCTTCCTTATGAGGTGCGCAAAGTGGGCACGCACAGTTATAATTACTTTATCAGATATTCATGTTTTAGTAAAACATGGTTCCAGGGGAGAGAGTTACTGTCCAGGGGAGAGAGAAAAACAGTACTTTTCAGTCAACATCCTCATTTATATTTTTTATGTAAACATACTTCAGTCTCATTTAACTAATGTTATTCACATATATATCACATCTTATCAAACTATTAGGAATTTTATGTGAACAGCCATAATTCCCAGTTGAAAAATTCAAAATACAAGAGTAAAACTCTGCAAATTCTTGACACAACGGTTCATTATCTTCTTTGTACAGATCACCCTTCTGTCTAGATCACTAGGTCTAAATGTCTAGATCCTAAATGTTAGATTAATTATTATTATCAATTATCACTAATTATTAACAATTTTATCAAGTACCTACTGAAAATTATTATAATTTATTGTTAGGTATTGATAATTCGTATTTATTATTAATAATAATTATTATTAATTATGATTAATTAATACGATATAATTCTGGGGTTTTTAATACTACGTCGGTAATAATTTTTCTATAAAAGAAGTACCTACCAACAAACATTCGAAATTACCTTCATTTCCGTAGCACGAAACGCACCTCAGAACAACAAACTCGACATCACTTAAGCCATATGATGTTCCAAAGAGCTTGTTAGTATGAAAATGGACCTGTATTTCAACAGTTTGATTCACGATCGGGTTGTGAGGCACAATCTTTGAGCCGTCATTGTGAACGAACGGCTGGTTGTACAAAGCTGCGGATGGTCTTAAAAAATTCTACGGAACAAACTCTACCTAAATATGAAATAAAAAACATACCGTTTGATGGGAATTTTTCGAGATATGGAATTTTCAAAATTTCAAAATTCGTTTTGAACCCCTTCCCCTTGACCTAGGGTTATGAAAAGTTTCGTGGATCATTGTGGGGCTGGTCCAAACCCAGAAACCAAATTTCGTAATTTTAACTCAACGCTAACTGGGCAAAGTGCCTCGGACGGCGGACGGCGGACGGCGGACGGCGTACGGCGGACGGCGTACGGCGGACGGACGGATTTTTTTTTATTCGATTTTCTGAATCTACGTATCTTGAAACGTAAACCAACAAATTTTGAGGGGGGGTTAAAAATTTTTTTTCTTTGGGCGATTCCAATGGTTCATTATCGAAGATAATAAACCAAAAAATGAAAACAGATGCCAATAAACTTAAAATGTAGCAACGTTATAGGTTGACATGGTGTTTCTCTAAAACATGAATTTAAAGCTAGGTCTCCTTGTTGGTTGACTTGAGAGTGACTAGGTAACAATTCAGAACATTAGGTAAGCTTACAAAATAGATACCTACATAAATTGGCGCTTGTTCACTGTAATTGATTTTTTTTTAGCATGAATATGCTTTAGCCGTGACCTAAGTAGCCAAAATGCTAACGAAAGTTTTTCATAACGAAATGTCGGACGACAACATGGATACCGATGATACGGAACTATGTACCTAACTGTTGCGATAATTTGTTGTGACGCGGTGATTAATTATGATTCAGATTGGCGACAATTCCTCGTTTCCAAGATTCAATTTGTTGAATAATTACTGGATGAAGTATTGAAAACAAATTTGCAGCCTCACATAATGATACCCACATTTTGGGTCAGAGAAACAGCGAGGAGCACATCATGAGGCTAAAGCATATTCATGGTTTGTAATTTTAGCCAAGGGCTCTAGGTAGTACTCAGGCGAGGCGGGCAGCGCCGAGTTTTTGAATTATCTTTTAGGTCATTCATCTTCATGATTTTACTAACTTTCAATCGAGGAGACTCCGCCAACACTGCGATCTTTTTTCTGTACAATCGCTTCCTCAGTGTTTCATTTCTTCGTTTCGAACATTCGTTCTCCTGTCTCAGTTTTTTATTTGCGTACGTTAACCTTGATCTGCCCCTCTTTACTTTACGCCTTCCTGATTTTTTCCGTTTGATGGACAACGTTGAGGGCTGTGAGCTTGAACATGTGGCTGGTGGCGTGGATGGGATGGGCATGGTGTTTGAATGACCAATGTTCGGACTGCCTCCTCCTGAACTTGTTTTCTCCCTTACCTTCTTCTTTTTGTATACTTTCTTTGCCTTTTCTCGTCATATCTTTCTGAAATACCTCTTCTCTCGTTCACTCATGTCACCTACTTTTTTTACTTGCTTCTTTTCTAGCTTCTTCTTGTATTTCTCCCTGTCCTTTTCTTTCTGAATCGCTCTCAGCACAGGATCACTCACTATCTTCTCTAATCTCAAACGTTCAGCTACTCTTTTCATTCTTAGCTCTTCTTCTCGACTTTGCTTCTTTCTCTCCATTTCGTCTAACCTAAAAGAAAAGAAGAAATCTCTATCGAAACTATCTCTCTCTCCCTCTCAATTTTCAACGTAAATAGTGTACCTACATACATAACTAAGTGTATCTACGCTAAATATATATTTCAATGGTGTAACAAGTATCTGCACACTTCTTTACAACAGAAGGAAAGCTGAATTTGGTTTCAACTGATGACAGAGTGAATGAATAATACCAACCCTAGGGGGGCTCGTTAAAAGTCAAACTTTATTTTATAAAAACAATTTGCAAAAATGATGCTGATTTTTTTCTACATGCTGATCTGCTAGTAGGACCTATGGTTATGAATTGCTTACTAAAAATATGTCAAACAGATTAGAGAAACCAATAATGAATTTAAAATTCTCTCTACCCTGGGCTGTACCTCTCTCTCCTGGTCCTTCAACTTTCAAGAAAGGCCAGGGTAGAGAGAACCAGGGTAGAGATAAATTAAAGCAAAAACTTGAAAAAGTGAAAGAAAACAAGTGAAAGAAAACATGGTGTTTGGGGATCTTGTTTCTACCATACACATCATCCAAATGCTAATGAAAGTTATAAGATAAGACTTACCACCGTTCAATGGTGAATGCCAGGGAAGAGAGGTTGAATAAAACCGGAACCCACTTTTCACAACAACTCGCATCCAACACGCGGACTAAACTGAAGTATCACAAGTTAAGGTTAGGCAGAATCATTTGGCGGCTTCTTGCAGTACTGCCACACAGTGTTGGAAACAAAAAAAAACCTTTTTTCAGTGATTTGAAGGAAGGTTTGAAAATGGCCAGGGTAGAGAGAGTATACCCATGGGACATTGATTTATTGTGCTGTAACTCCCAACCAGGAAATCTTTAAGAAAAAATGAACCTGTTGGTGTGAAACCTGATCAGATTTGAATTGAATAAATATTTTTCCCCAGCTTGAAAACACAAGGGAAACACAAAAAAACATTGGTGAAGTGGTAACATTATAGAGTGGGACAGCCAGGGGAGAGAGGTTTTTGATGTTTGATTACTGATTACTGATCACTGATTCAGAAAAACTTTTTTTGGTACTAGGGGAGATGTACCAAAGAGAGAACTGTACACACATTTTTTCCCCCATCCCATTATACCAAACAGAATGCCCTAGAACAGTTTGGGACAAGAATATGACGTCTTTCGTGGAATCACCCATTAGCCATTACTTCATTATAACAAGATGATTTGTGATGAGCAAGTTTGGGGGTATATTACATCCTAATAATTAATTAAGATGTAATATACCCCCAAACTGTTAATCTTAATAATAATTTGATGACATTTACACAAGTCACTTGTGACAAGTGACTTTATGAAGACACACTCGTGTACATTCAATCAAGATCCGTGGAGTCAGGTTTGGGCGGGTTTTGAGAAATAGCAATATGGCTCACTTCATTCGGCCATTTTCGGTAGAAAAGTACCCTCTTGTGCTCTAGAGGTGATTGGATCTACTAATGTAGAGGCGAGGAGAATAATTCTAACGAGATGATTTGTAATGAGCAAGTCTGGGGGTACCTACGTTACATCTTAATAATACAAACATGCTCATTACAAAATTTAATTTAATTTATTTAATACTCTTTTTAGAATTATTCTCCTCGCCTCTACAGCCGAATAGAGTGTGCCAATTGCCAAAACCCGCACAAAACTGACTCCAAGGATCTTGATGAAATTTACACGAGTCTCTTCATAAAATCACTCGTGTAAATTTCATCAAAATTCTTCGAGCCATAAACTATTCAAGTTGAATGTACTAGTGGATTTTCATTGATTTACAAGTGTTCTGAATCCAACTGTGAGGTTGAACAAAAAATGCAGTTTAGGCTTCAGCTAGCAATATTTACACACTATTACAGAAAACCACTCTCTGAGGGTGCGTACCATAAAACCAGCGTGACCGAAGGTAAGGAAAGTTTGTGATGTTTTGGTATTCATTTTTATTAAAAATGTACTATAATTTACAGTTCATAATAAATATTTCCCAAATCATCTCAAAAGAGATCTATTCAACATTGATAAATAATTACGTACAATTTTATTTTATTTACAAGAGTTCTCAGTTACATTTTTTGATTTTCACCAATTTTTGAACAGGAACTTCCCAACAGAAAAACAACTCACCACCAAATAGAAATAAAAAATTATTTTACAGTACATCAATTAGGTACCTATTAGCGTAGTAAAGAATGCATGTTTTAAAATTACACATTAAACATCTTATGTCCAATAAATCACATTAAATAGGTTCATTTATATTATTTTTTACAATCATCTTACCATTATTAGTTTGAATTTTTTTTTTTTTTTTGGTAATGAAATATCTACAATATCCGATTGTTTAAAATAGGTACAGGTAGGTTATAGTACAGAGGACCATTTTGAGCAAAATACGAAACAAACATTACTTTTCGAACTAAACAACGACTAGTTCAAATGGGGTTTTCGTAGCTAGTTGAAAAATATCGCATTAAATTCAATATTTCAGAAGACACATCAACATTAAGTACTTTCTAACAACCTTTTTCGATTGTGAATGGACCGCCAAGACTAGCCACTTGAATTGTCATTCTCAATAAATAACTGTTTTGCGGTCCAATTTTTAGCGGATCATTCACATTGCGCTATTTTGGTTACCGAGAGGAACATCGCTTCAAAATCAACAAGAAGTGGGTCAACAATGAATTAATAATTATTATAAGTCAGGTTTAGGTTCTCTCCAATATTTTATGCTTGTGCAAGTTGATTTTAGTTCCATCTTAATTTTTACAGTGACACAAGGGAACGTTCGAGATCACAATTCAAAGTTAGTTCCGGAATGGGACAAGTTATTCTGAGGGTTGTTGGACGATTGTTTAGTGCCACACTGTTTTTCACACATTTTATAGGGTTATCTACGGACAAAAGCGATCTGTACCCACCACGGTAATACCATTAGCACCACGCCAAAATTTGGGTTTTAGTGCACTTTTGGAACAAAATGCCTGAGCCGACATACGTAATTCCCACTGGGTGCACGTAATTCGTTTCGCGTATCTGTAGGTGCACTAAAACGAAAATGACCAAAAAAGCAGATTGGCGTGGCGGTAACAATAATACACTGGAGTGAATGGAGCAACAGAAGAACATTACAGTGCGAAAGGTTGTTTGAGGATGTGGCTCTAGTGCAGGAAACTGTAACAGGTTCTTTGTGTGGCCTCGAATGTAAACGTTCGTTCATCCGTAGATGTTAACACATTCAATGCTGAACAGAAAAATCGAACATCAAGTACTGAGTGACACCTTTTTCAAAACAACAAATCATTCATACACGCTCTTTTATTGCAATTTTAGTGCCAAAAATAGTTTGTACCAAAACATTTATGTTTGTAGCGGTTTTATACAGCTGTCTCAAGAGTTGAGACAGCAGTTTCCGCTCCCCACTGTGCGTCTCAAGTGTTGAGACACTCCCAAAATGTAATAAAAACCCAATTTCTTACCGCTAATTTATTCTTTTATAAAGAAGAAACACATGGGAGTGACAATTTCTAAGAGAAAAAACACTTAACAATAGCGTGAAATTCAGTGGGGCACAGGAGCAAAGGATAATGTTAACACGACCCTGTGGACCAAACTGTAGGGAAAGACACGAAACGGAGCTCAACCATCTTGCACAGTGACCCCTCCACAACCACCGCTGGAAGGGCCGTCCTAGCAAGAAGGTGTGTCTCAAGTGTTGAGACACTCGTGAGGATCGATGAACCCGCTTGTCTCAACAGTTGAGACATCACCATTGAATGTGTTAATTTTTCAAAAATCTGTCCGTTAGGAATCTTGCCCACAACCCAATTACAAACATCTGAGAGGGACTTTCACAAAATTGAGTCGTTGGTGAATGTAATTATCCACAAGTGTAGCAGTGGTCTCAAACCACCCGTACAAACTTGGCGGTTTCATAAGAAACGAATATACCGTGCGTTTCTGACTAAACAAAGTATGGTATATACTTGATCTTTGTAAACCTTTAAGATTGAGCGGATAGTCTACAGGGCCATCTTGTCTATTTGTGAGTGGTCCGTCCTCAAGTTTCCCCGCTAGTATGAGTTCTCCAAAATATAAAAATAAACGGTAGGCACCAGTCTGACAAAGAGAAGAGAAAATAGCAACAATTTGAAAGTGAGACAGTTGTCCTGTATATATCGTATCTTTCTAGGGGAAAATATTGGTTGTTCAAACATGAATGCAGTACATCGAGTCAAACCTGTAGTAGGTACAAACAAACGTTTTGCATGGAATACGATTTTTGATATTAACGTTAATAAATAGCAATAAAGAGGTTCACTGAGTAATTGCAAATTCAGCACAGGTATAATTCTGATTAACCAGAGGTAGGTTGGTACCGTTCAGATGTTGACTACCATTCATAGTCTTAAGGTTCATTTCTGGACATGTTGAAATGAAACGGAGATTGACTCAGGGTCAGTGGAGGCTACTGGTAGGAGATAATACCATAATATTATGATAATGACCAAATCCCATCCAATTGGAAAAGTAAGTTGGCTGTTGACAGAAAACAGAATTTTACTATTTGAATCAACACGTGAAACAGAGCTGGGGGGAACGACCAACCTGACCAATCAAGCAACTGCTCGTGTCCCCCTCCCTTGCCTTATATTTCCTCATGATTTCAGCCTGACTATTTTTGGTTTTTTGTATTTTTGGTTATTCGGGTAAATGGCGGGCCTGTGAGATTGACCAATCAGAGAGCGCAAAACAGAGAACGAGAGGGGCAACAATAACTTGTTGCTCCACTGCCAGGGGTGCATTCTTCATCATTGTTATTGTTGGGTTTTATATTTGGTTCAACCGATTTTGAATGTAATTGGCATCATTGACAGCCTCACTTTAGTAGGTCTGGTTTTTCTTTCATCTGTTTGGAAGTCTGTGACCGGCTCTCTCTCATGATATTTTGTATATTGCGAAATTTGACTAATAAAATGTGCTCTTTGAAAGAAGTTTTCCGCGTATTTATTTGATTGCACCGATTTAAAACAGTTACCTTTCATCATCAGACCACAGATTCTGTTAGGTACCTCAAATCCTCCTTCTTCTGTTTTCCGACGGCCAAACTCAACTATTCCTATTTGACAGTGGAAGGTTCGTGATGTCCCTTACCGCCACCTCCTAAGTTTCAGCTAACATTGAAAATGAAAAATCGTCCAAATTCGTGTTGTAACGCCAAATATTACACAAAGATAGACTAGCTTTGCGGGTGTGAGGTGAGTAACAAATTATTTTGCTTCGTTTGCGTCCTTTGTTGTAATAATTGGAATGAGGTTGTGGTTAAAGATGGCATAAGTGACCGGCTCATTTGGCTAACAAAATCGAAAAACACGATTTGGCTGTCTCTCATAGCTCTCAGCTCCACGTTGGCTCTTGCTGGGCAGATATACATTTCAGCTTTTACAATAACATACATTTCTTGGGTTTTCTCCTCTAATGATTATTGCAGAATTTCGTTTTCCATTAGTGAACATTTGTCATGGCTCTCTATTTAGTCGCCAGTTTCAAAATTTTGGCTGACAAGAGCACCTTTCCCGTCCCCTTCGCGATAGCCGCCCTGATCTATAAGCATCCCCTTGAGTTTCGGGGCAGGAGCCGCCACTGCTTAGGGTATACAATACTTGGACACTAGTTGTAACAAAATGTTACTTTCCAGTTCGGTCGCCTGCAGAATGTTAATCTTTCACACGGAATATGTAGGTACCACATCATTTTCAAGGGGGAGGTTTCAAGTCGAACGAAACAACTAAATGGAACTGAGAGGTTGCCATTTGCTCGAACGCTTATCAAAGCGTAAGGACTTCCCTTCCTTTGGATTCTAAGGGCAATTAGAGACCTCCCATTTGAAAAATTGATTCTGAGGAACGCTCTTCCCTTAGAGGCAGTCGTTAGTTCCTTTGTGGTGGTTCGAGGGGCGGTACAGGTTGCCTTGACACTCGATACATGCTACGTGCAATACAACGGGTTCAAGAAACCCGAGGAAAATCCTCATAACGAGTCGAACTCCTGGTAAAGGCGAGCTTAACTCCAAATCAGCTGGATTACTTCGCTCCTCGACATTTCACCTTCCCATTATAAGGAATAAGTTGACAGACCATCATACAGCTGGTAATTTGTATGCATTGATTTGTGATCACAATTTTTAAGTTCTCATGATGACGATTTTAAGTGGTCGTAACTAATGTTTTTGTCACAATTTTAGTCAGTACATGTACCAATTTTTGAAATTTCTACTTTGGAAAATTATGTGGACATTGTCGCAGTACAAAGGAATATTCATTGACCCAAAAAACAATTCCTTCGGCTCTCTTGGTAGATTCGGAAGGAAAATTAGGCCTACAAAAATCGTATTCTACGCATTGTTAAATGAATTATTCACGATGCTATGGAATATTTCGACATTTTCGAATATTCAACTACAAATAATCACCAGGGACGCGAAAAAAACAGATTTCCGTCGTAACGATCTTGGCAATAGTTTCTGGGGTTATCGGGTTGTCAAGGGCGGAATGTTTCATTTTTTCAACACTCTATCACAGGTATCCTTCAACTTCTCTCTGCGTTTCAATTTATAATAAAGCTTGTAACTGCAACACTTTTTTTACTTCACACTTTACACTCACGCTTCCAACTACCTCGAGTCGACAGAGGCCGAGAATGCGAGCCTGAGGAGGAGGATGAAACTGTAGAAGAACCAACTGTAGCGAAGGAGGTCGCTGGGTGAACGGTCACACACTCCACTGGCTTCACCTGTCGATATACAAAGAACGATAAAATTAACCAAACGGAAGAATGTTAACTCTAGAAACACACCTTTATTGCCAAAATCTTCAATCTTTCTTGAAACATAATTTTTTCGGTTTTAGGCAATTCCTATATTATAATCTACTTTTCCGTAATCTGATCCGCAGCTAAATTTGAACGGGTGGTGGAGATGCAAATCAAGTTAATGGAGAAAATTTTCCCTACATCACAAACCCTCCTAGATTCTGGAAGAGAGAAATTCAAAATCAGTAAGCTAATGTTGAGTACCTTCAACATGCAGATCCATAGGTACATGGATATGTCTAATTTTCTCCCTGTAAAATATGATTTCGTGTCTTAAGTAATTTTTGTCTCCAAATTCTGTGTTTATTAAAGAGAATAAAATAACAACTGGGCAATAATATATGGCCCATCTAGCTAGGTTCACTTAGATACATAAATCTCATGTTAATGGAGAGGCAGCTCATCAGGTGACCTAATTACAATATAACGATTTTCTTTTCACCCTTTTGAAGGATGGAAAGAAAATCGTTCTATTTCTGTACATATTTTCTCTTTGTACAATCGAAGCGTTATTGGGATAATATTATACGCTTGAGCTATCAATAGCAACGTTTCAATATTACTTGTTATGGAAAGGGTCTACACGAAATATGTTTTACTTTTTAATGAGGACACATTGAAAAAGGTTATTCGCCTCTTTTGATGTATTTTTTCGCATATAACGAGCCTTAAGTACGGAATTTACTATTTTCGTTCCTTTTTCGTTAATGAGGAGCTGTGATACTTTCTGTATTAACTCACCTTCAGGGGGCTCGTGAGGTGGAGATACTCCCAGGACGTGCGCTAGGGTCGGCGTGTCCTCTTGGAGGATGATCGCCGTCGATTGACGGTACAAGTTGAACTGACTGGCGAGGCAGCTGAGCTGAAGACGCCCTTCCGGAAAGATCATTGGGACCGCCGTCGTCACCAGAGCCAACAGGGCGGTCTCCAGGCCGTTACCCTCGCTCTTAATGAAGAGGGTGTGAGAAGTGAAATCGTTGTTTCCCACCTGTAACGGTAAGAATATGATTTCAACTCAACGTGATAGGTTTAAATTAATATAAAGACAGGACCTCAAAGTGACCTGGGGAAAGCTGGAAATCGTTTGAGATCTGAGTAATCTTAGTTAGTACCCCTCCAGGAGTATACAGGGTGTTCGCCACTTGGTGTAAAAGAAGAAAATGGGTAAAACTAGACTTAAAATGTAGTGGAACGCCGCCAACCGCCCCTTTCTATCTCAATCCGTTCCCAAGATATGATTTTTTTATGGTTTTATTTTTCCCAGAAAACCACGTTTTTTGCCATAAAAACCCACGTTTCTTCACTTTGAAACAACTTTTTTCTACTTCAGACCACATTTTCGGATTCAGCGTTATTTTCTACATACGCCTCATGCACATTCGTGATAAAAAACGAACTCCTAAGGACCGCAATGACAGTTCAATCATTGACAATTTAAAAAAAATTAAATTGTTGAAAATACTTGTACGTTAACTGCATTTCCAAAAAACGTGCTGGAAGCTGGCAAATCTGATGAAAACTTGCATATTTAATCAGCTTTCTAATGGTATTGTCTACTTGGAGATTCCTTGTCGATTTCATGGAGAAATTCAAGTTAGAATGCGGAAAAACAGTAGGTACCTACAAAAACACGAGTACCTACCAGAAAATTAACAAACGGATTCTCAATTTTTTTGAGTTTGCCGTTGAAGTGATATGATTCAGATTGATAATTTCAATGATATCAGAACTTTTGGTGTCCCAAGAACTTTTTGGATGCCCTAACTTCGATGCCCTAATTTCTTCGCTAACTGAATTGTTTGAATAGATTGAATTAGCTGAATTAAATTGATACTAATAAGTGGAGGTCGGATGCGTATGTAATTACATATCCATTTCCAAGCAATATCTTGATGTTTTTCAACAAAAACCGTTCGTTTTCACACTTTTTAGACATCTCGAGCCCACTTTTATTTCAAAAATTCTTAAATATTTCGCCCATAATCACACATTTCCACATATTCCATTCCCTAAAGTAAATATTTTCCATTTGAGGATGTCCCTATTACAAGAGGCATGATTTATACTGAAAAGATCGAAGTGTAGAGCGACCGATGTGCCAGGATGATTACGAGAAATCATTGGGTAGGTACCTACCTAGAGTGGGAGGGAATATGGTTCACATGTTCATTTTGACTTATGCTTTGATCGACTCGATGAGTTCGTTCATGTTTGAAGCACTCAACACATTGCCACTGCAGCTCATAAAATCAATAAAATTAAGAAACAACAGAGTTCTTCCCGTCAAATATTCGTGACGGCCCCCTCATCAAGCAAGACTTCCTTCACTACAGACCTCTCGTTATGACTTCCACAATTGCGTAGAATCTACGCAATTGTGGAAGTCATAACGAAAGGTCTGTACTGAAGGAAGTCTCTGAAGGAAAGCATCTGATGCTATTTTATGAAACAAAGCACAAGCTACGCGGAGTTCAAATTGGATTTACACGCAGGATGTTGGACAAAAGTAACTGCCAACCTACTCAACCGAAGAACCTCAGAAATTTAATACAGACAGACCGCGTATTTACCAAGCTTTTATTCGTAGAAGGACCTTCTGAGAGGCTCATCCTTTTGGGATTTTTTTCTGTTGTGAAAGGCAAGGAGAAACTTAGCTTTGAACCTCAATGCTACGCTCACTAGATGTCCGCTATTAAAATACTGGAAATACGACCAAAGTGGTTTGGGCTCATCAAAAATGGAAAAGTTTTTTGTACACCACTGAAATACCGACTCGAAATATTAAGTATATTGGTTTGTCAATGCAAGCCCACAAAACTACATACCTAATTCCTAGATTCTCATGGAATGAAAGGAATTTACGTTGCGGCTACTGAGTTCGTGCACTAAACCGCAACCAATTATTAACGAAGCTGTCAAAGCGGCCGGAAAGTGTAATTTATTATTTATTTCGGGGGCTTTAAGTGTCGTTTTGGCCGAGATAATATTTCCTCCTTCAACAGTTCGTCCATTATCGGCTTCAATTTGAATGAACCTGTCAGTACGAAATGCACGCTTGTTATATTTTATTCATTTGTATTGTTTCATATTTACCAAGAGGTGGTATTCAAACGTTGGAAAGGTCCTGCAAAGTAAGGATGAAGATGAAAGTTATTTGAAAACCTAACAAAAAGCCTGGTACAACAAAGTTAGATGAAATGCCGACTTTCTTCAAACTTAGATTGATACCTAGCGTTAAGAGGGTGTGTTTGTCATAAGTTGTTCATTTTCCAGACAGAGATCGTCCAAAATTGTGTATAGTTCAAGAATTAGACATTTGATTATCACAGTGTTCTGCCGCACAGAAGACACCTACTCTTCACTTTTCTCATGACGTCATCAACCTCGATCCATGCTATCCATGCCACCTCTATCCATGTCGCCCCTTTCCTATTTTAATAATTCTTGATAATTTAATTACTATTCTATTCATAAATAAAGTTCGGTATTCAGGCCCATTCTGACTTTTCCATATCCGAGCAGCGAGGGGTTTACTTTTCGAAGGGAAACTATTAACCTACTTCTATTAAAGAGTGTGTTGTGAGCCCTGCGCGGCCAAAAGAAAACCTCCCTGAGCTTTGTAAAATCTGAGGTGAATTCGTATTCTTTGTTCTGGCGACATTCTTGCTCCGATCGTTCTGTAATTATTCTTGTGATCATTAAATTTAATCTTGCATCAAAATCGTGCGATTTATTCTTGTGCCCGGTAAAACACACAGCATATTAGGTACATTCAATTATCTATTAATCCTAGATACCGATATTGTACCATACCCATGTAATACCTACTACCAAATTAAATACATACGTTTTAGTATTCGGTTTGAAGTGATCAAAATTGTATAACTTCAAACTGAATACTAAAACGTATGACATACGTTTTAGTACATTGTATTTAATGTGATGTCGACCATTCAACTCTGTTGACCATAGCAACCTTTACTAAGGGGACAAAAATGGAAGACCGATATACATATCGCACCCTTGCGAGAATAGTGTTACAACTCAAAATTGGGCGTTTTTGCGTATTTGGTATCAATGGATTCAGAAAAACAAGCTCTATCCATCCCAAAGAACCGTTTCAAGTTAAGTGTCTCCAGTAGCCGCCAGGGTGCAGTTGAAACGCTGTTGACGTCTCACCTCGCTTCCCCCACCTTTCGTCGTTACAGTCATAACTTCAGTTGTGACTGAGCTGCCATAAAGTGTGCGTGCTTATTTCGTTTTACATCTGTTATATTTTGAGTTGACACAGTGTTCACGACCAAAGTGACAATTTTAAAGTGTATCAATTTGAGTTGACACATTATTGAAGATTGAAGGAGCGAGTTTTCTGTTGGGTAAGTCAAAATGTGACATTAATCACGATTGGAAAAATGAATTTCAACTCACGAGCTGCGAAAATCATTGCCCTTCTTCCGCCAACTGATACTGATGAAGAGTCAGTTACAAGCTATTCTATAAAATCTCTGGCCTCCTTTGAACTCACAGGGCAAGCAGAGGAACCCCTATCATCAAGTCCTCTCATAGGAAAAGGTGAAAATCTCATACAGGAGCTGCATGATTTGTCACAATGCCGTGAAGGATTGGAAGTTCTCCCGTCAAATCCAGCTTTCCCACTTGTTTGTGAAGAAGGTCGCATCCAACCACTTACCTACCTTTGGTTAAAAAGAATACTGTGGTTCCTCTGCATTGGGACCAGAGCTCGTTGAAGGGGAATATAAAGTAGTATACACTGAGCCCAATCACAGTGCTGATGAAGAAATCGTACATGAAATAATAACCAATAACACTGAAAATACAGGCTTTGACTCGTTGGAGGGGACTTCAACATCATCGTATTCAGTGATAGTCGACAATGAAAACCCAACCTTGCTTCGTATCAAAAAGACTAACCATGGAATCGTTCCATCAAGTACCAGAGGGGAAGATCAGAATAATGACGATGACCAAAACTTCAGTCCCAACCATGAACTTCGTGCTGAAAGTTCAGACTCAAGTTCTTCATTCCTGGGGACTTTCCCTCTGGTGGACGAACACTCAGCTTCCCCTGAAAATCATGCTGACGGAAATGAAGATCATGCTGACGGAAATGAAGATAACAAGAAGAAAGGGAAAAAGCGGGCTCATAACTCAGAGGATTGGATAAAGAAGAAATTGAAATCACTCCGAAACAGAGGTCAGGAATACGTGACTTACAAAACAAAAACTGCAATCAGTGCCAAAAAAATTCGACCGCCCTGTGAAATAAAATGCCGCCTAAAATGCCCTACAAAAATAAGCGAAGAAGCTCGTCAACAATTATTTTCTGGCTGTTGGAGTTTGGCTCATCTTCAGCGCCAAAGAGAATACATAGCAGCTCACACCGACCAAATCAAACCAAAATATCGGTACTCATGCACTCAAAATTTTCGAGAATTAAACAGAGCCGAATAAACTATGATATAATAAAATGAATAAACGAAAATAAACGAATTTTTCACGTTTTACACTTGCAGTTATAACTATGTATGTTTCACCCAGTCATCAGGTACGAGTGGATTTAAAAGAAAGTTTCAATTCAAAATGAAGTGATCACAGTGCAGTAATGATCACAGCATCTAGATCATCAAGAGTGGCTCTATCTCAAAACATTTTCAGCAAAACAGTAACAACTCAAAATATTACAGAGACTTATGCAAGGATGAGTCAGGAATACAGTTGTAACTCGGAAAGTGAACATTTTATTACGATTATAAACAGATTTACAGTGAGGGACAACAAAAAAAGGTTCAAACCTGGTTTTTAATAGCTATGTGATACTATGGAATGAATTTAGGCTCAAAACAACAAGATTTGAAGGCGGGATCAGTTTTTCGCGTTTCCTGAAAAAAGAGGATTTTTGAGTTGTAACACTATTCTCGCAAGGGTGCGATATACCCAGCCTCCGCGTGGGGGATTCTGTGAAACACACTTTAGGGTAATCCACTCAGTTGCCTTCCCACATTATTGATTTATTTCAGTAATAAACCTTTGGATACCTAATTAGTAATAAACCTATCATTAGGGTGCGTAGTCTGGATTCAATTTGCCCTGGGCCTATATCTTGGAACTAAACTCCTTCCTAAAACACACTTTTTACTGTCACAAACAATGCTAAAATTCTGATATTTTTCGAACCACATAAAATGTATGGTTCACAACAATGTTTAGGCTAAGAAGTAGTAATATGTAATATATAGCTTTTTAAAAAACTTGGATATTTGACTAGGTACCAAGACCTTATTTTGATTGAAAGCTCTTCTTGTTCTATTCAACACGAGCCAACATTGAATTCCATCTACGTTAGGTATGCTAAAGAAATCGATAACAACTAATGTTTTTGACTCTCCTGAAGAGTTTATTTATTTATCTATAATAAATAAATAAACTCTTCAGGAGAGTCAAAACTCTTCAGGAGAGTTGAGAAAAGTCAGATGTCCTATGCGAGGAGTTCTTAAGCGACGATATACAATTATGCCATTTCCAAGATAAGGACCGAAAAGGGTTGTATAAACAATCAAGTGTCAACTTTGCACGCGCTTTACTATGTTTCCCCTTTTCTCGATTCAATTTGAGAGAAAAATAGTCTTTCCCATCTCACACTTTTCCTTATCTTGGCAGAAACAAGAGGGGAAAAAAATAAAAGGGTCGAAAGGTCAGCTTTTCACAGAAAGAAGGGTGACGAAACGACCGAGAATGTGCTATCTGCAATTCAAATCGACACCCTCCGAGGCAGCTTCTGAGTTGTTGCACAAGAAAGTGTCCATAGAATACAGCTGTTATTCACCCTCTTTATTCGTCCGGAGAAATCTCAGGGACCGTTTGCATGCAATGAGACAAACGGTGATGACAGGGTATTTGTCGTGACCGGAACCGCCGATTCGTGCTTTCCAAATCCTGAATAGAACGAGCGATTTTCAAGGAGCACTAATTTGCGCTCAACTTGAACTCAGTGGATTTTAGAAGTGACTCTTAATCTTTCACTGCAAAAGAATATCGTATAAGGAAACTGGGGAAAGTCATATCATGAGCCGAAATAACTTGCAAAATTCAATAATTTGGCGCAAATATCGAGCAAAATCTTGAGCAACATTTTTGCCAGTGTGAGGACCCATTCATTTGCTGCCTGACAAAAGGAGGAAACAGTCGTATTTTGCCATAGCGCCAAATTTGGCCACGTGGGTACTACAAGGCTTTGCCAGTCTAGCCGCATAGTCCACAGTTACTACTGGGCAACCATAATATTGTCAAATATGTGCAGTAAGATGTCACAAAAGTTGTTAAAGAATGAGGTAGATCACTGCGCCTAAGGTCGACCCCTGCCTGCATAACCTACTGCTCCCATTTGTCTTCTTTGGCATTAACATCAGAATACGGTGCCACATCTTGATGTTACCCTTTCTCAAGGGGTTGTGGTAGAAGAGGTACAATTTGAACGTAGAACGACAATGGAGCTGGTCAAACAAATGTTTTGAAATAACAAAGTCTGAATTTTTCTCTGGGTACCAATTTCTTAATTTCAGGAGCACAATTGTTTTTTTTATTCTTCTCTACACTACATTAACTAAGGAAAATTCCTCTTAAGGTTTTTTCCAACTTGAGGACAAATCCTACGGAAAAGGGTATGGGAGGGTTGAATAAGGAGGTAGGCAATTAATTATTATTCCCTCAGAAATAATTTCCGCCCGAGAAGGCTTTTTTCCTCCCTTGACCGTGGGACTTGAATAATCAGAAATCTCCGTAATAGCTCCCTCGAAAGTAGATGGGATACCGCCAGCCAGAGGGATAAAGGAACCTAGGGATATCCTGACGAATATAGAGGCAGAAAGAACCGTATTTACATAATTGAGGTTGACTACTGTTTTTCTTATCCCCGAACCAAGACCAACAGCAAAGTTCCCAGAACTTCTCCTCTTTCCCGTTTTCTAACAATACAGCTCGGAGCTCGGTTGGTCGACCTTGCTATCCCGTTTTCTTCCTCCGGATGACAAAGTATCGCCAAGTTTACAGTTTTATTTCTTTCAGACCGGAAAAGCCGCTTGGACTTGTTTCCTTGTGGATCTTTTTATACAGTTAGAACCCCCTCCCCGTTTTCACCTTCCTCTGAAACGTTAACATTAATGGGAAAACCTTGATTAGGGAACCTAATTATTAAAAAAACAAAAACCCACAGTTTCAATCAGAAACAGTCAGTCTATTTACCGTGAGTTTCATTTTGGTATTTCATTTGAGTTGTACGCAATTCCCTTTTTCTTCTTGCCATCGAAAAGGAATTAATAAACTCGTGCCATTAAATCGGAGACGAGAAAAAAAACCGGCTATAAAAGATCTTGTAAAAGGTTTGTCGTTTATGGAGTTGATAGATTCTCAATCTCAGGGGGTTTTCTTCTTGTGGCTTTGTGGAAGTGGAGCAGTTTTTCGGAGATATTGCTTATTATTTCCTACTACGACGATCCAGTTGTCTACACTAGAATACAAGCATTTCAAATGATGGATTTCGGTGCGTTTAATTGAATCGTACTCGTCTGCTCAAAACTCAACATAGATACAGTTGTTAAGAAACTTTTGTCAAATAATAAATATGTAATTTTTTGAATGAATGAAGCGAAAGGAGCGAACCAGCAGACCAAGGCGTTGGCTGGGGCTAAGGA
Source organism: Stenodema calcarata (assembly GCA_963920205.1). Classification (NCBI taxonomy): domain Eukaryota; kingdom Metazoa; phylum Arthropoda; class Insecta; order Hemiptera; family Miridae; genus Stenodema; species Stenodema calcarata. Next base: position 14,049,925 of record OY986058.1, on the reverse strand, counting down.
GAATGACATGGGGTTTTCTCGAAAGTTGGGGAAGGGGCCCTCACGAGCCATATATTCGGGAGATCCGTCATGCAGACTTTGTGGAGAGGAGGATGAAACTGCTCCACCACATCTCCTCTTCGAATTTCCAGCACTTACAGTACAGAATCTTCGGGTCGCTTGTACCAGAAGAGATTGTATCGGTAAACAACCTTGTAGGGGGAGTAACCAGTCTGCTAGAGGGAGTGGACTGGATCCAGAGCCTATAGGATGGTCTACAGGACAACGATCCGCACAATAAGGGTTCAGAGTGGCGGGTGGGGGAAGGACCCACCCTGAGTCCCTGACAAAAATCAAATCAAATCTTATCTACTGAAATGTGAAATGCAATGTTAGCATCATGTGTAATGAATGGAATTTGTATTTTTCGTAGGTGACGCCAAGAGGAAGAGCTGCCAAGGACAAAGACGTGATACGTGGAGATGCAGGTGTTTGACTCTTCAGATCAAATAGAAACTCCTGAGTGGCAATCTGAGCTACTCTTCCACCCCATTTGTATCAATGCTGGAAAAAGCTGAACGGATATTTTCCCTTCAAGACGCATGAGGCGATTACGCTAGCAGATCCCCGAAGAGTATCAGGCCCCATTACTCCCCAAATTAGAAGTTCAAGGAGTTGAGGAGAATCACGTTACAATCCTCATCAGCCAGAGCATATTCTGCATGATCAACGATCAAGGAGACTCACGAATTTCCGTAAATGATACAGACCACTAGGCCCCTGCCGAACTTCATGGAACCTTGTAGACCTGTAGATTCTGCCTCAACTACTTACTGTCTTACGAACGATAGAATTCTTTTGCAGAGCCCCTGAACCCACAGAGTCCGGCACTTTTCTCTATCGGAGAAGACAAGAGACATGTTACTATTAATATCCGAGAGGAATCGATAATAATTATAGTTATCTACTCTAAAACTCAATGTGGCCTATGATTTCAAATCAATTGGATATTGACGACCATTGAATTGATGTAGAAAACAAAACAAAGGCTTTGTAGGATCTAAAAAAATGAGACTTTAATAACTGTTGTAGCAATTTCATCGTTTACTAGAATATTGGGACAAATAGGTATGCTGTAGCAGGTGGAGCGAGTATGGGGCATTTTCAAGCGCTTACTTCAACGAACGGTGTTTGTCAAGGTACCACCACCCGACATTTTACCATTGAGATTAAGTAATAGAATAAGTTTGACTGGATATTCTTGATGGCCGCCGGTAGCCTCGTGGACAAGCGCGTCTGTCCGCGATGCGTAAGATCTTAGGTTGAATACCCGCTGGCGTGAAAGGATTTTTCACATACTTAGCCGTTGCGGCGGTCACCTGGTGGAAAGCAATGGCAAACTACCACCAGTATCATTTGCCTAGTACAGCCTCTCAAATAGTGCCGTTCGGAACCGGCGATAAACTGTAGGTCCCGTATAACTTGTGAAGACGTGCATCACAGGATTATATGTGAGAGGTCGCCAACGTCCGAAATTCGGATACGGCACTCCAAGAAGGATATTCTTGCCTCCTTAACGTCGAAAAAAGTATCGAAGAAAGTTTACAAATTTAAAAATATTGTTTCAAAACAACGACTACACGGAAATCAAGAATAATGATTTTAATTGCAAGAATGTTATTCACATAGTCTTTGCTTCTGTCGTGTTGTTGACTTTTCGAATAACTCTGTATAAAAGCCTCACCTGGAAATAAGGGTGGATTCGAGGTTGAAGGAGCAGACAAAGGGTGATTGAAGGAGAAGTATATAGAGAAAAAAATCCGAAGGTTCAGCTAAGGATGAGGGAAAAGAACGATGGGTTGGGAAGAAAAAATAAGTTTAGTTTGGTGTTGGAAGTGGGGGAAAAGGGGGGCGGTAAAGAGGGCCCAAAGGGATTGTGGGACGGTTCACAAACCCAATAACTGCTCCACAAAGAGGCCTGCCCTTCCACGGTTCTGTCCTCAATTCAATATGGCATAACGCCCAGTTTCCCGTACACTCCTTTTTCTCGGCTCACAAAGGCACAAATCCTTATTGTCATTAACAAGGCATTCATACGCCTCTCACGGTCCCCGCAAGTTCACGTTGGATCGGGGTACCGCGGGCTTAACATGTGAGATAGCCCTCCCGAAATCCTTTTTAGCCTCATCCTGCCAATGCTCTTGTCGATTTGAGGGCAGTTAATGCACGGGTTCTCTAGAGCATCCTTGTTCTTGAAATCGCTCCAACCTAATGGTAAAATACATAGAAAACTTACTAATAACAACATTAGACTCAGACGATCCGCCCATTTAAGCAAACAAGTGGAGAAAAACGAACGGTACTAAATGAATATTTATTGGACATCACGAAACATGTTTTTCGGGTATCCATATCTTAGCTCCTTTTCGACCGATCAATTTGAAATAGATCGTTGATAGAAAGCCCCAAATGTATCTTGGTCGCTTGGCCTGAAAGGCGGAACTTATTCAGGGTCCTTATTCAGTTAAGCTACAGCCTCTCCACCTTCATCGATTAATTCAAAATTTCGCACAGAGCTTCGTTTCAGCTTCTGACAGTGCCTTTCAAAAGATTTAACCCATTATCTCTACCCAAAAAAATTGTAGGAACAAAAAACTGAAATGAGGGCTAATTTTGGCCACTTTGACGGGTCCATAGGCGATCAACTAGAAATTTGGGATGGATCATCTTGGTGTGGATAAAGAAAAAAGCTGAAAATTTCAAGTCAGTGGGTCTACGGAAAGCCGAGTTACATAACTCCAAAAACCCCTTACCATGTTTTTCTTCTAATTCAGTTAGCCACGGCTACAGCCTACCGACCACCACGGAATGACTTTTTAAATTTTACGCAGAGCTTCGTTTCGACTTTAGCCAGTGCCTTTAAAAAAGTTTATCGATTATCTCAACCCAAGAAGATTTTTAGGAACAAAAAACTGAAATTTAGGTTAATGTTGGCCATTTTGACGGGTCCAAGCTGATCAACATGAAATTTGGTGTGAATCTTCTTGGTGTGGATAATACTCGTAGAAAGCCCCGAAAGTTTCAAGTCGCTAGGTCTAAAGGGAGCTGAGTTCTATACCTTCAAAACCCCGGTTCTTCACCCTTACAGTGTTCTTCTTATTCAGTAAGGCAAGGCTACAGCCTCTCCTTTATTCTTGCTTAGTTTATTTATTTTATCTAAAAATCACCCTGCCTCGCTAATATCATTCCACAGCAGCCTGTTTGTTAAATCTTAAAAAGCTTTTTAAAGCTTTTTTATTACAGCTTTTTAAGATTTAACAAACAGGCTGCTGTGGAATGATATTAGCGAGGCAGGGTGATTTTTAGATAAAATAAATGTAACAGTGAACAGTGAAACGTTACAGTAACAGTGACAGTAACAGTAACAGTTAAATGTTACAGTAACAGTGAAAGAACCTTTAAAAACAATTTTAGCTTGTACAATGTGGTAAACGATGTTCGTCGTAATTTACTATTAACGATTTTCCGTCTTCAATATCTCGTATTAAAATAACGAGTAGTGAACTTGATTTGAATGCCAGGTCATCACTTTGACGAACCGAGCCAAACTCGAGATGATTTAACCAATTAATGTTCCAGTTAATGGATTCCACGATTAGACGGGATCCATGAACGGAACCTCGTATCTCTTTCACAGGGCCGGCTCGACGAATTCACAATTGAGAAAAACGGCGAAGTCGAGTAACCAAACCGGCTCTTTTTCCCAGTTAAAATAAACGAAAGAAGCGTAAATTTCATTAGCGCAAACTAATTGTTACACCCCCACACTCCTTTCTGGGGATAAAAGTAAGGTGCGAAAAAAAGGCAATATTGTCCGAATTGACTCCGTGCCAGCCAACACTAAGTTCCGTTGAATGCGAAGTAATTGAATAAAGTGCTTTCGAAACATTTAGCAGAGGGAACAGTCGCGCCGCATTGTTCGATGGTTTCAGACAGCGATGTTCTCTGAAGAGCCCTTTTCGCTCGATTTTCATACTTTAAAAAGAAAGAAGAAAAAGGGTATTGGTCTCGTTTTTGCCACTTCTCTTTCGCTATTCCCATCCCTTCCATCCAGTTTATAAGAAGAGATTTATCACGTGGCTTCTTACTTGTTACCCCTAATTATCAGGGTAACGCCTTCCTTAATTACCCTTTCCTGAATTATAACTAAATAAATTGACTTTAATTGGATTTAGTACGCTTTTTTCTTCTCTTTTTATGGCTTTACCCCTTCGTTGAAGGGCTAAGACAGTAGGTAATTAAGAACCAGTAGAGGTAGAAATGAAACAAAATTCGTTTTTTCCCCATAGATTCCACAGACGTAAATGTAGCATGACTTTAATTGTAAGTTCAGCGACCTTTTTTTCCTTAATCCAACGATAAATTATCTGAAATTCCTCAAGAACAGGTAATTAGTTGGGGGGATAAAGATGAATTGTAGGGGTGCCCTGTAGTTTCGCCAAACTCGGGATTCCAGAGTTGGATTTAGAGCGGTAATGTAAGCGGCGGATTATGAATAATTGTCATACACGGACAAGGGTACGAGGAAAGATTTATAGCAGTAGGAACGTTCATTGTATTTCGTTTGTAATAAAATATAAATATTATGTTATGCACATATGGGACTAAAACATGAACGAAACCTGTCATGTTTTCTACGTGTGGAGCTTTTCAAGCAGACATTCAATTTTTCAACCATGAGACCAAATTTGGACATGACTTCTGTCATACACCGAGGCCCCTGTAGTTATCCGAAAAATCGTTGTTGAGTGGGCACTTTTCTCCTTGGCCCAAATTTTAGAGTTTCTTCGCGTTCTTGAACCATCTTGGAAAATCTCTCTAACCGCTGATATCAACTGAATTATAACACCATGTTCAGATTATGGACTTTCAACGCATAACATATTTTACGACTTGTTATTCATTTATGAAAACGAAGTTTGACCACAAAGTTACTCGTTGGCTGTGATGAGTTACCCGGTAGGTGAATAAGTTGTAATTAGAATTTCAGAAATTTAAAGTGAACTATGAGATGATATTTTACCTCAGAGTGATGTTGAAATACCAAAATATTACTGACTGTTCTTATTAAGCATAGGGGGCAGATGAGCACAACCCAGAATCGCACTTAGAATTATAACCAATGACTAGAAAATGTGATTTAGACCATGAATAAACATGAATATCACAGAACTGATGAATATTTCCTGGTTTCCTGGTAAGTAGTAAGTATGTTTTGGTACCACAGATAAAATGGTGAAGATACAGAGGTTTGCTTCATTTGCATAAAAACTTAAAATAATTAGGTACTTAGTGTTCAGCAATGAAGGTAGGGTTCACCAATAGGCAAAAAATAGACATGAAGATGGTAGGGAAGAAGAGGAAGCCCAAAATAGATGATTAGAAATCAACTCAAACTCCCTTGATCCTGTGCTGGAGGTCTCAGCTTGCAGGTGGTTGACTATGCTGCACAGTGCACAGGCAAACAAAGTTTGACCTAATTTGGATATCACAGATATACAGGAATTGGGGTTACTCAGAGACCACTTTAGCACCATTATCAAAAATCTCAATGCTCTTCTAGGATGAAGGATTTGGCTGGACTGGAAAAAAGTGGTGGTCAGTATGGCTGCTTGATAACTTGTGTGATGCTGCTTCAGACGGTCAGTATTGCTCCTGGTGAGAAGTGGTCAAGTTAACTATGCAATTTCAATAGGATAAATCGATATTGTGCTAAGACTAATTAGGTACTGGAGGAATAGTGAATTAACACCGTTGTGAGGTCCTAACATACATTTAAGACTAATTAATATAATTGATAATGGTACATGAATAATATAGGGGTGGCAACTGTCGGTTACAGAAATTTGGCTATGATGGCAACCCTGGTAAGCTCTCAACACGTGTATAACCCACAGGTTTAATATTAATAAATATCAGGTGAGGCATGTGGTATCAGGTACAGTTGTGATATCAAATAATGTGGATACCAGGTAAGTCTGGAGTAATTATTTTAGGGCTTTGAACACTGACAACCCGCACACAATATGTTTGCAGACCTTTTAAACAGTTCGCACAAAATATGTTTTCAAACCATACGGTTCGACCGACAAAGCAAAGCGTACATTTGATGATCTAAAACGAGTTTTGGAGACAAATTATTTCTCCCGATGAGGGAAAAACCGCGAGCTTCTGCCGACATTATTACACCGGTAAAACATTTCGAACGAGCCAATCGTGACTAGCTAAAGCTGAGATAAAAGCGGATCCAAGTTTTTTATTTCCCCCCCCCCTTTTCCCCTTATTTTTGGTAGAGAAACGAAAAGGTCGCTGTCACATCGTACCTCATTTCGTTCTTTATGAATTATTACTGGAGCATAGTTACCAAGCCCACTAGCTCTACAAGGGGGCGAAATCGATTACAACGGTGAGAGTGGAGAGGCAAAATAACGAAAAAGCATGATAACCTACAACGCGGCTGAGACGATTTTACGGAGAATTGCGCAGCACTTGTTAATAATGGATAAGGGTTTCTTGCTCGAGTATTTCCACCTGCCAACTCGACTATTGTTCGTTCTCAATGAACGCCACGGGTGAGACAAATATGAGTGGTACAATTACAAGGTTGGTTTTTGGTTGAATTGTTTTTTGAAGTTTTCAATATGAATGTAGAGAGTAACTACAATAGGCAGCCGCTTATTGTAACGAAATGGGTAGAAATGAAAGTCTACTGTAATTTAGCTGAGCATTGGTGAATTCATATTCATATGAAGTCTTCTGTGGTTTGGCTGGTCTCAACGAAATCACTGGTGGTGAGAAATGTTCATGTTCTGACTCCCATGTGTTTCGGGAAAGTCGGGTTTGTTTGTCCCATTCGCTAACGAGTTTCATGGCACGCTATTCAGGAATAGCCCCTCAGGTGATCTCGTACTAGGTAACATAGCGATGGATTTTCTAAGGCATCAGTTACGACGCGCTAAAGGTTCCATTACTATCTAAGGCATCGATACGACGCGAGTCAATTTTGTAAATTCGCTACGTACAGCCAATCGTTGGGTAAAGGCAACCTGACAGGCGCTCTATACCCTAATCTCCCCGAGGTTTATATTCTAGAAAAGGACATAACACTGGTAGGTTCCTTTCACAAGAAACCCTAAGCCCTTCTGGTTTTCTCTCAAAGAATTATGAAGGCAGAAGCAATGGGTATAGCACTGTGTGGTTTTGAACTCATGACGTGGAGGGAGAGTGTTCTGGACTGTCTGAGACCTGAGAATAGTATGGACTTTTCTCTGAGGAACCGGGGTTTTCAATCCCCTTCTCACGGTTAGGGTAGGGAGAGCGGTCTGAGGGCCCGCCCTGATGGTATAGGGGGGACTATTCTCATTCTTTTCGGATCCTCTCCCTCTCGAGTCTCATCTTCATTTAATTAATATTGCTTGCATTGGTGTCATAATTAAGATGCTTGGGCGTAACAGTTAATTTTACGGTCCATAATATTATTTTATTCAGCTAGGATTAGGTACCATACGATTCTTTATCTGGAATTTCGAATTTACAAACATAGAGGAAAACAACTAATGTTTTTAAGAAAATCATTGAACTCGACATATCGGACTCAGAGGTCGATTTTCTTGGATTGAGGGCGTGTTATAGGTTGCATCCAAACCGCCCCCCCCCCCCCCCCACCACCACAGTCATTTTCGGTCGGAATGGAACTTACGAGGTGTGGTCTCTGTCGATTTGAGTTGGAAATGAGGAACAAAGGAAATTATCTGGACTCGTAATCTCGATGTACGTAACAGCTCTTAAAAGTCATTAATTACGAGGTTTCATCGTCATTGAATTCCACTAATGGTCAGTGTTAGTACAGGTGGATCATCTTACAGGCCTTTACGTAATACGGCTTACAGGTAACTCAATCTGTACTGCCAACAAGATTGGGAGCCCTATAAACCAGAAAATGACTCGTCCGGATTAAAACCATTATTGGGCTCCATTAACAAACAAGCTCTATACATATTCATTCGAAGTTGGTCGTAATGACCCAAAAAACCGGGGGATGGAAGAGAATTCAAGGCTAATGAACTGAAAAGATAATACTTAGTAGCATCCTCGCATCGCTGGGCCGGCTGTAGGTATTTATAAAGTTTCACCCATCCTCTCGGAGCCCATTGGTTTGGCGTAAAACACCCAAGTTTTCCGCGGGGTGGGGCGGATAAGCGGATTTTCCTCTTTGAGAAATTTATTTAGCCTTTTGTCATGGGGATACGGTTTTCCTGGTGGGAGTATCGAAAAGTTGATTCCGCCAAGAGAAGTATGGACAAATAGAATCAACGAACGGAATTACGGTGCGGGGGAAAAGTTTCGTATTTCCTTGTTTCTTTCACGCTACGGATTTGATGAAGCTTTATTTGTAGAGACCCGAGACAAAAGGAATTCACAAACGTACAATATCGCTTTAGGCCAAATGAACAGATTTACGTTTGACTATTACGCTACAAAAAGTCAACAACTCTTCTAATCAATATTTTATGGCTCAGAGATGATTTCCACGTAATAATCAGGCCCTCTGAATTCTTGATGCTGAACAACGTTGGATATCGGTCGCATAAACTTTCACGACGAAAGTGGACGTCCAGAGAGACTTTGAGCAATTTAAAATCACGATGGTTTGGACTTTTTGGTTTATCTCCGTAATGAATAATTCACAATTATTGTAGCTTGTATTTTAGCTCATTCCTTCAATTATATATTAGGGATCGTACACTGATCTTTGAGTAAGGGATATTATTATTGTATAAAGAAAAAATGTGCCACGTTGTGGAAAAATTTGCGTGGTTTTCTACTTTCCCTTTCGACCCCCAGAGACGTGTTATCTAGAGAGGGAAATCTTAATTGGTCTCTACCATCTGCTACCATTGATCATTGAAAGTGTTGGAGATCAGTTCAACACTTTCCACGGTGGGTCGGCGTATCCTCAAGGGTCTCTCTCCATCAAGTTTGAATTGCTTGCTGTTTTGGGGTGTTTGAGTAATCCGACTCTGTATAAATACATTTAGGTACCGATAATGTTGAATAATCAGCGGATATTAGTTTCAATGTGATGATCTTGTAATATCGGGACGTCTAACGTTGATAATTAAATAAAGTTTATTTAATTAAAACATTATTCGAAGGTCACATCAATCCATAATTACATCAAATTATGCTTGAATTGAATCACTTTCTACTACGAGATCGTTGTCAAAAAAGTGTGAAATGCACTAATCGAGTGCTACTTAGTATCCTTTTTGTACATTCTAAACTCGATCTTTTCACGAGAACATAACTACAACAGTTACTTATATAGGTACCTATATTAATAATTAATATTGTTTTTGTTTCGTTGAGTATTCTCCAAGACCCAAAGACTCAGTAAATCTCGTTCCCAGCTCGGGAATCGAACCCGGGTGCCCTCACAGTAGCTACTGAGTGGATTCCTCCACTGCCAAATAGAGCGCGGACTTTCGACTTGACATTTTTTAGGTTCTCCACAGTTTTAATTTCAAGTGTTGTTCAGTTTCGTAATGTTAATTTTTAGTTGACCGCTGGATTTGTAACGACTCATAACGACAAAATTTGTATTTAAATGTTGAATATTTAAATTGTATTCAATACAATGCGCTATTGCAGTGGATGCAACATTTCGTCGAGGAATCAGCAACACCACCAAGCTCGTTTTTCACAACTTTTCAGGAGAGAGAAAAAACCGATTTTTTCGTCCATCAAGGCCTAATTGACTGAAGTTTTTCTCGGTATCTATGATCAATGATATCTATTCATCATAGATATCGAGAAAAACTTAACAGTCAATTAGGCCTTGATGGATTAGGTTTTTTCTCTCTCCTGAAAAGTTGTGAAATACGAGCTTGGTGGTGTTGCTGATTCCTCGACGATTTGTCACATACATTTTTTAGTGACAATTCTTTTTGGTTTAAATTTGTTTAAATATGATTACAGACAAATTTATTAAATATTATGTCCAACCAGACAACAACAACTCGTAGCAACATTAGCAACCCTTATATTCGCTTCCTCCCATACAAACTACCGAAAAATGGTGAACTAATTAGAATGAAAACTTAAAAGTGAGAAGTCTGTATTCAGGGCAGGTCTTTCCGGTTTATTTGACAGTTTCAAAGTTCCAACATAATAATTATTTTCTGTAGACTTTTCACCCAAATCACACCTCTTATCTGTTGTGTACCCTAATCCATATATTTGTGTCGACGGACGGTAAAACTTGAAGTAGAGAAATGAACCAAGTACGACTGTCTGCACGATCGTTGCTGTCATTACATCGTGAATAATTCCATTAGTCCAAGTGACGTTAATCCACTATCGGACTGTTTTATTTATTTCGTATTTTTCCAGTTGTTTCCAAGAAGGATACACTTCAACGTACACTGTGAGAGGGCTTTACCTCGTGGATAGTAAAAAAGAGCGTAAAATCCAGGTGGAAAAGAATAGAGGATGAGAAAAGAGTCCAGAAAGATAGAAGGAAGGGTATTAGAGACGTTCCGCACGGCTGCAGACATCAACGTCCATCTTAAAATCCACTCTTTATTACTCGCTAGGACTCCCATGTTAGGGCGAGAAAGCTCCCATTTCTTCATTTCAATATCCGTTAAAGAAGGAAAAAAGTTCCGAGCCTTTTTTTCGGGGGTTGTGTTCTAAAATGAGTTCACTCTGTGTGGGAGGGCCCGTTGAAATTTCATTAAACAAATCGAAAGTAATGAACTAAGAGAAACCTTATCAGTGACAAATGAAAAATACAGGGGCCCCGTTGGGGGTTCGGAAAAAGGAGAAAAGTGGTTGCGGCGAAGGGGTAGAGGACAATGAACGTTAATTACAGGGAGGGTCCGCCATCTCTTTTCGGAAGAAACACCAAACGGCGATGGGGGCTCTTAACAAAGAGGTCCTGATTAAAACCCAGCTGATCAACGAACTGTACCGTTAATTTATATTACAATATGATGATTAATAATAATGTGTTTCATAACTTTGGATTTTAAATGAAACGTTAGTCAAGAAATATTAAGCCCTATGGAAAACTTCCATATTGTGGAATCGCGAATTTTCAACCGTTGGATACAGCTCCCTGAAATACTCTCTGGTACCGAAAATGATCATCAACCCAAGTTTTTCACTATTTTTTACCGCACAACGGGTAAAGAGTGAGCTCGTGATGTCATCTATAATAGATGATTGATGATGAACTTGAACGGATTGGACAGAAATCTGAAACTCAAGTTTGTTCATTTCATCAGTCGTGCGGATCATCAGTAGGTTATACTATGAACCGTGTATACGATAGCATATACCGATAAGACAAACCGATCAAACGATTCATCCACACCAGTAGCTATGAATAATGTATTTATATCCAGTAGATAAATAGGTGACTGAAACTAACATCTAATTCCTCTACGTTATTTAAAGGCTATAATAGAGCTTTAATCGATACCACGGACCAGTCGAGTAAGTATAATAATTATTGATAGGACAGTCCACCGATTCATTAATACATCAGTATCGTGTGTTACTATACCTAGCCTCTTCTCGATACCAGAGTACCCCACTATTGATCAATTGAACTCCAAATGAAGACTCGAAATCTAAGTTTGAGTCCGCTATACTTATCAGAGACACTAAAACATATTGATATGATACAATATCAATATCAATTATTGATCTCAGCTCGATATCCAGAATCTTAAGATTGAAAGTATATACACTTGGTACTCCAATTACTAGTTGGCAACTAGTCATAATAACAACGCCTCGCTAGAAGGTGCAAGATCAATACAATATTAGGAGGTATTTCAGGCACCATTAAGGTACCTATTCTTAAAAAATATTCAACCCACAACCTTGAATGCTTGCTTACTCAATATTCACTACATTAGTCAAATAACATCTAACATTATCCGAATTATTGAACAAAAGGTGTGAGGGGTTAAAACGTCGTATCTTGAATCATCGAACTGTTCTTACCTCTTTGTCGTTAATGAAAAACGTCAGATTGGCCGCTGGGAACGAAGACCTGCACGAGCAATTAGCCCGGATTTTTTCACCGTACGTGTACTTGTGCTTTTCCACTGTTATAGACGGGAGGTCCGGAGGCTCTTCTGCAAACATAAAGTTAGTTTGAATTATGTTACGTTTAACGTAGGGTTCAGATGCCAGAAAATGTGTGTTATTTGGAAACAACCGATATTTTTAATGGTATGAATGCGGCAGAAATGCAATGAAGAGTCGTCACGATTCTTGTCCCAAAAAGTTCACTTGGAATTTTAATATACCACCATAAGTACTCACGATATAGTATACGGATTATTAATCATTTCACACTGACCTAATCCCAGAAGGACGATCAAGTTTACAGTGCTGGTTTATTTGGTCCACAATACACATGGTATTCAGCCCCTGACGCAGGTGCAAGCCCATAAATACTTTGTCGTCCCATAAAGACATTTTTAAATGACCACTCACTGATTACCCTGGTGTTGCTTGAGCATAATAAGAGGATCTTACCAAAATAATCTCTACTCTTACATACCAGAGGTGTCCAGCAATTCGCCCATCTCTCCAAGAAGCTTGAACCCACCTGCGTTAACATCTCGGTGTTATGAAAATGGCTGTTTATATCAACCATAACCATCAACCACGAGTATTAATTCTGACCTATAATAATCAGAAATTGAAGAAACCTCCGCTATATGTTAAAAACGCTGCAAATTCTTCCACGTCGGTTTTTTATCATTTTCTCTACAGATCGCCCTTCTGTCCGGATCACTGTTGGACGGAGGACGTGCGTTAGGTCGTATCTGAGCCAAAAAACCCTACGAATCAGTGGTCGGCCAAAACGAAACACCTTCGACAGCTCCACCCCGAGACAGAATGTCAATATAAAATTCGTATTGAAACTACCATGAAAACGGTACATGAAAACATTAAAGATTGTAGTATAGACCCTAGAGGCAAATAACAATGTGTAAAAGCTGCACCGCCCAAGAGCTCCACACCGGCAGATGCTGAGTAAAAGTAATTTTATCCCATTTTGGTAGATTTGAACCATTCCTTATCCCTCTTTTTAACTGCAATAAACCACGCCAACCCCCATTTACCGGTCTACGACGGAAATATAATTCGTTTCTATAGCTTATTAACTTCCATTCTCCCTATCCCGGTCTCAGCCTGATCTCAATCAATTATACCCTCGCGTTATTAGCCTCTCCCGGTTGCTACTGCTCTTAATGAGGGTTTCGCGAGATTATGCTGAAGGGAGCCGTCCAGCCGCCTCGCTCCGACACTCTCCCATCCGCCTGCCGGCCAGTTGATTAATGTTCCCATCTTTCGTCGAGCTGAAGCCTAGTGAGTTGGCAAAGGGGTAAAAACGTTGTTATCCGAGAGCGTACCCCTGTCTTTAGATGAATATGAAGCATTTGAGAACTCGAATCAAATTAGCAAGGGTGTTTTCTGAAAGGACCTTACAGAATGGCGTTATGTCTTGAAAGAAGAAAAATGAATGCAAAAAATCCACTAATATGTGAAAAATGATGTTTTTAGGTAAATACGCGTTTAATAACACAATAATACACTTTGTCGTATCCCTGGGTACGTTACAAAATTTATTTAGTATATGACAACTTTCTTTAATGTATTTAGAACACCGGCTGGGTGGATTATTGTAATTTCCACAATAAGCAGAGCATCTCGCTTTCCCTTATAGTCCTGGAGCCGAGGCCGAAAATGGGTGTTCATTTTAGGAGAAGGTTTGATATAAAATTATGAAAATCTAGTCAATTCTGAGTAAGAAAATCCAAGTCTGCCATTTCAAAGCGGTTGCTTTCAAAAATGGCAGCCATTTAAAAAGTGACGAAAACGCACAAACATGACCTGTCTTTAGGATGGATGGAACTTTTATAGATGATAGATTATGTCCAAACATAGATGTTTTCACCAGTCTGCCACTTTCAACCGGTTGAAAATGCGTGGCAGACTCAATTTCAAAAATTGCATTTTTCGGGTGTAAAATTTACAGTATTTGGGACGCCTCAAATTTTCACACATGATTATATATGCCCAAATAAGGAGTTTGAGACTTGTCTGCCAATCTAAAGCAGTTGAAAAGTAATGGCAGACTTGAATTGAAATATTGCCAAATTTGGTGATAAATTTCATCAGTTTTAGGAAGATTCAAATTTCAATACGTTAAAGTACCTGTGGTATGAGAGCAATAGACCATGGTCTGCCTTGCCTAGCCAGTTGCTTTCTACCGACAGACTGAAATGCAAAAATTGCCAAATTACTGATCAAAATTTTGTGATTTTAGGATGCTTCAAATTTCGGCTCAACATTGTTCTCCTGCAATAAGACTGAAAAAGAGTAGTCTGCCTTCAGTAACCCGTTGTTTAAGTTAGGCAGACTGAAATTGAAAAATTGCAATTTTCAAGGTCAAAATGAATGTATTTTGGGAAAGTTGTAATTTTGGCATGTGATACTAGCATGTTAGTGTAAACTTTTTGACGCAGTCTGCCATCAATATTCCGCTGCCTTCTGGCGGCAGACTGAACTCAAACGTGGGAAAACAGAAATAATTTCAATTATTGACCATTTTTATGGTAAAAATGCATCTTCTTTAGGACGATTCAAATTTTGGCAGATGATACTACATTGTAAGAAGAAACTTTGTGACATGGTCTGCCATCAATATCCAACTGATTTTTTCGGCAGACCAACAATATTAGGTATCTTACTTACATAATATGTTACAATTTGCCATCCCTCAACACCTTTATTAGCTGCAAGTAATTTTTTCTACATCCATTTTCCTTCATGTCCGACTGTAGAAAATATCTTTAATTTATAAATGAAACAAGGGAGAAGCAGAAAACAGAATGGGAAAACACTAAACTTCGCGTCGAAAACGGCCGTTAGGTGGGTCCCGGGTAGCCGCCCAGAATAAAACTGCCTTTTTTTCATCTTCCAGGTAAACTACAGTCTAGAAATTTTAACCGTCAGTCGGGGATAGACCACATTGCAATATTCACTCGGTTTCTCATCTGTAAAATTGTTTAAATAATACCTTTTTGTAATAATACAAATTAAATTTTGATGCTGAGCTATTGACTTGAAATTTTAAAAATAGGTCAGAACTGGATCACAATGCAATATTCACTCGGTTTTTTGTCTGTAAAATTGTTTAAATAATACCTATTTGTTTAAACAAATGAAATTTTGATGATGAGCTACATACTTGAAATTTTAAATATAGGTCAGAAATGGATGACATTTCAATATTCACTCGGTTTTTTTCTCATTGCAAACCTGTTCATTGTGTACCCAAGATCCTTTCCTAAAAGACCTGGCAGCGGGAAATATTATTCAACATGGTTTGAAAAGGGAAAAAGAAGTTTTGTAAAAAATCCCAATGCTCTAGGTAGTAGTCGATACCAGTGACCAACATTTTCTTCAGTAGTCGACATGGTTTTGCACTAGTAGTCGACCTACATGTGTTAGAAGTCGACAGTATCACTTGAGTCAGTAGTCGACAGGTTTTTCGTCATTCCATCGTTTTCGAATTTTACGACATCTAAATAAAACACATTCAACTGTGAATCGGAACTTGAAAATAGATTAATAAGATGTACCTAATGAAGTTATCAGACTTTTTATTTGCAAACAGCTCATTATCAGTCTCAAATTTCAATAAGTACTTAAGTAAAAAGGTATGAAAACTATAGTCGAAAACTCATTGTCAGAAAATTGACATTACAGTTGGGCTTAGGTACCTATTTACACATTTTTTTGACATTTTCATGTCTTTGCTTTGGCACATAAACTGAAACGGGAAAAATTTGTTCCCTTGATTCACCCTTTCCCTCAGATCACGTCAGAACACAAGCGACCGGCGGGAAATTACGTCAGATCCTATGACGCACGAGCGTATGACGTAAGACGGCTGGCAGGAGGCCAACTAGTACGTCAGAGCCTATGACGCACGAGCGTATGACGTAAGACGGCTGGCAGGATAACTAGTGCGTCAGAGCCAATGACGCACAAGCGTATGACGTAAGACGGCTGGCAGGTGGCCAACAAGTACGTCAGAGCCTATGACGCACGAGCGTATGACGTAAGACGGCTGGCAGGAGACCAACAAGTGCGTCATAGCCTATGACGCACGAGCGTATGACGTAAGACGGCTAGCAGGAGGCCAACAAGTACGTCAGAGCCTATGACGCACGAGCGTATGACGTAAGACGGCTGGCAGGATAACTAGTGCGTCAGAGCCAATGACGCACAAGCGTATGACGTAAGACGGGTGGCAGGTGGCGAACAAGCACGTCAGAGCCTATGACGCACGAGCGTATGACGTAAGACGGCTGGCACGAGACCAACAAGTGCGTCATAGCCTATGACGCACGAGCGTATGACGTAAGACGGCTAGCAGGAGGCCAACAAGTACGTCAGAGCCTATGACGCACGAGCGTATGACGTAATACGGCTGGTAGGAGCCAACTAGTGCGTCATACGACGAGACCTTTTATGTCTCTGCGCCCCCTGTCACACCCACACCGCGTACCTCGTACTTCATTTTGGTTTATTATCTTCGATAATGAACCATTGGAATCGCCCAAAGAAAAAAAAATTTTAACCCCCCCTCAAAATTTGTTGGTTTACGTTTCAAGATCGAATAAAAAAAAATCCGTCCGTCCGCCGTACGCCGTCCGCGGCACTTTGCCCAGTTAGCGTTGAGTTAAAATTACGAAATTTTTTTTATGGGTTTCGACCAACCCCACAATGGTCCTCGAAACTTTTCATAACCCTAGGTCAAGGGGAAGGGGTTCAAAACGAATTTTGAAAATTTGAAAATCTCATATCTCGAAAAATTCATATAGAACGGTATGTTTTTTATTTCTTTTTCTTTACATGGGCTTTCCACCTCAGCTTGCAGTCGAGATTTCGCCTCGTCCGCTCAAGGTACTGTTTGTGAGTTAATATTAACTTATTAAATTTTAATGGGATTACGTATGTCTTCAGATTCGTGAAGTTTATATGGATAGGTTTCGTTTCGTTCAACTTCTTCCTAATCGCTTCGTCCATTTTAGGACGTAATGCGAGATTGCAATTCTGACTTCGCCGTCGTGTTCAGCGGTGAAATGTCCAAATGTCGGATGCAATGTGGCGATAAATAAATAATCAAAATTGTTGGAAAAGTAAACAAAATAATGTTATTTCTGGATTCGGTTGATGTTACCAATGTACAATGGAAAATAACTAAACTTGCCTAAATCTATGGCCATAGAAAAATAAACTCCCTTCTGTCTATACCAGACTGTGTTGCAAATCGGCACCATACCATATTCTCACCGTACTCATACCATACCATACGAATTTCTTTCCTATCATACCATACTGTACTATACCAAATCATACATACAATAATATACCATACCATACTCATACCATGTCATACAAACCGAGTGAATATTGAAATGTCATCCATTTCTGACCTATATTTAAAATTTCAAGTATGTAGCTCATCATCAAAATTTCATTTGTTTAAACAAATAGGTATTATTTAAACAATTTTACAGACAAAAAACCGAGTGAATATTGCATTGTGATCCAGTTCTGACCTATTTTTAAAATTTCAAGTCAATAGCTCAGCATCAAAATTTAATTTGTATTATTACAAAAAGGTATTATTTAAACAATTTTACAGATGAGAAACCGAGTGAATATTGCAATGTGGTCTATCCCCGACTGACGGTTAAAATTTCTAGACTGTAGTTTACCTGGAAGATGAAAAAAAGGCAGTTTTATTCTGGGCGGCTACCCGGGACCCACCTAACGGCCGTTTTCGACGCGAAGTTTAGTGTTTTCCCATTCTGTTTTCTGCTTCTCCCTTGTTTCATTTATAAATTAAAGATATTTTCTACAGTCGGACATGAAGGAAAATGGATGTAGAAAAAATTACTTGCAGCTAATAAAGGTGTTGAGGGATGGCAAATTGTAACATATTATGTAAGTAAGATACCTAATATTGTTGGTCTGCCGAAAAAATCAGTTGGATATTGATGGCAGACCATGTCACAAAGTTTCTTCTTACAATGTAGTATCATGTGCCAAAATTTGAATCGTCCTAAAGAAGATGCATTTTTACCATAAAAATGGTCAATAATTGAAATTATTTCTGTTTTCCCACGTTTGAGTTCAGTCTGCCGCCAGAAGGCAGCGGAATATTGATGGCAGACTGCGTCAAAAAGTTTACACTAACATGCTAGTATCACATGCCAAAATTACAACTTTCCCAAAATACATTCATTTTGACCTTGAAAATTGCAATTTTTCAATTTCAGTCTGCCTAACTTAAACAACGGGTTACTGAAGGCAGACTACTCTTTTTCAGTCTTATTGCAGGAGAACAATGTTGAGCCGAAATTTGAAGCATCCTAAAATCACAAAATTTTGATCAGTAATTTGGCAATTTTTGCATTTCAGTCTGTCGGTAGAAAGCAACTGGCTAGGCAAGGCAGACCATGGTCTATTGCTCTCATACCACAGGTACTTTAACGTATTGAAATTTGAATCTTCCTAAAACTGATGAAATTTATCACCAAATTTGGCAATATTTCAATTCAAGTCTGCCATTACTTTTCAACTGCTTTAGATTGGCAGACAAGTCTCAAACTCCTTATTTGGGCATATATAATCATGTGTGAAAATTTGAGGCGTCCCAAATACTGTAAATTTTACACCCGAAAAATGCAATTTTTGAAATTGAGTCTGCCACGCATTTTCAACCGGTTGAAAGTGGCAGACTGGTGAAAACATCTATGTTTGGACATAATCTATCATCTATAAAAGTTCCATCCATCCTAAAGACAGGTCATGTTTGTGCGTTTTCGTCACTTTTTAAATGGCTGCCATTTTTGAAAGCAACCGCTTTGAAATGGCAGACTTGGATTTTCTTACTCAGAATTGACTAGATTTTCATAATTTTATATCAAACCTTCTCCTAAAATGAACACCCATTTTCGGCCTCGGCTCCAGGACTATTAGACCATGTTTTAGGTCCCGATAGGAAGAAGGCATTTTTTGGCAGTCAGATAACCCTCAATCAATCCTCAATCGCCCCGAGCTACCAACGAGCGGTATGATTCACCGTTGATCGTCCAACAAAGTTATCTCATCTCCCTCTCCTCCTTTGTCTTCTACCGAGTCCTGGTCATAGCGACCAACGAAATTGATTCGTTCACTCGATGTTATACACTTCTTCAGGGCAACCTCGTTTTTACGAACATTCTTTTGGCACTCGAGTAACAACGTCGAGTTTGTAATTGAGTCGTTTTTTTCCGAGCTGTTGCCTCCCGTCAGTTTGGTTTCACATTTCAATTTTACATGCAGTTCACCTGATGGAAAAATACCTCTGGAATAGGGTCTCTATAACGTTTTGTGCGTTGAAAACCCTTCAATCCGAGTTGAATCGGTAGACAATAACAAACGATGTGGATGTCTGCCTCTCCGTGCATACAAATATTGCTCACATACAATTTGTAGAACTCGGCCATTCACGGAAATTTTATTAGTACAGTCACCGCAATTACAACGGCTTTGTAACGATTCCTGAAACCAAATAATGGACGTGTGGGGTTTCAGTTGATAAAATCACCAAGAAACGCATGTCATGTTGTTGCTGTTGTTGTGTCATATCATTTGTCACGAGTCACTATTCATCGTAATTTTAAAGAATACAAAGCCCACAACCTATTTTTGGGACACAATGATTAAATTGTTTAGGTTATTTCTTTACATTCTTTACTGTCTTCTAGATAGAAATCATAATCAACAAAGATCATTAAATGATTAAATTTTAGTCGTTTGTCCGATTTCAACCTAATTTATACACAATCACCATTAAATTCTGTGGCCGCATGTAGCATATTATTTTATAATGAACACAAATGTATAATGCTCTCCTGCGTCTTGGAGGGAAAACAAGGGACTTACTTTCAACTTAACTAGTGTTTGAAGTACTTCGACTGTTGTACAACTCACCAACAACTGTAACGTGAGACTCTTGAATAATTGTATGGAAGGACGGGGCGTCGGCTGAAACTTCGCACTTGTAATTCCCTGACAACTCCCGTTGAACATTGTTGAGCGTCACTACCGTGTTGTTTGAGCTGTAGATCTGCGAAGAAGAAGAAAGAGTTGTAAAGTGATAATTGACATGTTAACAAATAAATCTGCGTAAAGTTCATAAATTGAATACCAATGAGCTACACAGATCAGCGTGACGAAGTTTGACTATGACCAGTAAACATCCGTTTTATTTCTTAAGTGCTTTCTACGGAATGTATGCACTCATATTTTAATTTGAACGGTCCTCCTATAGGTCGTTCCTGGTATTTGAAATGAACGATTACGGATTCTCAAAGTACAAGAATAATTCCAGAGTTTAGAACTGGTAGCATGGAACTTTTGGCGGAAACCAAACTCTTTACTTTATATTCCCTCTGAGCGTTAAGGCGGTACAGAATAGCCAAATGAGTTGGATGCTTGTGAAGTGGGAAACCGTGGAAATGTTCAAATTTATTAGCCAAAGTAGCCAAAACCACATACAATTTCAATTTGTGAATGGATTAAAAACAAATACCTAATAAGTACTAGTAGGTTTGTGTGTTAGAAAGTGCGATTAAAAATACGTACATTGCTAGGTGGAAATGTATATGATTTGAATCAGCAAACGACACCATTTGACATACCATGTTCGAAAAATCACGTAAGCAAGATGGTTAATACACTGATGAAGGCGATCTCCAAACTAGTTTTGGACTGATTTTCGGCTTATCGCCGAGGGAATGGATGTGGTTTTTAAAAGCGCATTTTAAAACTGACACATTGGCCAATTAGAGGTTATGAGTTTAGAGTTATGACCGTCCTACTCGTAGATTCACATTTTCGCGTTGAATAGGTGGTGAAGTTAGATTTGAGATCCGGGCAATACTGCGGTCGCAATCGAGAAGTCGGTAAGATTAGTTAACAGATTTGAAAAAAATGAATAAGCTATACAATTATAGCTCATACAATAATTTACAGAGTTGATTAATCAAAAATTAGTATTTTTGCTGTCTACTAAAATTGGAAAAAAGAAAAAAACTTGAAAAAACGGATATTGCAATGTACAAAGTCACTTCAGGGGAAAGTCTTTCGCAAAATATCGTTGGAATATTTTTAGCCCAGTAGAAAAAACTCTGCAAATTCTTGACACAACGGTTTATTATCTTCCTTGTGCAGATCACCCTTCGGTCTATACCAGACTGTGTTGCAAATCGGCACCATACCATATTCTCACCGTACTCATACCATACCATACGAATTTCTTTTCTATCATACCATACTGCACTAAATCATACATACAATAATATACCATACCATACTCATACCATGTCATACAAACCGAGTGAATATTGAAATGTCATCCGTTTCTGACCTATATTTAACATTTCAAGTATCTAGCTCATCATCAAAATTTGATTTGTTTAAACAAATAGGTATAGAAAATAGGTACAACACATTTTCTAGACAAGAAACCGAGTGAAAATTGCATTGTGATCCAGTTCTGACCTATTTTTCAAATTTCAAGTCAATAGCTCATCATCAAAATTTAATTTGTATTATTACAAAAAGGTATTATTTGAACAATTTTACAGATGAGAAACCGAGTGAATAATGCAATATGGTCAATCCCCGACTGACGGTTAAAATTTCTAGACTGTAGTTTACTGGGAAGATAAAAAAAGGCAGTTTTATTCTGGGCGTCTGGGGGTTCACCCACATAACGGCCGTTTTCGACGCGAAGTTTAGTGTTTTTCCTAAACCTTTGCGCGCTCACTGTGAACGAACGGCTGGTCGCACAAAAATCCAATTGGTCTTAAAAGATTCGTAATTTTTCGGGTCATCCAACAGTGAACTAAAAATTACACGGTTCAGTTAAATATTTTGAGATATGACATTGTCGAAATTTTAAATTTTGTTTTGAACCCCTTCCCCTTGACCTAGGGTTATGAAAAGTTTCGAGGACCATTGTGGGGTGGTCCAAACACAGAAACCAAATTTCGTAATTTTAACTCAACGCTAACTGGGCAAAGTGGCGCGGACGGCGTACGGCGGACGGACGGATTTTTTTTTATTCGATTTTCTGAATCTACGTATCTTGAAACGTAAACTAACAAATTTTGAGGGGGGGTTAAAATTTTATTCCTTTGGGCGATTCCAATGGTTCATTATCGAAGATAATAAACCAAAAATTGTGTTTATTTACAACTCTAGAGAGCTGAGACAGTGAGCTACTGGAAAAAGGTGGTTTGGGGGAGTACTGCTGCTGATGACCGCCATCTTGCTGTTGATTTGCCAAATTTTCCAAATGTGATTTTCTCCGAAGTCTTGCCATACGAATCTTCAATCCTAAATTTGATGTGTCGCATACGACTTTCAGCCATTGGTGGATTCTCACCGCACACCCCTCGATTAGGTGAAATACCCTATCTGGATGCGATCGGCCAAGGCCTTGAAATGGGAGACGCTTTAGCAGGGTACAATGACGGTGGAAGGGGGCACAGGTTTGATTTATTCGAAGGAAATTGTTGCCACTGGCTCAGGAAATGTAAGGTCCCCCTTTCCACCGCCCGAGGGCCCATTCGACGAGATATAATGTCACCCACCTTGTTGACTGGGAAGATGGATGTGAAAAGTGGTACGGAGGGAACAGGCGGGGGCAATGCCGTTCATCCTCTCTTGATCTCTCTCAACGGGAACAAAGACGAGACCGAAATAGTATTAAGCTCCGCCCTTCAACGAGATTGAAATTCATTGTGATGTCCGGGGTTCCTGTGAAAACTCCAGTTGCACCGAAGTAACTCAATCAATTCGGAGTAACGGGTTATCACAGTTCGTTGAATTTCCAATTGACGCGTTACGTTGACCAACTGTACAAAACAACTCTGCCCTTGTACCATATGTAGAATAATTTGGCCTCCCTTGTGTCTCTTGTGTAACGCCCACCACTGAATGAAAATAGTTCCGATCACGATTTTCTAACCACAAGGGATTTCAAACTCTACGCTATACAGTTGATGTCAATTTTTTAACCACTGAAAATACTCTAGCACCTACCCGCTATATGGCCCGAAAAGATTCACATAAATAGGTGATATCAACGCTAATATCTAATGATAGTGGTTTTAGGGAAAATAGTGAAATCTAAAATGAGACAGTAACGATTTGTCCACAACTTATTAGAGGTTTTGGAATCTGTGTGACAAGTGAATTTCAGTTTTTAAGAAAATAGTGTGAGGGATTTGGAAATTTGGCGCACCTCCTCCGAGCTACCCCGCGAGAAACCAGGTGCCACATCGATTAGCTCTACGCGACATCCGTGTTATTCCTTCCATTAGCTAGCCATACACGGACGGATTTCGTTGAGGGATCTGATCCGGCAGATCTGGTTTGAGGGATCTGATCTCTCGTGTCCCTTAACATTACCTCCGATCCGTCAAACCCGATCCGTCGAAAATCTGCGATGGATATCCGTGGCGGATCGGATCCGACGGATCTAATCTCTTCTGCTCCTTAACAAACCGTCGAGTCACATCCGTCGATAATCTGCCCGTGTGTGGGGCAAATCCGTCAGATCTAGGACCGTTCACAGACCAAATCTCACGGATCCAGATTTACGAGCATGTACGTCGGATTTCTGAAATCTGCCACGGATCAAGTGTACTAGTTCCCTGGGTAAGCGATGTCTTCGGGTACCTCCTCACGTCAAATTGCTGCCCTTGCCGGTGGTATGTGTGTAGTGTATCATATCTTAAGGAAAAGGAGAAATCGCCAGTAGTGGGTAAAATCATGGATAGCTATGAGGCAACAACTGAGTCATATGCCTTTGATTAAACAACCGCAAGACTTCAAAAACTATCTGCGGATGAATGAAAGCGACTTTGAATTTCTTTTAGGTAAGTTATTAATTAGTAAGTTATTAGATCCGACGGATCCCCTCCTTCAAGGACATCTGCCCGTTAGTGGGGGAACGCTCGGATCCAGGCCCGCCGGATCCGATCCGTCTCAGATCGCGCCCTCCCTGTTCTCCACTAAAGCGCGGATTTTAAAGCCGAAAATCCCTGGAAAAATCCTTAACAGTCCGCGTCCTTAAGACCGTGCACTCTTGCTTCCCCACTAATGCACGGATTTAGATACGGATTTAGATCCGTTGGAGAAATCCGTCCGTGTATGGCTATTTGTACCACCCTGATTAAACCTCCAGAAGGACTCGTGGACAGTCGGGGGCGGAGGGGAAAGTCGGTTGGAAAATCTTTTCAGAACAAAAGAAATATGTTCTCCCGACAACTCCAAGAGGCATAAAGGATGTTAGTTATCAAAGAAAGGAAGGAGCGGGGAGGAGGAAGTGGTCCCGAAATAAAGAGCTTTGAGTTACGGCGCCGCGTGAAGATGAACCTGCCTTGAGGGGATGAAGTGCCTTGAAGGTTCTCAGTAGTAAAGAGGTTGGAAGGCGGGAAACGCCGCTGAAGCTGCCTGAAAAGAAATAGATTTTCATTTGCCAGGCCTCTTCCCTGCTTTGCTTATTTTACAGGTTCCGCCTGTGAATATTCTCACGCCAAGTTTTTTTTCCCCTTCGGCTTTTCGTTAACGGTGAATTATACTGCGTCCCGGGAGCATATAATGTGGTAACGGACGACGTGTGGAGGAGGAAGCTCAAATTCGAACGGTTTGGCTTTCTTCACGTGTCCAGATCACTGATTCGGTGAGTGAATTTCGAAAAACGGCTGGTTGATACGAGTCATTTCAACCAGATAATATTGATTTATTTAGAGATCACGGCCAGAAGTGCGACTGGAACTATAGAACAATTTACGCATTCCCACGGCCACCGCTCAAATGCGTTGGGTTGATGTTTTCATTATTAGCATCATCAGTAGAGATCATGATATATCTCTCTCGAATTTAGCTGCAGGGGGAGAACGCGCGGATTTACATCATCCCGTAATTTAGAGGCTCGTCACGACCAAGTTCAGTATATGTGCGGAGCTTAAGGAGGAAGCGAGCCGACCGTGTATGAATACATGCATTAATCAGAGCATGATCTGAACTAGGAAATGTTTGTTAAGGTTATGAAAATGAAAAAGTCTACAAATCAATACTGGTTTCAATCCTGTTTGGATGACGGCGGTCTGGCACTGCTCCTATCGGGTAATTCCATACTTTTGCTTCCTCCTAACGCTTGCGCTTTCAATCCACGAGGGGTGCCAAAATGAGGAGCAGCTAAGACTGTTTTCGTACGTAGGTAATATTTATTTCTGTTTTTTCTACGCAGGCGCGACTTTTTAGTTTGCTCTGTGTTTATTCTCTTACTCTTTACAACTTACTAGTAATGTTATTTAATATAATTTAATTCAATTGCATACAAAACAATACAAACAACAGTATATGTTTTCGATAGTTCCATTCACTGTTGAGTTATAATTTCACAAATTAGCCAGTGATTTAGCTCCTGTGATTTTCTTCTCCTGAATATTCTTATTGCTAACGTCAATGGACAGCTTCAGTGTTGACATGACCTCTTAGTCGGTCCTGATGGGCGATAGCAACTTTACTTTAATTTTCTTCTCCACAGGTCGTAGGTGAGTCAATCAATTTAAATGTACCAGGGTGCGTTAACAATGCGTCTCACCTACCACTCCTTTCATTCCCATCCTATTAGTGGACTCCAGAATTTACTTTACCACTCTCCTGAATATTGAATTATTCAAAGTTTTCTCGATGTGTATAACACAGTTCATCCCAATTATATTGTTGGATATTACTAGGAGAAGCCCATATTCTACTTATTCACAATCCCGATGCCCACAACGATTCACTAGACTCACTATACTCGGACAAAATCAAGTTTACTCGTTGTGCAATACTTAGGTACTACTTAATAAACTAATTAGCGAACACAACACTCTCAATTACCCTCCTGTAAAAGAAAAGTATTCACTTGACTGAAAACTGTCTTTCACAAAACCGACTCACGCCCAAAAATGTATATTATATTTCATAGTCCCAACCACCTGGCGAAGTGGGGCAATATTTTTCATCAGCTTACCTACCGGCGAAGCTCGGGTCGTTGAAAGCACTTGCGCTGTTTTTCATCCGAGAACTTCCGCGGTGAGAAGTTAACCTGGTGAAATATTATCGGGAGAACTTGCAGTTAAACTGAATAATAGCGCCACAGCAAGTGGTCATAAAGTGGCTAAGGAAATTCAAAGCGATTAGCGGCGACGGAACGGCTTTATAATTCTGGGGGAGTTCATCAATTCTGTGGAAAATGTGTTCATGTGCTTAACTCAAGGAATTACCATCTCTATTTGTACCACGATGGGTATCTTAGTTTGGCCATTAGGTAACAGCACGACCGTATTAAACCGGTAGGATTTCCAACCACTCGATTAAATATTTATACGGGACTTTAAATAATCGTTTCCTCCTCACTCTGAGAGAACATCAATAAAAGTCTTCAAATCCTCTAAATGGTAGGGGGTAGAATGCATCGTTTATCCCAATTACATAATTGCATCGTTTATCCCAATTATATGATTGTATGTACCTACAACAGTTACTAAACTCTATAATTTTCAACGTACTCCACATGTACTCTATTCGGTTTTGGTAACCTGGAAAAGTTCCCGTAGCACAGTATTTTTGGATAAATTTGGATAAATTTGGATAAATCCTTAGGGGCCATTAAAAAAATCAAATTATCCGAAATTCGAATTACAAAAATTTAAAAAAAAACTTCACATTTTTCTAACAGTTTTTTATTAAAACCTCAACTTATTGGCTTCTTGCTGATTAACATCCCCACCTAGGGCTCTTCACTCAACATCGATACTTACATCGAATTTATTCAATCTGCGCCACACGATATATCGGATCGATTCGATATGTTTACAAATTTAAACATTTTATATTATACATTTTATTACATAGAAACGTTGAATCTTCGTTTTTGTTAAATTTTTGCCGAATCTATTGAAAAAATATATAATTGCAATAAAAACAAAAGTAAATTTTAACACTACTTGATAATTCAATTTTAAGTAAAGGACTTTAAGATAGTGACCAGCTCAATTATCTAATCTATCCTGACAGATTGATTCAATTGTATTCAAGTAGGACTCATAAAAAATCAACATCGTTACACTAGAAGTCACTAGTAAACTAAACTAAACTGTTAAGCTATGTTCCTCTGGTCCCTGATTCTACAATCACATAATATGCGAAAATATAATAATATATTATACAAAATCAAGGAACGCAAACATTGACTGGAAAGGGTTAATTAAACTATTGTGGAAAGTGTTCGTTATTGAAAATTATCGATCTTTTTAAGCGATATATCGATAAACTGGGATCCTATGTTTTTCACCAAATATACTCTCTTAGCTCCACTTGCACCGCATTCGGATTTGAACGAAATTTCGTTCGCTCGTTGAAGCCATCTAGCAACACTGTGCTCGCTTCAAATTCCCTTATCCCCAATTCTGTAGCGAATTGCTCAGCATACAAATTTGCATTTCATACAACAAAGTCCTATTTCCATTAGGTTGTCAACAATGTGCCTCAAAAGCCGATCTGGTATTTGATTTCTCTCATATCATTCCTTTGTTGATTAATATTGACCACTGAGGAATATGCACTAAAAAAAAAAAAAAACTTTTTCTCGCTTTCCCTCGCTGAAACACCGGTGCTCTAATTTTCAGCCCCATTAACGGGATGTCCCGTGTACGGGTGGAGGAACATCTGCGAAAATCCGAGTTTCTTAATTAAAAGCTGAATATGGAAGGGTCCTCATCTCCCTTATGTCTCCCCTATTTTCAGAATGTCGCTTCGCGAAGTTTTCAAGTTTAATACGAGGGCCGGGTTCACCTATGATTATTTCAACCCATCATCTCAAATACTTCCACGTCTGGAGGATTGTTTAAACTGTTGGCGAAGGTTTGAAGAGGGTTATATAAAATTGTTATATAAAAACAGATGCACGACGATGAAACTTCATGTGATCCTTTATATCATCCTCAAAAGTGGATGTTTGAATAATATTATATAAAAACTTTTGTCGGGTTGAACTTGATTATAAAAAAATTGCCAGTGCTTGTTCATCAAATTGAGAACGACAGAAACGATCTTGAATCCATTTGTGAGCCGCAATGGTGGACCACTCAATAGTGGTACTTTGTATTGGAACCATTTCCAGTTGTAATTGGATTTAATTCTGAAGAAATAGAAGGTGAAGAAAGAAGAAAACAAGTTTCAGTAAAATTTAAGGAAATTTAGTGAAATACGAGAAAACAATTGTACACTAGATAACACGATTACAACATTGACATGATTATTCCATCACTTGGAGCTATTGAAGAACCTGAGCAGGGTAATTGCTACTCTATCTCACAAAACCATAATCATCGTTGGTAGTTGTTATAACTGTTCAGCGTAGGTGCAACAGGAACCTGATAGCTGAATTGCCAACGCAGATAAATTATTCAATTCAATTACTGTGGGATTACTTACCTATCAAACCGTTATCAAGAGGACGTAATTGGTCATCTGCGGCACTGCATATTTAGCCACGCCTAGCTCCGAGTTGAGACCGTGTGACTCCGAAGTAAGACCCAGTGAACGGAAATTAGCCCTTCATCGAGGGAGGGAACCGTGAAGTGGACGACAAGCAAATATACGAAGCTGATAAGTTACGATTTTCAGAATTTTGGCTATTTTGTACGAGTATCATCAGTTTTGAGGACATTCGAAGTATGAGGGAAGAATGCTTACCTCCATTAGATAGCTGAAATAATGTTCCGGAGGAATAAGAGAAAATAACGTTTTATGAATAAAAGATTTTCTGAATAGTTTGTTGAACTCAATTTTTTTAATGAGACAACAACGAAATCCATTGTATCAAAACCTCAACCCCTCAAAATTGAACGTGGACATTGATCGAGACAGAAGAGGAAAATTGAAAACATGAAGTGAAAGAATAAACCTGTAGTGAAGAATACCTATATAAATAAACCTGTATAAATAATGAACCTGTTATAAAAATCAAAATTTTGTCAATATCCATCGCGTGTATTCTCACGTTCAAAAGCAAACTGGATTGGTTTCCTTTGCCTTTTCTTGATTTTGAGCGATGGTCGAGATTGTAGTGGATCAAAATATCGTGATAACGTCTTTCGCCTCTTCGCGTCCACTGGACAGAATGGAAGAGATAATCCTTTCTGAGGGGAAACTCACTAAACCGACCCCATTCAGCTGAGGACGTCCTGTAAGACGTTATGCAAATCTTCGACACCACTTAGAAGGAAACATTTCTGTTACATAACGGAAAACCTCCAAGAGGTTTTACCTTGCAGTTACTTCATTGTTATGCATGGATTCTCGTTATTATTTGTGCTGTACATGATCATTTTTTTAAGAACCTTTTCAAGTCACCGACATCCGCTGTAGCTTCGAGTACATGGGAATCTGCTGTATCCTCGTCCCTTAAGTAGCAACACCAGCAGTCTCAGTTTTCGACCATTTTCGGATTTTTACAGTTTTTTAATTGGATTGTTTTTGCGGTAATTCGAATGTAGAATCAAATCCACAATTCTTCATAATGCGTACTTCACGAGTATTCAGAGGTCATTGACTCCCGGAAAACCAAAAGATACCTCAGGGTGGAGAGAAACTAGCCAGAATAATGAGATAAAGATAAGGATGTTTCCCATCGCCACTTAACGATATACAGTATTGGGGGTATTTTTTATGTGTTACCAAAACAGAAAGACATAGTCAATTGAAATCATAACTTATTGTAAAGATTATTTGGGGGGAATACATGACCTTTTATTATATAATGACATAAGCTTTAAATATTGTAATAGTGCCGTCAATGTTGGTATAGTCACTTCACCTGCCTTAGTCGTACATTGCATGTGTCTCATTACTCCTCACGTGCCTAATCACTCACTGCAACACTTCCAACAACCCCATATCGCCGTTTACCAGACTGACCCTATAAAGACCAAATCGACGTTAAAAGGACTTATTCCGTATTTCCCGCAACGCAATATTTCCGCTTTTATACCAGGGAATATTGTAACTCTTCAGTGACCTGCAAGTTTATTGCACTTCAGTACTACAACGTCCTATTAAACCTATTTTTTCCCGCTTGTTGATGCAATAAAGATGAACTACGCACACTGCCCTGGTTTTACCGAAATCCTTCGACACTTCGTACTAACTGAACCATTGGATGTCTACGTCCATCATCTGTCCCGTTTCAGCTCCACCTTTAGCCAGTCGGTTGACGATAATATTTCCTCATAAACCAAAGGAATTTCACATTTCGGTTGTTGGAAGCGCATACATTGAGGAGTTGAATAATAATGTTCAAATCAACTCTTTATCTACCACTAACATTTTCTAGACTACGGCGATGAGTACGAGAGGCCATTTGAGTTTTGATTTCAATGGGTTGCAAGAACGGCTCACAACACGATGTGTGAATAATTACCAACACCATATTTATCTGAGGCAGAAGCTAACAACTTTGAGCTGCTTGAAAATCAGCTTTGGCCCCACTTCAAATGATCTCTTTTATTCAACCCCACTTTCTGTTTTTCCTCACGGTCGTTCTCCACGGAATATTTATTTAAACTCTTCAAAAGAAAACAACCGAAAGTTGGCCGAACACAAAAACAAGCCTCCGGCGGGGGATACTTGGGAATCAAAATTAAGCAAATTTATTCGAACGGAAAGCGGAAGGGTGAAGGGGGAGCGTCGTGGCTAAGGGTAAATGCCTGAGTGAAGAAGATAAATAAATTCGAGTCGAGAAAAGGCGAAGATTCCCGCAGGAGACAGTTACGGCTGATTACATGAAGAATGTCATCTATATACATTAAAAATGATCATAAATACTCGATATGCACGTGTATAAACTGATAGACTTGTACGTCTGATCTGCCCATAATAATATTTATATTTTAAATTATCTACGATCTAAACGAGTTTTCGTAATTACATTCGTACATTGGGCCTTCAGAATCAAAACAGAACTGTGAACTATTACTGGATTTCATCCATTGGGTGAACCTTTACCTACTCCCACCTGACTGCTTTATGCCCAATATAATTTCGCTGAGAAGGATATTTTTAATAATTGAATTTTTTTATCCGGTTTTGATATTGAAATTGTCTTTATTCAATGTGGGCCATGTTTCTAACAGTTATAGTTGGATTTTGGTCCTGAAACGCACAAGTAATTCTCTAAAAAGGGCTTGTGTTAAACTTTTTTGAAAGAGGAAAATTTGAGCTATCCACTTTTCATTTTGGAAGGCTCATTTACAAATTGGATGTTAGCGCACATATTTTGGATAGCCATTTGGGAGTAAAACGTCCAAGGATTGCGGTAGGTACGCGTACGAGTTTCGACAGTCCATAATATGCATCCTAACTCGACTTGTACAATTTTAAACAGTAACAACCATCCTCGACTGGGGGCTTTGCAACGAAAATCATAACGTTTCGAACCTAACCACGATTTAACTCCCTCCATGATGGAATCTTACAGCCTATTCAGTTTTCACCTTCCGAAGAGGTGAAGAGGTCCGTGGCAAGCCCTTAGCTGGAAATCTCCCGGATGATTGATGCTTGATTGCAATTAAGTCGGCTGTTCTACCTCGAGTTCTCCTTCCTCAAGACATCTCATTTGCGTATGCGGTATAACCCCGGAATAATTTTCTGCCGAGGCAACCCCCTCTTGTAATTAGAATATTCGAGTCAAAACAGGGCTTCTGAAGCCAATTGAAAAACGCTGCGAACCCTTCAAGAGCGGTTCATTATTTTCAGTATAGATCACCCTTCTGGTTAGATCACTAAATAGTTAGTAATCCGGCGGATATGATATGCCAATACGATATGAGGTTTGAAATTTGCGCTTGACAAGGTTGCCAAGGGATTCAAGGGTATTTTGGAGCTTGCGCATTTTGTCCTCGAGAGCAGCACCATAGTGGCGGAGCCTAACAACGGGTGTTCTGGTTTCCGAATTTTTGTTTCAACTGCGCAGTGGATACCCAGGTCTGTGAATGAAAACTAGCACAGCCCTCTGGGTGGGCATATTGCCTAACCTCCCCGGGACCAGGGTCAACTCAGCAAACCATTCATTAGACTTGTGAGTCTGATAACTATTCGAAATGATTAGAGTAATGAGGTAGAATATTGAGTTACAGTTAGAATGGGTAATCAGATGGTGAAGGGTAGTCAGTAACTAGCTCAGTGACGGTCTCGTGAATCCTCTCAATAAAGGTCGACCTCATCCATCTCTAATAGCTACTTGCATCTACCAACAACTATCTGAAATTACCACCTTTCCGAATACTACTTAGTACAATATTTCAAAACAAGAAACTAGATAAGACAAACCAGGAATGGATTGAAACAGCTGTTCCCTAGAAACATGACGAAAAATACATTGTATTTTTCCATTCAAGCCCTCATTGTGAACAAAAAGTCTATCGTCTATGGCGCACAAAATAATGAACCAAAATGGAATAAAAGCCTCCCAGCTCAGTCAATTTAATTGAAACACGAACCTTTCGTTTACGGCTCTCCTTCAACAGTCAGCAGTTATGATGACATTAATTCTGATGCCACACTATTAAGAAGCAAAACAATACATAATATGTATTGAATTTATTATATTCAATGATACGAAACTATCAAAATCCTCTGCTTTGCACAAAAATGCATATTGGAGCGACATTTTGGATGTTTTATTATGAGGCTGTAAAAACACCGTTTTGGGGAGCTAAGTAACACCGCTTTAGCCCGTCCTTTTCAGCAGGATCAAGTTGGTATGTTGATTATCAGAGAATTTGTTTGAATGGAAATTTCAAAATTCGATGTCTCCACTATCTCGCATCCACATGGCTTATCAATCTTCTGTATTTGATATTTATCTCAAATATCCTCCTAACACTCGAGCTAAACGTTCGTATACGCAGTTACAAGTTCTGTGTAATTATTGCATCACGTTGCGAATGGGCTAACTCGGTACTGGGAGGGCAGTATAATAGTATTATATACTGCCCAAATATATTATATTTGGAAGAAAATTCATATTGAGGAAAATCGTTAGGCTAACCGTCGGGCTAGTGTCCCATATTTGTTTGACCTTTCAATATCGGTAGGTATACCAACGACAAACCAATCAGTCAACGAGCAAACACGTACACATTCATTATTTGGGTAGGAAATTCCCGCAGTTACTGGATTTAAATGATCAGCGAAACGCGAGAGAAAAGATTCCCCGAGATGAATTAACAAAAACATACATCTTTAAAGTCATTTATCAATCCTGGTGAGATGAATATTATTGATCGGATTGCCTGGTCATTATTGATGACCGAGGTTCGGAGACTGATTAATCAAATTTTTGTTATATAGGCTTGGACAGGTTGTCACTTGCCCTAATATATCGCCCCCTTTTGAAAGCAAACCCCTTCCCACTCTACAGCCCTATCGTCAGACTCGATCTCACTCTACGTTCGGCCCAATAAACCCTTTTTCGTTCCGCCTTCCACTTTTTCCAATACATTTTTTTGTCCAACTACTTTTTGTAGTGGTTCATTACCCAATCACACCTGGCTGAGTTTAACGATTGTGGGAGCGGCGGTGCACACGTACAAATCGTATCCAATTGCCGGCAACTCACGTCAATAAGGGTAGATAAGCCACACCATTTCTAGTAAATTGCGCACGAAGAATTCAATAAAAGCATCCCAATAAAAACATGGTCTTTTTTAGGCTAACGTCGGACCAACCAGGAATCGTTTTGGCGATTAGAAAAACTTTATTTGCATAATAATTGCCATGGAACTTGTAGCATTATTATTGTGGTCCGTCGGTGAAGAAGACTTAGTACTGGCTCATTGATATTGACTCCAGTACAAAGCGGCTTGATATATTCCCTATGGAAATGATTACGTCTTCCTTTCAATCCTTCATTGGATCTATTGCACTGGATTCGAACATGGACAGAGCTATCAAACAGCAGAAAATGAGGAAAAAGAAGAGGGATGAGTTCAATATCCTCACCATGCAGCAATTCCAACCAGGAATCATACAAATGAAAATGGACATCATGGACAAAATGGACATCACGCCGATCAAATAAAGCGGTGAATCTATAGGCTATTCACAGGAGGAAAAGATGTACAATCACCACCTCCGTCATTATTTTCCAAAAATCCCAGTGATCAATTTTCATATTCACTGTGCAATGATTTTAATCACGGGTTGCCTGCCAGCATTCTACCATAGAATAATCAGTTGTTGAAGGCCCTTCCGTCCTGCAGTGGTAGTAGCTGAAACGTCACTGACTACAAAACTGCCGGTCACCAATAGTTATTTAGAAGTGAAATCAATTTCACCATATGTTCAACGTTAGCCGAATCAGGCCTAGTTTGGTAAATAGCCACATCTGTATACAACAAGGTCGAAATGCGGATTGCAAATACATCCTTCAGTTTTGGACTCTCGCGAGCGAAAACTTCATTTAGTAGAGATGATAAATTAATAACTTCATAGTTACAAGGGTAACTTGTGGGCTCGCCCACAAGATCCCCTCAACTCTACATCGAAGGTAGTAGAACGCGGTTTGGGAAGGTGGTGTAGTTATAACGGGTATGTACCCTCCACCAAGTTTTCACTTTGGAGGTTAGACCAATCTCTACACCCCTTTCTCCTCTGTAGTATGCAAAACTTGGGTCACGAGGGTGGACCCCTCGAAAACTGCCAGAGTTTCTCAAGCTTCGGGAAGGGAAAAAACCAAACATTTAGTTGAGTTCGGGATTTGTATAAAGTGAATTTCAATGGAGTTTGCTCACAGATAACGTATGGTTTTTCAAATACCTCGCCCTTGGCAAATATGGCCATTTGGGCGCATCATGCATTAATAAAATAATGATGTTTCATTTCAGTATTTCAGTTCAGTTTAGTTGTTTTAACTTTCTTCTTCGAATTCTTAGGGTCATGTGAGAAGTTTTGAGTCTTGAGGGGGATTTTCATCACACAATACGTCGAATATTGCAGTAGGACTTCTGGTCGAAAATTTGCCAACATACTCGTAGACGATATCTGGCCAACCTAAGTCTATTACCAACTCAACTGTCAAGTAGAAAAACTAAGTTACTTAATCCCCTTCACGAAAGAAGGTGAACATGGTGGCATCAGAGAGGAAAGACCTTCGTCGCTCTTGCAAATCGCATTCTCTAAAGCATTCAGAAGTTATGAGCCCGTAGGATGAACTTCTTGCTCCTGCGATTTTCAACCGCGATAAGCCCCCGCTCACGCTCCCCGAGTAGTCGAGATACGGTAGGAAACTTATGGGAGGCGCTTCTCTTCTAAATCCTCTTCCCACGCTTCATACCGACGTATTATCTCAAACTCTGAAGGTTTTATGAAGGGATCCCGCGGGAGAAGCAATTACGGTGACAGAATGGCTGACATCTGTTGGAAGTAAAGGTGAATGGGTTTTACTTCGTGGTTACGAGCTCTATTGCAACCCAATTTCCCTTTTGGTGAACTTAATATCAATCAGTACGGAGAATCCCCTTTCATTTTTTTTTTCTTTTTTTCATGAAAGTCTTCAGAAAAGCATCCTTAATAGCGAAGAGTATCGTAGCTGGGAGATACCAGGTTGCTATATTCCCCCACTTCAAGTTCTTCCGTAGAGGTTGTGTTACGTAGCGGAATGTCTCAGATGTGGTAGTTGTATCATCCCACAAACAATTGGATCGACTCATTACATGATATGGGCCCTGGACTCTCGGATTGGTACTACCTTTGTACGACGTGAGAAGTGTAGAGGATCATAACCATTTACCGAACCATTAAACGAAGAGCTCGCGCTATTTGGTTTTCAATGATGTGCCTTTAATAAAATAAATAAACTTTCCAAAACTTGTTTATTTCGTTAAACAACTCAAAGGTGGCTTCTTAAAGAGCGCGTATGCTTTGGCCTACAAAATGGTATTTTCCAGTCCAAAGTTATCATGTTGCACCATTTCTGGTAATTCTGAGATATTCAACGCAAATTTTGGATGAATTAAAACCGATTGGTCACCATTTTCGTACACTCCAAATTGTTGGTCCACTATTGAATGGTAACATTTTGAAGAAATTTAGGATTTTAAAATTATGATTTAAAAAAAATTACATACTACTCACCTAATACTTTTAAATTCACACAGGGAAAATATTTAAATACCCCAATCATTCAAATCTCCTTCCGGCAATTACGTTCATTTTATGGAGAACGTGTATTGAATTTGTGACCCATTCAATCCACAGAGTGTGTGGTACTGATTTGGGATTTTAAGATCATTCTATGTCCTATAAGAAGAAATACCGTGTAAGGTTCCCATATTCTGATTCCCAACTAAAGCCGAGTGAAAATCACTACAGTTGTGATATATTTTCTCATTCAAACATACAGAAGCTTTATCGAGCGACGTAAACAAAATATGAACAATTAAACGGAAGACAAATTAATGAGAAGGGGACGACACAAGATGACGGACAAATTACGAAATCAGCCACTGCAGCCCAGAAAAAAAGAAGATTATTATGAGAAGACTACGAGTATGTGCCAGACAAAAATCTCTTCTTGTGAAGAAGAAGCGGAAGAGAAGGATTGAATGTGAAAATGAAGAGAAACAAACTACAAGGAGGGGATCGCTGAGAAAAATTAAACAGCAAATAGAACATTGGCAAACTTCAACTATTTACCTACCTACCAGGTCAGTCACTCATGTCAATTTATGTACTAGGTGTCTGCAAAGTGATCATAACTTCAGGACACTCGAAAAACGTTGAAAACAGTGATTAGATCTATTTAAGGATCCCTTATATGTCGTTTGTGAACAAATTACTGAACACCATTTAGTGTAGTGGGTGTTTTGGGTACACTGTACAACTATTTTACAAGAATTTCCAATTAATTAACTAAATACTGTGTTGTTCAACTTCATTTTTATTGGGAAAAACCTGTTCAATTCATTTCAATTCAATTCATTCAAAACCAATTAATTCTCTTGAAGCGTTAAATATTTACTCCTTATTAATCTTCTAGATGAATCCTAGTTCAATCAATATCAAGTTCGATGTCAATTAATTTTCTTGAGTGGTCAATATTTACTCCTCATTAATCTTCTAGATGAATCCTAGTTCAATCAATATCAAGTTTGATATTGATTCATTTTCTTCACATGTTCAATATTTTTCCTCATTACTCATCGAGATGATTCCTAGTTGATCAACTGACAATGATGAAGTAAGAGCTGGGCGATGGAGGCTGATGATTGCGGTGACAAAGAAATGGGTGGAACGAGCACGTTGAATACACTCATGCAGAGAAGATGAAGTAGGGGGTTGTACGGACAATGTTTTCATTGGAATGAACAGTGCGAATACACAAATCGGGAGTATGAGAAAGACCTTGTTTGAAAAAGGCACTCACGGATTTCTCGCGGGCTTTATAGGGTTTCGGTGTTCCTTGTTTCCCTGCATCCGACAACTACGGAAAAAGACAAAAACCATAATGTTAAATTTACTTTGGGATTATATAGATCTATTTGAATGCTGGGCAATGTTACTTTGAAGGATCAAGGGCTGATTTCTGATGAAAATGAGAGCGCTGAGAATTTGCTTCCGTAGAAACCTGTACCTTTATTTAGGACAAAAGAACGAGTTGCAATTCTGTATAACATCTCATTTCGGTAATATATGAGGAAGTACCTTCTTATCTGTCTTGAAATATTCCCTCACATAACGTCGTTACCGTCTTCATTTTTTAACAGACACCGACGGATGTGGCAATTACGTGCCTCACTGGAGGCCAAATGGGATACATTGAACTTTTGACGCCCAGAGCAAAAACATTTCAGACAAATAACGCCTGTGAAGAACTAGGTAACCTAAATTGTATTCAACGACTCATCGCTTATTTCTCCGTCCATTAAAATTTGAATGTATTATAACCCGTTTCTTGTCCAGATTCGTCTTTCCATTTCACTTTCCCTTCGCCTTACTCTAGTTTTCTTTCTTCTCTTGAAATCTTTCAGCCGTTACGGTGCACCCCGATTTATTTTTGCTTTCACCTGTTTTTCAGCCTTGAGGCTTGAAGTTTTTTTCTTTTTCCTCAGGAGACACGAAAGAGGCTTATTCAAATCTAGTCAGATGCAGAGCGGTTGAAAAATTCGCGGAAACTTCCGACTTTATTAAGTGATATTCAGAGGAAATAAGGTTTATTATTAGCTACATCCAAAACCAAAAACCCGTGCGGTTCATGTATGGCTGCACATAAGGAAAAATAGTTGCAAAAATAATTTAT
The DNA here is from genome assembly GCA_963920205.1 of Stenodema calcarata. Taxonomy (NCBI): domain Eukaryota; kingdom Metazoa; phylum Arthropoda; class Insecta; order Hemiptera; family Miridae; genus Stenodema; species Stenodema calcarata. The sequence goes on along the minus strand of OY986058.1, from coordinate 14,011,362 downwards.
TCCCTCTCCTTGTTTAGAATCGCTCCTCAACCCTGATGTTATTTCTCGAGTGATTTATTGACATAAGTAAAATAATCAGCCGTGTCATATGAAATAAAGAGTAGATGCGTCACTTGAGTGCAAATGTTTCAAAAGTAATAGGCAAGAGGGATTCCCATTAATCTCATGTTGATGGACCGTATTCCGCAGGAATGGCTATTCCGAGTGGCTCAGCGGAAAAAAGTGTTAAATTTGGTTATCGGGTGAAAAATGATAAACGAACCCAATGCAGTTGATCCAAAAATCCTTAGGATAGAATAACAAGCGTTACTAATATCATCGAACATCGACCTTTTCCTAACTTTATGTATTTTAAAAGACATAAAGAATGGTTAATGCGCTCTTTAATGCAAAAAACAAGTGCGAAAAGAGATTTTTGCAACTCTCACAAAACCTTCTCGTGTACATGGCCCTGTGTACTGTGAGCATTTGAGTCAGGGCGCTAGAATGGCTGACATGAAGAAGGAATGCTAACTACAACATCAGGACCTTCGACGCTGGCGAAAGTGGAGTAGTGAAGAGCTCGTGATTTGTATGAGCATACAATAGTGAAATATTGTATGAAGTCTGCGGATAGAACGTCATAGTTGTAACGAGTGTGTGTGATTTAGTTTGACCCTCAGTAAGAATGATGTTGAGGGATGTCTGAAGATGATGAAGAAATATATTCTTCGAAACGTTGGCACATAAATCAATTTTCATTTGACCGACCCTCGACATCCCTCAACATCAGAGTTGTAACGTTCTATCTGGAGCATGACACAATTAAATGTTCCTTCATTTTCAGGAGAGCGACAATATGGTGTTGTTAAATTTTATGTCATGATGAACAATGTTGCTTCTTTCAATCTTAGCAACAGCATAATGTTGCAAGAGTTCGTATAAGAGAAAGAAAATTTGACCGAAATCAGAGTCATGCTGCAGTTAGAACGAAGATGCATTTGATATGAATTCAATCAATAACCACTTTTCTGATGAGCAATAAGAAGCGACCTAACGCACCTGGGAAGCATGTTGTGCATGGCAACGACAATTGAGGCGTTCACAGCCAGAGTGGACCATCTGACTCAGCTGAAAAACCGAGAAAATTGCGTTTGAAATTTGATCATTTTTTCATATGCATATATCTGGGGGGTTTAAAGGTATTTTGAAGAAAATACTGATGCATTACATCAAGAATGAGTTACTTATTAACCACAGAGCCCTTTCGACCCTTTATTGCCTGCATCCAGAGATTTTTTGTGGGATGGTCCACTCTGCCTTTCTTGCATTTCGGATTCACCCCCGTTTATTGCCAAAGATAGTCCAGGGTTGACAGCCAAAACATTGTTACAAAATCATTTATCAACATTTTATTTAAATGTGATTTGCATGTGAATAGTGTCACAGGTTTTGCAGGAATCATTAATAGGAGCGTGAAAGTGGAGATTGAATTTTGTGTTGAACACGTCGCGAAATACTTTCTCTGACACGAAATTGTCCAAATGGGAATTTAAATATTCTTTATAAATCAAACTAATGTTGTGATGAGGAGATAGATAAAGCATCGAACTTTTGTTCCTAGAATAGTGTGATTCATAGGTTGGGAACTTTTTAATGAAATTACAAGCTTAAGCAACTTTATCATCAGGTGTTTTATTTTTAGGGGTATGTTTTCCTCTTTAGTCCGTTGGTGGTGTCGTCCCACTTTTTTTCTTCATTACTCTGTCGATCCTTCCGTCAGATATTGCTAATACCCCTTTAAAAAACATTTTGCACACTTGCACTTCGCCGCCTTCAACTAATGGTAAGAAGTAGTGCCTGGTCATGTTTTGGTTTATTATCTTCGATTTCTGTTTTCTATTACGATCTTCCACAGAAGGCTGATAGTGGCGGGAAACAGGTTGCTCTCTTACTTGGGAAAAAATGAAAGCGGTTTGCTTGTCAAAATTGGCCAACTCGTAAAATTTTTTGAACATATTTTGCTGCATTTCTTCCGGATATTTGATGTAGCATTGCCCTTTGCAGCAGGTCGGAGTCGGTCTAAAACGTTTTTCGGGTACCTCATTGCCTGAAGTGCTGACGTATGCCATTCCCTTAGCCCTCTGATTTTGCCTAATCTTCTTTTTCCATCCACTCTCGTTGCGCAGCCTCTTCCTTAATTTCGGCACATCGTTCGACAAAACGCCTGCTACTGGTTGACATTCAAGGTTTGAAGAATGGGCTACCTGATCTTCTGGACAGACTAAACTCACTTCATCATCGAAGCTCGATTCGGAACTAGATGGTTGGTATTCCGAGCCAGCATCTAATGAAAATCGAAAAGTCATGGGACGTAAAATCGTAAACTAAGCTATTGATCTGAATGTGCTTGGAAAATGTATCGCAGATAAGTAGTTATGTACTCGTACTTACCATACCAATGTATCTCCAAAGCGCCATCACCCTTCACATTAAAAAACTAATTGAAAACGGTCGGAAACAGAGACGATGAAAAAATAATTGGTACTGAGACGGAGAAGAAATAGTTGGTCTTGGTATCTACTCGGTAAGGTAAAAGAAAAATCAGCAGGCACAGCATCTGGAGGCAAAGGGAAGAGGAATTTCTTCTACTGGACAGGAGAAGCAGGGTTCGTGCCGGTCAGGGAAGTCAGGGAAGTCAGGGAAGTCATGGAAAAGTCAGGGAAATATAAATGGGCACTGGAAGTCATGGAAAAGTCAGGGATATTGGATTTTGGTCAGGGAAAAATCTCAAATCGGGTGCAGAATTGCGAAAAATCCATGATACGCGTCGAAAACCCCTTTACCAGTTGAATTTTCGCGCCGCGTTCTCGTCCTCGCAAAGGCTCGGTACCGTCCGGTGCTTCATTTGCTTCGCCGCCAGCGCTGGCCGTCTGGCTGTCTAGGAATAAGACTTTTAAGTTATGTTTTGTTATTGTGATTCGACCTGTTTGTTTGAAGTGACAACCGAAGGCCTATGGTGCTGGAATAATTGGCTGAAAGAAAAGCCGGACTGAGCAGATAGCCGCCCCCGATGACGCAAACGCGGCGTTGTAACGAGATAGGCTAGGTTCTTTTATGAACGGTATTGTTCCTAATATATTTAGTACTTAATTCCTGCTTTAAAAAAACTGTAAAGTACCTTTGTAAGGTATGGTTTATGTAAACCACGTACTCAAAACTTTTATGTGTTTTATCTTGTGATTCTATCTCTTACTTTGTAAACTTCGTTTTTTTATGAATAAAAAAACTTGTTCCTTATATTGTTTTTCTTCATTTGCGCATCTAAAATTTTCGATTCATGCAAAACGTTACTGTTTAAAGGATCCTGAAACGTTGTGAAAAGTCAGGGAAAAATCGAAATTTTTGGTCTGGAAATCAGGGAAAAGTCAGAGAAATTGAAAATTGAAAATCGGCACGAACCCTGAGAAGGAGAACCATGTCGTCGTTATTGCCGTTATTCACTTGTGTGTAGGTAGGTAGGGATTTTTTATTTCAGGCGCGTTTTGATGAGTTTACCATGCCAGAGTGGACTATGCAACATGGTCCATTCTGGCTTTCAAAATTGATGGCTGATTGGCAACAGGACCATGTGAAGAGTGCCGCTATCTCTTGGCGACTATTGGAATCGACACAAATTCCATGAGAATTCGATAGATAGGGCTAATAGGATCCCAATGCCAGAGAGAACTCATTTTCGGAAATTTTGTGGGATGGTCCACTCTGGCTGTGAACGCCTCAATTCATTCAGGAGGAATATTTATAATGCACTTGAAGAGGACTGTGTAACTTCTTTTTTTCAAGTGATTACAATCAGCCATACCATGAAGTCAGCAGATCAAACGAAATAAACTAGAACAAAAGCAGTTCATGGAATAAAAAAACACATTCAATACGACCTGTGTATCTCCGATCCTTGACGATCCGTTACAACTGACCACAACGAAATGGAATGGTTTACGACCACTGTCCGACCAACGAGCTCCGTATTTGAACTTTATTTGCTCGAATAAAAAATGCATTCGCATGGTCCCACCGGATAAACCGTTCGAGTGATAGCGCTCTAAACGATGATTAAAGGCGAGCTCGCCATTTTTACTGTATTACCCTTCACCCTTCCATTTCGCTTCTCCGATCCGGGCTTTATGTTGTACGTAGTCGTAAATTTTAGTATGTACCTACCTGAGTAAAAATTTTTCCTCCGAGGAAGTATCGTCGATTTTGAAACTTTGACTACCCGTACGTGTATGGGCTGAGTTTACCGCTCAACAAGTCGAAGGACACGAGATATTCGTTCAGATGATACGACGACCAATTGTTATTAGACAGCGAAATAACAATCACGTTTCCAAGCAGTCTTCTAGGTTTATTATTTTCAAAGTTGTATCATTGAAATCGTCCGATAAAAATTCAATTTCACCCCGAATGTTGTTGGTTCACGTTTCAATAGTCATGTGGCAAAATCGAGTTGAATGAATCCTACAGTTTTGGGTTTGTGAACCGCAGTTTTTGAGATGTGGCATGACGTTTTACCAGAAAATTTGAGAATCATTAGCAGCAAACAAAATAGGGTAAAAAATGGTGGAGAAATGAATATTTGAAAAAATTGAGTTTTTATGAATGAATTTAAACCCTTAAATTGCTCAAGGTCTGCAGAAAATGGTGATAAAACCAACAGTTTATTTCTTCGTGAATGATGAAAGGTCGGAATAACAATAAGAAGCAGTTTTAAAAGCATAATATTATTTTAATGGGTGGTAACCAGTAATGGTTAACTTACTGGCTGCAGAGGAGTGTACGAGTGTATCTTTATTCAAGGAGGAATATTAAATATTCCTCTCGCTGAGGATGCCCCCATAACTTGCGTAAGTGTAATAACAAAACGACAAGCCAGCAGAACTAGAAATTATTGTCGACTCCGTAGAGATGAAAACCGAGTATCATCGGTTGGTTCAGCTTGGAGAATGTTGTGGAATTCATCAACTTTTTCTTGTCGTGATACATACAATCGATATTTATATGAAGATGAATGTACTGTTTTCTCCAACTGAATATATTGTGAAAAAACAAAATTAATATCTCAGTAGATGTTTGAAAGAAGTTGCAGATATTTTTCAAACGCCTACTGGTTTCAACATTTTCTGGTTTTCTGTTCAATATGTTCTTAAATTTGAGCTACGCTCATGAAAATAAAAATCTGATATAATTGAATAAGCCCTTCAATGTCCAGAATGCAATGTCTCCTAAACCCCTTCATAGCCTGGACATAATGTGTCCTTATAAGGACATAATAATGTTGTGTCCTTATAATACGTCCATATTATGACCTCATTTCCATCCGATTGCAATTTCCATATCCCACACAAAAAATTGTGCTGTTTCTAGATTTGATCAAATGTTATCCCAATATGTGCAACAATACGTATGTACGTGATAAGTCATTCATATGTTGATAATGACACCGAATTAAATGGTGCTAAACGGATGACGGACGAGGGATTGAGGGGGATGTGCGAGGAAGCGTGGTATTATTTATATTTATAAATAGAACAATAGCGTACTTACGTCTACTTGAACGTCTGGAAGTGGGAATACACGGGTGGGCGGGGCTTCTTTAGGGACGAACCTGTAGAATTCCTGATCTCCTTGGTAGAATTTAACTGAATATAAGAGAGCGCCTTCCAGGTCGTAATGACAAGCGAGATGGAGAGTCGTGCCGGCTCTCACGGCCGACGGTACGATGAGCACAACGTCTTTCAAGCACTGGTAACCTGAAACAGAGGATTGACAAGCCTGATTGATCGCGTTCATGAACACGTACCAAATTGTTCACCATGAGGGCATTCAATCATCCTGAATAAGTCTATTATTAAATCTCAAGGGGGCATTGCTAGGTATATTTGCATTTCTGTAGCCTGCCCGCTGATTCCCACTCGAGTATTCACACAATAGTCGTGCAACGTTACGAATTTGACCAGTGGCTACAACACCGCAGATTGCAATTATTGTATTGTTATGTCCTCCAACCTGTCACGGCTCTATTTCGTCGAATTCCCCATTAATTTCACTATAAATATACTTTACGAGCAGATCCAAAAGTCATGATACGTGTACTTGTAGTGGATCAGCATGCTACAGTTGACAGTTAATTACGTTAGTTACTACAAGACTTTTCAATTACGTAAGATTACAAAAATGTTGCTTAATCATCACTTTATTTGAAGACCAAAACTTTTTCATGGTAGACAACGTTGGTTATAACGTCTACTGTAACAGGCACCTTGGATTCAGGGTGGTAATCATTTACAATCAACGCAAAAATATCATTTTACCTTTCGCAAAAACTAGTCCCTCAAGATATGTACAGAAGTAAACTTATACTAAACATCCCGGGTAAGTGGATATAATATATATCCAGGTATATTATACCTGTTGTAAAGTCGTACGGGAAGAGTTAAATAAGCGAATTACGTCGGGAAATCGGTTGTTTATTGGTAGGTATATGAACAAGGAACACTGGTAACATCGGGAGGCATTGGACTGAGAAGTGGGATCAATTGGGAAAATCAATAATGGAGAGCAACATGGCCGTCACATGACGCCGTTCGGTAAATCAAGGTACTTTAGGTTTTGCCTTTCAGCATGGAACATGCTTTAGCCTTGATTAACTAGCCGAAAAATGTCACGCGGAAGTATCACGAAATTTTAGCGATGATTTTCACGTATGATAGTATATGCTCAATGAGAATTTCTCATGAATTATCACTATCGGTAATTATTTTTATTAATTGAATAGACAAATCAATAAAGAGTCTACGGTGTAATGATATTGATATCAAAAGTTAATACAGAATCAGCAAAAACAACATAAAATAAACTGTACGACAACGGACTATAAAAAGGCAAAATCCTTTTACTCGTCAAAATCTCTAGTTTTCTGGGGGAATAAAACCGAGAGGGTTTATATATCAAATGAGAGCATCGAAATCCTGTTTTCCGGGTCAAGTTCAGATTCCGATATTCCAGTTCACATGTTTTTAATATCTCCGTGATAGAAACGCTCCAATGTGTGCTATATCTCGGATCGTGGAGCGCCGTAGGGTTTTATGTATATTTTACTATTTGCATTTTTGTTGTACCTACTCGATACACACAAATTCCATATTGTTGAAGTTGAGTTCAAGTACGGTGTCTAATCAAATTAGTGAGAGATACCTATACCAACTTCAATATTTCAATACATTTCAGCATCATCGTTAGGGCATTTTTGGCAGAATTAGAGGTGGAGTTTTGGTGGGAGTAGAGTTGCTGCGAAGCGATGAAGGTAAAATGGGTTCAAGAATTTATGTACCTTCGGTTTTGTTTATATCTTTAAATTAGGAAGATCTTAAATGCAAATCCAAGGTTTATATTGTATATTCACGGAGTCAAGCTTCTAACGTGTTAGGGCTCCAAGCTTGATGAGATAGGATCGTCCGAGACGACAGAACCTAACGATGCTGCCGTATCATACACATCATTACCGAGAATTGCGCTTTGAAGGTCCCACTCGATGGGTTGTCAGCTACCGCGCACTAACATACTAAGGGGATTTGACACACTCAAGGGTATCAAATTTCATTAACTAAGTAGCTATCCTCAAGAAGAACAAGAGCGATAATCAGGTGTGCAATTTTAGACAATAATACATACATACGAGTAAAATGATACGTCGAACAAGCAGGTTTTATGTATTATTAATCATTTTTGTTGTGTTACATTCCATAAATGTTCTGTTACTAATTAGAATACCCTATTTCTTGGAATTTCATCGGCAAAAACGATCTTGCTCAATTTAAATTAATCAAATACAAATGTAGGAAGTAAGTATGAGTGCAGATAGAATATTTGCAAAGTTAATTCAACTATGGCGGCCTTAGCGACAACACTGTCGACTAATTCTTCAACACTTGGCGGTAGACCCGAGGGATCGAGTTGATCACAATTTATCACCTTCTTCAGGAGGTTTTAATTAATTTTTTTCAAACGAAAGCCAATCAAACAGGGAGAGGTTGGAACGGGAGTCATTAATATGAATGAGGGACCAGCGGGCGCGACGAAGAATACGTCCGGAATATTAAGGAACTCTGCGAAGGTAATCGCGCTCTCCGATCGATACTACTGAGGATGGTGGGGAGGGAAATCTCCTGGCGATAGAAGGTTGATGGGATTAGAGAAGGAAATTAATTAACAAAGAACCAACTGGAAGTTTGGAAGAATTCTCTTAGTAGGTTTTGCTGGGTTAAATATTGATATTAGCGATGAATCCGCAATCATTTGTTGTATCAGTGTTGTTGCTGGCTTTTCATCATCTATAATCATTCACCTGAAGTAGTATCTGGTAGCGAAATCATATTGGGGCAGTTGGGTGGAAATCAATGAAGGTCCAGCGAACGAATTCTGTAAAATTGGACAACCTGGATTTATCTTGAAGGCTTCTTGATTAGCCAGCTAAAGAAACAAACCAAGGCCGATAAATAATGATATAATGATATTTTGACATTTCATGTCTTTAATATGGCACATAACTCAACAAGTGTGACGAAGAAAGCGTTATGAAAAATTTCTAATGATTTTCACGTACAACTGATTCGTAGCTACTTCGCCAGTTATCATCGTACAAAAATCGTTCACCACTCGTTGGATAGCTCTCGATTTACCTAACCATATTACGTTAACCACTGCGGAGTTCGTGGCCGACAAGCTGCGGTATGAGCGTGATTGTTTAAATAATTGTTTACACACAGGTAAAAGCAGACGAAGGAGCCGAGAAACACGATTTTTTATTAGCCATAAACCTTCCAGTAGCAAGTCCGGTTATATAGGGAAAAACCGCATTAAAATCTATCCAGCGGTTGAATCGCCAAACGGTTAACATTACTCATTTCTCAATAATTTATATTAAGGTACGTGGTGTGGGTGTGGGATGGAGGGGGGGCAAAGACATAAAATGTCCCTCGTGGTTGCGTACTTGTAGGAAAGCTGTTTTGTGAACTTTTTGGAAGAATAACGAATATTTGTGTAATATCATTGTTACTGTGGTAGCAGATTACCTGACAACTAGTGGTTGGGGATGAACATTTGTGAGTTCCTCGGCAGAATAATAATTCGATATAGTAGAGGAATGATTGTGCTTGACAGCTAAACAGGCCATTCATCATTGGAACTCCTCATATTTGATGGGCAAATCAAATGCGGCGGGCTTCAGGGGATGAATGCAAGGCACCGCCTTGCAGCAAGGTCTCTCGGGGACCGTCCTGAGGTGGGTTGAAGGACGGGTGTCCTAAGGGTCCTGTCAGATTATCTTCGAAGCTCCCTTCAAGTTTGCCCATCAAACCTCTCTGCTGAGCGTTTTGCTCTCAAAGCGTTCAATTACTGAGACCGGAGGATGGCTTCGGAATGGGCTGTCTATAGAGAGTTCGAGTTATGGACCTTCCCTAACCCTAATACAAACACCAGGAGGTGGCCATCAATTCCGCTATATGAGCGCAGTAATAATGAGTTGCAGGACATTCCATGTCATGTCATCAGTTACAAACGCGAATTACATTTGAAGTTCTTGTTGATCCGATGACCAACCACACCACCACAGTAGATTCAAAATTCTGGTGACTAATTACCGTCCCAATCTAGGACATCCCATTAACTCCGTCTTCTTCGAAATAATAGAGCCATAATTAAACCTTAAAATTTGATAGCCATTTTAGGGGTCCAGGGCGGAGATCATGATAAACCTATTAAGCAGTACGCAGTAAATTTGCAAGACAAAAAGTAGGAGGGCAAACATGAAAATTCTTTTTTCTAGCAAATTTACAAGGAGATAATGGGATGAGTCAGAAAAAGTCCTTCGAGAGTTAGGGAAAGTGAAGCGTGCATGCCGAGAGGTTCCCCATATGCTTACACCCTAGCAAGCTCAATGTCGTGTTGAAATTTATGAGTTGCTTCTGCCAAATCCGACTACTAGGTAATCGTTTCATTAAAAGAATAGTCACATGTGATGAAAAGTAGGTGTATTGGCGTAATCCTAAAACAACAGGTCAATGGTGGAACCACGGTCAAGTAGCTCAACCCGTTGCTAAGCAAGGGCAATTCGAAAAAAATACGATGCTCACTGTATTTTGGAACTACGAAGGAGTCATACACTATGAGTTCATATCAGAAGTCAGTCTATAAATCCAGAGCTCTATTCAGAACAACTGCAGAGAATGTACGATGTTTTGGTTCAGCGGTATCCAGGTTTAGTCAACAGGAAGCAAGTCTTGTTCCAACAAGATAATGCCAGACCCCACACCTCTCGGCTTACAAAAGAAAAACTAGCTGATTTGAATGGAATCGAGCTTCTCCCTCACCCGGCATATAGTTCAGACCTAGCACCATCAGACTACCACCTGTTCAGATCAGTGGCTCACTTTCTTCGTGGGCAAAACATTCAACAACGTAAATGAAGTTGAAAATGGGGTTCGTGAGTTCTTCGATTCAAAACCCAAAGAGTGTTACCATAATTTTTTTTCTGACTTCATTATTATGAAGTTGAAATTGAAGATCTACCCAACCCTTTTGGAAGTAATGATATTTATAATATAATACCTCTCAGAGACCAATCTGGGACACTTTTCACTCAATGTGGTCATTAGTAGGGTGGTTGCCAGTTTTGAGGATCCTGTCGCATAAAGATCGAGTAATTTATACAATGCTAGTGAGTTTGATTATGGTACAAACAGAAACAGAAATAAATTGATTGCTTGGTGTTCAGAACGCGAAATGCAACGTTTACGTGTTCAAATATTATGTTTGGTAGTTCAGAGTATTCCACGTGAGATTTCAACGGCAACTAATAAAATCAAACTGATGATTGCTTTTAACAACAACCATGATTCATCCAAATTAAATTTTATGGAGGTAGGAGGTGTATTTAACTTGTAGGGTACGTCATAGTGCTCATACGCGGCATCTCAAATGAATCTCGTGTACCCTACCCAAAACTTCACGTAGAGCAAACTCGGTGGCTTGTCACTGAAAGTGTCAACAAACCTGGCGCTTTCAAGTGAAATTCTACACCTGATTATGTTTGCCTTGCATCAAACCAAACGTTTACCTGTTCACCCGACCGGAAGCCCCATCCGCTTCGGCCGCACAGCTGCTTACACGCCCAAGTGGATATTTACAACTGCCTATGAGAGGTATTATAATGTCAGTAATTCAACGCTGTTCAGCGGAAGGTAAGTTCAACGAAACTAAATCAAAGGTTGACCGCGATTACGGGCAAAGTTAACTTAACTTCGTTAAAACTTTGAAAATTACCATTTTCGAGCCCCAAAGCTTTGAGATCCGTATCATGAAGCATGGATTCACTCCATAGAACTTCTCAGATGTTCAACAATATGAAGGCTTCACATCATTGAATATACTCGTCGAAATTACCTGCTAGAAAAACTTCTTGGATATTCTATAACCTCAACTACGGACGACTCAAATGTACGAATTAATTACATATGGAATGTAGATGTACAAACTCAGAGAACTCCCTCAGGTTTTTTGTGGTAATTGAAAGTCGGTGTTGATGTTCTGGATATCTAATCTCCTCTCTCAATTTAGATTGATGTGTATCTTTCTAATTTGGATCAGTATAAAAGGGTGATGCTGGTTTCAGGTCGTGTGAACAATTAGAGACAGAGGCATCCGTGAGATTCGACGCTATTTAGTTCAGTCGTATGGATAAGATATTTAGTTCAATCGTACGAAGTAGATTTAGATATTGAAGTAGATTAGGCCCACTCCGTCATAGGCGCAGTCTTTAAGGACGAAAGTCAGAAAACCGAAGGACGACTGGAAAGGGTAAGACGATGGCAACAAGAGGGGACTTTTGAAGTCTATTGAGGGCTTTGGAAGCACCCGAGTGCTGGCCCAAGATGGAGCTGGAGGGGAAAGGAAATAGACGCGCCTGTTGGGACAAAGGGAGGGCGAAAAGGGCTTCGATTGTCCTGAGCCGCTGCGGTTGATGCTCTTGGAGAAGGGTTAATAGCTTATTATGGGCTTCAATCTTCAATGAAATGTCTAAATATGATTTTAGAAAGGCTATTACGGCCTTTACGGCTTAGTACTTGAGCTCCAACGTGATTGTACAAGTACATACTTGAAACTTGACTGGAGTTAGAATTTCGTATATTAATGACAATCATGTCCACAAACTTGATATTTCCAATTAGGTTCTATCGATGTCATTCCGATTCAAGCAATAATCCTGGTGACGTAGCCTCTGTAGATGGAGTGACGTACAATGACGCAGTCAGAGTTGGCAGATCCCTAGAAGAGGGAGCCGCCGCTAGAGGCTCTGATATAGCCCAAAAACCGCGCGGGCTTATGAAGCCCAAATAGCGCGACAAATATTAGGATGTAGCCCAAAATGTAGCGTTTCCAAATTTTGCGTCGCAAAATCACCTCCAAATATAGCCCAATCTGTTTGTTTAATCGGTTTATAGCCCGATTCCCCATTGTGTATGAGATGGTTTTGAAGCATCATCAATAATTGAATTTGCCCCCTCAAGAAGCAGCGAAGAAGAAGAACGATGGGCGGTGGTAAACGTGGTAAACAGATGACTGTGAATAGCGCCTGTCGTCTAATCTCTCCTCTCCGCTAATTTCCTGCCAATGCAGCCAACATCCAGACGACATTTGGGGAGCTTATTGACGAAGCAAGGCTGTGAATCCCAAAACGCGTTATTTTTTGGCCCGACATAGCCCAAATCACCTCCAAATATAGCCCAATTTGGCAACTTTGGACTCAGTTGAAGAGATTTTCAATGTTTATGGAGAATTTATGACACTGTACTTAGAAGCGAAGGTCTCAAATTTACTGCAATGCAACGGCGCATGCCCATAAAAACGCACTATATCTCTCGAAAATTTCTCGTGTTTATTTCTCCGGCCTACAAGAAGTCTCCGGGACCAACTTTGGGAGGAAATTTCGGGAGATTTACAGCCGTAATTAAAATAAATTTGAAGTTCACGAGAACAGAGGGCGAAAACGAGGGCGCCCTTTTATTCTCCAGAGGGTGTTTCCTTGTACAAGAGAGCCCCGTCGACTGACTCCTTCCCCCTATGATTAATCGCTGCCATAACCGACTGGTCCCAGCGCTGGAAGTCCCATTCGTTACATCGTTATGCATAAATGTTGGAAACGGGTTTGCATACGAGGACTCCGCGGTGGACTGTCACGCTTTCCCGCGTTTTGATTTCAATCGCTAAACGTCAAAACTAGAAAACGACGAGGAGAGCGAAAAAGGAGACACGATGGGCGCAGTGAGCCCATTCCCTCGATGGTTTCTACGAGTACTTCACGGCAAAAAGATTGCCCGTATTTTAAGGGGTGAACTCCTCTGCTGTGTGTAATTTTGGTTTATTACCTTCGATAACAAACAATCGAATCGATCAAGAGAAAAACATTTATTTTACCTCGAAAAATTGTGTATTACTCTGCCATTTTCCTTCAGAAATCACTGCTTAATATTTCACTATCATGTATTCGTTTGTTCGTATTGTTTTTCTAGCTGCCCCTATTGAAATATGATCATGTTGTCCCACTGAGCAAACATTGAAAGCATAATATTATTCGTAAAGTATTATCAAGACGGAGACCTGTGGCACAAGGCAACAGGTCTTTTGCACAATACCAGTTTTTATTTCATTTGACCGAAATGAATTATTGATGCAACCCAAGGGATTTCCTCCCATTTTTATCCGTTCCCCCATCGGAAAAACGAATATATAATAAGCCTCCCTAGGGATAATTACACGGTGAGGGCAAGTCAACTGAAAAAGCGAGAGCAGTTATTCGGCATCGCAACTCCGTTATTTATGAAAACAAAATAAAAATATATGTATATAACAACAAGGGAGAGACAACGTCGACGAATTAATACGGGATGCATCCCTACCACAGTACGGGAATATCGAGGATACCAGGGGGATGCTGGTACTGAGGGGGGAGAAAAAAACGTCAACGGTTTGCGGGAGATAAATTCGAGCTGCAGACCTCCCAGCTTTTTTGCATATATACCGAGGACGGGCGGGAGTCTTGTCAAATTATTTCCCATTGTTAATCCCACTCCAGTACGACCGAGGAAAAGATTTACCGCGAATTTCCAGTGAGTCCCGTAGCCCCACTCTTCCCACTCTAGGAAGCGCTAATAGTGTCCCCAGGCTGAAATATGCTCCGGCGACCACAAAGGCGACGTAAGCCCGTTTGTCTACACTGCGCCTTGTCCCCTCTTCATTATCCAACTTTTTTTTATTTTTTATTTTTTATTACTCTTTGGGCGGTGAGACTTGTCTTTGAGAAGGACACCCGTATACACCGCACTGTATATAACATGGGGCGAAAAATAATGGATGGCATAGTGAAATTTGCGTCGCCCGGGTCGAAACGGTTGAAGGGGTTTCTAGGGGTCGAAAAGAGATTATAGTGGGACAATTATCCAGCAGTCCATTGTCGGAAAGAATACATCGCGCATTTTTGCATTTTAGAAATTTGATCCCGTGTCTTCAGAGATATTTATGGATTCTTGAGAGTTTGCTCCAATGTGAGTCATACATGAAAAGGTAGTACTATCATGCCCCCGTACTTGAAATTGTCTTGTACGAGTATTCATGACTATGAACATTTATTATAAAGTACATGATTAACTTACAAATTTACACGAAAAATACAATTGTGATTCGAGATAGAGTCTACTCATCTTTACAGTACAGTTCTGGAAGAATTTGCGGCGATTGTAGAGTGCAAGTGAGTTGCCAGCTACTCTTCGTTAGTTATATACCAGACATGCCCAATACCACAATAAAAGATTAGTAATACATAATACATAATGCAGTTTCATGGAAAAACCACTTATCTGCAAAAATTTCGACGTCCAAAAAATGCCTCTAGGTTATTCAGCTGGCCCCTTCGAGTTACGAATCCGTAGGTCCTATCGATCATGCTGATATCGATTAAATATCGAAAACATCGATTCGTTTCGAATTATCATAGTTAAGTTGTTCTTCTCCTTCAATAATGTAAACTAATGCACACAGTTTAGAGGCAAAACCACTTGAGCTGTTTTGCCTGTAAACACTCGCCATTTCTGACGCATCGTTATTTGGAAAAAGCACTTGAGCCAAACTGGATATCACAGCTGGATATCATTGAGTCAAAATTTATTCACAAAACAGCTGGTCCCGAGTTTCGAGTTGAGTAATTAAAGAGTTTCTAAGAGATAAGTTCATTATGAAAGGCCATATCTAGTGGCCTTATCTAAGGTGAGCAACTTTCGGATGCTCACCAAATAAGTCAGCTTTGACAGAAGTGGCCTAATCTAAACGTAAAGGTTAAAGACAATTCCTAAGTTTGAGAGAAGGCGCCTTATGTATGAGGCCAGGTAGGTTGAACTTAACGCAATATGTTCGAACTCAGCCGACGCGCATGCGTAGTTGAGATAAGTTTGAACCTATCTTCCCCTTAGGAACTCTCTTTTTGCAGGAGAAACCACTTGGGTGTGAAGCGAAAAATCACTTGCTATGGAAAAACGCTTATGCGTTTCGAGGCAAAACCACTTGACACCAGATTTCGGTTGATAAGTGGTTTCACCTGCAAATTGGATGACGTAAAATGTCGATAAGTGGCTAAAATTGACAGACACAAGTGGTTTTGCTTGCGAACTACCACAGGTAAATTTTTCTGCCTTCAAATTAGACGGAAAATCAACAAGATAAGTGGTTTTATATCAAAACGGCAGCATATTTCTGGGAAGTTGGTAAAATAAACATTGATCGTGGGAGACGAGAACCAAACCGGATTGTATGGCATCTTTAGAAGGATGTTTACGTTGAAAAACAAACTTCATCCGTCGTTTATGATTTCCGTTTCCGCACAAAGAGCTCGTGCAAACTCGCTAGAACTTGGAATCAAATTTAATTTCTTTTCAAAAGATGAAAGGATAACAAATTCTTCTAAGCTTATTCACTCGCAAGTTTTAAAGCGGTATAAAGTGTTATAAAGAGATGAGAGTTGTTTCAACTGTTCCTGAAAAACGGGGAATAATTATTGAATAATTACCTTTTCCAATTATTATTATTTCATTAGAACCAATTTTGTAGAACGCTGAAAATGCATAATTATACAGGAAAATATCGAGGGTGCTCCGAGTTGCGATGTTTCCCCATGATGAAAATCGTTTGGAGGGTTGCCACGATTACGAGACCTTCGAACGATCCTGAGGAGGGGTTGGATTTTGAGCTAGTTCTACTAGGAGATTGTTGGAATGATTAACCATTGCTGAATGTTGCCGAGAGTACATTCTGGGTAGGACCTCAGTTACCTCCTGGATGTCCAAGTGTTTGTAAATACAGAATTACGCGTATAACAGGGTGGGTGCACCCTCTAGCATTCGTTTGAATCCTCTTTCTTCGGCTATTGGGGGCTAAGCTCCAAATTATGCAGCTAAAAAGCCACATGGGGCGTATGGCCTAATGTAAACTAACTATTCGAGTTATTGATGGTAGAAACGAAATGTACCATTAACATGAGCTTGAATCAAACGGTGATATTACGTGATATCGAGTTCTGCATTTTTTATAGTGCCTTTTGATAGAAGGTAATTTCAGATGTTTGTTGGTAGATACCTACTTCAGGGATATCAATACCGTCGATATTGGTAGGGGCAATAATGATTAATTATAACTATACTCGTAATTGGACCTCGTGGAATATTCGGTTCGAATAACTGCCTCTTAGTTAGAGATAAGGGTGATTCTCAGTTTGAGGGACAATCGAAGGTATGGAATTTCAAATTTTATTTTGCTCACCTAAAATTCTGCTTTTTTTAAGTATATTTTTAGGAATCATTCTAAAGGTACTGCGATGAGCCATCACGCATGAATTTCATTTCTGTCCTCAAAAATGAATTTTTTAAATTTCGTAGACCACGACAATGAGAGGTGTCCATGACAATGAGTTTTCCTTCCCTAATGACGGTAGAATAGTACGTAAGGGTGAAGATATTATTAACAGAATGGCAACAATATCAATAAAATGTTTTTGTATTAAAATAACGAACACAAATATAAATGTTTACAAAATACCAAACTTGAACACCATTACCCTACACTTTGAAAGAATATTTCAATTATTCTCAGTCAAACTTGTCATAATTAAATCTCAGTCTCACTCGTAGAAGTAGGTAACAAACGTTTCGAGTTGTAAGTAGAAAAACTAGACAATAGGAAACTTTGAACACAATATTCACTAACAAACTCTAGAAGGAAATTCCTACATGCAAGTAGGTACCACAGAAAAAATTGTGAGTTTTGAATCCTCTCCAATAAGTTTCAGATTTGATTAAAATTAATTATCACATTTTTTCTCAAATATTGAAGATATTTAGCTTCGTCAATCACCACGAGTCGAGGACAAATAGAACGTGGAGCGTTTATTTTACAGAGAATCATTCTGCAGGTAATCTGTTGACGGAGAGGTGGGTTAGGCCAGAAAAATTGATTCTTGCCGTTGTTGTTCATGCAGTAAATCGTCACACTTGCATGATTCGATTCACGATAAGGATATGGTGCAATGCCATCTTCACCAATTGATGATGTCGTGGAATCAGGGGATTCATCTCTTAATTTTTTTTAGATATTTCTTTCGGTCGTAATACTTTTTGCTGCTTGCTCTCCACTTCTTCCTTTGTTGCCTCTTCTCCCTCTTTGACATTTCCTCTATCATCTTCAGTTTCTCTGACCTCTCATCCCTCCCATACCTAGCTTTCCTCTTCATCTGATCCTCTGCTCTCAGCTCTGGTGCACTTCTCCTCTTCTCTTCCTTTCCGCTTCTCTTTTCTTCTTCAGCCGTTCTGCATCCGTCATTTTTGTCCGACCCATTTTTTTCTGTAATGAAAGAGACAGTATTCCTTCATTTTTCCTTTTAAAAACCAATGTAGGAGTATGTTATGTACTAATTATTTACAGAACGTTGAACCGTAAACCTGGGGAGCTTAGGAATCAATAGGGAAATTTCTTTCCACATTATCATTCCCTATTCCAACTTTTATATAGAGAAAATTCATTAGGGAAAGTGCAGAAAGCATTTTAATACCGAGTTACTTCAAATTCTAAGCATTTTTCTCATTGGTATGGTCTTTCCTCATTGTCGTGGCATTTAAAGTGGCCACTACAATGAGATACCAAATCGCCATGACAATGAGAAATTGACTTCAACCTTCGGCAGTTTGGAGCCTAATCAACCCTTTTTGAAACTTGATCATGCATTACTTTAGGTTCTTGAATCTCTATCCCAACATGTGGAAAACAAATTAATAATCAGTTCATTAGGGATTGATTCTCAAACCCATAACAATGAGACCTATGAAGGATACACACCTGTTTGTTCCACGTTTCTCCTCGATAGATGAGCGCCGACTGAACAAGATGGCGAAGGCACAGCGTGTCCTTCAAGGGCAGGGTTGTCATAACAGAAAAAACTTTGAATTGACCTACAATTCCCTCTTTTGAGTGAAATACGATGTTATCAATCTCAGCCATGACAATGAGACAACAAGTTAGGGACAAACTTTGCGGTCTCAATTCATGAAGATAATCTCAAAAGTAGTCCCGTCCATAAGCCCAGTACTGTCCAACAACTAATTCTGAAAAATAAAAATGCAACTTTTTCCGGCTAAGCAATCATCAAGGAAGGTGGAGGTTCGGATAACGTTCGAAAGTTGACCTGGGGACAGGCCACGACAATGAGATTTGAGGTATATATGGATAAATTAAAGGCATTTGAAATGACGAAAAACGACTAGATATTATTGGGATAAGTAGGCCAGGTAACCACACTGATATCGCAAAAAGAAATATTTGGAAAAGTTGGACTGCCACTTTTTAATCAACGAAGGACAGCGATTGTCCCGTAAACTGAGAACCAACCATAACCATCTCGTCACCTACTCGACCAAACACACAATAATATCGTGTTTCAACATATTATAATATTCAACATATTATTACAGCATATTATGTTTTTACATTATAGTCAAATGATATTGAAAAGTTCGGAGCTAACACGGTTACTGTACATACAAAAGAAGGGTGATATAGGAAGATATAGACAGAAGGGTGATCTTTTCAAATAATACACTGTTGAGGGAACATTGGCAGATTCTTCCATGTACCTGGAGACGTAAAGTGAACTATTCTGACGAGAGATTAATAATTTCCTCTTCTCGGTTCATTCCGACCATAAATTATAATAATTATAATATATTTATAATTAAATTATAGTCAAATTTTTAATTGTCAATAATTATAATCAAAGTCGAATGACTCTTGAAGAAGAAATTGTACGGTTGAACGAAAGAAAACCTTGCTAAATTAAACTACTACCAACGGGACATTTGGACAGAATGGCAAAGTAGCTTTGGCATCTATAGCAATGTTTCGGAATCCAATGACGATTTGATTACATGTTTTGGTACATTATTTATAATAAAACTATAATAGTTCGATGGTGATTTGCTCAAATTCTGCTATTGACATGCTTAAAGATGTGATTGTGATTTCAACGGATAGTCAAGCTTGATATGCATAAGTGGATTACAGCATGATTGTATTCACGTTCAACTCCTGATGTATTTTTAGGTTTTCTAAACTGTCAAAACGAACTGCGGTGGGGCTTTTGGCTACGGTCATGTTTCCTCGCGCGTGCAGATTGATGGGAATAAATTGCCGGGAAGGAAGAGCCCGACCACGATTCGTCAATTGGAGCGTTATGGGATGCAATATTGTTAGCCAGAGTCGATTAATTCAGTTTCTGACTTTTAACAGGAAACAAAGGATTCATATTGCTTATTCCATGAGGGCTTTTCCGGCCCCTCACCCCACTCTGGGGTGAGCCAGCTGTACCCCAGGGTGAAATTTGGTCTGGAATTTTACTGTGTTGATGGTAGGAGCCTTTATTGCAATTTGAATTTATTTTGGCTTGGAGTATTTTTCATGACCACCGAAGTGGAACCTAAATCAAATGCCAAAACTGGGGGACAGCTGATTCTAACCATGGGATCGTGGAAGGTCAAGTTTCGTATTCTGAGATCATTTTGATGGTTGGTATTTTTATAAATAATAGACGATATCAGTAAGTGAAAAATTTCCAGGGCAGCCCGGAATTCAGATGAAAAATTTGATCATACTGTAAAGAGGTTGTTCTTGGATTGGCTGATTGGGATCAGTCAATCTCGGGTCATTGGATGGCCAGTGGTATAGAAAATTTGTTGTAACCACCACAACATTGCGTGTCACGCTTTGGCACTGAAAGTAACTATTCGGTGGACTCAGTAGTTCCAAAGAGTATAATCTCGAGTATTACCAGGTAGGAACACTGATAAACCAACGCGGAGTTCGCAATGCGCAATCTATTTCGTCCCAAATGACATGAAACCCACCGAGCGACCAACATTTATATAGAGAGAGGGGAAAACAACGCTTTGAAGGCACCCACTTGTCATTACCACAACGCCGATCTTCATCATGACGGGAACAGAGGGTATTAGGCCTGATCGAGTTGTGCTCGTAATGAAGTCCATAGCTCCGGTATACAACGACTGCTCCAAATGATCTGGTAAATGTTCATCATCCCATCATCAGTGCGTATCGTTCAAACCATTGGAACTCCACCCAACTATCTTCCCTTTCCATCTGTTTGTATTTCACCTCCATTCAGGAAATAGTAAATTGAGTCCCCAACGAATGCCTTCGGTCTGCATATTTGCATTCGTGTTGGCAGATTGGACAGCGTCTATTAGTAATTTCGAGGGTTCCAATTGAGAGGTGAATGAGTTATCGTCCGTTTCATTTTGTTCGAAAGGGCTGTTCGAGTGGATAATACCACAGGAGATTCCATGTAATCCTCGCTTCACTTATAACCTCTTATAGTTCGGGAACTAGCAATCGTTGTACTACTTCAACGCATTATTTGTTTGAATAGTCCGGCACGTTCTACGGCGGGTTTAGCCGGCATAAATATTCAACATTTAACATTGAGACAATAATTACTTCATTTGAATCTCGGGACCAGCCTGAAGATCCGTGCACTAAACCTGGCAAAATCTACCAAACAGACAATTTCTAAAATTCGTAAAAAAACTTAAATTACGTTATGAGCACCACGAAAAATATTTTCATCACACACAATCCGATATTAGGGCAACACAGGTACCTAATTTAACAAAAGTTCTCTGCAGGTTGAAGCGCAAAAATAAATCCCTCCAACACTCATCTCCTGCTTGAACTATATTTGAATTTGATATTCAAAGACTCAATCTCCTGTTATCGCGGTTTCGGAAACCCGATTATAAGTAACGGTTCAGGAGTTATCCCCTTGATCCCTAATAACCCGGTACCTAATCCGGAGGCAGAGGCAGCCCTTCCGACGGACCCAATATGCCGGGAAATCACCTTTTCCTCACGGAGGACCGCGTAGGCGGACGAAAGGGCAAGAAGCATCATCTTTGACGCGGAACTAACACTGTTACACAATATATATATATAGCGGTTCTAATAAGGCTCGTTAGTTCTGCCCCCGGGTTTCAGCATTGTTGTCGTGGCTTTATTTACGTTAATCCACCGGCGGAGCTCTCTGGAGGCTTGCTCGTCGAAGAAAAGATATGTGCTTGCGTGATAAATAATATTAAGCTGAAGCGTAGGATAAATAATTATTATTATTTCATTATAATGAGGCATTCCTCTTTAGGCATTCCTCTTTTCTGTTATTCAAAGCAAACTTTCATTCAAAAGGATTAACAAGGTGAAATGAATCCTTAACGCTGAACTCCCCATATATCGTGTATAAATATAATATATTTCATATATTTAATATTATTTAATATTACTTATCATTTCTATGATTATTATCATCAGAAAATGAACTCGAATGATACTGTTGGTATTTTTCGTTGACTGGGAAGATAAGAACTACGTTTGGATTCAATCGAGTTTGTCGATTGATGAAACATTGAAAGATAGAGTGGAATTGTGTTTAAGGCTTCAGTATTTTTCAGTATTCATATTTAAGGTTATTTATGCTACCTCTCAATCCGGATATCTTATCCTTCTCGGACTCAAACGCCATCTCCGACGAGCCATCCCGAAGAAACAGCGCCGTTACCGCCTCAACCAACCAATTCAATTCAACTCAATCCGAAAATATTTTATTGACATAAGGATTTATACATGGATTATTTTATAGCGTCTTGCGGTATTTTGGTATGAACAACAATTGGCAGTTTCTTACTATAGTAGATTGGGAGTTCGGATGGGAAGTTACAAATTTTTCTCATTCCGGTTTATATTTTTTTTTATTTTTAAAGTTTTCTTGTTATTGATTAAGTTTCTGTGTGGCCTCATTGCACGATACTCATGGGGCACATTTCTCCTACTGAAAGGGAAATTTGATTGTGGGATTATGCGAAATTTGAAACGTAAGTGCACGTTAAGTTGTAGTAGGAGCATTAGATTAAGACCTACGAATCAAGGTATGTAATTACATACCGTTAAGTGTAATACTTAGGCATATCTAAGTGCAATATAATTGGAACAACTGTACCGATCGTTGAAGTATCTGTATGGCTGCAGTTATTGACAAAAATCGACAATTCGAGTCACTGATCCCAGAATTCGCATAGTTCCTTTACCTGGAAACTCACAAATTGATAGCTCAAAAATAGTAACGGTAATGATAGTTTCAAATTACCACAACTGCTAAATAAAATGAGAATTCCGTATAATCCTGCAAGGTCAGGGTCTCAGTTTAGAAAAGTTGCTCTCGTATATTTTTTTCCTACTTCCAAGGTTATGTTGCTTTGGTTCTAACATTAAGATAAACCTCGAGGAGAGAGGGAAAGTAGCCGGTCTTATTATCGTTTTTACCGCTGGGGCTGATCTCCAGGGGTAATCTCGTTAAGCTAAAGGAGCGGATTGGGGAGGGGTTTTACTTCGAATTTTCTTCGACTTGAAACCAAATTAACCCGCCGTCCTCTCCACCCTTGTTGAAAAATATGAAGAGGAAACGAGGAGAGACCAAAAGGAGAAAGAAAATGGTTAATATCCGGCCAGTCTCCGTGGCTAGATAAAGACTAGATTGAGTCAAGGAATACTTGCAATTTAATCGAATCGACGTCCGAAATCTCATATTTCTCTATTTTCATAAACTCTGATGTAAATATATAATCCCTCATAAATCGTTTTGGTGTCGCTACGAATTTGGTCTTTCTTGGTCGGTTCCATTACACCAAAACGTATCACTCACAATTCTTTAATGCTTTGAAGTGCTTCTGCTCTCTGAAATAAAAGGCCGGGACAACTACAGACAACAATCCTCGATGAATTCGAGAAGTAGAGGCAATGCCCCGTACTACGGCAATACGACCTCAATTTTTTATTTAGGGAAATGGAAATTAACTGCGCTGCAATGGGAAATGATACACTCTTCACCGCCGCTCGTGTAAACAACAATCCGCACCGAAGTGCGACTTCGGAACTCGGTCGATTGTTTAATTGAACCGATCCGCAGAACGATAGCAACATCGAGGGCTTTCGAGAATTTATCGGTGAGTGACACTTTTTTATTTGCTTCCCTTTGCGTTATTTAATTTGGTGCTCAGGTATTTGTCGTTTTTTGAACAGTTTTCAGCATTGAGGTTAACCCAGTTCTTGTTGGAATATTGAACTAATACAATTATGAGCTTGACATTATGATATTCTGAGGGTACCTAATGAGCTAACTGTACTTGCTTCCCCAACTACTTTTTGCAGCGGATTAACGAAGAGTCTAACTAGATGTTTCTATTTCAATCTGTAAAGTAGTCTGATTCGACGGAAATTCAATACCTTTTCAGTTGCTGTTTACCGTCCTAATGAATTTACAACTTTGCTGTAACAGCTCCAAACTTTTTGAAAATATCAAGGTAGAAGAGCACAGAAAGGGCCTGCAGTTCCTTCAATGCCTTTTGTTAGATCACGCGGGTCCTGCCGGAAAATTCCGTAAAGTCTCCTTTTTGCGCGATCAAAAAGGTGAAGACTGGTTTTACATTACAACGGACAAGGAGCGGTTGGGGGTAGGAGAGCGCCTTGGGAAAGAAACTTTTAATTAGTGGGGGCCAAGTGGAGTGCACTGCGGTTAATTAGTAGGTAGCTGAGCCGAAGGAGATAAGCCAGGCGGGTGTTGATACTTGGCGAGCCCTGGAAAAGGGTTTTTCAACCCGTTGATACCCTTCTTCGACCGTAGGGCCAACTCGGAAGACCGGGATCGCGGTGACAACAAGAGCTCAACCCCAGGAGTTCCCTCGGGATGAGGGCTTTAAAAGGGCTACGTGATCAGGATACGCCAGGAGGGCCTAATTGCCGAGGCCCCAAGTCATCCAGCTTCGCCTGGAGGAGTAATCCGTATAAGGGTCTCACCCTTCCTGACCCTCAACTGTCTTCACCCTTCTGGACCCGCGGCCTTTGATACGATCTTTTCCTCGATATAAGTTACAGTTTTCCAATGTTTTTCCCCACAACTGCCATTCAATTCTCTAGGAGGTACGAGAAACCCAGCAGTTTTATATAAATACGAGAGGTCAAATCAACTGATTGCATTCTACTGTTACCGAAGTAATAAATGTATGAGGGATTAGAATTCTGAATATGGGTAATTCTCATTTGGAATGTAGATTTCGTGTCCTCACTCTTCTAAACATCTCAGATTTGAGAGAAGATTCAAAGGTTTTTACACTCTGAAGTCCGAATAGCGATACCTTATTTTGTTCTCAAACTTGAGGAGTACTTCGAAGATGAAGAAGTCTTCATGTTAAGTCTTCTCTAATCTGATAACCGAATGAAATATCTCAGTTCTGACTTCACCGTCCTATTCAGCGTTGGAATGGCCAAAAACTGAGGGGGGTTTGGGGCGTTGGGGGGGTTCACCCAAAAAATGAAAGCCTGACAAGTGAGACCTCATTTTAAAGGTTTTTACAGGCTGAATAAGATGGTTAAGTCAGAATTTTGCTATATCTTATTCCGCTCTCAAACTGGAGCACTTTGAAGATGAAGAAATGTTGTTGATACGCAACATATTCTTCGTGGACATCGTGTTCTTTAATGGAGACATTTTACATAAAAACCAATTACTTCTTCGAAAATTCGCTCTTATAGCCATGCTGCATGACTGTGGATTTTTCTACTAATATATTCTCGTTTGAATGTTCTTTGGAAGGTTCTTGAAGGTAAATTCGATTAATAAGACAGCGTGGGAGGTTAACATAGAGCTATCGATAACGTAACACACATGAGGTTAAGATTACATAATCGTGGAATTCAAATTAAAGTACTGCAATCACGAAATTCTATGAGAATAGTGGTCTGGGAAGTTGGACGGATTCAGCAAAAATCGTAGCAAGAATAAACAGTGAGATTCAAATGTCGCCATACAGCTGTTTTGAAGAGACTAAAAATGTACAGTTCAGATGAAAACGAACCACATACAAATAACGGATGGTATGAATACAAGCCGAGATCATTCCGAGAAACCACCAATCGACTAGATTCGTTTCATTCCGATTATAACTCGCAGTTTTATGCCACGCGCCCGTGTTTCTGGAACGTGCTTGAAGGTATGAAAGAAATCCAGGAGATTTACGTTGATAAACCGTAGGTGAGGCAATATGCGAGTACTTTCATTGCTTTGATTATTGATTGTAGTGCTATGAAATGGGGAAACATCGGTCATAGTTACCGGTGGAATGTGTTAATGTGGTTCATGTTGAAGGAGATTTAGGAACAGTGAGTGCAAATTAGTCGATGTAACTAAACATCGGTAGATGCGATGAGTCGATCGCCGCCTCAACACAGACACTTTTGAAATACCCACAAGAGAGTTCGTTGATTTTTTACCGAAGTATGAAAGGAACACGAGGATCGGAATTTCCCCTTTTTAACGACAGCATCAGCACCCGTGACACAAATCTGCACAAATTTCAGCATTTATGGTCAAAATGTCGTCAGGTCGAAGGAAAGCTCCCACTACATGATCACAATGATTCATTGCTAAATTATTTCAGTGAATACACAAAACATTGGACATTTTTGACGGAGTGAAGCCAAACTTCGTACATCGTGTCCCTTAAGCTCGTGATTTCAGGCCTGATACCGTCCACAGAGGAGATACGAGTATTACAGATCCTTGGCCACTTTTTCTTGAATCGAGGATGTGCGTTAGGTGATATGATATGAGTGCCATATATGGGCCAAATAACTGCCATATTGCCATATTTTTTGTGGTCCTATTGTGAAGGGCTCTGGTCATATCCGACCCAAACAGTCACCTTTGGCAACTTCCACGACAAAATTCCAGTTTTATATTTTTCACCCGAGCAGTTTTTTTTTGTGTGGCAATTTCATGTATTGTAATTTAATTAAAATTTCCATAGATTATATAAGCTTATATAGGGCTTCAGTGATGAGCGTCAAACTGTGAAATTGACTGATCTATTCGGTGCTAACAGATTCCAAGGCCTTGAAGTTTGGTCGCGATGTGTCTTCCGGCCGGCAAGTCCCTCCGGGCGGCTTTTGCGGATAGCGGTAGGTAAATGGTGATAATGAAGATGATTAGTGGGGTTGACGGATAGCAGTTACTCCCAAAAGGACGATTAGCCACGAAACTTAACTAGGACCGTCATCATGCAATATTATACTAGTTAATTCATTACACATGCACATGACGTATGTCATTGTCCCATTAGAGATTAATGATTGTAGGGGCCATTGCTGTAGTCTAGTGGTCTTACAGAGGAATAAATGTACTTTCGATATTATTGGTCGTTGTCATAAATTATGTTCTACATTAATTGAAAATATTATTTTTCTTGATTTACCAAAAAACGAACATTTTACGACACGGTTGAATTTGAACCAAAATTTGATCAATATCTGTGAACGTGGGTAAGATTCATCTAAAATCTACAACACGCGTAGAGTACAGGAGGATATTCCGTTGTTGGACTACTGTGGTTTTAACACGTGTTTTACCCATGATGTGATCCATTTGTAATGGAAATTGGAATCCACTTTGTTAAAACCACAGTATTCCTACAATAAGGAAGTAATTTCCCAAGTCGCCTGGTATTTTGGATCGTAAAAATTACTAAACATCATGTTATAATAGGTGTGCAATCACCTTTTGGAACACATGACAACCGCAAAGGATTTCCGTTTGAATGGAAACATTCAACATGTAGGTACATGCCTCAACAATGTAGACTTACTCGTACCATCCACCGGCGATGGGTGACAGCCGTTTTACCAGTCAGTTTTTTCGAGTCGAAGATTTTTTCTCTGCACGTTTACACCTACATTGAACCATTTTTCTCGCATAATGCACCGCCTATTATTCTGATCGATAACGAGCTCGCAAGTTGAGGGGATTTGCATGTAGTTCCCCCGATAAAGTTGTTCTATTGAAGGGGAAGCCGAGAGGGAAGAGATTCAGCGCGATCCACGATGATTTAAAGGCCACCTGTTTGGTGTTTGTATGAATGCAGCGGCCGCGAAAAGGGGAAAATTGAAAGTTCTATTAGATGTTTTGATACTAAATCCTTTTTTTAATAAAAAATATTTATTGTTGAATCAATGGTTTCGGAAACTTGGTAGAAAATGATGAATGAAATGTGAGAAATTGCCTTGGAAAACGGCAAGTGGTGTCATGTAGTCAGTGGAACGTTGAATGTTGACAATGCCGGTTGGTTGAGTGGTAATTTGTACGCATTTTAAATTCCCCACACTGTAAGTCGTCAGGAGTTCCCGGTAACAACGCAAAAAAAATCACCGCATCGATCTTCTTCGGATGGAAAAACAAAAGGAGCAGTGAAGAGAAGTCGAGGAAGAATGAAAACAAACATTGAACCACCTCATTTGTTGGTCTAGCTCTTCTTATCAGGACCTATCTACCGCAAACCCGAAGGTTTTGCGCTCCGGGAAAGCCCTTAACACTAGTAACCTACTTTAAAACGGATGCCTAACCCGGCGAAAACCAACGTCCAGTAATTAGTTACAATAAGCTCCCCCTCGACCCCTGGGCGCGTTCCAGAGGAGATAACTCACTCTCCAGGGCCCTGACTAATTATTTTCGCAACGGGCTCTGGCACTCGAATTTTCTTTTCCCCGGAAGGTCTAATACCAGAGAAGGCGCTAAAGCTGAACGCCACTTCCTCGGGTTGGAAATATTTTTCATTTTATTCTCTTTTCTTCTCAAGACTTATTTTTATCACGGCGTTACGCAACAGCAGCTATTAAATGTATAACCTCTAATTTGTAGCATTTAATCCCTCTTCGACTCATGGGAGACGGTTCAATCTGAGTGGACCAAATTCATACAGGATATCCAACGGTTAGGAGTATTATGAATTTAACACAGGTCGCTACACCCAAAGTACATAATTTCCATATTCTTCCTATTCAAAGCTTGAATTAAGGAGTTGATTTTCGAAGCAATGAACGAACTTAATGTACACTTCAGTTTTCTACAACAACTACCATTTTGTACCGTTTTCAACTTAACACTTTTTATTCAATGAACAGCTTGAATTAATGAGTTGATTTTTGGAGCAATGAAGAACTTGATGTACTCTTCAGTTTCCTACAACAACTATCATTTTGTACCGTTTTCAACCATAAGATTGCCCTCTAAAGTTCTTATAAACTCTGATATAACTTACATCTACCAGATTGTCCATAAAATTGGCGACTTGCCTGCCCTAACGTAATTTCCCCATCATCACAGTGAACCATTAAAAACGGTGTCGAAAATACTAATTTCATTCAGGAAATTTATAATAGCAATGTTTTTAACACGTCCCTTAGTAGCAAGACTTCACGTTTCATGAGGTAAAACATTGTGTGTTCGTTCAATTTCGTAAATTTCGCAAAAAAGAGGGTACAGTGCTTGTGAAGTGGTTAGGAAGTCTCTTGATGGCGGGCGGGGGAAGTGGATATCATCTTTTTTGCGAGGTTGTGTGATTTTTCACTGATTTTTACATTTTTTGAGGGGGGGGGGGGGGGGTACATCTTTTTGGTGTGGAAGTCATTCGGTGAAGGTGGAGAGGCTGTAGCCTTGGCTAAGTGAACAAGAAGAAGAAGAACCTAGTGACTTGAAACATTCAGGGCTTTCTATTATCCACACAAGAAGAATCACAGCAAATTTTAAGTTGATCGGTCAACAAAGAGGCCGAAAAACGGACACCTGAAAAACGCGTTACTACTTAGTACCACTCGATCTGCTCAGCTTGTTTGTTTGGTGGGGCGGAACGTTACCGGGTTCCTAAATGTTTTTCACGTAGATACATCATCAACAATTACTTTTCATCAACATCTGGACAAAATATAGTATTTTTAATTATTGTAGTTATTCATGAATTGGCTGAGTAGTAGCATATTTAAGTACCATCTACTTTGAAGTTGTTGAATTCGAAAGTAGATGAATAATTGGATAAGTCACTCTGTGAAAAAATTTCATATTTCATATTTCAGTTTAACATCAAGCGAACACATCCAAACACTTAAACATAGGAAAAAATCGTAGAAGTAAAAACAAACGTGAAAAGTTGTAGTTGAAGGCATTAAAACAAATATTGTTTATTAGGGACATTTTTGTTGGAAGTAAGTTGTAGAATTAATCATCGAAGTTAGGTGCCTTTCTCGCCATCTCGTTGTTAATTATGAACCATAATAATAGTAGTTATGCAAAGCCATCTGATGGGTTAGCACATCATAGTTTGAATGAACCTTTGTCACATACCGTATAAATCGTAGTTCGAAGTGGGGGAAGGGATGGCCGTCATTTAGTCATATCCTTCATCTCCTCGTATTGTGGAAAAAATCGGATCACGAAAATATTACGTTTCCTCTTGGAGATATATGGACCTTAACTGAGGAAAGGAAGGAAGATGGTAAAATAGCCCGTTTGTCACGGATTCGCCTTGGGTTGTCAGCGCTTGGCTCGGAGTCAACTTTGTCACTTTTGGGCTGGAAATTATGTCAGGATCTTTATATTGATCACATCCCCTTGTTCAATTCACCGAAAATCTTTTCACGGAAATCCAAATTCAAACTCGTTATTAAATTCAACTTGGTACATACACTAGGTGCACTCCAATTACGTTACCGTAATAATTATTATCTATGATGATTATCACAATCAACCGTGGGCTCTGTCGTTTTGTAATTCACTGAATTGGAAACCCAAACTTTTTCTGTATAGCGAGGAACGTATTACATCATATTGGTTTTTTGCAAATTGACTAACACTGAGAAGAACGAGCCATTTCAAACAGATTTACACCAAGTCTCATGTACTCAATAAAAAGCTGGGAATTGGATCAATAATTATTCCCCCTCAAAAAACGGATAAATACGCTTTGTGACAAAAAACTCGAACGCTTCTGGGGAAATAAGGGTGATGCTTTTTTTGATGTGTTCAACTCTCGATAGAATGGAGATTAAAAGTTCAAATTTGGACAAACAGCCAGCCCTCTGACGTCATAGTCTCTTACGGCATAGGCTTTGACGTACTAGTTGGCCTCCTGCCAGCCGTCTGACGTCATACGCTCGTGCGTCATAGGTGCGTCTGACGTAGTGGCCCGCCTGTCGCTTGTGTTCTGACGTGATCTGAGGGAAAGGGTGAATCAAGGAAACAAATTTTTCCCGTTTCAGTTTATGTGCCAAAGCAAAGACATGAAAATGTCAAAAGAATGTCAACTCCATCCTGTTGTTGATACAGTCGAGAATTAAATACTTGCATACGAGTTTGCAACACATTGGGGCATGTTATGTCTTTAAAGAAGTGATTCAAGAACCTTCGAACAATGCTAGGTACATCACCTACCCCAGTAGCGTAGTTGTTATAAATAATTTATGATGAACCCTACAATTATTATAGCTTGCATTCGTATAGACAATATAAATTATTGAGAATGATCACCTGTGTGTAAACAATTATTTAAACAATCACGCTCATACCGCAGCTTGTCGGCCACGCACTCCGCAGTGGTTAACGTAATATGGTTAGGTAAATTGAGAGCTATCCAACGAGTGGTGAACGATTTTTGTACGATGATAACTGGCGAAGATAAAGTTCCGTAGCAACGAATCGGTTGTAAACGAAAATCATCAGAAATTTTCGTGACGATTTTGTGTAACGCTTTTGTGTAACGTTTTTCGAGTTATGTGCCAGAGTAAAGACATAGAATGTCAAAATGAACTCGAATGTTAGGTTTAATTCTGAATATCCAAAAACGGATTTAAACCCAAAACATTTCAGAGAATGTGTGCTTGCAATAGATTCCTTCTAGTTACATAATTCCTTCTAGTTACATACTTGAAGTGATAATTCAAGTAGGTAATTTAGTGTAATTCGAGGCGACAAATTGACAAGTTTTTGCAGTAGGTACCAATTTGTTCTTGATTTGGTTCTTTTGAGAGATTCTGTTGTGCTTTTAAGGATTTGTATGATGGGTTTTTTGGAGTACGTTCCCGTGTTTCACATCAATACCAGACTCTCATACACGTAATGAGAGTTCTTACCTACATATTTCTATTATCCCCTTCACCCAACGGGGTAAACGCCTTGATGGCATCATTCCCGTTCAGGGGGCACATCGGCGAAATTCGCTCAAACCTTTTCTCTCTCGGGAGGGTGTGGGGGAAAAATGTTTCTTTAAGAGGAAACGAGAACCAGCGTCCTCACTTAGAACTCTCGCCCGGAGCAAGGATTCCCGAAGCCATTCAAGCCGGACTCGGGGAGCGTGACAGGCCTATTGATCCCGGTTTCAAAAATTCAGCAAGGGCTCTTCTACTTGAACGTTCACGTGCTTGACTTCCACACCCATCTCAGTGCAAACTTCATGTTAGTCTAAGGGTTTTAAGGTTAGGGGATGAAGGAGACGATTGAAGTGTATGCTTAACCTAGACTAGTAGTTCCGCACCTCCGTCACATTACTTTATAACTTCTTCGTCCTCTTTTGCTTCCAGTTTAATAGGAAAAGCTAGGAATCAGCTTTCGGAAGCGAAATCCTCAGTTGAAGTATCGAGTCACTTACTTCAATGAAGACTGAAAAAAAGTTTCATCCAGCGTTCTTTTACAATCCGGAGTTATTTCGAGTAGGGATGGTCCGTGAAATGCTGATAACTCCGGGTCAGAGGAGCTTCAAAGCCACAAGTGCCCTATTGTTGAAAGGAGCTACCCCTGAATATTTTGTTTGTCATTCCCTCTGGTATTGTCTGCCATCTGGAATCCTGCCAGTGCTAGTCTTCTCTCGGGAATGGGGAATGAGAAGAGGACGAGGACAGGCCATCCCGCTCCCATCCTCTGCCTATTCAGAATGTATTCCTATGGAGAAAATAAAATAAAAGCTCCAGTGCCAGTTGGCTAAGACGTTATTGTGGAAAAGAGGCGATCAAGTGAGGATAATTCGTGACAAACTGTCTTTTATTTATTCCCCCGACGGCCGTAGATTGCCTCCCAAATGTTTCTTTTTTCCCCCAACACGAACTAACGGCGATTGGAGTAATAGAGCGGAAGAAGATTATGAAGAAATCCAAGCCAACGAAAGCCCAAAATCGCAGGAAAGGGAGAGAATTATTCATACTGTTCGTGATATTTCTACTAACAGTTGTAGAAATATATTTGTTTAAATCCACAGTCATGCAGCGTGGCTATAAGCGCGAATTGTCTTGAGCCATCATTTGACTCAGCAAGACAAAGATTGCGAACAAGCTGCCTAACTCATTTTACGGTGAAAATTTAGATTTTCGCAAAAAATCTTACTTGTCGATTTTTACTGAAAAATCCACGCTTTTTGGGACGGGAACGTGGATTTTACACCATGAGAACTCTGCAAACAATGGTTTGATCATACCGTTGGATTCCCCCCGCCCCCCTAAAACGCCCAGAAACCCCGCATTAGAGTGACCCGATTCTGCCCATCTACGAAATTAGCCTTTCGATTACCAAGACAGATTAATTGTGCGAATTTAAAAGTTTTATCTCAATTCTATCGTGAGTTATCGTCTGGAATGACACATATATAAATACCAATAATTAATATATAAATACATATCGTCGGCTGGAAGGTAAAACTGACCATCTGCATTCCGACGATTTTTCAGGAGAGCAAAGCAAAGTTTTCGTGTTTTGGGTCATCACGAAATAACCCCCCCAAAGGTCTACTTTTCGCTCAATATTCAAAATTTTGACTTTGGACTATAGATGAAGCCTTATTTTAACTAAATCAATCTTCAAACGGAAAAAGGATCAATCTTCAAATAAGAAAAGTTAATTTAAAAAAAATAATGACAGTTGGTCAGTTTTTCCTGACCAACTTGTCAGAAATTTGTGTCGTCAAAATACTTGCAATTTACTTTCTTGGGTGAAAAATTACTATTATTTTGTCATGTCTTTGTCTAAAGGAACACTCGACGCTATCATTTTAGTCATCCAAAATTCGGTATGAAATTCCATACAGCGGTTTAAGAAGCTTCTTAACACTTGGTCATTTTTTCCTCTCTAATTCCCACACTTTCGAGTTTTTCATTAAAATTTGAAAGAATATTATTAAAAACTACTTTAACGCAGTTATTACGCACTTTATTTTTTGAAAATGAACATGAAAAGAGGGTAGAGCAAATAGGAACAAAAACATATGAGGTCAATATGAGAAAGGGGACCAAAAAGAGCACTCATAATCAGTCTGAATCATCATCGGAAACTGATGGTTCTGGTAGTCTGTCAACTTTATTTTTCAATGACGGTATTTCCGCGTACCACTTGTGGTATTCGGATGGGATCGCTCCTGTACAGCAGAGTTTCAGAAGATCTTTCTTCTTTGCTTCTGATATGGGTATTGGTTTCTTGTAGCAATGCGTAAGGGAGGTGGGCAAAGCATGGATCACACGTCCTCCGTTCTCCTTCCACGTCACATCCAACTCTTTATACTCTCCTTTGTACTCATAAGAGAAATAAATTGTGGTTGGAATACCTTTCTGGAACTTGAAGCGTTTTATCTTCAGCCAGTTTATTTTGTTTCCGTCTGAATCTATGTGTCGGTTCTTTAAAAGCTGCGAGGAGAGCTTCTTCAGATCAACAAACTGTGAATAATGCAATTCACTGACATTGTACGGCGTTGCAAGTTTGTTTTTTCTTGTTGATCTTGCCATTCTCATAATAGTGAGCCAGTCTTGTACCGTGTAAACTGGTACATGTTTTTTGGCAGACTCAATGGCGCTATGCATGGAATCTGCCTCCATGTGGGTATGCCCACTTTCAAGGAACTTGTGCTCGATCGTTTCCACATGTAGTTTATTCACGAGGTACAACATTAGGCTTGCCATGTGCTGATTTCGGTTTTGTCCCCCGCAAGTATCAGAGAACAACGTGACATGACGTACGTGAGGTGGGAGGCCATTGATCCAGAGCATTAGTGCAGTGCCGATTTCAATACTTCCTCTTGCCCCATTGATCTCAGTCCATGTGTAGCAGTAGGCATTGTTTGGCTTGGCCCCTTCGTAAACCGTTAGATTGAAGGCATTTAGTTTACGACTGTAGTACATGGCCGATACGTCAGATGAAGGAATCTGTAATACACTCTGCAAATCGAATGTAGCAGTTACGAAATGAGGTTCTTCATTAGCTCTCTTTTTGTCGAAATCTTTGGCATCGTTTGCTTCTGCTTTTCTTTCCAGGTGATTACGGTATTCTTCCTCGAGGTTTTCTTTTTCTTCTGAGGATGCTTTCTTATACGAAGTGCAGCGAAGACATTGGTCCTTTTTAGGCTTGAAGAACGAAAGATTACGCTCCTCGCAGAAAATCCTTCGATACGTTACCTCCGAAACCATCTTGAGAGTAGGTTTTTCGGCCACCTCGTTTTGATTTTCTTCACAATTTTCAATACGGTTTTCTTTCCTTCCATTTTCCTGCATCCACTCCTCCATCATTCTTTCAAAATCATTCATCGCAACAATCTTGAAGAGCTGATACATTTTCGTTATAGAGAGGGTAGGATCCAAGTACTTTCTAGACGACGATTTCCTGCAATAATGACCCTCAGTCGTTGGAAAGCTGTCAATGTGATCTAAAACAAACTCTTTCACATCCTCTCTTGTTTTGTTTCCAGGTTGTTTACGCCCACGACGATCGTCACCATTGAAAACAGGACTTCCTTCATTTTTGTTCCTGAGAGCTGTGTCTATAGGGCCATGGCTAATCGTCAGCGTTTTTGTAAAAAACTGTTTGCAAACCCTCTCTTTCTTGTCCCCAAGTGTGAGAAAATATTTCCTGGCTCCCGACTTTCCTCCTCTTTTAGACGCACTTTTTCTCTCAACCTTGCTCACTTCTACTGATGACAACAAGAAATCTTTCTGCCTTTTGAAATCCATCCCATGATAGGCCTTGCAAAGCTTCGTTCGTTGTTCTTCAGTGAATTTTGAAGAGCACTTAAAATAGCACTTGTTGCAGGAAACTGTTTTCGGTACCTTAGCTTCTTGCGGCTTTCCAGTCTTAGAAATATAGGGGAGACAGGATGCCCGCAACCTCTTTTGTAGTTCGGTTTTCCATTCAGATGGGTTTGCTTTCCTTTTTCTAGTAAGTGGATACTCGATGGGGTGAGCGGGTTGTGTACTAGGTAGAAGGTGTGCGTCTGACTCCCGAAAAGTCGGAACCGCTAGAGAAGTAGAGGCATTCCTAGAAAAATGGGCTTCCTCTTCGACTGAGAATGAAGCTATTTCCCCTACCACCCTGAAACCAGTAACAGGAGACAGTGATCTCAAACTACTAGGGCTGGTGGAAGCAATGGAGGGAGGTATGAAGTCAGGATCGTCGTCGACCTCTAGCGGACTTTCATCTTCAGATGATTCCAAGACAGTGCTACAACCTGCCTGAGAGGTGAGTGATTCTGAATCCCTCAGACATCGTCGGATGGTTTTGTCCAATTCAGTTTTATCAGGTTCGGAATATGTTGGGGCATCTACAGAAAGGACTGCAGAAGAAGCTTTTTCCCCCGTTTTAGGCACCTTAGCTTCTGATTCTGGTTCGAGACCACTAATGTCATAAATTGCGATATTACTCACGTCTTGGTTCGAGAAATCGGTAGTCATAGAAATATTTCCATCTTGAGAGGGGATTAAGGCATCAGGTAGCTTAGACGTCACCAGTAGCTGTCCTTTGAATGGTTCTTCTAAAGCTTTCTTACATCTGGAAGGAGTTTCTTCAGTCTGATCGTGAAACTCGTGCAGAATAGGATGGGGATCCTTCCCAGGAGGGTATTGTTGAGCAGTTGGAACAGCCTCTTCCATAATCTTGAATTGAAATTCCCTCTTCTCGTTCGTAACTGTGGAAGAAGAAAGATAAAGTCAATGAAACCAAAATCGAATTAATCCTCAAACAGTTTGTTTCGTTAAGTATTTTTTAAGATCTTTTCATCATCATTATTTTTTGGCTCCCAAAAGTTGGAATGGTTAGATGGGGCAACACCAAGGACCAAAGTGGAGCAAGGGTTAGAGCAAGTGGCTACTGCTGAACCGCATGCTGTGAATATGTATGGAAACCATCCATGGCCTGACCCGCAGAATCCCCGAAATTTTTTATAAAATCGGATGAAAATTGCCGGAGTAATGCGTGATGCGAGGGTTTGCGGACACACAACACAGGCAAGCAAGAGGCTGTTGGGAACCATCTTAAATGGGAGTACACATTTCAAGTTTGGTGGATTTTTGTTCAAGTTATAGTGACTTACAACTAGGTAGGCTTTCATAACCTTGACTGAATGAGAAGCAAAAAATAAAATAATTAGTGAAGAGTAGGTAGATACTTACCCTTACTTTTGTCATCAGGTTCTTCCCTCTTCAGGCACATGGCTACAATTGCCTCCCCACGGCGACGAAACATTGTTGAAAGTAGAGGAAACTCCAAAAACACTTGAGTACTATCTACCTACGTACTACGCTATCACAAAACGGTACCTACTTAGAATGGCTAGCTACTAACAAAATGGGAATTGAAAAGAATCTAAATGATAGGTACTCGCAAAGGAATCTTGACCAGAAGAAGAACGAAAATGGCTAATAGCGATTTTTCTCGATGAATAACGCGTTATTGTCTTGATCATTTGACATTTGGTCAGCTGAATTTACTTAATAGACTGGAGTCATAGAGATCAACTGCCAGTTGATCACATTTACTTGAAGCATTTCCAAAGTCAAGCTCCCTCAAAAACCAGTTAGTCATTTTTTCCTGGAAGAAGTTCGACGTTTTCAGATTTGTTTGCCAAAAGTAAAATTGATCAATTAACACTTGGCCAAGTTTACTTGCAACATGATATTTCTGGATAAAGTGCCCAAATGCCACTTGGTCATCACAGGAACCACACGTCTTTCAGGTAAAAATTTATTTTCGCTTTTTCCGGCAAACTTATCCAAAAACTACCAAACTTTATATTTTTAGGTTAAAGATAGCGTCATTACCTATTGGAGTAACCAAAAGTTGGAAAAATGACCAACTGTCACTTGGTCAGTTTTACCTTCCAACCGACGATATACTTCTATAATTTTTGGTGTCTTTTGGCAGGGGATTCAGGATGGTCTGAAACGGATTTTGGTATGAAAAGTTTTCGAAAATTCGAGTTTTAAAGATTTTGGACCGAGAACAATACCTACATTTTCTTCGAAAGTTCGCTAAAACAGTTATGGGACACTTTTCATCAGAAATTAGTTGTAGAATTGATCCCTGGCCGGTGGTACGACCTCAACCCTGACGTCCTGTATAATATATATTTATGTAGTTGTCATTCCAGACGATAGTATACTCTGATATTTGTACGTGCATTTAATTAATACCACAGCACCGTTTCTTGTACCCAATTCAATGTGCCAATTGAGTTCCCAGCCATGCAAACTATGGATGACTCCACATCCAAGATTTATTTATGTAGGTGGAAAGTGTCTTGATGATTTCATATGAATACTCTCACTCTGCAACCTTTTGTGATCATCAACAATCATCAACTGCGGCGGGGGATACTCAACCGTAAAACTGAACTTTCTTAGACTAAACCGAATGTTTAAAAAAAACAATGGAAAATGTAATAGTTTTAATGAACTTCCTCGTCGAGCTTAGAGCGAAAAGTGGATTCTGATGGGAGTGAATGGTTGTGACGGAGAGGGCCGGGGGTGGAGGATAAGAAACTCCAGGGTTTGGGAATGATTAATGTGGCTTGGGGTGAGAGAAGCTAATTGTTAAACTTGTAGAAGACTGTATGCATTACACTAACCGAAAAGCCTCCCCTTCTCCCATCCATTACATCATCCCTCGAAGTTCACTTCACCCGTTTCCGAAGTTTGGGAACCTCACCGATGTTGAAGCTCTCACGAAGGACGCTTCCGTGTGGTGTTGGTACCCGATCGAACCCTTGTTCCCAACATAGGCAACAATGATATACAGCAGTTGCCGAGGCAGTTGAGTCGACGAATAAATCTAATTCCCATCGTTATACGTAAATCAAAAATCAATTCCAAAAATGGCATAGATGTGTCATCATCCCCTATAACTATTTCTGTATCAAACTGATCAAGATCGCCATAATATTATCTTTCCACTTGTACGGTTTTTTTGAACTTCACGACCTCAATTTTCATTCACGTGTTCGTTCAGAATCTAAAGGATGAGATATAAAGGAGAAAATTGACCAATTTATGTAATTCTCATGTAGGTGGTTAAGAGGAATTAGTACTAGAATCTCCTATTTCAATGTATATGCTTATGTAGATATATATATATCGTGTATATACCTATTTATATGAAGCTTGAGAAAATCATCACGGGTCGTTTAGCTAGAGTACGAGACAGGATTTGTTGCATTTATATCAACCTTATAATTAATCCGATTTGAATGGAACATTCAAGTTTAAATCCGGATTAATTTCATCGCCTTAATATGTCAACGAGTACTTTTGATCAGACCTCGGAAAATGTAATGGCTCTTGATTTGAAAATTACCATGCCATCCCTCATGAGGGATAACATGTTAACCCTGTTATAAAATATGATCGCTCTTGAGAGATAACATGGTAATTTTCACATCGAAATCCATTACATTTTCCGAGATCTGACTAGGAGTACCTACTCGTTAACATATTGAGGCGAAGAAATATACGTTACTATTACTATCACCAACCACTAGCCTACCAGCAATAACAGCCCTGACAGTTTCAAATCACTAGATTCTTGTTTAGTTAGGCAAAACCTCTAAACCTCCAAAACCTCTCCTACATTTTTGAATTAATTAATTAATTAAATTTATTTTTTATTTATTAATTTATAAATAATTAATTTATCGATTGGTCCTGTTACCCAGGCTGTAGACTCGACAAAGTGGCCAAAATTAGGCTGACATTTCTGGGTTTTTTTCGTTTCTAAAATGTTTTGGGTTGAGATAGTGGGTTAAATCTTTTAAAAGGCTCTGAAACGCCCAGAAAGGCGCTGGAAGCTGAAACCGAGCTCTGTTCCACATTTAAAGTCGATAGGTGAAGGTGAAGATGTTGTAGGGGAAGGAGGAGGGGGTAATGGCTCCATTTGGACCTAGCGACTTGAAAAATCCAGGGCTTTCTATTATCTACACCAAGAAGATCTACACCAAATTTCAAGTTTATCAATCGAAAAGGAGCCGAGATATGGATACCTGAAAAACGCGTTTTGTAACGTGGTAATCATACACTTGTTCGTTTTTCTCAAATGGTTTACTTGGCGGGGCGGAACGCTACCACGTTCCTAGATTAATAATCTTGAACGGCTTGAGAAAATATTATACCTGGAGATTCGTCCGAAAATCATCATCTTAATCATCTTAATCTTGGACATATGCGTTAAAGGAAACCTAAAAGTTCTCGTATATTAATTTGACCTTCTTGAAAAATGTTGAAAAACCCCAATGGCGAGAGACTTATGAAACGGATAACGCTTCACAAAAATGATGCTATAGGTCCAAAGTTAATCAACGAGCCAAAGAGGGAAAAAGAAGATGACGACGGAAGAAGACGGAGGATTGAAGGATGAGGTGGAAGGCTCGTTTAGATAAACTTTTCCTAACAAGGGGGTGATGAACAGCAGACCCTTCTCCGCTCCCTATCCCGCTCCTTTCTATCGTTTTTGCCGTCACGGCTGGAGCGCTCCTTGTACCCACATCACGTATTATACAAATGTTATCCTTGAAAAATTTTTCTTGGGGGTTTCTTTCCCTATCCTTATTCCCAAGGGTATTTTTTCTCGCTCTTTTAGGGGTTCCTGAGGGCATTGCTCGTCATCAATAACCTTTCTCAAGCCCGTAAAAATTCAATCTCCCACGACAAACGCGCGCTTTGCGGCTAAGCGGGTCACCTGATTTTTATCATCAAGGGAGAAAATGTCGATAGGGTTCTGATGTTGGGCAGCTGAAGCGCTTTCACGGCAATAACAACAGTTTACCTTAAAATACATTCAAGTTGTACTTAACATGCCCAGCAAATGGTTATAAAAGTATTCACCTATCATATTAAACCATCTATCATTCACCATTCATCTCTATCACTTCCTCCACAGATAATTATACTAGTTTGATATACATGCGCAGCGCCAAGTGTTCTGAAAATTATTCACGTAAATTTACTTTTAACTAATTAATTGAATTTAACGAATTTAAAAATGTGTTAATTGCGACTAGGATTTTAGGTTTGGGTAGGAGCAGAAGACAGCACAAGTGGGTCAAGCAGTCCCAAAATTAATCGTGATGAAACTCCTCTTTGAGTGAATATACGATCAATTCTGTCTCTTTTTTGACATTTTCGCGCTTTTTGATGAACTCTGAGGTCGTTGAAACGTTTTCAGAGGAGTCTCGCTCGCTGTACGAGCGGGGCATTTTCATGGAACAATAATTCACTAGCAGGCACAGATGTAGCGGTGCTTTAACACCCCGATAAAATTGATACGACGCCAGGGCTCGACCACCCCCAGATCTGAACAGAATCTATTTGTTTTAAACTGGACCCATCGAGCTGAATTCTCCGACAAAATATTCAAAGGTTTCTGGTGATATTGGAAGAAAGGGAATATTTTGGACATAGCGGAAGATTTTTCAATCCAGAATTACGTAGGGGTGGGGAGAATAGAGAAAATATAAATCGTCGCTGCCTCTTAAGCGACGAAATATACCAATCCCCCAACATTAACACGTATTTGGAGGAACGCGATTCTTTCTCAGTTCATGTGTTCAAAACTACCGACAGAGATGAAACAGTGAGGGTCACATGCCTCATTCCTGACCTCACATTCCGTGCCTTCTATACACAACGGCACGAACGTATCTCAGGAATTCGCCCACCCTCTGACATGAACATGGTTCCAGTGTGTCGGCGGAACCTCATACAATTTGACAGGCCGTTATTTAAGTAGATTGATGATTTTCACGTGACAACTCCTAATTGTGGGGTCATTCGAGGTCATTCGTACTGTGGGTGTTGAACAAAGTTCTCCTCGAGCTCTCTACTCGTAACTCGTTTGGACCATTTTTGAAACAGGAGAGGAAGGGAAGGGATGAGCCCATAACAAAATTGAACCAAAAGTGGTATTCACCCCATTTATGATAGTTTTAGTGTCTTGGCAACCCTCAAACGGTTTTCAGACCGTGTGGATATCAGGAGTGTGTTGTTAATGTTGGATAAGGACAATTCCACCGGAAGATTCAGTAGGAGAAGATTCAGATTTCTCGGATTTTGAGGCTTTTTTAATTTTCAGTGTGAATTATTACTTATAGTTTGCTAATAGATTTGCATTTTTCTCTACATGGTAGTTTTGCCTCAGGAAAGAAGCCCCATTTGGCATTTTTCAGTCTCCCCATGAGCATTCTCATTAGATTTCTTCCTCATTATGTTACATTCTCTGTACATTGCGTTATAATGCAATAATCCGTAGTGCTTTCGAGCCCAATTAGACTGGAGTTGAACAGGGATGTGTACTATCACCGAACATGTTTATGGTGGTTCCTGACAGCGTAATGAGAGTTTTACTCGGTGAACGAAGACGCGGAATCCAGTTCAGTGACTTACACGACAAGATCGCCCCAGATTCTTCACCCCTTTCTAGTAACTTAGGGTTAAAGGTTTTTTTTCCACTCAAATTTCAAG
Organism: Stenodema calcarata; assembly: GCA_963920205.1. Taxonomy (NCBI): domain Eukaryota; kingdom Metazoa; phylum Arthropoda; class Insecta; order Hemiptera; family Miridae; genus Stenodema; species Stenodema calcarata. The sequence continues at coordinate 13,969,047 of OY986058.1, read as the reverse complement.
AAATTTGTAACGTCGTCAATATAACGCAACTCAAACGGTATAAATCAACAATCCAATAATCTCATATGGGGCTTACTGGGGTTCTCTACTGAACAGTGAAGTTATCTAAGCAGAAAATAATGACATTTCGTGGAAGAATTTACTACCTTTTTAGGTTAATATCCATTAGAATTAATGGTCCATTAGAATCACGTTTTAAAATACGTAGATTTGGAAAATCCAATAAAAAATAAAGTCCGTCCGTCAGCGGTACTTTGCCCCTTCAGCGTTGTGCTAAAATTTGGTGTTCGGGTTCGGACTACACCCACGACGATCCTTGAAATTTTTGATAACCCTAGGTCAACGGAAAGGGGTTCTAAACGAATTTTAAAACTTTGAAAATGCATCTCTGGCGATAAGTTGAGGGTGAATCATGTAGCAGCCTGTCGGCTCTTGATTATACTGGCCCAGCCGATTACAATAGCTCATTGGTGTTGAGATACCGAGTTATTAATTCATAATTAGTTATAAAAGTTAATACTAATTAATGATAGTTGATAACACTTTTCAATAAATAATCAGCATTGTCAATGAATCATAATAGTTTTAATAATGATTTTAGTAATGATTTTTAGTGACTAGTCATAACTACCTACTAATTAATGCCTACTAACTACCTACATATTAATTAATGTCACCGTTGGTAGATGGAAATCAAAACCCCAGAACTATAGTGGTACAACATAATTATAATTATTTAGTCATCTCTATAAACGGTTTATCCATCATTTAGTGATCTAGACAGAAGGGTGATCTGCACAAAGTAGATAATAAACGTTGTATCAAGAATTAGCAGGGATTTCACAACTACGAAGAGTTTACGTGCGGCACGCTTGCTGAAAACTCCGAGTATCAAAGGCGTCACGAATATACATGGAAAATTAAATTTAAGCACCGTTCTGACATACCGTCACTTACAACTGTAAGATTTCGGATTTTAATTCTGCCACAAAGCTTCACTGAAATGCGAGTTATTTTCTTGATATGTACTTATTTATATTTTTTGTAAAAGGGATCAGAAGGTTGCTTTGGGACAAAATTAGACCTAACACAAATTAGTTTTATAATTAAGGTGCTGAGAATATTTTCCCCAGCTTTCACGAAGAAGAAGCTAAATCTCTCGCGTTTACTGTTATTTCGATTAGTTGAAACATGACTTTATCAAATCAATGTAGAAAAGACTAGGAGCAGGCGGGGAAAGTTGTGCAGTACTTGGATTAAAACTAATCCACCTGCTTGAAGCTCGGTTTACATCATATTACGAAGATTTATATAATCCCAAACGCAGCATAACAGGCCGGTTTAAACGATTCCAAGGGTTGTTTTCTTTCAATGTTTTAGTTCGCATTACCGCCCATACAAAGCAGAATAAATCGGATCGCCAGGGTCCGGCTAATAAAATGAACTGAACGAAACACTTCCAAATACATTCAATAAAAGCGCCCGCCCATGAAATCGTCCGTATAAAGCAAAACCACAGCTCATCGACAAGCAAAATCGCAAACGACTCTAAAATATGCCCACCCCTCGCAGTCTCCTCCTCCAACTTTTAATCCCTTTGCCCAAATTGGCTCGCGTTCGTTGGATGGGCCGAACGCAATGAATAGTAGATGAGGAGGCTATGAGGCGTAATGAACGAGAAGCAACTGATCCCCTCTGGCGGGGCGTAGTTGGGGTTCCTTTTTGCTCATGAAAAACTAAACTCACTGATTCGTGGTGTTGGGGTTTTTTTCCCCTTTCAAATCAGCGTTATTTCGCTAACAATACGAAATAATTGGAATGATGAGCTTGTGTTCGTGCGAGAAGTGTAAGTGTCACTAGTTGGTTTTCTTCTTGTGAAGTAGGGAGTCAGTAACTAGCTCAGTGGTGGTCTCTTCTACCTCTGGTTTCATGCGAATAATATAGGTGCATGAATGATGAATAATTATATACATAATAATTATATAATTCGTAATTTATTTGTACTGGAAATGTTTTGGAATACTCCTCGTGATACACAAGAAGGCAACCCGTCTACAGGGTGTCTACAAAAATTACGGTACAAACTCAATGAATCAATTCTACAGCTAATTTGAAACAAAAAGTCCCTCCAAGAGTTTTTTCATTAGGTACTCAACTAAAAAAAAATAACTTTTTTCACTTTCAAGATTTTTTTTCGTGTTTTCGACCTTGTCTCAGTAAAACTACTCTAACTCCCTTAAATTATTATGCGCAATAAAAGTTAAGGATACCGTTGGAAAGAGCGTTAAATTTGCTATCGTTCTGATATGAAATGCGATTTTTTGAGACAGTACCTACTTACTGATCAAAAAACGGCCAAAGTCCGGAATTTGAAGATTTCATAAAAAGCAACGTTTTTTCTTTCGTATTTTCCACATCAGTACGGAGTTCTTTCGGCGTGCGTGGAGAAAAACGACATTTGAGTTCTGAAAAACGTTGGTTTTTAGGTGAAACGTTTTCTGTTCTTAAGTTCATTACTTTATACTTACTATGAAATTTCATTTTCTTTACTTTTACTCGTACAAAGTACGAGTATATTGTTTGGATAGTAACATTATAGTCGAGATAGACAGAATTCGCACTCCCGTTCAGAAAGGTAAAAGTATAAAGTTACCTCGGTGGAACACAAGATACTCTTTTCAGGTCGGTGGATTGTTTTCTCAGAAGGTTTTTCATTCGGACTGAGAAAATGTTGCGAGGTATCGCATTACGTACACTCCACCTGCATCGTTACCGTCAAAAGCGCTGGCTTCTTGGAAGATTTCAACTTACCCCCTTGTACCGTCGCGTATGGTTTGATTACAACCCGTTCGTATTTCAATTTTTAAGATCATGTGATATCCATACCTGGAAATATGGTTACATTAAAAAAATCGACAATTTTCACATAAGATCAAGTTTGGATCAAGATTTATTTTTCTTTTAATTGATTTATTGCGCCAAGTAACAACTTATTAGCAACATATTTTTTGACATATTATGTGAGTAAAATACTTGAATAAGTCGCTGATAGTTTTTACAATGTAGTGCACTTAAACCGATCATGGTTACACGGCACAGAACGTACTTAATGGCGAGAACACTTTCACTCACTTCACAGGTCATGAGGCTTCTTTCTGTTGAGACGTCTGAGTAGGTCGACAACTTCGAGCAGCTGGACAGCTTCTTCATTGACCTTTACTTGTAGTTGCTTGTGCATCATGATTGGCTATGGCATGAGCCTTGATGACTTCATAGACAGTTGGTATGCGAAGTTCTTTGTGTACACGGACATTTCTGGTGTACCGGTAGGCGTTCACACAACATCTCAGCACATTGTTTTGGAAACGTTGGATAATATCGCGGTTACTTTGAGCAGTGCAGCCCCACAACAGCACTCCGTAAGTCCAAACAGGCTTGAGGTCTTGATTGTACAGGGTTAACTTGTTCAGGATCGACATTTTCGAGCGTCGGCCCATTAACCAGTACATTGTCTTGAACTTAAGCACCAGTGCTTCTGTTTTCTTATTGACATGCGCCTTAAACCGCAATTTGGCATCCAGGGTCATGCCCAGGAACTAAGCTTCATTGGCGTGTGGTGTAGTCTTACCGTTGAGATGAAGTGGGAAATAGTCGAGCTTACCATTGGTAAAGTCGACATGAACTGATTTTGCTTCATACATCCTGATCCTCCATTTTGATGTCCTGTCTTGGAGTTTCTTGATAGATCTTCTCAGCTTAGGTATCGTTACATGATTTGTTTTACCAACTGCAAGGACAGCAGTGTCATCTGCAAACGTAGCTATTGTATTCTCCTCTCGTTCTGGCAAACCGCTGGTGAACAAGACGTACAGGAGTGGGCCAAGTACACTTTCTTGGAGAACACCACCATGTATTCGGTGCACTTCTGAGTAGGCATCTTAATGCTTTACCCTGTAGAAACGATCTGATAGGTTGGATTGTAATAATTCAGTACAGTTTGATGGCAACATGGATCAAGATGGACACCGGAACAACAGAATGAAGTACCACTAATACCATTCAAAAATTGGACCATCTTGGTCATTATTGGTTTTGGGTAGTTTGACTACTAGTATTTGTTGAAATGGGCCAACCTGTACTTCGAGTGCTTGTTGCATAAACATTGCAAGTAATTTATCGTCGTTATCTACAAAATGAGTGATGATCCAGAGAGACGTTCTTGATGATACACTATCCATTCAAGCATTGGTCAGAGGGGCCCTTGAAAAACGGGCGTCCGCCGGAGGTCTCAGTGGCCGGATTGGACTCGAGCTTTGAGCCGTTGAATATTCACAACTGGCCCCGGAGTGTGTCGAGCCGGGGGTCAAATAGAGTGATAATCCGCCGGCCTCATCCCCTCATGACCCCTCTTCGCCCTCTTTCCGCGATATTATGCGCATCTCCGTGCAAATACCTTCCACGGGACGGAGTTTTCGGATTAACCGAAGGTTTTAGGAGCCAAAACCCATTTGCACTAGGCAGCCCCACACCGCACGGATGGGGCCGATCTCGAAGTTTTGGGAGAGAATGACGAAAACTTTCGTGGAATGACGGAGGGTTAAACCAACGGAGAAACGAGAGAAAGGCGTTCGAGGGTGAGTTTCAACTTTTCTAGTTTCGCTCGGAGGCGGGAAGAGAATGTGTCTGTGTACCCGTTAAACCCGACCTGAAATAGAAGATCTCGAAACCTCGCCGAAAGTGCAACTGTCCGAATTGCGGTTCCGAGCCCCCTTCCAGTCGGTCAAGGCGAGTTTTCAAATACGTTCACTGAAGTTACCACAGAATTTCCAGGGGAATCCTGCCTTTTCAATGACTTCAAGAAAAATATCGGTAAGTACGAGTAAATTCATTGAAGGCCTGCCTGCGTATACACAGTGAGAATAGAAATAATTATTTCTATACACACTGCGTATACACTCAACCTTTCTTGAAAACCTCACAACTGTGATGGTTTGCAGAGTGTCCTTGGTTCTCGATGTTTTTGTTAGACCACTCTGGGCATAGCCGGCTCTGTGAATGCAGACCGGATATCCCTCTGGGTGGGCATATTGCCTAACCCCTGGAGAATTCAGCTGTATCGCTCACAAAGCTGATCTTACATCCTCCCAACCACTCTCCATGGTCTCATGAGGCTGTGTACCAAATTTCAGGAACCGACGCGATGTTTACAACCTTGGCCAACTTTGCTTGACAGTGGTTCGCTTCGCTCTCGTGAGAGATTCCTGTAGACTCATATTCATAATTATTGCATCACGTCGGAATGCTTGACAACGGAGAGAAGTGATCTGTATCGTCACTGAGAAAAAAATAATTGTCCACAAAATAAATAAAAAATAAAAATCTGGGGAGGGCCACTTTTATCACATAGGAGTATAAAAAATAGCTCACGATCTATTCTCTGTTTACCAAATATACATACGAATTTCATAAAAATCTGTTAAGCCGTTTTGGAGGAGTTCGGGAACAAATAAGTACTTAGTACTGTGACGCATGATTTTTATACACTAAATAATCGAGGATACCTACATCATGATACTATAATTGATAATCGAGGAAACTTCTTGCTACACCTTAACACAAGAAGACTTATTGTCGTGAGAGAAGATGATCAAATTACACAGGATGAAGAGATCCTTACGAAATTGGACCACCTAAATATTGCTAAGCTAGATGTGGCATGTTAATCTCCGTTCACATTCCCACAACGGCCCACCACTCCCTTTTCGACCTCACCCTCACCGACTCAAAACCCACTGCGCCCAATATCATGGTAATTGGGGGTTGACGTAGGTTTATCCTCCTTCCCCTCCTCATGGTATCAGATGAAGGCAATTAATTTTGTAACCGAGTGTTGACGGTATGATACCAAGGAGCGGTGCCTGTGGTACGGATCCCAAAATTGGAACCTCGTCCTTGCTCGAACATCCTGTCAGTTGACAGGCACGAAGTTGATATTGTCGTGCCAAACGCAATCTCTTGTCATTTATTATTACAGTGAGGAAAATGAAAACAAATCTCGAAATTGCTCTTTCAAGAAACCTGATAGTGCCTCTCAATACAACCAAGACTCGTGCACATTAGGGGTACCAATTCGAATGTTCCCTATCCGAACTAGAAGAAACCTATATCGCTTTGACAAACTTGTACGAACTGTAGATTATAGCTTCCATACCTCATTCGAGTATAGAGAATAACTTAACATTGAAGTGAAACAGAGAAGCAAACATATTGCTACATAATTTTGAATGAGCACATTATTGATTGAAACTTAGTCCAAATCCTGAATAAAATCCTACAGATTTCCATACTTTATGTGTAGGAACAAAATATTTTATTCTATATTGTGATAAAGATTTTCTTATTCTATGAGGGAGACAACAATGGTTATTCTTGGTTAATTCCAATGTTTTTTTAATTGTTAATAATAAACCAAACTGGGCGATTTGACGTTTGGTAACTCTGAAACAACGATTTAAAAGATGCTTTTTTATCCTTTATTTAAGAATTTAAAGATGTAAGGCATCCACCATACCCCCATACATTTGGATGGATGGATTACTACAATATTACTCGAGTCTAAAAATGTTTAAACTCTTCAAGAACGCCTCGCGTGGGGAAAGGCGAGAGCGCGACGCCTCCCGCGGAAAACTATGACTCTCGAAGAATTTCCCCCTTCAAGAAAATCTTCTCTGGATGAGCTTTCTGCGCAAGACCGTACAATTTCTTTGGCTCATCAAAACCAGTAGAACGTGCATTTTTCCAACCATTCTACTCCGATCCGAAGCACGCTCTATCCCTGCTGGAGCTCGAGGACAGGAAGAATCTGCCCAGGAGACCGATCAACCTCTGGGATTGGACACCAGTAGCATTCACCCACAGCTACCTGGTTCAGCTGACGGCCTAGCCAACCGATCTTCAAGCTGCTGCATCTTGGAACCTCGCCAGACAGCCAGGAGGAGTTAAGGTCGGAGATTTTCCAATCTCTCCCCAATAAGCCAACATTCCAACCCTTCAAGAATTCATCTCTTCAAGAATTCATCTCTTCAAGAACTTATCTCTTTCCCCATTAAATTCAGTCTCATCTATTTTGTAGTTGCATAAATATTTGCTATTTAAATAAATAATATTGAAGCAGGGTTGACGTTGTGCGTGTCCTTCCTTTACCTAGCTGCCTTCTGGAAAGTTCTAAAGATTCTAAGTAGGGTACGCTAATAATCTGTTCCAGCGGTGATGGTAAAGTAATTTACCCTAAGATGTTTTAACGTATACCCCTACAAAAGATTTGAAAAAAAAAATCCCGATCCCTAATCCAACTTCTTAGGTCCATAACCAAACCATTGAGCTGATTTGAACTTGATTTTTGACCTGCCCTATTGAGTAATACACCAGTCTTTTCCTGATTCGTACTGCCCAAATGGAGACTTTGAAACAACTTCGGGCTCAATATGGTGAACAACCCATTTTGGTGAGTCCCAGTTGACCAATACTTGTCCCTCGAATAGCCCCCTCCCCCATCCCAAGAGAGCAGTATAAGCGATGCTATGAAAAAGCTATTACGCACACGCCTAGTCCTGTGGCCACCGGCCAGCGGGAAGGCGGCCATCAAATATAACTAAGTCTGTAAAACCGAAGATCCCATAGCGGAGGCGTCCGTCGTATATCTCACTTAGAACCACCTCCCAGCAGCTTCCGCCGTTCTGTGCTTCACTTCATTACATTCAGGTGCCTCCGAGAGCCCTTCTGAAGTTGGCCCTTCCCCTTTCCTCCACCAACCGCCTCGCCCTTGATTTTCCGACCGACCTGATGCCCAATGAGGATTTAATACTCTTCGCCCTTTTCCGGAGTAAATTTCCCGAGCCTCAAGAAAACGGCGGAGCGTAGTCTTCTACCTTCATTAGCTCAAATTGAATTAAATGGGTTCTTTCGACGAGAACCGTTCGATCACCTCTGATCGCTTTGAACCAGGGATAGACCAGAAGCCAACGACAAAAGTCCCTGTCACGCAGCATGAGCAACTTTTACAACTAAGTAACGTAATTAAACTACACACTAAACCTAGTGCTAGGTATTTATTAAGAATAATTAACCCAAATTTGGACTCCCCTTGAAAACTTATTATTTGTTGAATTCATCTGCATAACAATGAAACGTAGTGTTAGATGACAGATACACTAACATTTACACACATTTCTAGGCAATTTTAAATAATTTACACGATTTTCAGTGATTTGATCAAATTTTTGGTGGAACCCACATTCGTTACCTAATGCTATTTATTTTCCATAACGAACCATTGGACCATCAAGCTACTATAATCAGCCAGGCTATCATCTTGAGTGACGTTACATGAACAATTAAGTGTGCATATATGTATATCCAAGTCGGTTATTTACCACGATACTGAAGAATCTACCAATGGCCAGTATAAAAAAAGGGCACCACATTTTAAACTTGTGATTTTTTCGAACGTTTTCCCTTACAAATCTGTTTTATGCGATTCTGAATTTGTGTAACTAATTCAGAATCTCATAAAACAGAATTGCAAGGGAAAACTTTCGAAAAAATCACGAGTTTAAAATGTCGGGCCCTGTGTTTGTACTGGCCATTGGTAGATTTTTCCGTGTTGTGGTAAATAACCGACTTGGAAAATTAATTTCTCTTAGAAAAATCTCGTAACCTCAACTTGTCAAATATTTAGAAATGATTCACTTGGAGTTAAAGTTTAAAACTCCTCTGGTTATTGGAGACAAAAAATTGTATGACATCAAAAGCAACATGGTAAAAGGGACCCTCCGCCTATTTAATTCAGACGAGTTGCACCTGTTAGGAGTCGTTTGGTGTACTGTATTTCCCCTGACGTTTCTCCATTAATCTCGGTGAGAGATAGAGAGAAAAGAGAGGTAGGTAGGTATTACGTTGAATGAATCCTCGAGAGCCCTATAGGGCCCCTGGTGATAAACACACTCAGCTAAAAAGGTTTGATAAATAATACTCTTGGAAAAACCAACAGAATGTTTTAGCGTTCCGTTGCACTCGTTGAAAATAAGGGGGATCACGATGGTGTGTCGAATCGAGTGGGAGCTCGCATTTGTGTGGACGAGGGTTTTTTGTTTCAGTTGTGGCATTGGGAGTACATATGGCTTTTCATCGTATCCTTCGACACATGAATCAGCGTCTACTCAATGTTCATACGAATCGGAGTAATGATGGTGGTTTTCAAAGTGTAGTTATTTCATGGTAGACTACGGATAGATATCAGGTGTAGCATCACCATCTCGTACGGCCTTCACAAAATGATGTTGGGATTTTTCTGAATTTTTACCTTTTGATTCACGCCCATGTTGACTATTTTTACTCGGTTTTAACTTCAAGCTCTCCTTGTGAATGGACGGCTGGTCACAAAACGCCCCATTTAGTCTTGCATTTGTACATACTTCTGAGATGATTATGTGTTATTTGAAAGCTCAAACGCTATTTGTCCCTTCATATTCTGCCCTGTTAAGGCAAACGTCTCAACTCCAATTGATTTTCCAGAATTCTGCTTCAAAGTTTACCAGTGAAAACTTCCCTTTTTTCACTGCAAAACAGTCCCGCAACCTCATTTTTTGTTAGGACATCCATAGATGTTCAGTTAGATCGATGGGTGTGAAGGATCCCTCAAATAACAGTTTTTCCTATCGATTTACGGCATTTGAGGCGATTATCGATTATTTCAGCCTGGGTTTTCGAATATTTGTTAAATTAAAACACGTCAAATCGAATTTAAGGCGGTTTACCTTCACAAATAGAGGAGGATTTTGATGAAAAAATCCTCAACTGGTACGAACTAAATCACTCGCGACGAAATCGTGGAAATCTATGTCAGTATTGTTTAGTTACTGATGATGGTTTAATCGCCGAAACCGGTCTAACAGTGTCCTCATATTTCAGTGGAAATAGACGATTTTTCAAATACACTTGTTTTTCATAACCTCAACTGGTCACCAACGTGCTGAAAATATATGTGTATGATACGCTTTCATTATTGACAATAATAGATCTAAAACTTTGAAATTCAGAAACTTTGAATTTAAAATTATTGTAAATGGCGGACGTAAAATTATACGGACTCGTCGAAGACATGACTCATGGAATCAACAACAACAGAAACCACTGTCAACAGATGAGGAATGTAAAGCTGATATACGAATACTATATTAATAAGCAATGTGAAACAACAAATGGAAATAAAAGCTCTGTGATTCCTCGTACACGACGAACTAATATCAAAAGTTATTGTAGATGAGCTTGATGTAGTTGGAATCGAAAAGTATCAACTTTCAAAACTTGACAAGACATACGAGTGTTTCCAGCTCCAGAACTCCCTTTCAATTAGGAGAGAAATACTCTTATGCTATTTTGATAACGTGTAGGCGGAGGGAAAGGTGCTTGCGAAACTTCTTATGTTAAAGAGCTTTTTGCATAAACGAGGAAAGGAGAAGAAGGTTCATGAAGTGTAATTGGACTAACTTAGTTTACTTAACGTTAACCAAACGAGGGAGTTGCGGGAGGAAGTGGAAGGGGAGGAAAGGTTCAACATTACATTAAGAAAATCGACTTATACAACGACGACTTTTCGTCGAGAGATGGAACTCGAGTCACTGGTAATTTCTACACGCTTCAAACCCTCAGATAATGGGAGTGTAAGCCGAGAGTATGAGCCAGATTGCGCGGAAAGTAGAAAAAGTCGTGTTATGATTTCGTTAGTGTAGTAAGTCACTGTTGACTTCACTGCAATATCAAAGGTGATAAAGCTGCAAATAATGTATGTCCTTTTCATGCCCGTTGGGTTCTGACAGGCGGTTGAGACGTCTGTTTGAATCTGACAGTTTATATACGTTTGTAACTCTGATGTGTACCCTCACAAACGCTCCCCTCCCATAACTGCTCTCCTACTTGTGATAACTAATGAATAATTTCGAACGAATGTATGTTAAAATGGACCTTCAAGATACAAAACTGCTGGAATTAATCCAGTGTTTTAGTTAAAGAGTTTTCCTGAATTCACAAATTTTACAATTTCAAATCAATTTGTTACTCTGAAAAATCTCGATTTTGGTATATTAGGTATCTTTGCCACTGAAAAATGGTTTGTAAAACCCCTCTCAATTTGAGGAGTTCTGTTTCAAGGGACGTAGAATCAGAGAATCGATTTTAAAAACGTTACACATTTTTCCACAACGGTTTATTATATTTCACCCTTCTATCGAAAACACTGTTCTGTGCACAATATTCTTGTGAGTCCTATAACTATACAAAATAATTGGAGAATGTTATCTTCGAAATTTCAAAAATATAAATTATTACAACGACATACTCCGGAAGCCCTTCTAGATGTGTATAAAGTGTATAAAGTGTACACGGATATAGATTAGCGGAGAAAAACTAATACTCGATCCGAACATTGTTAGTGATGGAGCAATATTGAATAGTTATTGTATATGGCCAAGAATTAGAAACAGCAAAACACAACAGCCGAAGTATGTATGTCCTCGGTTGGGTCCATAAAGTCACCACCGAAAACACAGTGGTACTGCTGATACAGCCGAATTACACGATACTGATACTAGTGTTCGTCGTTTGACAAGTTTTAAAGTTCTTCCTCTGCAATCTTTTTGCTAGTGAGTAGGCACATAATAATTATTCCGATAAATTATTACTATAATCAATAATTCATATTTATCTGTATTATCGAGATTCCCAGCACATAAATATTACTATAACAAAATATAATATAATACTACTGCAGCACATATCATAATATGAACGTTACATGGTGTAATTTAATATGCAACAATCCAACTCCCCTTGGCGCAGATCCCCAACTCTTTTTGGGTCGATGCATATTAAATACCTTCACAATAATAATTTACTAGGTATTAGTTAAAATTATAAATTTTAAGGTTTGTAAAGGATATGAATACGAATTAATTCAATTCAATCGTCTTGGTCATCAGGCAAACCGGCCTGAATAAGTTGAAAGCAGGGGGAATGGCAGAATTATAATATAACAAGAGACATAGAATGAACGTACATTAACGTAGATGGATGCGTTATGCATTTATGTTATCGTTGCTAATATTATTAGCTACGGTAACATGAATCCCCCCAAAAACAACTCCGTTGTAAAAACTGGCCCGCCAAAAAACCTCAGCCGCAAAAAGGAATGATATCCATTTTGCCCGCCAGCCACGTATGTAGGATGCTCGGTGCTTCGCACCTCGCTGTTGAGTGTGCATATAGAAACCTGATCCTCCTACCCCTAACCTCCACCGTCAATGTTTTCCTGTTCCCTGTCTCCTTCCCACAACCCCCTCTCGCGCTTAGTGCCCCTCGGTTTCACCTAATATGTTTCCCCTGTTACACCGGCAGGGAGCTTTACGCTTCTTTCAATGCTGTTGGCGGGAGCTTTTTGCAAGGCTTCTGAGAATTAGATATACAAGTAGTAGTGGTGATGATGAGTACTTAGTGTTGGTACAAAAGTAAAGTAATGAGCCATTTCAGGCTGCCTGACATTGCAAAAGCAAGGCGTCTAAGAATTATAATATAATTATAAAATATAATTATAATTATAATTAAATTAATATATTAATATATTTATAAATAATTATAATATAATTCTAAAATATAATTATAATATAATTGAAGCATTACTTCATTATAGGTGTACAACCACTGATTACTCGTGACCACCAGTAATACATATAATATATCTAATAATATATTATAATTCTCAGAAGCCTTGCAAAAAGCTCCCGCCAACAGCATTGAAAGAAGCGTAAAGCTCCCTGCCGGTGTAACAGGGGAAACATATTAGGTGAAACCGAGGGGCACTAAGCGCGAGAGGGGGTTGTGGGAAGGAGACAGGGAACAGGAAAACATTGACGGTGGAGGTTAGGGGTAGGAGGATCAGGTTTCTATATGCACACTCAACAGCGAGGTGCGAAGCACCGAGCATCCTACATACGTGGCTGGCGGGCAAAATGGATATCATTCCTTTTTGCGGCTGAGGTTTTTTGGCGGGCCAGTTTTTACAACGGAGTTGTTTTTGGGGGGATATCACATCTTTTTGCATGGCTAGTTTTCGAGTGGTACTTATACAATACGGTTCAATTTAACAAAAGTACCTACGAGGTAACTAGTAAATGTTTTCCTAATTGAAGTTTTATCGTAGTCGAAATTTTGTAAAACCCCTGCAAATTCTTGACACAACGGTTTATTATCTTCTATGAGCAGAAAACCCTTCAGTCTGGATTAATAAATGATAAAACGTTAGTTACTCTACAGTAGAGTGCATATTGCATTGTCTTCCATCCTCGACCCATGTTTAACAGTTCATGTCATTCATTTATAATTAATTTTTCTATCGCTTTTTAATTTAATTTCTGAACTCGAATCAAATGTATATGGAAAAACTTTTCGATTAATTTTTTAAAATTTTCGATTAATTAAAACAATTTATTCTTATTATTGGATTTGAAAATTTGTTGCATTTTTTCTTGTGGATTGTGCAAATTTTTGTTGTTGAGAATCATTACAATTGGTGTCGAAGAGAAAGTGGAAAGAGAAAGTTTGCCAAAGGTAAAACGCACGTTTTTATACCAAAAATCGCGAATAACTCGAGAACCGTTGAGAAAAGTGACAAAGTGCGCTACCCTCATTCGAAAGCCCATAAAATTTCCTATCGATCCTTATACAGGCGCCACTCTACGACAATTTTTCTGACCACCGTTCAACTTTGATGTTTTCGGAAATTAGACAAATCAGTAGATGTGGAATTTATTCACGTATTTTTGGCTGTGGATTAGTCGAATCGATTGAGATTTAGTTGAAATTTATTGAGCATATACTAGACAACGTAGCGGACATTTTAAGACCAACCGCACCAATTTCCATCAATTTTGGCGGCAGTTATTGTTGAAAATAGAAAAATCGCCATAACTCCTTTGTTTTACTCCTTAGGAAGCTCTTCTTGATCTCAAATTGAACAGTTTTAAAAGCTGAATACAACTAAAAAAGAAAATCTGAAAAAGCTTCAATTTTGAAGGAGTTATGACCATTTGAAATTCCTAAAAATTACTATTTTCCCCCTAATTGGGGGGGAAATGGGGGGAGGGAGAAAAAATGGTCAAAAGGCACTCCCTTGGAGCATAACAAACGTGTGTGCAAAATTTCAGCTCGATCCGATTTGTCTGCTGGGCTGTAGCCCCGTCAATGAACAACAACAACAACGAGAAGAAGAAGAAGAAGAAGAAGAAGAAGAAGAAGAAGAAGAAGAACACGAAAAACGTGAAAAATAGTGGTTTTAAAATTGTTATACCCCCGACACCTGAAGTTTCCGAGAGCTGAATTTTGGTTTACGTCCTCACGTGCCCCTGGAGAGTTGGTGTACAAAAAATCAACTCTCGAGACACTCAGGGGACCGAGCTACGGGATGGTGAAAACCCGAACTTGTTCCGTCGCGTAATCAGTGTCTCAGTCGCTTCGGTTTTCAGGGCTTCGGTTTTCTTGGCGGGCGGGACGCTCCCGCGTCCCTAGATGCATAACGCAGTGAAATATTTTTGGCGGATCGACATTTCCGTAAGTATAGTTGTATTGAATTTTCATGGCGAATTTAGGTGGCCATGTCGAGCGACAAGCCTACGTGGAATTTTTCCGTGAAGCTTCTTATTCAACTGCGTCTAATATTAGATCCTGGATATTGGATTCCCTCTTCCCATCCAACTCGTATTCATAGCGCGAACTGGAAAAACGAAACGGGAGGAGTTGGGAGCTGGAAAGGGCACCTGCGCTTGTAGTGTGGGACGGAGGGGTGTGTTAGATACTGCAATTTGCCGAGCTTTCCCTTCCAATATTTATGTACCTTCCTGTCAATTAAATATTCCCGTCTGGATTCAAAATTCAAGCGCTCTCCCTCCTCCGCGTCAATTTAATACGACGGCGAGGGCTGTCAGATCGACTCTAATAAAAAATGTGAGCCGTTGATGAAAATATATCAATATTAATCGTGCAATCAATGGCTGGGATTTGGAAAGAATCATTCAGACAGCGCGTTATGAAATTTATATTGTTTCGCTGACAAGGAAGAACGGTACATTCCGGATATTAATATTTTGATATACTGTGACACTATGCAGTACAGTAGAACCCCTCTAATCCGCCCTCGGATGGTCCGACGCTCCGGGTAATCCGACCTGCCTGCATGCCCCTCGATTTTCGTGGAACTCCCAAATACGGGCGACTTGTTTGTTTTTGTTTAGTATGTACGACGAAAATTTCTTCGAAAATGAAAATTCAAGTGAATCCCTCTCTTCCCTCTCTGACACGCTAAGAAAATCTTGGCGTAAGCTTTGGCCAGAAGTTATGACCGAAATTGACCAGATCGAAGATGAGCAAAACGACATGCAGGAAATCGTTAAAAATCTTCAAACCCTGAATACTTCAATCCCTGCTGGTGAAGTTGAAGAGTGGATTGAACAATGCGACAAAAACTGCGAAACCAGTGAAGTGCTGAATGATGACGACATTGTTGACATTGGTTTTGGAACATGATGGTGATGAAAACGTGAACTCAGAATTCGACAGTGATGTTGACGAGCCTCCTGTCCAGATTTCACACACCGATGCCAAGAATGCATTTGAAATCGGCCTTCAGTACATAGAGCAGAATCCAGCATCAACACCGATGGACATCTTGTGGATTAAAAATTGGATAAACATTGCAGCTAAGTCCAGAATTTCGTCTTGTAAACAGAAATCTATCACTGACTTTTATTCCAAGTAGACTACTAATTTTTTCAGTACATATATCCTTTTTTTGCAATTAATTTAATAAATAACAAAGAATTCTGGCTTTTTAATGCAATATAATATGTATGGTTATTATATCACTGAAGAGAATAATACAAGCATTTTTTCTTGTACAGACGTATTTAATGACTTTTTCTGATAATCCGACCTTTTTTGCGTTCCGACCATACTCCTAGTCCCGAGGGTGACGGATTAGAGAGGTTCTACTGTATTAGTATAATATGATTATAATTCCAGCAGTCAATCCAAGTTCCGATAGCTATGCGAAATTATGCTTCAGTGGAAACGAAACTTCGCTAATTTTGATGAAATATCAATTAGCCCGTGGAATTACTTGCAAACCTCTACTCGTATATGAGAGGATGCGGTTTAATGATTTCAGTCATGTTTAAAACATGCAGCCTAAAATCATACTGTATGCGTATTATGATTTTAAACTCAAAGTATGGATTTATATGGATAACCACGAAATATGAGTATTTTTGGAATTCAATAGATTTTGAATAGATTCGTCATTGGAGAAAAAAGAAAAAAATAAATCTGCAAAGGTGCAGGGAGCAGCTGAAATTACATGATCGAAACGACATTCAGGGGACTTCAACGGACTTGAAGTCTAGTCACTGAAAATACTGCCAGGATTGGATGATAAGAATCAGAATTATTTATTGAAAATGTCACCAATTATTTTCGGTGCCTTGCACAAATTCACGCCGATCTGGTTCCACCTTCACGTTTTAGATAATTTAAACTATTATTTCGCGTAAGTAGTTGAAAGTTTTATCAGAATTCCATTGCACACAGGAGGATACAGAATTCCATGGCAGATACGGAACCAAATTATTCCAGAGAGGTGTGAAACACAAAACGAGAGTGAAGATTGTTAATCTGGAGCCTCGGCCGGCTCGTTGGTATGAGTATAGTAACATTGGATTACCTCAGGCAGTCCTATAGCAAACAGACTGTTCAACCTGCCTACTCAGACATACTGCATTTCTTTTGTTGTGTATTCAACAAAGTAGAAAACACCACACCTACTAAAGTAGACGGCCATCTGCTGCAAGGAAAAAATGAGAAGTCGCCTAAGGGGATGCACGTTGATATTATTTTCAACGCCCTTCCTCATTCTGCTTGTAATCAATGGAGGACTCCCCCCTTCAATTAGCTTAATTGCCGACATAATTTCGTTTGAGTGTCCAACAGTTCGTTAGGCAAGCCGGAGAGAGGGATAATACGCACTTCCTGCAGTGTCGAGTAATACAATTATCCAGCCTGATGTTTTTGGCGATTGAGTAGCATCGGTAGAACGGGCCTCTCCGCAAAATCACAAATTCAAGGGTTATTATGGTACCTTACAGATCAAAGGTACCTAAAAACCGCTGTCACTACAGATATAATATATTATGAGCTAAACACTGACAATGAAAACAATAAACCTGTACGATTGGTATTGGAGGGATTGGTATTGGAGGGTGAAAAAAAATACACCAAGTAAGTACTGGTTTATAAATGCAATAAATGAGTGCATTGATTAAAGGAGTGCCAATTAAACAAATGTTTAGATATTTTAAAACTGAATATATTAAAAATATTAATTAACAAAAAAAAAAAAAAAACTTTGGGAACAAACTAAATCGATTTACTTCCTGGTAATATTAAACAGGTAAACTTGTGGAAAGGATGACAAAAAAAGTAATATCAAAAACTAATATGACTAATTGCTTCCCGGTAACCATTATGTTGAATTCCAGAAGTTTAGCTATTTTAATTAGGACTACGGGAAATACCAGGTGGAGCCCCGAGGTACTCCTACAATTTTTTTATGAATGAAAAATCGTAATAAATGTTATGTTTTATAAATATGTAATCTCATCCAAGCAATACAGATCCAGAAATGAAGTTTCATGAGGAGAGATTTTGTTTTACAATTTCACTAAAAGAAAAACAAGCTCGTGGGGTCCACAGGGACACCACCTGGTATTCTGGGGGGTTAAAAAAAGGGTCAAAACGCTCGGGAAAACAGCGGAGAAAAATTGTTTTTCAGATGAAATGTAAGGTTGTCGTCGAAAAAATCCTCACAATATAAACGCCACTATAAAGACATCAGATCTTCAACTGTACTGTTGTATACAACTGATGAGTGGGTACTGGCCCTATAGGAACTATATACAGAAAGTCGTGTGATGCCCTCAACAGATGTTTCTGAAATTCTGTTTGGGCTCATTTTCCAGAATCCAACGTGGCTTGTACTAAATGAAAGCACGACTGGTTGTTCTCTCTAGCTGCCTTCTTTTCCTGGAATACTCGGTATAATGTCCTACCGCCCAAATGGAGAGTCGGACTAACCCTGACTGAGCAAAAAACACCCTTTCAACTCGTGACGTAGCTGGAATCGCTTTAATTAGATGGGATCGCGTAGTTATTCTACGAAACCTCTTCATGAGCACAGCAAGGGGATCTTTCCTGCGTAATGCTCTCAGAACCCGTCAAATTTGTCTGATTTGTCCTACGCTGAACTCGGGCGGGAATGAATGGTGTAACGTTCTACAAAATTACAGCAGTAGCTGAGCAACCCTCTTCAACAAACATGATAAACGATGAACATGATAAACTTCAATTGCTCCATGATAAACGTTTTACCAGGTGCTGCAGTGCTACACTATCATTACAGTAACCTCACAACTGAAACCAACATAACTAAAATTCAGGAATGACTGAATGGAATCGTGAAATCTATAACGTTATTCCGCGATCCCCAGAGCTAGTTGGTTTGTCAGTTAGCCTCATGTTATATTAAAACAACATGGTGCTAAATTTTGACACTGCGTGGTCGTCGGATTCTTATCCTATTAGAATAGGCTACTTCATAGTCTGTTAAAACTCATCAAGTAGGTATAAATGTTTCCTTTCGACAATGAAACAACAGTCGTTTTCTGATCAATCGACTAGACCGTATCCACCAAAGAGGCGCTACTTCCTCAATCGCCAATACGGCCAATGATGGTGGAAATTTTGGAAACAGTCTCGGTAGAGGGTAGCGTTGCTGCATCCATTTATACGACGAGTTCTCTCTGTTCAATTAATCAATATGTATGTGATGTTTGGGGGAAGTTTATTTATTTATTTTTGAGATCCGAGCGCTAGCGAGGCAACTGATGTTTACATTTAACACTGATGATTGACCATATATTAATAAACAATATGTCCACTTCGCACGAACCGGCTTATTAAACAACGTGACACATCTCAAAAAAAAATAATAATAATAATTAGAAAAAAAGTTCCAAACCACAGATCACATACCTCTACCGGACGCCTGGAAGACTATTTCCAGAATTTCCACCATCAGCTCGAGGAAGTAGCGTATCTTTGGCGGATCTTGGACCGTTCGGTGTCCTGTTGCGTTTATGAAAATATTATAGAAGCCACACGACACAAAGATTTGAACTATAAACGTAACTATTAAAAATACAAACCGAGAGTCTTTCGGTCATAAAAATTACCTCCGCAGGAGCAGCACGATTTCTCCATGTTTATTTCCAACCGGATTTTCAAGCCTCTTCCAATCCCAGGGTTGAATATTTTATGAACTCTCATCCAATCTGGCTTTTCTCTACACCGTCCCAACCTCTGAACGCCGTTCCTTAGCCCCGCTCCTTGTGCTGTTTTTCTAACCCTCGCCGCGCCGTGGAGCGGGTAAAGTAGACCGGTGGAGAGAAATTACCGCGAGAAAAAAAAAAGAGAAAACTCAGTTGGATGCTTCTTCGAGAGAACAAGCGAAAAAAAGGCCTGATATGGCTGAGGGTGGAGAGGGTGAATGGGTAAAAATTAATTATGATTATACCGAAGGTACCCCACAGAGTTTTGTTCAAAAACTGGGAAAAGGAGACCCCGGAACGGGAAGCGGGAGGAAAAAAAAAGCTTGGGGGCGAGAAACTGAGAAAAAAAAGTTTTCAGAAGGGCTTTTGCTGCGGGAAGGTTTTGACCGCTTAAAGGAAAAACAAGCAAAGATGAAAGTCTGGCCGAGTCAGCGGGAAATTAATGAAGACACACTATCACTCCCTCCTGCAGCCCTCTGGACCTCCTGCATTCCCCTCGACCAACTCGAGGAACGCCCTCTTGCAGCTTCCCAGAGCTCGCTAGCCCTTTTCAGGGCCCTCTCAACCACACGTTTTCTGCCGCAAGGCAGAAAAACACCAGCCTTCAAGCCAGCAACGCACGATTTCCACGTCTTTCGAATATATCTGTACCCAAATTCTGTACAATCCTTACAATATTGGTGGAAGTCACAGAGATTTCGAGGAGCATAATGCTATTATTGTCTTCGCACAATCACAAAAATAAATTTCATCAAAACCTAACACCACTGCAACCCTGCAACCCACCTAATTCTCAAGTTTCATTTTGACAATTCACAAGTGTCCACGAGTAGCGAACCTATTTGTGTTCATACTTCTGCTACATAATAATATATTATGCTCCTCACAGGAGTGAAATCCAATAACTCTCCAGACAAACACGGATCGAGCCAAATGAAGCACGTGAATAATTCAAGCAGTTTTCTCGCAATTTCGTCGTACACTGGGGGATTTTAGATATGGATTACACTCTTCAAGGTTTCGAATGTAGATCTTCTTATCCAGCAGAGGAGGAATTTTCATTTCACTCAACGTCTTGTGTCAAAAAAATAATCAACAGTACCAGTGTGTCTCTTTGATCACCTAACTGTAATGCCACTTTGTATGCGCGATGATGGTGGAATTGACAACAAATTATATCTCTGAAGCCAGTTGACAAATCGATAAGTAACCCCGATTAAATATATATCATCGCAGTGCATTGACATTTTCAGAACCTACACTTGACTTCAATTCGCGAGATGAATTGAATTTATAACGTGGTACTCGCGACACACCACTAATAATTCAACTTGTTACACGTCAGCGTATTTCAAATGGTTTCTGCTGTCACGAAGTAATGAACGGGATTCAATTACTATCGCGGTTCCCGGAGGAATTACCTATAATCCTCGTTAAAGCCGATGATCCCAGATTTCATTAAGAAATGTTTTCAATGCGGCACTTTTGGGGGTAAACGTTATTCATCATATTTGAACGTTCAAACGAGAAAAGATTCTTCATATTTTGTCAAAATTGAGATTTTTTTATCTTTCGGAGTCCGATTTTTTCTCGAAATGTTATATATATATATAACTTAATCTATAGATATTTGGAGCTGGAGAAAAGCGGTTTGCGGTAAAAAAAAATTTTTTTGAGTAAATCGCATTCACGTTTCCCTCGTGATTTTGGTTCAATAGTTTTTTTCTCCAAGTTATATGGACAATATGTATAATATGTATTGTGGACAAAATGTGACGACTTACGGGACAAACTTTGAACGCGATCCAATAAGTATTAGGTAAGTACGTGAGTTATTATAATAATAACAGTTACTGTTAACTGGATTTTGCGATTGTGGACAGCCGGACGTGGGCTGACTCTATTCCAACGATTCATGTGGGAAACTCTAAAACGATAGTCTCCCACCAGATGACCTGAGCCGGAGAATGTTCGTTGGAGAGTAGGAGCTTCTTGTGATCGGCTTAGGCCCGACCAGGAATAAGGCTGATCTTACACAGGAAACGTTTTGACGCGACGAAGTGACTAAGCGTTTACGTCCGTGCCACTAGCTACTCGTAGAGCCCCTCAAGGACCTTTTATCATTTAATAATGATTAACAGGACGTTTCCATTTGTTTTGCGAACGTTACGAGCGTCGAACGTTATCGAGATCGCAAGAAACTCGAATCGCAATTTCAGGATGCTACGGCTGCCGAGAGAGCCAAACGATATCGAGAAAACAAGAAAAATTCTGCAACTCCCGATACGAGCGCTTCAGAACGACAAAAAGCGAACAGAGCTAAGAAAAAGGCTCAACTCGAAGAGTTGCAATCATCATCGTCCGAAAATGTGAAATCTCAAGATGTTACGGCTGCCCAAAAAAGTAAGCAATATCGTGAGCGCAAAAAACGCGAATCTAAACCTTACGATGGTACAGCAGCTAAAAGAGCTAAAACATATAGAGCTAAGAAAAAGGCTCAAGAGGTGGAGGAGTGGAAAGAGTCTTCAAATACATCTCTATACTCAATCTGTTACAACGTCGTGAAATTAATCATTAATAAATGATCTACCTAACGGTAGAACTATAGGTCTACCGCCCGTTTTTTTTGTTAACTATTGGAAACGAGACGGGAATGCTCCCTATGCTCCCTGCGAGGCCCCATTAGCAGTTGCAAAGTCTTCGAGTACACGTCACATCTATCGCTTTGTTGTGAATATTTTCTTAGTCAACTATTTCGGTTAAAAACCTACGTTTTTCAGTAACAAGTGCCTTTGAAGGGGAAGTACGCTTTGTTCATACATTAGTTTTCTGAACCCCAGAGTAACTTCTTTGTGTGAATCCCACGGCTTCAGATCGCGAAGAAGGTGAAATCAATTACGATTATTTAGGCGCAATGAATGTTTATGTGCCCAAACCACAGAAATGATCGGAATAACGTTGGTACTGTACACGTGAGGGAAGTAATAAGCCAAACTCGACATCGAAAAAAGAAGTGGAAAAATAGGATTGAGGGGGAACGAACAAAACAAGTGCTTCATTCGTCCTTCTAACCTACTCGGCCTCCAGATAAACCAATCCGAAATTCTCCGAACCATCTTCAACTCCCCATTTTACGTGTCAAATAAAACGAAACACCATGACCTCCACGTTCCCTTCACCGGCGATTACATTAGGCAACAATACATTGAATTCCACTCGTCCCTCTACAATTAACCAAATCCTTTAGTTTATCGACCTGCCCTCCAAAACAAACTTTATTTCCTCCAACCGAATTTCGAAGCGCCGTTGACCACGGGATTGGCTTGCTAGCAGCGACTACAATGATTATTTACTGGCAACTACGATATCACACTGTCGCTGGCAATGGGTGTGTCCTTCACTACAGCCAGCAAATCAATACTGTTCTTAGTTCCCTCAAATTTACTTACAAGTACAAGTACTTTAATCGAAAATTGTTGTAAATAACAAATAAAAGTTCAGGCTCATTTTAAAAGACGATATAACAAGAATGAGATATCACTTCTCTGAGCTCCTCCTTCCGTTGATAGTCTCACTGTGTTATTTTTATAATATTGAAACTGCTTCTCTCTTATCTCTTTGCGTTTGTTTCTAAAACAGAAGCAAAATGTGGAGCAAAAGGGGTACAACTGTGGCACATAATAGGAAAAAAGTAATAGAAAGTCAGGCAAAATGGGGAGAATGGGGTAGAAATGGGGGCAAATGAGAAATTAATGATGCAGCTGGAGGCGGGCGTTGATAGTGATTCCGCGGTAAAGGTAAGTGGAACCAAAGGCAGAACACTGTTCGTATTTGTAGAGTGGCCATGACGAAATTTCAATGCAACCAAGGCAAACTACCAATTAAAATAAAATGAGAATAATATAAGAAATATAAAATGTGATTCCTCAAATGAGTCCTCAAAACACTCAACCTAATATCGATACCTCTGCGCAAAAAGGGCGAATCTGAATTTTCGCTCAAAGGCGAATCTGTTTTAGCGATTGATAACCTCGCAAGTGCAAAAAGGCGAATCTGACAGTTTCGCCCTTTATACGCTCAAACTTTTCCAACAAAGTATAGATCGTTGGGGCGAATCTGGCAGTTTCGCCCTTTATACGCTCAAACTTTTCCAACAAAGTATAGATCGTTGGGGCGAATCTGACAGTTTCGCTCTTTATACGCTCAAACTTTTCCAACAAAGTATAGATCGTTGGGGCGAATCTGGCAGTTTCGTCCTTTATACGCTCAAACTTTTCCAACAAAGTATAGATCGTTGGGGCGAATCTGGCAGTTTCGCCCTTTTTACGCTCAAACTTTTCCAACAAAGTATAGATCGTTGGGGCGAATCTGGCAGTTTCGCCCTTTATACGCTCAAACTTTTCCAACAAAGCATAGATCGTTGGGGCGAATCTGACAGTTTCGCCCTTTATACGCTCAAACTTTTCCAACAAATTTTGGGTCGTTAGGGCGAATCTGCATCACACTGAACTAAAGCTTATAATTAATTTTACTGGACTATCCCAAAGGAATTAACTTTTGAGGAATTCGTAGTAAGGTAGTGTAGGTACCCACTGAAAGTAGAGAAAACTGAATAGGAGGTTATACTAACTAGCGACGCCGTTAGGGGTTTTAGAAACACAATGCTCGATTGCAGATTCGCCCTTTTTGCGCAGAGGAATCGATATATTTTCGAACGATTTCGAGATCCACGGTAATAATATTATTATGCTGCTAATCCTTCGACAAAACCAAGGAAACAAATTCTGACAATTATGTCATAATTTTTGTGGTTTGTGCCATATGATCGCCAAGATTACCACTTGTGAGAATCATATAACACAATGTCACTGTGAAAGACGCGAGACAACGTGTTGATAGCAACCATTACGAGTACGAACGAAGAGAAATGGTCTCTACCGATCCGACTTGGTGCCCAACATGAATTTTCAACCATCCGGATTCCGCGCGCCCCTCAACCTGCCGTTCGAGGGATGAATTCAATATTATTTATATCGGAGAGTGGGAGTTCCAGGGGCTTCTTGAGGAGCGAAGGTATAAATCATATTTTATTCATAACGCACCCTTAACACCGTCTCCAGACCTCAACCCCATGCGCGATCTTCTATTTAAACGCATAAATAAGATAACGGCTGTGGGGTTAGGTCCCAGTGGGTTTTGGGTGACATTCTGAACATAAGACGGAGGTGACAAACAGGTTACCTCTTGAGATGGCTATGGAGTCAAATTTCAATAAACAACGAGCGTATTTAGGTAATGGTGGTTTATATTAGTAGATCAAGTTGGTCTAAATAACAACCGAGGCACAAACAGGTGTCCCACTGTGAAGACCTATTTTGAGCACTTCAGTTTATTGATTTTTCAACGCTGAACACGATGGTGAAGCCAGAATTGCGATATCTCATTCCGTTATCAGATTAGATCAGGTGAACTGTGAAGAATATCTCCAGTAACAACCAAGTTTCTTAATCTTCAAAGTTCGAGTTTAAAGTTTGAGAACGGAATAATATATCGCAAATGATTTTTGATGTCTTTGCAGTGAATTCAGGATGGTCTGAAACGGATTTTGGTATAAAAAATATTTCGAAAATTCGAGTAACTACCTAAGAATTTTCAGTAGTAATATTTTGTTGACAAGCTGGGGCTCTGATGAATCTGTACAAGAACTTGTAAGAATATTTGAGAATATCTTGGTTTGGAGCAGTGTTTGCAGAAATCCATTAAGAGTTGAGGTGAGCCGTTTCATTTGAATTAAGGGCCACAAGCAACACAGTCAGTCTGCCTTGCCAAAGGACGTATTACTGCAATGTAACTAGTAGCTGTTACTGAGCTAAAACCTATATTTCGAGTGTTCAAACGATAACGCTTATCTGCAATTCAAAGCTGGTTAAATTGAGTTTTGACATGAGAAACCTAATTCGCCGTTCGAGGATCACAGGAAAATGGGCTTCAACGCCCGCCTAGCTGGGGGTCTATTGTCGCAAAGCGAAGAAAATGAAGTTTAATTTCCTCCACTTGAAGGATTCAAGTGAGGGACCTTTCGACTGTGAAGTTTCATTTAGCATTTCAATGGAGGCTGAGTAGGACGGTGGTGTTGTAATTAGGAAGACCGACAACCAGCTAACCCCTTACAATAGTAACTGTAGTATTTTAGGACCGTTCAATTTCAGTGTCTAATTGAATGTCCTCCAAAATACCTGCATTGATTCAGTAGGTTTTGTCCTCTTCGATATTGGGGCAAGGAAAGGACATACGTTTTCAAGGTTCTGAAGCCTAAATTACTCCTTTCTTCAGCCGATAGTATCGACGTACATTTGGACGCATGAGGGTAGAAGGCTCGAGTTACAAGTAGGTGTATCGTATGTACATGTAGGCGGGAAAGAGACTTGAAGACGGTCGACCAGGCCGCCGACAGCACTGAGGGAAATGAAGTTTCAGCTTAAGGGGACCATCTGTATCAATAATGCCGGTTTAAGTGACACGGTCCGTTCTCTCCGCCGACCGAATTGCTTTTACCTACCTCCTGAAGGTACGAATTGATCTTCTCAAAGCGTGGTCTACAGCTTTGGTCGCCGCTCACATGAAATACTGAACCTCGTATATGCTATGTTACACTTTAACCATGTTTGGAGGGAGTTTGACGATCCCCTTGAAGCCCCTGCTCGTAGGTTATTTGGATGTAGGCATAGATCAGGGTATGACGCACTCGACCATTCAGAGACATTTCAATGGTTCCGTTTCAACAGCACGTTATCAAGAAATTGTGTGGTTGTGTTTGTATGTATACAATCGTAGAAACACGATAGACATTTAGTAGTACCTGGTAGGTAGAGCATGGTCTTTCTGTGCCCAACTGTTGACATGTCAGAAGATATAAATATTAATAGTCGCTCTAGTACCATACAACTCATCCGTAATAACTTTTTGGGACAGTATGATTTACATAAACTCTATCTACACGTTGTTGATGTAAATATGGCTACGTCTGGTCTGTACTGGTATTTCTCAATACGGCATTTCAATGATGCTGAGGTAAGTGTAGGTACTTTCCAAATATTCAAACAAGATTTAAGAATAAATCGATATAATGAAATATTTAGTTGAGTACCAATCCAAATATCCAATACAGTAAGAAGAAGTGTTGATACAAAAGTGAGGTAACACGGCCTATTCGGATTTATCACTTCATTGGTTGATAATTTCAATTTTTTGGTGAGATGTCGTTACTTACAGACGTTGAGCTTTCAGATGTTGTAGACGTTGGCCCTCCATGTCGATTACGTAATAAGTTACTCACCTGCAACAAATATAAAATATATTAATAAAAAAGTAGATAAATAAAGCCTTTATAAAGAGTAGAATACAGATGGGTTTTAAAGGTTATGAGTGAGAATATCGCACCAATGCTCATATACAAACAAAACTCTCCTTCATCAAAGTCCAAGAGTAAATTCTAAATACATTGATCCCAGCAGTAGTAAATGTCTATCAGAGTTGAAACATCACATTTCGAAGCATAAAACTTGGGATTGCGCGGTTCGATCACATGGCGGCGGGAGAAGAACCGTAAAAACAGCTAAATCAAACCACACAGTGCTCTGCGATGACGAGTTTCTTGTTCTGAGATGCCTTCAGAAAGGAGTTCATTTCGGATATTTGTTGGTACGTACTTGTTGCAGATCGTTGATGTAGGAATAATAACAGCTTATTAATTATGTAGGTCGTCCCAGACTTTAGTGAGAATTTTTCTGACACCATCACTGAGCTAGTTACCCACTACCCCCTACGTGAAGAGGGCTTTCTGATGAGCTACTCGGACGAACACAATTATTTGGTTTAGCAATGGAACACACAATGATGTTTTATGCAGTAAAATTGAATTGGAAATAAAACATTGATAACGATTCTCCACAGGGTTCGATATGTTATGGAATGTGTGTGACCCTTTGAAAATCACTGGAAGAACATTCGACGTACAGAATGTATAGAAAATATCTTCCCAAGTTCAACGCGGGACAAACAAGAAAAGCATGAGCCATAAAGACTTTCCGTGTACCGATAAAAGCTCGTTAGACCGCTATGTACCTTGCTCGGTAGGCCACTGTTCATTACACAGAACCAAGCTTGTGTTCATAGTATTGGGAAAACCTCTCACCGCCGGCACCAGTATTTTTACTTCTTCGCAGTCAAAGTCAGCAAGTAGGCTCGTTACTGAAACTGGGCCGGAGGCATCAATAAAACAACATCTTGAACCGCATCAAAATTTATAAGGTGACTCAAAGTACGACTATCTGGGTTCCTTTGAGACTTGCAACCTTGGAGTTTTGACGTAAGCAAACAATAATAACGAAGCAAGCAAAATCGTCGGCTCTGACGTCTCAACGTTGAAAACCCCACTGAATCAATTTATTTGAGTTTGATAAAGAATATGAATTTTAATTTGTTTTGGGAACTTTGAAGGGCGTTTGTATGACATCTCGGACCCTCTTCAGGTCTGTGTGGAGTGTTTTCTTTAGTACACTGTTCCATAACGTTCGTATAATTTTCATGTTGGATTTTGCAGCGCATATTCAACCCCATGTACATATGGGCATCAATGGAGTTTCGTACAGCAGCACCTAATTATGGCATAATCCCTCATTTATCGACAGTGGTTATTTTCGTGCGAATGAGAGAGGTTCGAACGTTCCCGGTAAGCTCCCTAAATCCTTTTCAGCTGAAACTTCTTTACAAGGGATTACGCGCTATCCCTCGCCAAGGAAACTCACTTTCCACGCGAAGCAAACATTTCAGTAGTTTATTGCCTCGAGGCATCCCGCATTGTAGAACGTACCTGTTCACTATAAAAAGTGAACGGATATGATAAAAAGGGAGGCAAGAATGAGAAGAAAGAAGTCAAGAGCCATCCTCTCACTCCTACCTGATAAAAGTTCTAATTAAGACTGGCGGAGGAGGCGAAATTAATTTCTTGGAATTTCCCCACGTTGAATAATATTACGTCAAAAGAACCGAGAGGAATTTCTGAAAAAAAATGTATTAACATCAAAGGGGGAATGAAAAACGTACAAAGAGAATTCTGGATTTGAGTTTGGGAGAACCCTCTGTTATAATTATTATAAAAGTAAAAAAAGAGGCACTCATTGAACCGAATTGAATCACTGCACCGAAAAGTTTACCCACATTTGAGTGCTACTCCGAAAGTCCCACTTACATAGTAAATATCCATCTTATCTTGCGACATTTCTTAAATTAGCCACTGTTAATAAGTATTGAGAAATAATGCAGGGCTGCGTTCAAAAACTGTACGCACAGCTACCTAAACTCATTGTTCACTGGTGTGCTGTAAATGACCTCAAAAGTTTCGTATTACCCGCCATTTTAATACTTGTCTGTGTTGCATCGTTTCGTCTGCAAAAGAATTTGAAGAAGTTGGGCAGAATAATAACAATTATTGTAATTATTATTCGTCCATCTGTGGGTTCGTTAGCTCATCACGGACAAAATAATTAAAATATCCGCATTGCAGATGGTTGTAGTGAAGTTAGACCAATTAGAGATCCAGGATTACCGGAATTTCTAAAATCAAACGAGTATTTATCGTAGATTTCGTATCCAAATTCCAACCAAAATTTTCAAAAATCTTGACAATGCGTCTGTAATGGTTTGCCGAGTGCCCCTTCCCGAGTTTTGACATTTTCATGTCTTTCATATGGCACATAACAAAAAAATCGTCACGAAAAATCGTCACGAAATTTGCTCACGAAAATTGTCCCAAGTCGCCACAATGATGGTTATGACAATCAGAAGTGAAGTTGTTCGTTATTGGAATTAGGTAGGTACTTTACAGTTTGATATTACTTCCCAGTTTCGGCCCTGATCATCCTAGAAAGCTGATACTCGGTATACAAACTCTTGAGGGAACTCTAAATTCGAATTATGATATGCGCATGACTTGATACGAAGTTTGTTTGCACACAACATGAAAATGTCTCAATGTGTTGCAGACTCGTATGCAAGCGTTTACTTTGGCGTTTCATATGACTTTGTGAATACTTTGGATTCGATCGTGACAGGAGATGACACCTTGGTATGCCACTATACTCCTGAATCCTAAAGGCAATCACTTCAGTGTTTTTGAGTTCGAATGGACCTCCAAGAAGAGCAATTGTTTCGTTTTCACGATGTATTTGACTCGACAATTGCTCCAATAAACACGTCGAGTCGATATGAAGTCTACTTTTTTTCGTTTTCACGATGTATTTGAGTCGACAATTGCTCTTCTTGAAGGTCCATTTTTGTTCGACCACTCTTGGGATAGCCAAGTCTGTGAATTCAGACCTGACATCTCTCTAGGTGGGCATAGTGCCTAACCTCCCCAGTTACAGGGACAACTCAGCAAACTATACATTAGACATCAGAAACCTCTCGGATTTACGGTTGTTTTTTGGCTGACAATATTTCAAGAATTGAATAATTTATTCAGGAACAGTTTGGATGTGATGAGTAACATCTTGAACACGAAGAAGTACAATGAAAGATTGCAAAAGGGAGGTTTGAGAAAGCTTAAGAGGAAAGACATATTCAGTTGGACGAAGGAGTGAAAAAGAAGAACTCGACCTGCTTTCTCGTCTACGGAGAAATAGCTACCGTCTCACGCATTTGTGATGAGCTATATAATCCAGTTTCCTCGTCAAGTAATAGAAAACATGAGGGATGTGGAGGGTGGAAACTGCATCTCGCTGTTTTATCCGGATAACGTACCGCCGAGGAAGAAGCGAATGAGTCACCTTGACAGCATAAAATGAAAATAGATTCAGCTCCGAAAAATAAATTACAAACGAGCCGTCGGGCGACAAGGGGTGAGGGAGTCCGGTACAACTTTTAGTGCTTTTGGTAGATGGAAAAATCCCGCTTGTCCTACATTCGCAGTTATTATCTCGCAAATAACGCTATAAAACATCCGAGGAAACTGAATGTATTTTCATATGCTCCATAAATCTTTGGGAGCGATCTCCGCCCTTCTTCGAGTGAAATGCGAGCGAAGTACGCTCGGGAATCAACTCACGCCGAGGTCGCTCTCGAACATCGCGGTTTCTACGGGATTTCACTCCCTCGCCGTCTATTTCAATGTTTCTCGCGGTCGTGAAATCAAGTGAAATTGATCAACATATCAAAATAGTGGTTACGCTGGTTGCGTCTGTTGGAGTTATGTAAGTGCAGAGCTCGGATACGCCCATATTTTTGTTTAATATCCACTATTATTTCAAGTTTTTTAAGATTTACAAAACATATAAATATTTAATATTGCCAATGAAAATCTTGAATCTATTATCCATCCTCTTGTCGGTTGGTTTCTTAAGATCCGCGTACATGATCAAGCGTCATGGAAGTTGTTGCACAGACGCGGAATGATGGACAAACTTGATATTTTTCTATAAACTCACCACACTCCGGTGTCCATTCCACTGTCTTATTTGAGTAAAAATTGACAAGTATTCAACTATCTTATGATTTTCGCTTACAACCGATTCGTTGCTACGGAACTTTATCTTCGCCAGTTTATCATCGTACAAAAATCGTTCACCACTCGTTTACCTAACCATATTACGTTAACCACTGCGGAGTGCGTGGCCGACAAGCTGCGGTATGAGCGTGATTGTTTAAATAATTGTTTACACACAGGTGATCATTCTCAATAATTTACATTGTCTATACGAATGCAGGCTTCATAATTTATGATGAACCCTAAAATTAAGTATAACAACTACGCTACTGGGGTAGGTGATGAAGCATTGTTCGAAGGTTCTTGAATCACTTCTTCAAAGACATTAAATGTCCCAATGTGTTGCAGACTCGCATGCAAGCATTTAATTCTCGACTGAATCAACAACAGGATGGAGTTGACATTCTTTTGACTTTTTCATGTCTTTGCTTTGGCACATAAACTGAAACAGGAAAAATTGGTTTCCTTGATTCACCCTTTCCCTCAGACCACGTCAGAACACAAGCGTCAGGCGGGCCGCTACTCAGACGCACCTATGACGCACGACCGTATGACGTCAGACGGCTGGCAGGAGGCCAACTAGTCACAGCCTATGCCTTAAGAGCCTATGACGTCAGAGGGCTGGCTGGCTAAGTGATCGGGTTTTAATAAGCCTCTGGAATTTTTTTTTTAATTTTCCCCCCACCGTCTTATGTTGAGTATGTGAGTTTGTTCAGCTCCGAATCTCACATACGACTTGGGCGATGAATATTACACATCAATCACCCACTTCAAACTACGAAGGGTTGAGAATGGTGTTGAAAACGGTTGATGAAAAGAATCAGAACGGATATAAATGTACGTTTATTCCAAGAACAATTTTCCGTCAGTCAGATAGTCGCTGAAAGGCGTAAGGTGTATTGCCGTTGTTCAAGTAAAATTATTCAACCTTTTTCTCACAAACAAAAGCTTCTGACTGTCCTCGTGTGGTGGTTGTCTGAGCTCCAGGCGTTTATTCCTTTAAATTTCATTTATATAGCGACTGGAGCCCGGAGGCCATTTGGACCTCCGAAAAAAGAATTGCTGAGCCAACAAAAAAATTGTTGTCAACAGCGAATCCGGACAGCTAATATAGAACTAACATTCCAGTTTGTTGTGCGGACAAGTTATACTTGAAGACTCAGAATTGTTGTGTCAAAAAACCAGGTTGTTCTGGTAGCAGGGTTGTTTGTTACACGCGGGTGAGACTGCTTTATTCCTCATAGTTATACTGACAGCCGGAATAGTTGAGTCACAAACCAGTTTCTTCTGAAGGGTAGGCAGCTTGTTATTTCGAGACGACGCTGCTTTGTCCCGAACAGCTGTCCTAACGAATTTTGTCAGGAATGACCAAACTTCAGTGGTAAAAAACCTGATTAAAACCGTCCACGTGCTGGAGTGACCATAGATCCATTTGATTATCTGAAACAAATTAAAATTATAATTCTACTCTAACATGTCCTAACAACATACCAAAAAAAGCAGCGTCCTGCAATTTTTCATGGTCCTAAGGGATTTTTTTTCACTGTGGAGACTGGTCTATCTGTTAAGGAAACTGTTCATGCAGCAAGCGTTGAAGCAAGTGGAGAAACTTCGCAGTACACCTACGCTCTAGACGAATAGGTATCCTCCTAATATTTGATGTAGTCCTAGTCAAACAGAAAAACGCCACAAATGCTTCCGCAACGGTTTCTTATTCGCTGTGCAGATCACTGTATCAAGTATTTAATATATTCTCGTAACTCGAATCTTAAATATTGATTATTCGTTCGAGTAAGTTTGTTTGGCGAAAGTGGACTCATACTGAAGAAAGGAACAACAGAGGAACTAAAAAAAAGACTGAAATTTATGAGAGAACGGGGATTCATTTATAAAATCTTTGAATTTTCATTTTATCTATTATCATATTATCAATTTTATATATTATTCAATACAATAATTTAACTGGCGATATGTATTCATGGAATATGTAGATTGTGGAGTGCATACCTACCTCTAAATTCAAGATGAAACTATTCTTGCCGTGGAGGTATTGTAAAACATTTTTAAAAATAAATGCCTATTGCGATAGCTAAAAACTAAGGTTAATTGAAGGGGAACACAAAAAATATATGTAACTATGTACCTACAGGTATACGACATAATATACTATATTAATGAATGGTAGGGATTGGACACAATCCAAAGTCACATTCTTACCTTATTTCTACCTAGAGTAACAATCGTTTTCAACAGCACACTCGAGACCAACTGCAGTCCACACCAAATTGACTTTTGCACCCGAGACAGTTCGTTTCCGCCATCGACCGTTCTACCATGAGAGGAGCCCACTGGACGATAAAGCGAGAAACGTCGGTGATAAAACTGCGATTGGAGAAATTCCACGGCTAACTGCATCGGAGTTCCAATCGAAACAAGGAATCTCGTAGGTTTTTGTTACTGGCTATTGACAGTCAACAACATTCAAGGGAGCTTTCAACGGGGTTTTTTTCCAATTGGTTGAATTTTTGTAGGATTTGAAAACCAATACGGAACTAAGCCATTAGGTACTGCATTTCTAACTGCATTGAACAGTTGTTTTCATAGACTTTCAAGAGACTGAGTTCAAAGTTCAACTCACACTTTTATTTCTGTATTAATTACAGGCTTGATTTACTACAAACTTAATAGAAATCACTATATGGAATCTATTCATTAGTTAGTTACCAACGCCCTCGAAAAAAAGAGTATTCGTTCTCTGAATATCGGAATATATCAAGGTTGTCAAAAATTTGTATTAATACTACTCGTATTATATGTACCTACCTACTGTCAAATCTGCATTTACGCAGTACGAGCCATTTAAAACTTAAATAAGTTAGTACTACTGGATCGGGCCGGAATTCAGTTGGAAAAGTAACAATACTGCTGGTTACCGACTTTCTAAGGGGGTCCTCACACTGGTCCCTATTTTGCACACTATTTTTAAGAAGCGGTATTTGCGCAAAATTATTGAGAGTGTGAGGAGGAATACTGTGCAAAAAAAACCGTTCAATATTTTTCTGAAAGATTAGAAATTTTTGCAGACCCGTCAATATTTTGGCGGTGGGGAGGGTAATCGGTTTTGTGTAATCTGAGGGCTCCGAACCATTCAATATTTTGCTCGATGTTTTGCACGATATTTTTGCTCACAATATTGAACTTTTTTTTGCCAGTGAGAGGGCCGCTTTGTACCTGAAGGTACAAATAACCATCTCATTTTGGTTAATACATTTTTGCAGTAACCAAATCTATATCACTATTGTATTACTTCACTATGAAATAACCCACAGTGGTGCAGCATGGCTATTAAAGCGAATTTTCGAAGAAATAACTGGTTTTATGTAAAATGGCATTTTTTGGAAATTCGAGTTTTAAAAATTGTGGACAGAGAAAAATAGCTTCCTTTTCTTCAAAGATTCGCTAAAAGGGTATCACTACTGTTGGCTAACATCACGGTATTTCTATAACTACCACTTAGGTTCTAAGGGAGAACAGCGGCAGGCTCGTGACGTCACCGTCGTGAAGGCGGCTCGCTGCTGCTAAGTTATTCATTCTTCTTTTTATTTGCTCACTTTTCTGTAACGTTTTGTCTCCAACGTGCTTCCAATAAATGGAAGTAGGTACGTTACCGTTCGCTGAGTCACATCCTAAAACACAGCTCTCTCAATAGAATCGCGCCACGTGTCGACTCAAAGAGACTACCGGACGAGCAACAAACCTTCTCTACAGCAGATAAAGTTTTCTCTCACCTACCCATACTCTTCTTCTAGGTAGTCACCAGGCTACTGTTAGTTTGAGATCGTTTGAGTACATAACACCAGTTACCCACTGCCATGAAGTGCTTATAAGGCGAGATGTGGGAGGAGCAAAACTTGATAAG
This sequence comes from Stenodema calcarata, assembly GCA_963920205.1. Taxonomy (NCBI): domain Eukaryota; kingdom Metazoa; phylum Arthropoda; class Insecta; order Hemiptera; family Miridae; genus Stenodema; species Stenodema calcarata. Next base: position 13,934,102 of record OY986058.1, on the reverse strand, counting down.
TAACACACTAACAGAAGAATGCTCCTCCGACTGAGGAAATCATCACTACCATAACCCCAATATTTTCTACCTCTGATATCTCCTCCAGAAATTTCGTCTTCATCGTGAATTATTTGTCCAGTAAAGACATTTGAATTATCTAACCGAAAAGGCGAATTTGAACTCAAGACGTATTTTGTCATCGCCATCTAAATGTTTATTCCACCTACAGAAAAAACAAGTCAAAAAATAATCCTGTAATTCTGGAATAATGAACGAGGGACGAACAGAATAATGAGGTACCATTAAATCCTCAAGAGAAACACGGCGAATAAAAGTGCCGTGAATCTAATGGTGAAATTCGGGTATTTTCTTTTTTTAAATGGACGAAGGGACGAAGCCACGGTCCAAATAAATGAGACCTAATTATGTCAAGTAGGTAGGCTTTAGGTAGTGAATCTCGAATTCGTAAGCCGTTGTTTGGGCTAAAAGAAATAAACGCCGCACATCTTCGACCCTTTTATAGTACTACTACCTTGCAAGTTTTGTAACTGTGTATACTGTGATACGACTATATTATATAAAACTACGGTAGGTACTCATCTTTCGCAATATAATAATTATATTATTATATAAAAAATAATTATATAAAAAATATTTATATAATAATAATTATATATAAAAAAAATTGTAAGAAATCCCCCAAAACACATGAAAATATTCTCTATTGATTAGATCTCCATGCTCAATTATTGAACATGGAGATCTAATCAACAGAGAATATTTTCATGTGTTTTGGGGGATTTCTTACCTTTTTCTTTTCAATTCGATTTTAGGACTTTACGTACTTACATTTTTACATAAAACAGCCACAATACTTTTGTCTTTTTTTTCGATTCAAAAAACATGAAAAACAGAAAACCGTTTTTATTATTGATGAAAAACAGAAAACAGCTCTTTTGGGAGTAACGAAGATAAATAAAGAAAAAGGATGCGGTGTAAATGTGGGGCCTTGAGGATTTAAAGAAGACAAATGCTTGACACGGAGGAAGGAGACAACGAAAGGAGACCCTCGGGGTCTCCCGATGGATGTAACTGGTGCTATTTGAGACGCGGCGACGGTCTTTCCATTCATTCCATCAACTTGGACCATGTTGTTTCGTACGTTTAAGCGTAAAAAATAGGAGAGGGCGAAGAAGAAAGTTTTAAATTCCAACTGAACTTGCATTGAACGTGGTGCATACAGAATGTCCAAGAGTAGCCACCGTTCCCTAGTATTTTTGAAAACATTAAAAAGACAGTTTTCGAAACGTTCAGGTTTTTTCATCTGCTTTAGAAACACAACCTGAAATCGAAAATCGTCTCAGAAAATTATTTCCATCTTCCAACCGACCACCGATAGTAATAACGTGGCAAGCCGAAGCTACAACTATGCTCCATCAAAATCAGGTGAGTGATTCCGTCAATCGTGAAATCAACGGATATTTTGCTTACTCACCGTTGTTGCTGCTTAATTATCATGAAACCATTAAGTTTTGTCAACTTGTGGCAGAATCTTATTATCCACGTGTGTGTGATTTTTTGCAAAATGTTACTTCTGTGATCTGGAGGCAAGAACTTCCCTGTTGGACTACAACTCCATCTTGTACACTGCCCTGAAGATGAAGAAATATATTCTTCGAAACGTTGGCACATAAATCAACAAGTTGTTACTTCTGTGATCTGGAGGCAAGAACTTCCCTGTTGGACTACAACTCCATCTTGTACACTGCCCTGAAGATGAAGAAATATATTCTTCGAAACGTTGGCACATAAATCAACAAGTCGTTACTTCTGTGATCTGGAGGCAAGAACTTCCCTGTTGGAGTCCAACTCCATCTTGTACACTGCCCTGAAGATGAAGAAATATATTCTTCGAAACGTTGGCACATAAATCAACAAGTCGTTACTTCTGTGATCTGGAGGCAAGAACTTCCCTGTTGGAGTCCAACTCCATCTTGTACACTGCCCTGAAGATGAAGAAATATATTTTCGAAACGTTGGCACATAAATCAACAAGTCGTTACTTCTGTGATCTGGAGGCAAGAACTTCCCTGTTGGAGTCCAACTCCATCTTGTACACTGCCCTGAAGATGAAGAAATATATTTTCGAAACGTTGGCACATAAATCAATTTTCATTTGACCGACCCTCGACATCCCTCAATGTCATCCTTATCATCCACGTTTCACAGTGAGGTTTCAAGTCCTTTGTATGTGTTTACTATAACAAAAATAAACTATAGTGTTAAACATCTACCTAATCCCACCATTCTTTACATAAATGTGACTTCTACGGTAGAAGTCATTAAATGACTTTCAAATTTTGAAAGAGAAAATATTTAAGAGAGCTGTTGATCACTTACATCTTCATCGGATTCGTCACTATTGTCGTCAAAATTGTTGAAACTAACTAACTTTGATACTTTAACTTTTTTTTTTCAAAGAAACAGGCGACTGGTCCAAGGAGTTGGGGAAACGCAGATCTAGGTTCATTCTCAACTTTTATTGACGCTCCTCCATCTCTAGAGCCATCAACCCTTCCAGTTCTGCTGCTGGTATTACATTTCCTGGTCCGCCCAAGCCAACTGTCTCCCTTATTCTCTCGAAGCAGTTTTTCTTTCTTCCATCCCCGTTCTCAGCTTTTCCCTCCCACTGTTACCTCTCTATCTGTCCTCTTTCCGTCCAACTTCAGAGTTCCCGTTTGATTGAAATGGATTCTTCTACGGATTTATTCAGTTAAAAAATATCTCTCCCTCAGGTATAAAGGATCGGTTTTCTTCGGGCCTTTGTGAAACCGATTTCCAAGCTTCCATTGGCCCCTCCTTCTCAATTGGCCTTCTTGGGACAGTTTCCCATTTGAATTTCATTGCTACCTCATTTAAAAACGAACTGACCCTAATTGGAAGTTTATTGAAGTTAGTTTTCATGACTTACAGCCGGCAGTCGAACCAACTTCAGGGCGAGAGTTTTCGAACGAATTTGATACACTTGGGAACCAGAGTTTCAAAAGTCGACAAAGTCCAAGAAGTGAGTTCTTGCAGCAAATATTTCGGCACGACTACAACAACAAGTTTTTCACATCTCAAAATCACAAGTGACGTAAACCTAAATCGTTAACTGTTCACGTTACAGTTACTTACGCTGTTACAGTACTTACGCTTTTGAAACACTTTTTCCCGCTGAGCAGAAAAAGGTTCTTCGATTTCTAATTGCATTTCTATTCAGTTCAATGGTGAAAAAAATGTTACAGAATGACTTGAACAAGATGAATGACGCACCACCCACCCTGACAGCTCCCAGGATCTTAGAGAGGTCCTTTGAATCTTGTGATCCCTTAGTGGGTACTAAAACAAGTAAATCGTGTCTATGTATTAATTATGAGGTGATCGTAAATAATGTACTATTTTGATGATTTTGAGCTCTGCCTTATCTAGATATTCCGAAATTTCAAATGCAGCAGTCAAAACCAGAAGTGACTTGAGAAAAATCCGTATTTCATAAATATGCCATACACCTAGTCGATTTAGATTTCATATCATATACATATATGACAATATGTAGGCAATGCAATATGACAATATGTAGGCAATGCATTTTTGCAAAAGAAGGTTTGAGTGTAATAATCGCACCAGTTCATTACCTGCATGCAGTGTATATACATGTATATACACTGCATGCAGGTAATGAACTGGTGCGATTATTACACTCAAACCTTCTTTTGCAAAAATGCATTGCCTACATATTGTCATATTGCGCTGGAAAAATAACTCATCAAGGATCTCAACTCGCCCGAGACTTCGAAGGAACAGAAAGGCCACCATGAAAGGCGAACTGCCGTCCAAAGCGAGTTCTAATGTTTACTGAGTTAAAAAGAATTTGTTTTATTGTGGGCGCTCCAGTGGAAATAATAAGGAGCCGCCCGAGTTAGAAGGAAAAAGAAGCTAAGAAGAACTGAATCCCGAAACCAACCTGTGAGGATTTCTTTTTTCCAATCTTCTTCCCAACAGGAGGAGAAGAGAGCCCATTCTCAGGTTACTTTTTTCGAAGGTTGGTTGTTGGAAAAAGGCCTTCGATTCCCATTGAATAAGGTGGAACTTTCTATCTCCAACGTTCGCTCGGGCTCGTCTCCGCCAGTACCTCATTCTTCCCTTCAAAGCTAAGTATTTGCCCAAGGTTCTCATACCCTTTCCACCTTCCAAACTCAAGTTGGTAGTTCGGTCTGCCCCTCCTTTCGGGTTGATATCGAAGATAACCGTCTATTTGCCGTTGTCACATAAATCCGTTCCTCCACCCTCTTTTTCCACTTCTTCTGTTCTTTTCTATCGCTTCGTGAAACTTTTCCTCCTTATTTCCACTCCCTCCGTTTCTTAAGAATACAGTTACTTTGGATTAAAAGTGTTCATACGATCTGGAAAAGAGACTGGGGTAACGGAAGAAAGTAAGCTCGATTGAGTCGATATTGGACTCAATCACTGACAGGATGCATTACCCGACCGTTGCTTAAATAGATGGCTCCTCGAATAGAAATCTGAAGATGAACAGGATTGGCGCCACTAAAATGGAAAATATACCCCCACTTCCACGATGCATCCTCACCGTATTGGAATTTACAAAGAGAGAATTAATTTTATCTGAAAATCGAATGGAAATAATCCATACAGCCGCAGATTATGAAATTAGATTGTCAAAATTTACGTAGAATTTTTAAATTCCGTGCGGGCCATTGAATGCCCTGCAACTTACATAACCCTCAGTCTCCGCAGTAATTAGTGTTCGAATTTGCGTTTTTGTACATCAAATTTCATAAACGATCTCCGTTAACAAATCTAGAGAGATGAGGGTGGTTCAAAAATTCGCTCATTCGCCCGGAGTTTTCATTATTTTAGTCCATATATTTTCACAATTAAAAATCCATTATCGTAAAAATCTTCCTCCCCAAAATAACGGGGAAAACGTGTCGAAAGCAAAGTTTACGGAGAGAAAACAGATCAACACGAGCTGCCGGAGGAGTTTTAAACTGAATGATAAGAGACTGGAAAAAAAATCAGGAGTGGGAAGGGTGTGGATGGCGTTGTACGGGTTAAAAATGCGAGGGAAATACCTCCGGCGATGTGGGCAAAACGAAAACGAGGCTGGTGTTGGTTTCAGAGGTCGAGATAATAAGTAGAGAAGAGATAAGAATTAAAATGTGGTGGGGTTTATATTCGTGAAATGCAAACCGTTGTAGGCTCTTGTCTGATTTTAAAAGCTTTTGTTTAGAGTGTTCTGGAGAGGAAATGCGTCAGGGTGAAGAAAAACGCAATGAAACTCTGGAAAGAATTGCAAATTGGTATCCAACTCATCTCCCGCCCAGAAAGACAATCAGAATTATACAATTGGAAGGAAACAGTTTGCGAATTTTCGGTCGTACGAATTGGGTCCATTGATTGCGAGAAACATGAGGAAGGGCTATGAATTGGTGAGGCCCACATGATCGAGCGGTTTTGGAGCCTCGTCGCCGGAGGATCCATCTGTGGGTGTTAAGGGCTATAATTAGTAAGTTTTTCAGATGCTGCCTCACTTGTCAAAGGATTACTGGGGGTTTTGGTTTATTAACCATTGAAATCGTCCAAGGAAAAAAATATCCCCCTCCTCAAAATTTGAGGGTTTACGTTCACCGTAAACCACCTGTCCACCATACGCCATTCGCGTCACTTTGCTCAGTTCATGCCAAAATTACGACATTTGGTTTACGGGTACGGGACCAACCCCACAATGATCCTTGAAAATTTTCATAACCCTAAGTCCATGAGAAGGGGTTTAAAACAAATTTAGAAATTTTGAAAAATTCAGATGGAGTGGTATAGTTTTTAGTTCCCATTTAAATAGAGACCATCTGGAGTTTTGTTCCCCCAGCCGTTCGTTCGTTTGATCAAAAGTCGTCAACATGAAGTAAATCATGCGGCAGCCTGGCTGATTCGAATGCCATGACCTTCAGATATCGAGTTAATTAATAATAATTAGCAAGAATTATTATTAATAATTATTATTAACTAACAATAATGATCAAGAAATAAATAGTAGTAAGTTACACTACTTGACAGTAGTTATTAATAATTAATGATAATTCATACTAATAATTAATCCATCATTTAGTTATCTAGACAGGAGGTGATCTGCGCAAAGGAGATAATGAACCGTTGTGTCAAGAATGTGCAGAGTTTTTTTCAGCCAGTTTCCTTCCTTTCAATAAACTGGCAGTTGAAAGACCAATATTCGACTCGACAAATACGGGGGGAAACGCGATGTTGATTTCAATTCGAATAGACCACGGTCTTGAAAATAGGTCAATTTTAATTATTACTATGGCTCAAAATTCCCGAAATCGATGAAACCATGAAGTTTGGTAAATACTGAGTTGAATTAGTTCTAACAAGTTACTTAGAAAATTCGATTTCATGGCTGGAACTTTTTGGTCTACTGCAACTGTATTGTTATCTCTTTAAGTGGTTTTAAAGCAGGGGGAAGTGATTGTCAGTTGGCTCTACCGCTGTATTGCACTTGCTGCAGACAAATGGGTTTTGAAACGTGAATTCCGCCATGAAACTACACATTTGCGTCCATATTAAGTAAATTGGAATTTGATAGTTTGCCTGAATGCGGGCGTACGTCGGAGGAGAGAGGCGGGGTGACCTGTATCAACAGCGCTTAGGCAACGTAATTACAGGGCCACAATAACTTGGGAGAAGAAGACCAATATTGGTACAAGTCCCTTCCCCAGGGGCCCTAAACTGGGTTTCAGACGCCACCCGCCTCCTCAAGTCGATGGGAAGGACTTCTGTCGGCTTGAGGCGGTGGAAGGCGAGGGAACGCCGCGTAGAAGTACTTCAGAGAAGGAAGACGTCTCTTGTGTCAATATTCTGCGAAATTACTGACAATGAGACGGCAATGACCTAACATTCGATTGATGTACTCGTAATACAAATCAATTATACACCAGTATTGGTGCCAACAGTCACACTTCATCGTGATTAATACAGTTACTCGACATATTTTACGAGTACAAACACATATTATATTATTAAAGATTGTGTATGCTACAGGTCCTCTAGGACACTAGTTAGGACTAGGGTGATCTAGTTTTTCCTGACCGCCCTAGGATAAACTAGATTGGCCTTATTGATTACAAGCTGAACTGGTTTGGCCGGCGGCGTTAGGATAAACCAGAATTGGCAGCTTTAGATCAGGCCCAACTAATTTGTTCAAACTATTACTGGAGTATCGTAAAACGTTTAAGGGTAATGAATAATTAACGTCTCGATATTCTGAGGAACAAAAAACAAAAAACGTATTTAAAACAAATTTTGTTTTGCAGACTGTTTTACACGAACATTTTAATTCAAATGCTACAAATCCTTGATCGCTACCGACGGAATGTTTTGTTGCTGCCGTTCTCAAAGAAATCTCACTCTCCATGTTCGCGTCATTTTCAGTAATGAACATTTGGGCGCTCACGTCAAACTAGTTAGGCCTAACAATTCAACCTGGCTAAACTAGTTTATCCTAACGCCTGGAGAAAAACAAGGCCAAACTAGTTTGAGAACGTTATGAGATATCGGAATTCTGACATCGTGTTCACAGTAAAGAAAACCTTTACAATGAGGCGTCTTTTGTCAGACTGTTCCATTTTTGGAATTTATGGGTAATTTTCCCCCCAAAACCCCCCTTAGAGTGGCCCTACGAACTCAGCCTTTTGATTGCGAAGACAGAGTTTTCGTTCAAATTTGAACTCTTTATTTCAATTTTACGAGAATATAATATAATATATTAATGGAAGTCGTTTTAGCGAATTTTCGAAAAAAAGGAAATGTTTCGTACCAATCTGAATTCTTTGCCAAAAGACATCAATATTAATATAATATTATTATGATTTATGATTTTTGATGTCTTTTGGCAAAGAATTCAGATTGGTACGAAACATTTCCTTTTTTTCGAAAATTCGCTAAAACGACTTCCATTAGTAAATGAATCTGTAATGGTTTGCTGAGTGTCCCTGGTGCCCGGAGTTTTGGTTGGACCACTCTTAGGATAGCCAGGTCTGTGAATGCAGACTCTGGGTAGGCATATTGCCTAACCCCCCGAGAGCAGGGACAACTCAGCAATGCATTCATTACAAATCATAATATAATCCTGTTGATATCCATTGAAAATTTACAGTATGAGTCAATGAAGCCTACTCGTACATGCCTACGCCAGTTTCCAAAAGAAACCAAGTGATAAATTCGTCCAAGATCACACACTACTCTCTAAACTACGCCCGTAGTAGTACATTTCCACGCAGTACGGTAAGGAAAGTAATCAGATGTCCTGCTCTCGATATTTCGCAAACGGCTATAAGGTGTTTGCAGGTTCGTTTTTCAATTCAGATCGAATAATTTATTCACAATTTACCCTCAAGGTTTCGTTCCGAGGGAGAAGTGAAGACTTTTAAACCGTTATTCTGTTCGATTTTTTGGACATTGGTTGTAGGGCACAGTTGTTGTATTTCGCACTCCAAATAATATCTTAAGATTCAAGCTCAAGTTCAAAACGGCCACATCGGTGCAGTATTAATGGAACGGACTTACGGCATCGGTGTCCGTGTGCTTGTTCAACTAACGGATGAACGCTTTTTGTGTACCGCTAGAGGGGAAACTTCTGCGTGAAACTTTCAACATCGATTCCACCTCCGGAACTGACAAGTTCAATACACTTTGATGACCCAGTCTTGAAAAATCTAACGTGAGGAACCTTAAAAAAAGGAAGTTCCAGGGCTGGGGGAGAGAGCTACAGCAGACCTCGATCCCGGCATATTTCACCGGGCACGCTCCATGCAAAAAGAGCTCGTCGCCGCGATGAATATTAAAAAGAGGAAGAACCGCTGGGGGACCAACAAACCAACCAAGTCCACTAGACCTCTTAAAAAAAGAAAAAATGCTGAGCGATCTTTGACCAAAAGTCTCCAGTTAGGAATTTTTTGTTGAATTATCAGTGTTTTGACACCTAACTAAGCTTCACTGAATCAACCTTAGTTAACTTTCGTCCTTTTTCCCCTCCCTTGAATTTCTTACTGTTATTTCCTCAACCCCACCCTCTTGCGCAGGCATTGAAAGCATGATTTACGTGAGTTTTCTTCCTTCTTCACCGGAGGAGTCCTTTTTGCTACAACTTTATGGAATAAATTCCGACCTCAAGGAGGCCTCCACGGCCAACCCACTTTGCGACGCTTCTGGTAGTGGTTGAAGGAGGTGGAGGAGAAAGTAGGGAACAGTGAAGATTCTGCGGGATAATAAAGGGAAGGTTTTTCTCTGGCTATAAAATCAGTGGGAGTTTTTCCCTTCCTTTCCTCTCGGCAACGTCTTCCAGCACCTGCCCTTATCCCGTATGCCGAAGGGGGGTGGATGGGCCCCTGGCCTTCTATTTTCTTTAAAAGGCGAAGGTGACAAACACAGTCCCTACTCCACCGGATACTTTTATTAAGCTTTATAAAGCCCCTTGCTTTCCCTTTGCTTTATAGAATCCCTTAATGCACCCTGAGGTCACCAACTTATGGATCCACCGGGTTGTTGAAGGAAGTGTTCCCGAAGAGCCACCCATCCACTTGAGTTGCTCTGAATTCTCATGTTTCATCCAACTCGCCTGCCCAATAAACTCCTGAAACAACCCATCGCTCCTACGCGGAACCCACTCTAAGCGAACCCGTAATTGTTACATATTCATGTAATTATCGCACATATCATACATCCTAAATGGTTCTCCTCGAGTAGTCGACCCACATTAATACGAGTACATCGCGTAGAGTTTCTCCCGAATTTGATGGATATATAGACATTCGAGAAACACCATCACTTTTGTCGGTTTTCCACAACATTACAAAGGTTGATATATATATATGGTTGATATATATAATCACTGGTCAGCCAAAGACAAGAATAGAACAAATTGTTCATCTGGCCTCCCCCAAGACCCCCCCCCCCCTTTTTTTGGGTTTTCAGCCTTACGGCTTAATTTTTAGGCACGATTAGCTTAAAAATTACTTTAGAAGCCTCTCGACTGATCCGGGGCCTGGGAAGCTTCAACTTAAAGTCCTAAGGAGGCTACATACCAAATCACAGCTTCATAGATTGAGTACCATAGGAATTATATTCACGAGCTACTCAGCTGATCCCGGCCCTATGCTGCGTAAGGTGTAAGTCCTATGGAGCTACTTGCCGAATCGCAAGTCTCTACCACCACGGAAATTGGCTTCATTTCTATAAGGTATTAAATGATACCAAAGAGGGAACGCCAGTGCTTCGCAAATTGGCGAATTTGAACTTTTCCCGCTCAACGTGGTCGGACAGGGTTGTAGTCGATACAGCGGCTGATAGGGGCGGGCAGGGGCCTGGGGTCTTTCATGCACCGCTTTCAGGAGATAATCAGAGTCTACGTACTGCTCTCTGATTGGCCTGGGCGGTAGGTGACGTACATTGCTGCCCTCTTCCCGCTCAATACGACTTCAAAATAATTACGTCCTTAAAAATGGTTTTACCACTGTCTTAATTATTCTGCAGGTGAGTTTTTCTCAGGAAAAGATTTTTTAAAAATCACTCTCCTTCCCTATTGTGGTATTTACATACCAAATAAGAGCTTCATAGTTATGGGTGAACTAGATATGGAAACTGTTATGTCCATAGGTCTGCTATTCGTACAGTCACAGAGTTATGGTGAACAGGAAAATGTTCGTTAAATCGAGAGCTTTGTATGATTTTGTAAATCGAGCGGTGAACGATTTTTGTATGATCAGATCTGACGAAGATAAATTTCCGTAACAGCGGTTTGGTTGTAAGCAGAAATCATTATAAAATCGGAAATAGATTAGCGTAACGGACGGACTGACAATTTTTGCCAATAATGTAGAGACTGGTGTAAACCATGATCCATGTTAATCATCAGAAAATCTTAGCTGTACTCCAGTATTTTAAACATTATCATAGCTGATCATTTCAATTCGGAATGCCCCAAACCTATATTCGCATTAAAAATTTGGATACTATTGCAATAGCGTATTTGCGTTCAACACAATATTTTAGAATATTATTTTAATAACAAGTTTTAGTGTTGCAGCATGACTCATTGAGCGAATTTACGGAGTCGATGAGGTAAATATCTACTTGTAGTCCTTGGGACTGCAAGTAGAACTGCAGAACTGCTGGAAATTTAAGACTGCTTTTGAAAACTGTATCACACATACCTACGAAATTTCAACTTATTCTTCGATTTCGATACTTTACATTTATTTGAGGGGCCTATGATGAGCTTAGTTGTATTCAGTAAACAAAATCAAATACAACAAAATAATGTACAAGAGAATCAAAATGGAATTCTAGATTTTACGTTGGGATGATCAAGGAGACATACACAGTCAAGATCGGGTGCAGTAAGGGGTGCATAAACGACAGTTAGGGATAGGTCAGAATCCCCTTTGCACAGCATTGATATGGATTGATTTTACTGATACTGATTGAGGATAGCGGGGAACAATGAATTATGAATTCATCCTCACTTCGGTGGTAGGACATCCGACGAGGGCTGCCCTTGTTGACATGAGCGGTTGCTAGTGAAGGCAAACCCTCGAGCGTCTCTTCTGTCACAATCACCGTGCGATCGCTCAGAACGAGTCGTCCTCCAGTCATGACGACGATCACTAATTATCTCTGACGCTTGATTAAATTGGCGTTTACCTCCGTGGATTGAGCCAGCTCGAATGGTGTGGATATGAGCTCGAATAGTTGTGGTAGTGAAGAAGTGAACTATTCGGATTTGGGTGTACAATAAAAAACCAACGTAAACCACCATGGCAGTTATTGGACAAAGTTATATACTGGGAACAGCTGATTCCATGAACACATTGTTTTGTGACACCGAGTTTCTTGTTGTGTGAAATATTTTTCGTGCCTACGAAAAGACAATTATTTTGAATAATTGTTGGTAAGTACAAAATTTGTATCGATCTCAGTATCGATCTCAGTTTTGATACTATATATTTGTGAGTTCAATGCTGTACGAAATAATTGGAGGAATGAGCTGAAATCTGTCCACTTCTCTCAACCAAATTCCGAGATGACCTAATGATAATTGATTTATACAAAGTACCGATAAAATTATATGTATATATAATTATGTATATGGTGTGAGATATTTTGTTTCGAGGTTCGGTCAATGAGAACAATTATGTACACCTAATTATGTATACCTATTTAATAGGTATACATAATTAGTTGTAATGGATTTCCGTCCGGTTTTCGACCGTAGTATCTATATGGTGTGAGATATTTTGTTTCGAGGTTCGGTCAATGAGAACAATTTTTGGTTCCGACGTTTCGGCCGTTCATTCAGCCATCTTCAGGGCTGTAACAACAGTATGGCAAATTAGTATGAAGGTATGGCAATTTACACAAAGATGAAGATGAAGATGGCACAATATGAAAGATGAGTGAACTGGAAATTGTGGTAGTTTACTTAGGCCGAAACGTCGGAACCAAAAATTGTTCTCATTGACCGAACCTCGAAACAAAATATCTCACACCATATACATAATTATATATACATATAATTTTATCGGTACTTTGTATAAATCAATTATCATTAGGTCATCTCGGAATTTGGTTGAGAGAAGTGGACAGATTTCAGCTCATTCCTCCAATTATTTCGTACAGCATTGAACTCACAAATATATAGTATCAAAACTGAGATCGACACAAGAAATTAACTGTTGTGGACAAACTTGCAGCGTTTTTGATTAAATAAACCCCAATTGTTGCGTTTAGTCAAGTGTTTGGGCTTTTGTGGAGGAAAGATGAAGGTTTCAACGATGAACGAATGGAACACTAAAGTCATATTATACACTGTGCGCGGTATGACTTCTTATGCATACTTCCGAGGTTTATGCCGGACAGATTACCGATGCCAACTATGATGTTTTATAGAGATATACCGCTGCGATATTTCTAGTGGGACCGCAACGAGCAACAAAAGAACCGCCGTTTCATCACGTGGAAGGAAACGAGTCCCAAGTTGTAAACGTGAAATGGCGTGTCGTAATGAAGGGCGGTGGGGACGGGTTTAATTACATGCGACGGTCTCCGACAGGTAAATGAACGACATGCATGGGTGAGGGGAATCAAGATTTAAGCGAGAAGTTAAATGAATTTTCACGCGTAAAGTGCTTTATTTCACTTAGGTGCTGTTTTCATGATGCTTATTCACTTTATGACCTTGATATTTTTCCGTGTTATACAGCCAGTGGTCTGTGCGCACATTGTCTGACACTGGTTCAAGAGCTCTTGGGAAGAAAAGGTTACTCCACCTGAAAGTGATGTTCCTCGATAAAATTCCGAACTAATGCTATTAATTACGTAGTACATAACAGAAAATATTCATTGTATTTCTTAAGAATTGTAAATAATTACATATAAATAAAACGTTATATTTTCGTGCCTATTATATCCAAGGCATTTTAATGTGGTTGCATTCAGCTGATAGAAGCAATGGGCAGCTTTGCGTCAATATCGGACGAATAGAACACATGGGTGGTCTTACAGTACTTGAGTTCATTCGAGACGGTTCTTTGGAAATGCGCGGTAGGAGCCCACAGGGAAAGATCGATGAAAGGAGACAGAAGATCCCTTCAGGTCTTATTAGATCCAATGGCGTGCGACACTCCCTGAAACCGTGGGGCATTGTCAGAGCCCCTTATTTAGGAGACTGAAGTAGGCAGTTAGCGGTGACTTAATTGGGAACACTGTGGGGGTTTAATACTGCCGTCCAAAGGAGACCCACCTTCCGCTGTTAACTGCACTGTAGTGTCCCCGTAAGCCTCAATCCCCTGTCACAGCCTGGGTAGCCGGTATAACTTGCCCAGGGTCCAGTGAAAAGGGATTTTCGCCGATCGTTATAGCATGTTTTCACCCAAAAGTTTCCTCGTTTCCATCGTGTACCTACCAGATCCCCTAATAAAACCATTGTCCTGGTGATTTTGGGATGGACGTCACAGCTCGAGTTTAGTGCCCTCCAAATTTGTTTATTATTGAAATTATTGTTCATTCCTTGGGAGGATAGTGGAATAGGGACTTTCCTCTATTTGTTTATTGCTCAACCTCACCATTTTCATGGTGCAGTCCCGTATTCTACATACTTCAAATCATCGAAGCATTCACTCCACGACGGTACTATCCCCCATTTCCATTTCGAAAATCCCTGTTTACATTACAAAGAAAACACCCAACCTGACAATTGTGCAGCTTTATCCGGCATGCGATCTCCGCAACGATATAGCACTCCCGACAGCAACACGAGTTACCCAGTTAGCAAACGAGGTATGAAAAAGGATTGCCTTGAAGCTTTTCCTGCTGCCCTCTACTCGTTCGTTCTATTATCTTTTGCTGTTGAAAGAGTCGGGAGCACCGTACGCAGATTTAACAGGCCGGAACGTTTTTATCTAGTTTCAACTAGAATGCACCCTCGAAAAACCGTTCGTTCAAGCTCCACCTACTGTCTCTCAGTGAACAAAGACAAAAACTACTTCAGGATACATTGCACATCGACTGAGCGAAGTGTAACGGTTTGTTGGAACATTTTTGGACACAAATTTTAGAACAGTCTATTTCAGTCTACAATTCATACTTTTTGATTGTGTGTTATAAACTTGGGATAATCGAACATGAAATGCAGATAGAGAGACTGCATACAAGTTGTTCCCTGAAGGATCCTAATTGAACCGCTGGAGTATCTAACTGACTCAATGGATCGTTGGTGTTCAGATGTACCGAAACGGTATCTTCCATATACTTTGGTTCACTATTGAATTAGTAAACCTTCGTAATCGCTCCAAGACAAGATCTCCTCATAAGACTGTGTTGTTTTACGCAATCAATGTACGTACCTTGACTTACAAATCAAGCACCTGAGGAGCATCAGTGTGTGAGAATTGTGGGAGCGTCAAATCTCGATGTGAGAGTTGTAGAAACTCAAAAATGCATTGAGATTTGTTGATGAAACGACTTGACAAGTCTCCGATTCAAATCGGAACAACTCGGGATTTCACTAGAGGGAAGTAGTTCCAAAAGACTCCGATAGACGTGAGACGACGTCGCACATTCAAAATGTATCCAAACCTCTAAAAGACTGTGTGGATGAACTCGTTCAACTAGGTATAAATTAAAGGACATTTTATGAAAGTGAATAGGTACAGAAGAGAAAGTATAATATTTTGGAAACAATCGATTAAAGTAAAGTTGATGATATCGTATGATTTTAGTGAGTCAAGTTGGCACCTGTCTTACGAGTACTTGGCTCGGTTCTCACTTGCTTATGAATAAAAGAGTTCTGCGCTTGTGCTTGTGAAAATGTTGTGTTCTTTTTTTGACTATCTCACCGTATATTTACATTGGAAAATATATCTAGATGGTTAGGAAGGTTCCAGATTGTCTCAATCAAGGTAAGATTAATCTTATCCTATTTGAAATTGACACGACTGACATTAATAGGTTCGATATCAATATCACCAATACTCGTACTATTCTTTACACTGTACGGCTCTCCCAGCTGGTTGGATCGTATAACGGGTTGATATAACTGGGAGACATGGTATGTGTCATTTTCACGAGGGAAGGAGTATTGATGTGTAGGACAGCATCTCGACGAAAAGAGGGGCACAAAAAAGAGTTCCTCGCCAGAAAATTGGATCCCTGACGTGGAATAGACCGTAATTCTTCCTCGTCTCACTTAATACATAGAGTAGGTACTCATCCTTACCAATCTCGCGGTATTCCACCCCCACCGAGGGCGCTACGCGTCATATCCCGACCGTTAAAGGTTCCCAACTCCGCGCCAGCCGGCCCGATATGAAAACCCTCGTACCTCTCTACGAGGCGACACGTGTGTCAAATTACTATAGCAAGGAAGGTCTTTCCAACATACAACCTTTTTTTTCGACTCAACTGTGAGCAGTAAAACACGACTTTTATAATAGTGGGCTAAATCCCCCTTCCATTTTAGCGGCGACCTACGACCCGGTATATTATCATCTTATGTATATTCATCTAGTCTTACTACTGCAGGACTGCCATCCCATTTGTCAATCCAAATTAAAAGACCTCGTATAAGTGTACTAACTACCGTGTAGTAGGTATTCATGTGCAGGAGATAGCACACGAATACTACATTTTACCACGTGTTAGTACCTACTTCACTACCGTGTGGTATTTACGCGCTTTCTCCCCGAAGGGGAGAAAGGACGTAAATACCACACTACCGACTAACGGTGTACTCTCGGTAGTAAGGAATGAGAACTAATTGATTCCACAAGAATATAACATATATTGTAAAGAACCTAACTCGCCAAGCACACGTCTCGCTAGGTACTCTCAAATCGGAATCGGGGAATCGAATGACTGCAGTTCCACGTAAAATCGCCGTCCAGCCCCCGGAAATAGGTCACGGGTGTTGCAACCGTGACATACCAATGTACCGTCAGCACCGGAAAATCATCGTGTTGGTATCTCATATCAAAACCTCGAATCGTCAGCTGGCCGGTGCGGATCCGCGCAGTGGTGCCACCCGCGCAGTGCTGCCATCCTTATCCTCTCGGCAGGTTGGTCCGCCTTTCGAGTCGGTACATCACTCCCGGGGTAAGATTGAGCATGTCCTCATGCGGGCAGCCGGGGTACGCCAGGGTAGACTGGGACTAATTGACCTGGCTCCTTTTGCCAAGGCAGTTCCTTCCATAGGCAGGCCATATAGCATGACGTTATCGCGGTAGCAGATAGAGATACCAACCCTTGTTTCCCGTGGCCTTAGGTAAGACGCGTCAATTCCATTGTCCTCGTGCTCTGTCGAAGCCAGGGAGGTTGTCCGGTGGTGGTTGCTGGGGAAGGGGAGGTAGTAATGTTGATTGTTACATGTTTTCTAATATGGGACTCAAATGAGACGAGGCTTGGCCAAAACATACAAATTGAATACAGAAACATGATAAATAGCGAAGGTAAATAGAGACAGAAAAATGATAGATGCTACAGCTTAAGTGATAAAGACACTGCAGACAAGATAAATGGTAGAAACAGGATAATACAGAGTGATTATAGTCGTAAGAGTAATAATTGTAACTGAATACAGAAACAAGATAAATAGAGTAGGTAAAAAGAGGCAGAAAAATGATAGATGCTACAGCTTAAGTGATAAAGACACTGCAGACAAGATAAATGGTAGAAACAGGATAATGCAGAGTGATTATAGTAGTAAGAGTAATAATTGTAACTGAATACAGAAACAAGATAAATAGAGTAGGTAAATAGAGGCAGAATATAATGGTAGATGGGACATTTTAAGTGATAAAGACACAGCGGACAAGATGAATACAGAGTAATTGCTGTACGTTCTGTAGCGATTAGGCGCTCAATCATTTCTGCATCTACGAGTATAAACCTCCTCTGAAATCCCCTCACACTGGAGGCACCGATACCTCAAAGGGCACATTACATGGCTAAAACCCCTCCCAGTGGAGACACCAATACCACAAAGTGGTGCATTAGATGGCTTAACCGTCACAGCGGAGACACCGATACCTCAAAGGGTACATTAAACGGCTAAATCCTCACGGAGGAGTCTCCGATACCTACCAAGTGATACAATATAGGCTAAACCCTCACAGAGGAGACACAGATACCACAAGGTGGTACATACATTGGCCGGCTAAACGGATCCAGAGCAGATAAAGACATAGCAGACAAGATGAATACAGAGTGATTATCGTAGTAAGAGTAATAATTGTAACAAACCAGAAAGAATATAAATAGCAATACAAGAACAGCCTACAAGGTATAGATAACGAGCTCGTGTACCAGTATTAAAAGTACCCTTTAAGCAGATGAAAGGAGTGGGGTTAAGGAATGCACATGGTTAGCCTTTATACACACAAAGGGAAGAACATGTAGGTTAGAAACCATTGGCATGCATAAAGAGAAGTAGGCCTTGTACGTCAGCCACTCTCCCTCCCCCCTCGCGAATAGACCACTTCCAGGTGGTGCTATACTTCCGCCCCTGCCCCTCATTCTCAACGCTCTCGCTCGCTCTCAACTCTGCGGCACTCTAGGTGAAAGCACTCATTTGTAGGGCTATTGATAGGAAACTGCTATCGATCAAATGATAGGACTGTCGAACTATCTAACACCCCTACTCATTTGTGGAGGCTCGCTTTACTGTGATGGGTTGTATAGCTAACAACTATGGTAAATGCTATGGAAGCACTCATTTGTAGGGCTATTGATAGGAAACTGCTATCGATCAATTGATAGGACTGTCGAACTATCTAACACCCCTACTTATTGTGGAGGCTCGCATTGCTGTGATGAGTTGTATAGCTAACAACTATGGTAAATGTTATGGCTTAACTATGATACTTACGTGGTTCGTGACTATAGATTTACGTCTTACTGTTGTAGTCTGAGTCTGTACCATCACTTGTCCTTACGCGGTCACCATACCGTCATACGTCAGGTTTCCCGCCGTGTACCGTCGTTCCTTCCTCCCAGTTGGTCGAGTCATTCCGTTAATTAGAAATGAAGGTCGCTATTAGTCTGCAAAAAAAAAAACTACGATCAATATGGGGTACACAGGAAACTATTATTTTTGGCCAGAGCCATTAGTAGATTCTAGAGAACTAGAGCTGTGGGGTAACCATAACTACTGCAACCCCTGCACAAACAGTTCCTGCAGTCCAGTGGAACACCTTATAATGATGACGCCTCATCCGGACGTCTTCGTAGGATGGATTCAGCTGGGCAATTGCCTGCAGCAGGTCCAAGTGGAGTGATGACATCCGTTGCTCCCCCAAAGTCTGTGGTCTGCACCGTGGGCTGACCAACTAGCACAAAGTCGGGCCCTACTAGTGTGCAGCTGGCCTGGTCCCGGATGCGGCCACAGTGGGCTATAGTGCCGTGGATTGGTAGCTAGTCTACTTACTTCCCATCTTACCTCTTGCCTTGATTAAAGGAAAGCCTTCATTGGCTGAGTAGAGTTCACGTGCGGCTCCAGGCTCGCAACGTCATTTGTAGCTGTCTCGCAGTTCGGAGTAACTCTGAGGGCTTTAGTGAATCTCACCATGCTACCTCGAGCCTGTGACTGCCACTTGCCGGAGCCGTGTAGTCAGGACTTCCGTGCCAGTGTTCAGCTGTGTGTTCTCTTGCCATGGAAGGTATGGGAGACACAATTAGAAGGGAAACAGCAAGTAAGGTAACCTGAAAGCAGAGAACTGTTAGTCTGGACTGATATAGGATGGGGTAATTGATATAATCCAGGGGCAGTTGTTCTGCGCAGTTGTTTTCCATTTCTTTTATTCTGGTTCTATAGTATCCATTTATATTATCTTTTTTTTCCCTTATGTATTAATGCTATTTATCTTTTATTCTGTTTCTATATTATCATTTTTTCTTAATTGTTTTATTCTGTTTCTATATTATCATTTTTCTTAATCGTTTCTTTTTATTCTGTTTCTATATTATCATTTTTCTTTATCATTATCATTGGTTTATTTATTGTTATTTTTTTTTTTTTTTTTTTTTTTATTATTATTATTTTTTTTTTTTTTTCCTTCGATGACATTAATTAAAAATTGGACAAAAACGGAATATAATAAATAAACAACCGCCGTTATTGTCAATATGTCACTAATTTGATTGATTGATTGATGCTTGATTGTGTTAAAAAAACAAGTTTTCACAAGAGTTCACATACATGGAAATAAACTACTAATACTAATAAATGAAATACAAATTTCTTTAAATTCAGATAAAGTACATAGTAGAAAGAAAGAAATAAATTCTGATTTGAAAATTTAGCTCAACAGCCAATAGTGTAAGGCACAAAGAGAGAAATTAAAGATGACAAGATGAGGCACATAACATCAAAATCAGTCTAGACGAAAAAAAAAAAACTTCGTTTATAGTAAATGCCCGCTGTCGTAAAACAATCTGCAGAAATCCTACTAATTTCCCTTGGTTCTTGCCTATCGTTGCATAGCAGAACCGAGCGGAAAACGGATTCATTTAAAAAAAGGCTGCAAAGTATTTAAAACGTTCGAAGGTAACAATATTATTATGTCACTAATTTAAAAGTGGACAAAAGTAGAATATAATAATTTATTATTAATAAATAAATAACCGCCGTTATCGTCAATACGTCACTAATTAAAAAGTGGACAAAAGTAGAATAGAACAAATGAATAACCGCCGTTATTATCAATAAATACATAGATAGATAAACAATCTTGGGCAATGCCTATATAAGTGTATACACCATGTTATTTGAATTATTAGATAATTTCTTCCCAGAGGGGCATCCCAGGGGGGCATGTCTATTACTGTTACCAATAATTGTTACTTATTAATCGTTACTATATTAACAATTATTGGTACTGTTGTATTTATATTGCCTAGGCATTATAATCGTCAGCATAGTACTGAACCTAGTTCAACAATATTATTTAAAAACGTGTCATGTACAAACACAATGAGTAAAGTTATAATATCGTAATATTATATGTACTGTGTGAAATGTAATATAATATATCGTAATTGACGAAGCACGAGCCTACCAAAGTAAAGGAAACAAACCAGAAAAGTAGAAACGTGCCATAAAGGGTTCCCGATTGCAACAAAGCCGACTCCGTGAGATAAAAAAACCCACAACCGGTCGTCGGTAACCTGCTATATTTCCGTAGCGATTAGTCGCCCAATCATTACTGCATCTATAAACCTACTCTGAAATCCCCTCACACTGAAGGCACCGAAACCATAAAGTGGAACATTACACGGCTAAATTCCTCACAGTGGAGACACCAATACCACAAAGTGGTGCATTAGATGGCCTAACCGTCACAGCGGAGACACCGATACCACAAAGGGTACATTAAAACGGCTAAATCCTCACAGAGGAGCCTCCGATACCTACCAAGTGATACAATATATAGGTCTAAACCCTCACAGAGGAGACACGTATACCACAAGGTGGTACATACATTGGACGGCGAAACGGATCTAGAGCCGATAAATAGACGACGAAAGACAAACGACCTAACTACAATTGATGAACTGAATTAATCCGACTCCAAAAGATTTACTGTCAATTCAACTCACGAACACGAAAACGGTTTTGAGAAACAAACAAGCGGAAAAACACTTGAGAAAGAAAAAAAAAAATTTTTTTCTCTTGTTTTTTTTTTTTTTTTTTTTTTTTTTTTTTTTTTTTTTTTTTTTTTTTTTTTTTTTTTCTTGCAACTCTCTAAATTCTTGAAACTGATCTGAAATATAATAATAATATTATATTATATATTATCTACTATGTTTGGAAACGTATGATCGGAAAAATATTATTTTTGGAAACGTACGATCGAAAAATATTATTTTTGGAAACGTATGACCGAAATACAAAAAAAAAATTTTCCTTCTATCACCAAAAATAAACTGTAGTGTCGCTACAATACTTTTATTATTGGTACCCCAAACAAACTCGTGATGATAAATTATAATGAACGCAAAATAGAACCCACGCAGGGCGTATAATAGGAATAGGAAGGAAGTGCTCGGCGAAACTCAAACGAGCCGAGTTATACTATTATATACGTATGACGCCGTGTGAAGTGCAATATAATATACTGTAATGATTAAACACGATCCTACTAAATGAAAGGGAACAAACCATAAATGTAGGAACGTGCCATAACGGGCTTCCGACTGCAACAAAATCGATTCCGTGAAAAGGAAAATTACTACAATCGCCCGTCGGTAACCCGCCGTACGGACCGTAGCGACTAATCAAATGAAGGTGCTCAATCAATCAACATCTATAACTCTATACTCTGAAATCCCCTCACACCGGAGGCACCGATACCATAAAGTGGCTCAAGACGGATACGGATTCAGATAGGACAAAGAGACGGAGAAAGACAGACGAGCGACCTTGACAGAAGCAAGTTATTCCTATAAGGTGTCATAAGCGACTTACAACGCAGGTAATAAGAAACTTACAACTAGGTACTTACCATCGCAAACGGGAGACGTACTTGGTTCGTAGATCGCTGCCACCATATATGTACTAACTTGTGTAGTATTCATGTGCAGGAGATAGCACACGAATACTACATTCTTTCACGTGTTAGTACCTACTTCACTACCGTGTGGTATTTACGCGCTTTCTCCCCGAAGGGGAGAAAGGACGTAAATACCACACTACCGACTAACGGTGTACTCTCGGTAGTAAGGAATGAGAACTAATTGATTCCACAAGAATATAACATATATTGTAAAGAACCTAACTCGCCAAGCACACGTCTCGCTAGGTACTCTCAAATCGGAATCGGGGAATCGAATGACTGCAGTTCCACGTAAAATCGCCGTCCAGCCCCCGGAAATAGGTCACGGGTGTTGCAACCGTGACATACCAATGTACCGTCAGCACCGGAAAATCATCGTGTTGGTATCTCATATCAAAACCTCGAATCGTCAGCTGGCCGGTGCGGATCCGCGCAGTGGTGCCACCCGCGCAGTGCTGCCATCCTTATCCTCTCGGCAGGTTGGTCCGCCTTTCGAGTCGGTACATAAGATACGAATAATCGCTCCCCAGCACATTCCTATTTTTAATTTTACAAAAGACGAAATGTTTCGCCGATGACAATAAGGCGTACTACAGAGATTGGGGATTGTTGCATACAATAATTTAATACTACACCCAGTTTCCAAAAATCCATTGCTTGAAGTAACCGAAAATCTGTCTTGTAGCTACAAGATTGTAAACGTACACATTGCAGCTATAATGTCAAGGTTTTGACAAGTTTTCAGCCGTTTCATGGTAGAACTGCGACGAATTTTGAGCTGAAAGTTAGCAATTTTCTGCTATTATTAGCTCTTTAATTAGCTTCTATCAGCTATTATAATATGTATATACACATAATGATCTCTCTGATCATGGACCCTAGCTAAATGCTGTCAAATGGAGTCCATAAAAGGATCAGGATAGGGAGTGATGCAACTCTCTCCTCCAAACCGTGAACCAATATTTGGTTCACGTTAATATTTTATTTTTTCCCCTACCGGCGTTAATCACCGACATGATTGCATAATAATTATGAAATAATGTTAGTGATTAACGCCGATAGGGGGAAAAATAAAATATTAATATAGTAATTTGGGCTTGTGGAACTTTTCTCCCTTGACTGTAACAGGCATTTGTAATCGTGAGGTGATTTACTGCATTGAAATTAGGCTAGAATGGTATTGTGAATGAATTTTAATTCAACAGAGATAATCCCACCACATTACAATGAACGAAGTAAGAAATATGTACTCAGTTGGAGACCACATACGATGGAGCATTGCTGTGTGATGTTAGTAGGAGTCGTAGTTTAATAACATAATTTACAGGTCAGATGCAATAAGTATCGGAAATAAAAAACATTTAAATACTATATATAGTATTTAAATGTTTTTTATTTCCGATTTATATATAAATGCAACTGATTTCGAGAAAATGAAATATAGTAGGTACCCCTACAACACCACAGCCACTTTCGCAGGCGATACAGCAATATTGGCAGTTGGAGACGGCAACATCGAGTCAATGACCAAGTTAAAGCAGTCAATATCTAGCATACAACAATGGACAGCGAAATGGAGAATCAAAATTAATGAAACCAAGTCGGTACATGTCGATTTCACCAATAAAAGGATCGACTATATACCGGTTTATCTCAATGGTAAACTGATTACTCATGCCAATGAAGCCAAATACCTCGGTATGACGCTTGATGCCAGCCTTCGGTGGAAAGCCCACGTCAAGAAAAAGAAGGAGGAACTTCTTCTCAAATTCAGAAAAATGTACTGGCTAATGGGGGGCGGTCAAAACTGTCAATCCAGAACAAGCTTACGCCGTATAACCATGTCCTTAAGCCAGTCTGGACTTACGGAGCTCAGCTGTGGGGCTGCACGGCTCAATCAAACCGGGAAATAATCCAAAGATTCCAGAACAATGTGGTAAGAAATGTTGTTGGTGCACCATGGTACTTTCGAAATAAACGACTCCACGATGAACTTCAAATTTAAACCATAAACGAAGCCATCAAGCGGCAAGCCGTACTTCATCTTCAAGATCTCACGTCAACGAGGAAGCTGTCCGACTCCTTGACACGAGTGATATCACCAGACGATTGAAGCGTACCAAACCGCTCGAGCTTGCTCACGGGTGAAGCAGTGTAGTGAATGCAATATCATCATAAAAATGAACAAAACTCAGTGATGTATCTAAGCTTTGAATAATATGTGCCCTAGTTTCAGAATAATATTGTTAATAAGTTATTACTTGGAGCAATAAAATCTTTCAAAGAAAAAAAATATATTCAGGTCCTGTTGAACTTTTAAGATAATTGTCAAATGTATCCACGAGCCATCTTGTGAGGCTACTTAATACTCATTGTATGAACATACTATGAGGTGTACGAATTTAGTATATTCGCAGCGTTTTAACATCATGACTCGGAGAAAAGAAGCCTTTTCTTTCCCCTCGTGGTACCAAAAAATCGGAGTAAAGAGAAAAAAAATAAGTAATTTCATTTCCAACTTACCAGCAGGTCCTGATGATATTGGAGGCCTTCACTCCGATACACAAGGCTGAGTGCGTGCGTCAACAATGGCAGACGTGATTCGCCCGTCTTCTCATCCGGTTTATCAATAAGGTTATCGCTAAGTATTTCCAAACTTGTCGCTGTCCTACTTGTTCTGTTTTCTCTCCCAACTTGTTCAGCGAGATGTATAACTGACGGACCTTTTGTTATCCCTTTCCCGAGGGTCTACCAAAGTTTTACGAAGGTTTTGATTCGCGACCTGAAACATTCCTCCCGAGACTGTTAGCCAAACCATCACTCTTCTTCTTTACCATTATTCAAATGAGATTCAAGGAGTCGTTCCCATATTTTCTGTCCGCAAAAGTTTGCCCCGGCGTTGAAGTATGAAGAACGCCGCCTGGTAGATCATGTTTCGTGGATGAGAAATAATGTTACTTGACCTTAGATCGCTTACCTCAGTGGATCGAATAACTCAAAATTCGGTGGGCGATCGAGGTAAAATTTAATGATGTTTTCAGGACCCCAGACAGAACGGGAGCTCTTGGATGAGAGGGGAAATACCCAAACACCATTCAAAAATCTCGTATTAAGATTAGTGTAAGCTTGAGGTGAGAACAATTTCAATGTTCCTGACGGAAGTGAGAGTATTATTAGGCTTGAAATGTTGAAGAAAACAAAGCCCAATATGAAATTCTCATCGCCATCAGGATCAAGAGCGCAGTACATGGTCCAACAACCGAAGGACCTAGCAATGGATCTTCTTAAGAGCCGTTACTGAGGTAGAAATAGGAAAAACTGATAGTGTGAGGATAATATACGAGAAAGAGAATTCTAACTCCGACCAACGTTTCACATAGGTACCATAAAATAAACTAAATTATACATCTTCATAATTTAACAGGAAACAAAAATTAAAGCCTTATACAATTTACCTCGATAAAATTAAACAGTTCCTTGTACACCTGAACATTTCCTTTCAACATACATTCACAATTAATGGGGAAGTCAAAATACGACTTAATTTCCTAAATAACCTATCTCTAGACTCCGAATATTTTGTACATTCCATTACAATGTGCTCTATATCCCCGTCGCCTCCACAATACTCACACCTCCCATCATCATCCATATCCCGCAACAATCCTATCCTAAAGGCGGGTTTAGACGGCGCGCACCCACTCGCGCACCAACCTCGCATCCGACTCGACTTCAACTCGCCCGGCAATAAACTCATCCTCGCCTCACTGTATAGACGACACGCATTCACTCGCGCACCGAAACTCGCTCAATCT
Organism: Stenodema calcarata; assembly: GCA_963920205.1. Taxonomy (NCBI): domain Eukaryota; kingdom Metazoa; phylum Arthropoda; class Insecta; order Hemiptera; family Miridae; genus Stenodema; species Stenodema calcarata. Next base: position 13,908,124 of record OY986058.1, on the reverse strand, counting down.
CCGTCGGGAGTTCATCATGGCCACACCTCAAGTTACCGTTTCGTTTGCTTTCCTAGCAATGTGTTATTTAAAAAGAAGAAACGAGAATGGAAGAAATCGAAAGGTGCGCCGGTGGTGGGCTAAAGAATTGTTTCGCCAGCGATTGCAGTATGGTAACAGATTGATGGCCGATATGGTGATTGAACACACTGAGGAAACCTTGAGAAATTTCGTGCGTATGAGTTCGGAAGATTTTGAATACCTGCTAACTATGGTTTCACCGACAATTAATAAAATGAACACAAATATGAGAGAAGCGATCACAGCCAAGGAAAGATTAGCTGTCACACTACGATTTCTTGCCACAGGAGATTCATACTCAAGTTCACAATACTTTTTTTTTGTGAAAGATGTTTTTATTCATGAAAGAAATCTCAAATGAAAATCAACTTATAAATAATAATAAGACGTAGGTATTCACAAAAATTAACTGTATAATAATAGTAATAAGTAGGTATTTAAAAAACTTTCACATTTTACTACGAAAAATTCTGCAGGCCAGACCACGCTCCTTGTAGAGCTCAATTAGCTCGAGGCACCTCGCTGGGTCCATTTTGCCGTCTACACGGCGCGAGGTTAGAGACCGAGTTTCCTTTGATGCGCGACCAAAAACCGACTGACCACGGCTCACCCCGAGGTGGCCTCACTGTGAGGGGCCTCGAGGCGAGGGAGGTGTTTACATTGAGCGAGGGACCGGAAGTGAGGCTGGTGCGCGAGTGGGTGCGCGCCGTCTAAACCCGCCTTAACGTTGAACTGGGGACATAGTGCATGTCTGCTCCTAAGCCGACACAGTACCCTCACAAATTTCTTCTCCGGCGTTAAATTTCGGAACCAAGGTTTCCTTAGTATTTTAGGGTGTATACTCTTAAACAGAAGCCCACCAACGTTGAATAATTTCTTCTTGTTTCTACGATTACCATCAGGAAGATCGGAAACCAAGAGCGAAAACTCGACAGCTTAAAGGAAGGTTTATTATGTTAGTTACGTGGTGTAAAACATACTCTGAGTGAAAAGCAATTCATGAAATATATGAAAACCCGCTCTTATTAGTTATTGGTAGTTATTGGGCTGTGGAGTTTTCAAAATTCAACCGTTTTCAACTAATTACTACGTGATGTCGAGTTGCTGCGTCCACCTTTGAGTTTTGGTGTCACGGGCTTTTTGGCGACCATCTGTACCACGGGATTTTTTAGCAAAGTTATATGAAATTCGGTCCAGTAGTTTCGGACGAACAGATTTTGGTTTATCTCTTGGAGAGAAAACATTTGACTGGAAGGTTTGGAACGATATTGTCGACCAGTTATGATCGAGCATATTTGTTGTGCGACGGTGGGCTTACCTGGTGACGTAGTCCACAAAATGTTGATCTATTGTGAATGTTGCGTTCATACAATTGTACACAGTTGTAATAGTAAAAATAAAAGAACATTAAATACCTAAATTCTTGAAGAGTTCGTAAAATCATATGGACTCCGCGTGGTATTTCGGGTTGTACCGCATCCGAGGAAGCGGAAACTGCGAAATGAATGATTCGGGACAGGAGAATTGTTTATCGGTCAATAGGAAGAGGACAATTACTCCGGTGGACCAGAGGGCAGATAAATGTTAATTGGGTCGGATCAGGTGCAAAACGCGGAGAGGCAGCGGAAGGCTTTGAATAGTTTGTACAATCGCGAACTACTTCCAGTTGTTGTTAGGGAAAAGCACCCATTGGATGTTCGAGGGGGGAAGGGAAAACTCGCGTAACAATAACTTGGATGGGTTAAGGGATGGGGAGTCATTGTGATTTAGAGGCAATCGGATTCGGGGAAATACACAGACGAGCGGGAGTTTGCGGTGATTTCGGTGAATTTCGACAGAACCTGAAGCCCCCAAATCATCCGAAGGTACTTGAATTCGCTTTATGAAGCTTTGTTCACGAATGGTTTCTGTTTGGATGGTGTTATTAATAGGGATATTCCTTTGATGAACGAATGGGGACTGTGCGATTTTGGTTTATCATCGTCGAATCAAACAAGAAAAATTGTGTATACCCACTCCTCCCCAAATTTGGTACGTCTACGTTTCAAAATACGTAGAACGAGACAATCGAATTTTTAAAAATCCGTCCGTCCGCCAAACGCGCCACTTCCCCAAGTTAGAATTGTCATGAAATTATGAAATTAGGATTGTCGATAATCCGGATTCACGTCCGGAAAAATGTAAAAATGCCAAATGCAACTACTGCAGTACAAAAATCAATTGAAGCATTTTCAAGTGCCCTGATAATGTATTGAGTGTGTAAAATTCTTTACTGTGCTTTAATGGTGCTTGTTCTGTGCTTCACGTTTTCGCTGCTGTATTGTATTCTGTATTGTTTCAGTTTCATTAAAGTGCAGTACTAAGTACCCAATACACAACAGCTTTAACTGTATTTGCTGTACTTATTTACATACAATGTATGTAAATTATAAAAAATTATACCCGCATTATAAAAAAATCCGGATTTTCGAAAATACGCTTTGTTTTCATGCTTAAAATTATGGAAACTTGACTGAAATTTTAAAGCATGAAAACAAAGCGTATTTTAGAAAATCCAGATTTTTTTCTTATAATGCGGGTGATGTCTGGTCCCAATTTATCCGGGTTATCGAGGCTCTAATGTACTCCGGTCTAATATTCACGCTGAGGAATAGAGCTGATTTCAACATCTCAGGGTTACGGGATTCCCCATAGTATTCAAATTCATACGAGACCATACCTGGATGATCCTTTATAGTACGAGTATGTACAAACTGACATTTTACCAGTATCTTGTAGCGCTAATTGGTAAAAGGGTACTTGGTTTGGATGAAACAAGCGGCAATAAACTCTTCAACATCATTAACAGCTACTTGAACTAATCGGGTGAGGTAGAGATGAGGAAAATTATATTAAACGACTATGTTGGCGCTATCCGTTAATTCCATAGAGAATGAATTGTAATGCCAAGGATCATTCAAGCGTTGCAATCAAACAACGATTCCGACCCTGAGCGGCCTCATATAATTCATAAATCCCTGAATAAACTGCTGAGCTCACGCTCGATCTCGGTCAGGCTGAATTTCTATTCGGCCATCAAATCTCAATCCGTCACCCGTCGGTTTACTTTTCATTAATTCTGCTGCTAATTACACGGTAAACCCCCGAATGGCGAATAGGAGGGGCGCTGAGCTCAATAGCGATTTCCCAAGAGGGCTCCATCTGACCGCAATGGGGATCGATTGCGCAGACGATGAACCTGGGAAATGTGCGCGGAAAACGAGCAGGGAAATTTCTATCAAGGTGGAACTCATGAAGGCAGTATGTGATAACGAGTAACGATGTAATGAGCATTTCGACTATGAACAAGGGAACCAGTGACAATCTCTAGGAGTTGGGTGGGGAGTGGAGATGTTTAAGAATAATTTAAGATTTAATATTTAATAATTTAATATTTTGAATTATCAATTTCGACTGTTATTGAACAGTCAAACTCAACAGTCAAAATTGATAATTGTGCGTAATAAAAATAAAACTTCGTTCGTTATAATTGCCAATATTTATGGCTCATCTTCGCAACTGTTTTTTCTTCAGCCCTTTTTGGTAGCACGGAACAAACTTGAATGGAGTTGTTAGAGTTTTGAAAGTTTATTTTTGTATCACTTTTCAAGTTCCTTATACAAAATTCACGCGTGGGCGACGATGGAGTTTCTTCTTAGTTTAATCACAAAATGACGTCATCCCTCGACCTGTTTCTCCTGAGGAAAAACATAATCACATTTTTCCTCCAAGCAGAAGGCGTTTTACGTATTAATGGTTTCGAGCGACCTAATGAAAAAAGAATTGAGTGATCCGTGTTTTAAACTAACTATTATCTAACTATTAAACTAAGTATTATCTGAACAACAATGAGTTCCAGTCAATCACTATCACATAAGCCCGTATTTTAACTCAAAACTCGAAGACAAGTTGAAATTTTGACTTTTGCGGGATAATGCACTATTTTTGAAAAACTTTAGTTCGGAAACTATACGCAAGACGCTTGGTTTTTTTTACCAAGACGTTTGGTTTTTTCCCAAAAATTTTATCTTTTTCAAAAATAGTACGATAAATGTTTTTCAAAACCTCTTGGTTTATGGAGATATTATCCAAAAACTGAAACGAGTGCGGAAAATCGTAGGTTTTTGGTCACCATTCTGTTACTACGGCTTCCTGAGGGTTGCAAACTTGTATTCTCACTCAAAGGTCCCAAACACATAATCCAAAAAAAATGGCTCATTATGTGGAAGACATATAATTTGCATATACGAAAATTGGCATGTAGGGCAAATACGGTGGGCCCGGGGTTCGATTCTCAGGTGATTTGGGGGTCTTAATGCATTTTGATGTAAGATATTATGTCGGTAGATTTTTTGTTCAAATTTTATTTTATCAAATGTTGAGAAAACCAATGTGGTCAACTCGAAGAAACTATTAATTGGTTTATTTATATTTTTGTGGAAAATCCTCCCCACCAGTTCGCGTCGCTCCCATCACATCTTAATTGCTTCAGTATTAAAAGAAGACCGGTACCTACAGCCTATGAATTAGTTAATTTATTTACCTATTTTATTTGTTTTTTATTTTGTTTCATCATCTGATCAAAAGTTCAGTCAGGATGTAAGGGCTTGTAGGAAGTGTGTGTATGGGGTGTTTCGTCGTTCAATTCAATTTTCGACCAAAGGCCTCCGCACTGCACTCCCACCTGGGTCAAGGCGGCTTGAAAGTAGATTCTTTTAAAAAGCTTGGACAAAGCTATTAGGAACTGGGACGGCGAAGAAACCACTTACCGAGAGGCGTTTCTTGCTCATGTGGAAAATTCAACCGGGGGAAATTGTACCCGGTCGCCCCCCACCCATAAACCTGCTTAAAATCATTCGATTACCCGGGGCACGGGGCGGATTAAGTTTCCAGCGTATACGGATGACCCCTGGGTCCTTTTGAAGGTTAAGCCCTCCCCGACCACCCTCCATCCATAACGACCCTAACAGAAGTTAATTACTTCACTAATTGCTCGGAAAGGAAAGCTTTGCTGAGAGCGATACTTGTGCATTTGAGTGTTCATAACGTGGGTTACTAACGAAAGTTACACTGTAACTCTTCCAGAATCGATTTGCAGAAGTAATTCAGTTATTCTCGTTTATTTCGTCTGTTTTTCCATTTTCATTTTGTATTTCCGGACACACAATGCTAGGCACAATCAAATCAGAAAAGGAGTGCATCCAAGTTTCACCGGTAGAAGGAAAGGAAGGAACTATCACGCCACAGTGTGATTTCTTCGTAATCCTAACCGATTATTTGCAATTATAATCCCGCGTTACTCCTCGATAACGCATTATGGGATGTTACGGTTGAACAGACCAACGGTGAGCTAATCGGAGAGCGACGGGCTTTATACGAATTATAGCCATGTCAGCCCGAGGAAACAGGAGACAACGGCCGAAGGGGCAGGGAATCGAAGGTTGACAAGTGACCGGAGCTTATACATGACAGTTCAGGGCTTTCAACACGGCTGCCACCCGCACGTCCTCTTCATAACAAAACCATCTTTGATTTTTCTATTGAATTCCTCTCTGGCACCGTTTTGATAGACGATAAATAGCTGAACAGAGAGGTACAAGGAATGGCCCAGAAATAACTAGCTAGACCAACTCAAACTTTTAGTGATATTCAAAATGTATATAACAAGATCTTGTATCGTCTTGTTCACATTGCGGCATCCCGTGCTTTGGATATGAGGTCCTTCGACTTGGAGACAGAATCGCGTCAAGTTTTGGCAGTACCAGTCAGAACTACCCACTTGAATGAGATTTCAAAATGTTTTCTCCCCTACGATCACCTGGGGAAGAGTTGATTTGGCCCACTGACCCACTCTTTTACTGGTAAACGGCATAGAGGTGCAGATCAGTTAAACAGGCACCAAAAAATTGTATTTTTGGTCCAATATGAGATTCATACTGGGCTTATCTACTCGTGAAAGTTTACTAAACTCAAAGAAATAAACCCCATTGACGTAACATCAATGACGTTGGAAAAGTATCGAATTTTCAATTTCACTACTGATTTCTTTGAATATCATTCACATTTCACAAAGTACTGAGACACTTCAACATTCACAGTAGGTACCGACGATTTTGCTGTTGCTTAGGCAGAATTCAAGTTGGAATACGAGTAGAGCGTCTTTCTCGTGCAATACCACCTGCCCTTAACCCATATAAGACCTGGACGGTAACTAGTCGGAGGCTCGTTGGAAATAGCGTACCAAAAACCGTCCCTTTTCGACCAAGAGAAAATGTGGCCGGTCCGCAGAAAGGGAAAACACAGCTCATCAAGAGCAGAGTGGGCTGGTAGCTCGCAGGTTACGACTCTGCAGATTAGCTAGCGATGTCAACCGCTCCATCCAAACTTCCAGGTGGTCCGGCCAGAGCATCTGTTCCCTTGTCCGCAGTTACCTCTGCGAACCCGCTCTTGCTCTTCGCGACACAATAAAGAACTCCACCACCTCTCTCGTTTGCCAAGGAGGGGAAAGGCTACTAGTAATTTATTACTGGCCTCTTCCTCCTTACAACTGACTGCTTCCTTTCAACTCGAATGTTGGGATGGAAGTTAGTTTGAATAGCACATCGTAAAACATTAGTTGTAACGGTTAGAGTCCGGCATTGAAACACAATGAAACCTTACGAGCGTTACACATTTTTGTCTTACGAGAATTAACAGCGGAATGAACTAAGCTTTGCGGTACCGAATGACTATTACAAAGAAGATAAACAACAATGAAATACTACAAAGCATTACTTTAAAACACAGAAGGCGTGTTTCTGTTGTCACCATTAAAACTCATGTCAAGTGTTTTCTCTCAATGTGGCATTTAAGGCACAAGAGCAGCTGGAATGCAACGGATATTTCAGTTAGATCGTCCAAATATGGTGTTTATCCATCGAAAGTCGCATTATATTTATTTTATTTATTTTTGAAGTACGGGGAAGCCCAATTACAAAGGAAAATAGAAATGAACAGCAAATGCAGATGAGCAAAAAAAAATTAAAACGAAATTACTACAGGGAAAACAATGGTGAAAACAAATTGAACAATATTGGCCTTTGAAGTGTACAAAAGGGTAAGAGAGAGGCACATTACAAATATAATATTTAAATAAAAGTGGCAGGGGATGAAGTCTTTAGTTTAGATATTCAGTCGCAGAATAAGTCAAATTCTGGGTAAGAATTCAGGAGCAAGTTGGCGGATCGTGGGATGCGATGAAACGGGCGATTGAGCTGATGATTTGATGGGGAGAAAGGCAAGCGTGCTGAAACCAGCAGAGCAGGGCAGGCAAGCCGGTCATGAAGGAGCCTGTGGAGCAGGGTGAGATCGGCAATGCACCGACGTCTCTCAAGTGGCAGCATGCGGTATAAACCCAGCAGGTGGCCGTAATTCACGTCACCTGAGGGAATACCAAGCTTGTACGCAACGTACCGCAGAAGTTTATTCTGGACTCGCTCCAACGAATACTTGTGCACAGCATAGTCTCTCTATAGGGAGACGAAACTGGGGAGGCGTACTCAAGCAAGGGGAGGACCACAGCCTTGTACAAAATAGACAAAGTCTGCGTGTCGCTAAAACCCTGTGTGTTCTTTTTGAGGAATCCCAAAGCCCTCGACGCCCTGCCTGTAATATGCTCAATGCGCTCAGAAAAAGTAAGCTTCCTATCGCAAAGAACCCCGAGATCCATCAACTCACCACTCCTCCGAAGTTCGGTGCCGCACAGAGTGTAATTGTAGATAATAGGTTGAACTGATCTATGGAAAGTGACATCCCTTCAGTTTGGCATCCCTTCAGAAATCCCTCCATGACAAATTCCTGGAATTCAAGCAGATTGGTAACTGTCGATCTCCCTTTCAAGAAACCATGTTGTTGGGGAGCGATTAAGAGGAGAATTCGACAGATAGCTGTTCAACAACAAGCTTCTCGAGAAGTTTGTTTCAACGAACAGACCGGGCGATAATGCAAAATAATGCAGAGGTGCTGAAGAGGGAAATCTTGAAATTTTACATATTATCGCTATTTCAGAAATTGAACATATTATCGTGATTTTTTGGAAGCGCTACACTTTCTGTGTGATTTTGCATTCCGATTATTACGTTCAACGAATCAAACTTCACGAAACTTAACGAACGTTGGTTTCTCGAGGCAGGAAAGAAAAATACCAAAGCCCTACTATTGCTGCTGATCGTTGAATGGAACCCTCCAAACCCCTAGAGATTCAAGTGCAAACAATATCCCTCTACCAACGGTAACCAACGTTATAAAAGACTTACCTACTTGCTCGGGCGAAAAAATCCCACTACGACCTTACAGATATTCCTTACTCCCGTATATATTGTTGGGAAAAAGAAAACTCTCTTGGTTCCTAAAAGAAAGTCATTTCACAGGAGTCATTTTTCAGTAGCTATTTCACCCACATTTCGAAAATGGGGATTGCGGAACATTGAAGCTCTGCGGAGACCTGACCCTCCTGCTTGAGCCTTTCGCCTTTTCAAGGTTTGAAAGGTAATGGTCGCGTTTCGCTTCCTTACTGCGAATCATGCAGCATCTTAAAAATTATTAAGCAGTAACCTTGGTCCCACGTGTAATCGATGATTTGAACCTGCTTCGTTCATCATGGAAACCCTGTCGTATCCAGCACATCCCAAGGACGCCACGAGAACGTACTGCAAACGGAAATCCCACCGAGACCTACTGGAGGATTATTTTTAACTAATTTTTGACACTTGTAGTTATTATAAATATTGATCTACGCCTCGTTATCTAATTCTAGAGACCTCCAATGGGTTTCACTTCATACCATGCCTCATCTAAACCCTACTGAAAAAAAGTAGCAAAAGTAGCAAAGTAGCAAAAATAAAGTTGCCAGTAATACAATATGGCCTAATGAGCGAATTTTTGAAATATGTAACTACAAACGAAGCGAATTTTGCAAGTAAACTCTACTGAAACCGAAGCACTTATTCACCAGCGCATGGCCAAATAGCTCCCTTCATGTTTGCTCTGTATACAAACATAGTGACTACATGCGTATACATAAAATAGAGTTTTACACAATAATGTGTATCGAAAAATTGGATCCTTTTCAATACCGTATTATAATATAATATATTTATTTGAAAAATGTTTCGCTCAATCGACAAAATTTGTATATAATAGGGATTACCTACGTTTTTTAGTCAATCTCCGTGTAATCACCTCATGCGTATTCGGAATCAGGTGCAAGGTTTTCTTCAAGAATATTCTATTGAATGGTTTTTATGGAGTTTTTTTAAAAAGAAGCTCCTCTACGCAGCACTGAAGCGTTAATGGGGTTGTGAGTGCCTTGAATATGTGGCGAAGGACGCTAATTTTGTTGTATTCGTCGCCATTCTCCAGTAAATTGCCGGCCTTTCAAAGGGGTGCCAGAGGAATTGTAGGGGAAAATTGAAAAGCGCAGAGGTGAAACATGGGTGCCTCTCCAGGCCATAAGTGAAACCTCGTATCTCCTAACCTTCCTGCAACAAAAGACTGATAGACAGTAACGAGAAGGGGGAAGCACCCACTGGCAGAATTGCCAGACGGTGGGAAGAAGTCTTTGTTGAGCGAGGCGATCTTCTCTGATGCCCCAACGAAAATATCATTAGGCCCTGATTTAGAGTGTCTTCCATCCTTATCGCCAACTTTACCTTCTGCAACCCGCCCCTTTTCCCCTCGGAAAGTGATCACATTAAAAATGATTTACTCTTCAAACAACGCTTGCCGACCCCAGCCGTTTTTAATTCCATAACTAATTAAAGTTTATAGGTATTAACATCTCCCCGTTCCCCGTCTCGTCCCTATCAGCGTCCGCGATGCCTCTCCGACTGTGTCAAAATGAACTTCTTAGAAATAACTAATGCCAGATACGATTATAACTCTGAAAGCACTCAAAAAACTCGAATAATGAAACCCTTATCACAGCCTATGGAGTATCTCCCTGGTTAGGGTAAGATATGGTATTGTGCATCATTCATTTAAAATTCATTCCTAACTACTTATCATCGAAACCCTACGGGTTGTTCAAATTTACCGTCAATATTGTCCCTTTCCCTAAGAAAAATCTCAGAAATCAGATGCAACTATAATTTGTAATATATAATTTTATAATGTGTACACAAAAGAAAAATCATAAAATTTATCATTTAATATAATATATTATGTTGCGTGGTATTAGAGGTATTAGATATAGTTTCACTTCTTTTCAAACTGTCTATGTTTTTAATGGTTAGCACTTAATAATTCATACCCAAAAGTGATACTTGCTAAACTTTTAACTAAACTTAACTGAGTATGTGATTGGTGATTTGATTTTATGGTTGCGTGCGTTAGTTGTCCTCTCTTACTATAGAGTACGTTTAAGCCTATCTTTACCCAAAATGTCGAATGGCACAACATTGTTAATGTGTGTTGAAACCCGGCTAAAGCAAATAACGTCGGATTTAAAAGAACAGGGCGGACCTGCTGTGTGAGTTGTCTGGGCTTGAAACCTCCAGTTTGAGTCGCAGATGTTTCAGGAGTGTATATTAAAGATTAATATTAATGAACGTAAATAATAAAAGATAGAAACGACAATAGGAATGACGAACTGAAGGTAAAAAAGAGATACGGCCACTGTACTCCATCTCACACATTAGGTAACATTACCCCGTTCAAAGAGACAAATATTCAACGTATCTCGAATCTTGAAGATAATAAGAATCAACCTCTCAACGTGCTAGGTATATATTGCTAAGGAGCAATTCAATCCCTCCGGGAACGGGAAAAGTTCTTATTATTGCTGGAGGGCGGTAAGAGTTCTTCCCCGGTAATGGATTTCTTGGGAAATGCGACCCTCGCCGAAGTTTCCCAATCATGATTAGCGGTCTCGTTTGAGTTCGAGTATTGAATTTTACTGCGTCCGTGCGAAAAGCCGATAGACAGTTGTGGTAGGTAATAATGAAGTTAACGGGTCCCAGAACGGATATCCACCTCGCTAAAAAAAAAAACTAGGAGTTAAGAACTAAATCAGTTAAGAAAAAACAAAATAATTTTCAAAATTTATTGGATAATTATTTATCTATTCGTAGCTATTTTTGAAGGTTTAAATGATTTTTGAACATTAATGTGAACAATAAATCATGCTGAAAGTAGGATGTCACAAAATCGATACACCAAATCGGGGAAAGGCCAAAGCAAAGACACTTTCATGTCAAAAAAAATTTACATAGAGTTCAAACTTTTTTCTGCATCGGAACATGTACATGGTTGGCACTAGTTATGCAAAACACCAATTATGGAAGGTATGTTCAATAAGAATTATTGTGTTAGCTTGTTGCTTGAGCTAACACCGCCTTTTTTCCAAAAGACCAGAGATTCTATTATTACAAAAGTTAACGTCAAACGCCATCAATTATAGCCGTAATATCACAGCAAAGGAAATCAGTATATAATAATATTATGTATTATCATCCATCTTACAAAAGGATGTCCATAGCTCTAATCTGATTGAATTCGTGGAATCAGTCCAATTAGCTGAAGTGTACAATGTGCCATCTGCAGCGGTAGAGGGTTAGTGTAGAGTGTAACGATTAGCGTATCCAACTACTGCATTGGATACATTAGCTTGTCATCAAGTTCGACTCTCGGTAGGAGACGATCAGTTCGACCCTTGAGGCAATACGGAGAGCGCGACATAAAGCGATGAACTAGAACATTGTTGTGACCGTACCGTTGAGGAAATCAGTGAATCTATAATATAGATATTATCTTGGTTAACTTTCTCAATGTAGAACCATTGGAATTTACCAAAGAGAACAAATTTTGAACCCACCCTCCCCCATGAAATTTCGAATTAACGAAAATCCGTCTTTACGTCGACAAGTGCAGTTTGCTCATTTGAAATAAACTGAGAGTTGTCAAATTCGATTCATGGGGTCCGATTCTTGAGAGCTTTGATTAACGGATACAGAAAGGATGACATTCGAAAATACAGCTGTTATCGATGTTGTAGATGGGAACGTAGGTACTCGATTTATTTATTTATTCAATTTATTGAACGGGCACGCTCGATTACACTATAAATATAGCGAGGAAAAAACAGCATGGCTTTAAGAGCAAATTTTTGAAGAAATAACTGGTTTTGTGTAAGATTTCTCCCTTTTACTGGTTTTATTACAAATCTCGTCCTTATTTTTGGCTTAGTAGCACCTCAGCTCATAGATATTTCAATGTTGAACACTATGATGAAGTCAGAATTGCGATATCTCATTCCAAACTCAGCATATCGATTGCCAAGACAGATTTCTTGAGCAAATTTGTACTTGTTATCTCAATTCTATCGAGTGTTATCTGGAATGACTCATACATAAATATATAAATACGTATGTACCTAAATCGTCGGTTTACAGTTGAAAATCACTATCTTCAATTTTTCGCAATTTGGATTCGGCGGATCCTACAGTGATTTTTCGAGATCTCTTGATCCGCTTTTACCTCAAAACAACCGGAAACCTGGAAAATGCCTTTTTGTTGTACAAAATGGAGTGAGGCCATCACGAATGCGATTTCCATCTCGAAAGGTGGTTCTTGGCGACAGTGCTTTTCTGTTGTGCACTGACGATATGATAAATACATATGATTTTTGGTGTCTTTTGGTAGTAAATTCAGGATGGTCCGGAACGGATTTTGGTATAAAATATATTCGAAAATTTCAGTTTTGAAAATTTTGAACCCAGAACAATAGCTTCCATTTCTTAGAGAATTCGCTAAAATAAATAAAAAATAAAATAATATCACTTAACACTATTCAAGGAAAAAAAGGTTTTAGTATTGATGGCGGTGTTGTTGGTTGCAGAGAACGGGAATTGACAGAAGAGAGCCCTGAATTATATAGGCTGGCCTGGAGTGGAAGGGAAATTGACGAAACCTTCATTGAGCTAGTTACCGACCACTCGGGGAGAAAACCTACTCAAGCGAACGCACAATTTTACCTCATTAGTCCAATTATTTCGCGACGACAAGGGTGGGTTTTCTTCTACCTACAAGCTTCTATCATAACTACACAGCGTTTATAACTGATTTAGGGGTTTTGGGGATGATAATAGTGATGATTTCGTGAAACGAACTGGGTCTTGGGTGTTTTATTTTTCACTGTATTCACTGTCGTAGTTTGAGCAATAACGATATCAACATTCGTTTTAATTGCATAATGATTACCGACCCATCTGAGCTTTTATCTCGATTCCTTTACCCAAGTTTATTGCATCATATATACCCGATGATTCCAAGAGATGCGCAGTAGTCAATAGCTTAAGAGCCGGTACTAAAACGTGGCCTGTCAAATGTTCAGTGTCCTACAAGTTTATGACTCGTGAAATTCTGTAAAAGACGCCACTTAAACCGGGGGAAAAGGAGAAAAATTGCTCGGGAACGCGGCCAATAAGCATATCAGGGATGACAAAGTTTTACTGGAGCACCTACATTTTTTAAGGGTTGAAAATCAAGGTGAGCCATTAAACGTCGAATATCGGAGGTTTAAGATAGGGAAGGATATCCAGACGACGAAGTTTACTACTTTATTAAGGGGCAGAGAGAGAGGCCTGGGGTCTGTTAGAGCCCATGCCTTTCCCGGGTTTAACCCTTTCTTGTAGGAGGACGCTACCGTCCTCCCGCTAAAGTCGGTAAGTTAGTCCTTGGGATTGTTTATTGGTCCAAGCTACAAGATAACGGCCTCGGTATAATCTTCTAGGATTGAAATTGCTCCCCCTCTCCCGCCAATGCCCTCCTTTTAACGGACCGTTTCCGCCTAACTTAATTGTGACCCTTTGGCCACTTGGTTTTACCCTTCTCGCGACTAGTCCCGGATTACCCTTCCACATCTGATACTTATAATTTCTTCGGATTGGCCTCGCTAAACCGTGCCGTTTTTATAACCAATGGGAAGGTCCAGATTCTTTCTGTTGTGGGGGGTTTAATCAGTGGGGCTTGTAATGAACTACTTACAAAATTTATACATAGGAAAAAACCAATAAAAATGTGATAAAGACCAGTTTTATGAATTAATATTAATTTTTGAGGGTTTAGCAAGCTGATTCATGATATGAAGTATGATGATCAGAAGGTACATATTGCACGGTGTTCAACTTCTACCGCACCAAAACTGCACGTCACTCATTGTCAGCACAGAAGGAGAGCAGCTAGATTTGGATGTATAAGAAGCCAGCGCTCATGTCTCATTGCTAAATTGTTTATGACATCGGTGATTGTATCCACTATGAGGTCTTTGTGGAGGTCATCATTCCTTACATACCTACCAAGGAGTGTTTCTTCAAAGTGCTCCAGTTTGAGGACGGAGCAAGATATCGCAATTCTGACTTCTAAAGCGTTAAAAAAAACCTCGAAAACCCCGGAAACTTCGGATTCGAGCGGCCTAGTGACTGCGGTTCGCGTTGCCTGCCTAGGCATAGGCCGGTAGAAACCCCATATTATGGTCACTACAATCATATTATGATCGCTACACTAGAAATGGGGTATTTCTGCCGGCCTAGATCACGACTTTTTAATCCGTTTCGTCATCCTCATCCGCTACTAACAATTACTACAGTTAGCGCTTTCTACCGGCCTTCCTAGGCATAGGCCGGTAGAAACCCCATATTATCACTACTGACAATTGTAACGATTTAATGTTTAATTTAGTCGATATAAATTCCTATACTCCAGATAATTACTCTTGTTTATGCGATTGTGCGTTAGGGGCAGGGCGAATAGTCGTAAGTTTTCATCACACGCAAGTGTTTTAGTGAGAGCGGATGCAACAGTTCTCCCATTTGCATAATGAAATAAGTAGTTTACCCGCCCGCTCGAAAGTTATAGCCGTGTTCAGCGGTAGGCCGATGCCAACGCGTAAAGTCGTTCGAATTTGGCAATAACCGGTTGATTTATCTCTCATTACCATGATGAAAATCGTAATGAGTATCAGTATTTGCAATTTAGCTTTTCGCGAATAACGTAACGGATGGTTCATTACGTTACGAATAGACATTCTGGAATAATTATTACTCGTACTATTAAATTATTTCTGGAATCACTATAACTATTCAATTATTGCGGGTTTGCATCGTGTTCAGAGCGGTCAAAGGTTCGTAGTTTATATTGAATTAAGGACGGAAATAATCCCTATTAGCTTCTCCGTTTGTCCTCAGATTCTGTATTTTAATGGGGCTCCGCCCACATAGGCCATCTTGTATTTCTCTCTATTGTTTGAACCGTGTGTGCATATCTCTCCTCGTATCTTTTTCTCGAATAAATTGTTATTCTCATTCTTCCAACACGCCTTTTAATTGCTCTAATCCAAGAGTTTATTGATCAAAAATGAGTTGTTTAATCCGCTTACAAATTGAAACAAGCCCCGAGTGTACAAAATATCTGACGTGTGGAAAGATAGGATATAAAAACCTCGTATATGTAAGTCTCATGGCTTATGTAGTGCCGTTCTCTCATGTGCTACACGTCCTTATATTCCGACGAGCTCAGGGTCACTTGATGTCGATAAACTGGAGAGAACGAGCGATCGAAATAACAAACATTGTTTTTCTCTGGGAGAAGAAGGTGAAACGTGCTTGGAATATAGTTTTTCGTAAATATGCAAGTTCTCCCCATGAACAATCCGTTCTCGATGGGATGTGGAAAGCCGGATGAAGTAGTATAATCGGTAGATGTAACTTTACTTCCTTCCGCTTTCGATGGAAAAAATATAAATCGATAGTGGTGATCAGAATCACGAGTAGAGATCGCCTGGTTCTAATTGGAAACCATCGGTTGCTGCTCTGTTATCTTACGTAGTTTCCGAATTTCCATGCACTGAAACTGCATTTCGATTTCCAGGGTCTAGAAATTATACAACGTTCCTGGCTTACGAGTACAATACGTTTTCGCTGTACATGTTTTGATGTACTCGTAGGTACTGGAGCAAGTTGCTACTAATACCAATGAACTGACTGCTGAATATCAAGATAGTAATGATCAAAATAATTTAATCAAAAATGAAGTAAAAATAACATGAAGGCTAATTACAACGTATTTTTGTCTGTTTATCTTTAATTTTCTTTTTGTTTAAATTTACATAGATCTTCAAAACTGTGTAGATTGCAAACTATTATTCTTGTAGACTTGTTCTCGTATTGGTAACGCTAGCGATGATAATTTTCAAGCTCAGTTGAAAAATCTCAATAAACACCAATATTACGTAAGTTAAAGGTAATTGATACTTTCCACGACGTAATGAATTTATGAATAGTTTCAAACTTGATAACTGACCTAGAGTCAAGAGGTTCAAATTAGTTACGTGAAACATATTTTAATGAGCATTCGAGCATAATTCAAGGACCGTCGACCGTCTGAACGGACAACCCCTACCCACGGTCACTCATCAAATCTTCATCACGAACTCTCAGTAATAGAAAAGAACGCTGATTTATTTGAAGCGCGAAAGTTTTAATGATGTTTGCTCTCCAGTTTCAGGGCGCTTGGGTATTTTGCCATCTGGGCTCTCTCACTTGCCCGTTTTCTCTCTTATTAATGCCCTCATTATTCATACGACCCTCGAAGCTGATATAATGGGTAGGGACCTATGCATTTCACTTCAAGGAACCGATTAATAGAAATACATAGTGAATAAGGACAGTACGATCATTTTGCCATCATAATATGATTATTATAGGTCTTATAATATTACTACTCGTATATTATAAAGTAATTTTTGGAACAATATCATGTCCAATGATTGGAGGATAATTCGAGGAATAATTATTATTCCTCGACGTTTGTGATTTTCTGTACATAAACCATTTCGTTTGGCTCACTATTCTGTATGGAGTATCCTTGTAATCCTGTAAGAAAAATGAAATAATTTACAAAATCCACAGTCATGCAACATGGCTATAAGATTTTACTGGATTTTACCTCCATTTTACTGGTTTTATAATAAAATATGTCTTTCTTAATTTGCCGATTTACACCTCAGTTTATAGCGTTTTCAACGGTGAACCTGATGGTGAAGTCAGAATCGCGATATCTCATTCCTTGTTGGGAATTTATGGGCAATTTTCCCTCTAAAACTCCCCAAAACCCCCCTTGGAGTGGCTATTTTCGGTCGCGAAAGTCAAACACAATTTTTTAGGGTTAATAATATTGTTCCCAAGGTGAGGAAACATATGACATTCTGTTCGAAAAGCATGTGATTCATAGAGCCCCTCGAACAACCTGAGTGTTCTGCTGTTTATCATACACCGTTTGACCAATAGAAGAGGCGGACGGCTCTTCAATCCGTTTCCCAAGAGATATAGTTCTGCTTACGGGATTGCGTTGTCAAGGAGATGTATTTGTCCAGTCGCCGTTCGTGGACCGTAGGAGGTTTCAGACCCTCCTTCCACGATTCATCTCCTAAATCTTTGCGTATTTCTATAGCTTTCCAGAATGGAAAAAAGTGGAGGCGGAGAGGGAGATTATCTTTGTGCTTCCTTTCCTCCTGTAGCACACATCTTCCTTGCGTCGGGTGGACCCAACATTTTTATTTATGGTGTAAGCGTGTAGTTACATTACAACAACTGACAGTGGAAGAAGAGAAATGAAATTTCCCCTTTTCCCTTTATCCAAGTGCGGCTTCTACTTTCGGGGCATATGGCCTTGTCACATGAAAGGATTTTCTTGTTCTCTTTTGCTCTTATGCTATTGTTGTGGGATCACCTTTGAAAAATATTAAACTTGAAAAGGAACGTAAAACATGAGTTTGAACTGAAATCCGAGTTGGAAATGTCTTTACCGAAATTAATTAAACAGCACACTTACTACATCAATTGAAGTCAATTCACTCAACTTAAGAGTACATAGTGAATGACAGCTTTAATATGGACATTCCAATACGAACACCAATCCTCCATAAATTGTTTTATATTGAATACAAACAATGAACATGACTATTTTTGCACAATTTTCAAAACAGCCATTACGAAATTAAATGCTACATTCATTTTGAATCAAATCAATAAATTACAAGAGAACTGGTGATCGACTTGAACTAAGACACGGTATTTTACAGCAATAATGTAATCAATTAGTATAAATACGGGACTTACAGAATTATACCACGTTTAAAATTACGATTGATAATTATGATTATAATGGTTTTGACGAAGTCGTTACGAATCACGTCATGGCTGCTAACCGATCTGGTGAAATTCAACTCTGGTTCCACTTAGTCGTCCTTATCTGTGAGAAACTCATTTAGACAGACGCCTGGCCTGCATTCTATAACGAATCCATTCAACCGGTGAGGGCAAGAGGAAATTGAGATCCGAATCAGAAATGTGCGTACCTCATGAAAAACCACTCCCAAGATACTCACACAAACAACTAGTAAGCCTCCTCCACCTTCTCAAACAAACATTTCACCCTGTTCAATTTTCATAATAGAATATTCATACGAGGATCACCGGCGGTCCCTATTATCAGTTGAAATGGGGTCTTAAGAGGGTCGAGTTAAGTCCGTTTTGAGCCCCACGAGTCTGGAGAGCGCTGAGAATAGAAGTGAAACCTTCTCGTAACGGGTTTCCCACATGTCTTGATTATCGCGTGTCTTGAGAAAATCCCTCTTACAATTGTCTGGGTTCCATGAAATAATGTACTTCAACAGCTCGAGGTATATTTGCTCCCAAGTTCTCCCTTTTCAATTTCTCTCAAGTTACACTTAGATGAGTTATGCATGCATCATATCGTTCGTGAGATATTGGCAGTTCAGAAATCTTTATGTTCATGTATTGGCTGGCAAAGGATCCCTAAAGTCAGCAATAGTCGTTTTAGTTTGTTGGAGCTCGCCTCTGATAATTTACCTCCGGAAATAGAGACACTAACCTAACAGCAAAAGCTAAGTTAGAGGATTGAATCATAGGACCCTCAAAATGCGCTTTATACTTGTTGGCACCACGTCCCTAGGGGAGCCGAGGTATATCACTATAATATTACAGTTTGGATTCATTGAATACGAGTATATTCACTACTTCCTGTGATTACCGACATTCGCCCACAGTGTGACGAAAGGAGAGGATGTGATGAGCAAAGCGTTACTTCTGGAAAACACTTAAAAAATAAAACAACATCTCCCAAACCACAGATCACATACATATTCGTAGATCAGTTGGACAGAGAGAACTCGTCATATCTCTGTCCAACCAATCTATCTATGTGACCTGTGGCTTGGGGGATGTTTTTGGGGATGTATGTGATCTGTGGTTTGAGGGATGTTTTTTATTTTATTTTTGAGATGCGAGTGCCTGCGAGTATCCACAGTGCTTGGGAACGCATTGCTCATCACATGAACCCCCATCTTCTTCTTGTGACAAGGGCTATGTAAAATCGTCAACTGCGGTATTTTTGAACTCAAAGGAGCTGTTCCGTAGTTTCAACACTTCCAGGAATCTACGAGTAGAGCCAGTCTGTCGTGAAGTCTTCAACGTTGAGGTATTTGAATACCATTCCAATGAACCACCTCATCCTTGGAACTCTTTTGGACCAATATTTAAAGGACAACACATTTCCCCTCAGTAAATCTCAAATAGTAGTTCTGATTCCTCAAACCTGAGGAACCATTTCTGCAGAGATCGGTGAATCATGTACAAAACTGCATCACCAATCGTTTGACTCGACTGCAGCTCCTGCAGAGCTCAAATCAGCGACCAACCACCTCTTAATAGCGTCAAGTCGCTCCGTGACAAAAATTTCTAATCTTTCAGAAAAATATTGAACGGTTTTGGTTTATTATCTTCGATAATGAACCATTGGAATCGCCCAAAGAAAAAAAAATTTTAACCCCCCCTCAAAATTTGTTGGTTTACGTTTCAAGATACGTAGATTCAGAAAATCGAATAAAAAAAAATCCGTCCGTCCGCCGTACGCCGTCCGCGCCACTTTGCCCAGTTAGCGTTGAGTTAAAATTACGAAATTTTTTTTATGGGTTTCGACCAACCCCACAATGGTCCTCGAAACTTTTCATAACCCTAGGTCAAGGGGAAGGGGTTCAAAACGAATTTTGAAATTTTGAAAATTTCATATCTCGAAAAATTCATATAGAACGGTATGTTTTTTATTTCATATTTAGATAGAGTTTGTTCCGTAGAATTTTTTAAGACCATCCGCAGCTGTGTACGACCAGCCGTTCGTTCACAATGACGGCTCAAAGATTGTGCCTCACTACAGGATCGTGAATCAAATTGTTGAAATACAGGTCCATTTTCATACTAACAAGCTCTCTGGAACATCATATGGCTTAAGTGATGTCGAGTTTGTTGTTCTGAGGTGCGTTTCGTGCTACGGAAATGAAGGTAATTTCGAATGTTTGTTGGTAGGTACTTCTTTTATAGAAAAATTATTACCGACGTAGTATTAAAAACCTCAGAATTATATGGTATTAATTAATCATAATTAATAATTATTATTATTAGTAATAAATACACATGATTAATACCTAACAATAAATTATAATAATTTTCACTAGGTACTTGATAAAATTATTAAGAATTAGTGATAATTCATAATAATAATTAATCTAACATTTAGGATCTAGACATTTAGACCTAGTGATCTAGACAGAAGGGTGATCTGTACAAAGAAGATAATGAACCGTTGTGTCAAGAATTTGCAGAGTTTTTGGTTTATTATCTTCCATAATGAACCATTGGAATCGCCCAAAGAAAAAAAAAATTTGTACCCCCCCCCCCCCCCCCCCCCTCAAAATTTGTTGGTTTACGTTTCAAGATACGTAGATTCAGAAAATCGAATAAAAAAAATCCGTCCGTCCGCCGTACGCCGTCCGCCGTCCGCGCCACTTTGCCCAGTTAACGTTGAATTAAAATTACGAAATTTGGTTTCTGGGTTTGGACCAGCCCCACAATGATCATAGGCTCTGACGTACTTGTTGGCCTCCTGTCAGCCGTCTTACGTCATACGCTCGTGCGTCATAGGCTCTGACGTACTTGTTGGCCTTCTGCCAGCCGTCTTACGTCATACTCTCGTGCGTCGTAGGCTCTGACGTACTAGTTGGTCTTCTGCCAGCCGTCTTACGTCATACGCTCGTGCGTCATAGGCTCTGACGTACTTGTTGGCCTTCTGCCAGCCGTCTTACGTCATACTCTCGTGCGTCATAGGCTCTGACGTACTTGTTGGCCTTCTGCCAGCCGTCTTACGTCATACTCTCGTGCGTCATAGGCTCTGACGTACTTGTTGGCCTTCTGCCAGCCGTCTAACGTCATACTCTTGTGCGTCATAGGCTCTGACGTACTTGATGGCCTCCTGTCAGCCGTCTTACGTCATACGCTCGTGCGTCATAGGCTCTGACGTACTTGTTGGCCTTCTGCCAGCCGTCTTACGTCATACTCTCGTGCGTCATAGGCTCTGACGTACTTGTTGGCCTTCTGCCAGCCGTCTAACGTCATACTCTCGTGCGTCATAGGCTCTGACGTACTTGATGGCCTCCTGTCAGCCGTCTTACGTCATACGCTCGTGCGTCATAGGCTCTGAAGTACTAGTTGGCTTTCTGCCAGCCGTCTTACGTCATACTCTCGTGCGTCATAGGCTCTGACGTACTAGTTGGTCTTCTGCCAGCCGTCTTACGTCATACGCTCGTGCGTCATAGGCTCTGACGTACTAGTTGGCTTTCTGCCAGCCGTCTTACGTCATACTCTCGTGCGTCAGAGGCTCTGACGTACTAGTTGGTCTTTTGCCAGCCGTCTTACGTCATACGCTCGTGCGTCATAGGCTCCGACGTACTTGTTGGCCTTCTGCCAGCCGTCTTACGTCATACTCTCGTGCGTCATAGGCTCTGACGTACTTGTTGGCCTTCTGCCAGCCGTCTTACGTCGTACTCTCGTGCGTCATAGGCTCTGACGTACTAGTTGGCCTTCTTCCAGTGGTCTTACGTCATACTCTCGTGCGTCATAGGGTCTGACGTACTTGTTGGCCTTCTGCCAGCCGTCTTACGTCATACTCTCGTGCGTCATAGGCTCTGACGTACTAGTTGGCCTTCTGCCAGCCGTGTTACGTCATACGCTCGTGCGTCATAGGCTCTGACGTACTTTTTGGCCTTCTGCCAGCCGTCTTGCGTCATAGGCTCTGACGTACTTGTTGGCCTTCTGCCAGCCGTCTTACGTCATACGCTCGTGCGTCATAGGCTCTGACGTACTAGTTGGCCTTCTGCCAGCCGTCTTACGTCATACTCTCGTGCGGCATAGGCTCTGACGTAATGGCTCGCCGGTCGCTTGTGTTCTGACGTGATCTGAGGGAAAGGGTGAATCAAGGGAACACATTTTTCCCGTTTCAGTTCATGTGCCAAAGCAAAGACATGAAAATGTCAAAAACTATGTAAATAGGTACCTACCTAAGCCCAACTGTAATGTCAATTTTCTGACAATGAGTTTTCGACTATAGTTTTCATACCTTTTTACTTAAGTACTTATTGCAATTTGAGACTGATAATGAGCTGTTTGCAAATAAAAAGTCTGATAACTACTTTATTACATCTTATTAATGTATTTTTAAGTTCCGATTCACAGTTGAATGTATTTTATTTAGATGGAAGTATGGAAATACATTTTTCGTATAAGCTTGAGATAGTATAAAATATATTTTACATTAGATGTTTTCTTACGTTTTTTGGCCAAAACTCTGGGAAGGCTTGATTTGCGACCCAATGTTTGTTCGACCTTTTTGATTCATTCAGCATACAATTTCCTATGAGAAGCATTAATCGGTGGTACTTTTTTCCAAAATAGTGCTATGTTGCGCCACTGTGCGCCGTACGACGTCCTCCGCACTTTGCCTAGTTAGCGTTGAGAAAAAATTACAAAATTCGGTTTACGGGTTTGGACCAACCCCACAATGATCCTCGAAACTTTTCATAACCCTAGGTCAAGGGGAAGGGGTTCAAAACGAAATTTAAAATTTCGACAATGTCATATCTCAAAATATTTAACTGAACCGTGTAATTTTTAGTTCACTTTTGAATGACCTGAAAAATTACGAATCTTTTAAGACCAATTGGATTTTTGTGCGACCAGCCGTTCGTTCACAGTGAGCGCGCAAAGGTTTAGGAAAAACACTAAACTTCGCGTCGAAATCGGCCGTTAGGTGAGTCAACTCCCAGACGCCCAGAATAAAACTACCTTTTTTCATCTTCCCGGTAAACTATAGTCTAGAAATTTTAACCGTGAGTCGGGGATAGACCACATTGCAATATTCACTCGGTTTCTCATCTGTAAAATTGTTTAAATAATACCTTTTTGTAATAATACAAATTAAATTTTGATGATGAGCTATTGACTTGAAATTTTAAAAATAGTTCAGAACTGGATCACAATGCAATATTCACTCGGTTTCTTGTCTGTAAAATTGTTTAAATAATACCTATTCGTTTAAACAAATTAAATTTTGATGATGAGCTAGATACTTGAAATTTTAAATATAGGTCAGAAATGGATGACATTTCAATATTCACTCGGTTTGTATGACACGGTATGAGTATGGTATGGTATATTATTGTATGTATGATTTGGTATAGTACAGTATGGTATGATAGGAAAGAAATTCGTATGGTATGTTATGAGTACGGTGAGAATATGGTATGGTGCCGATTTGCAACACAGTCTGGTATAGACAGAAGGGTGATCTGCACAAGGAAGATAATAAACCGTTGTGTCAAGAATTTGCAGAGTTTTTTAAATTTGATGTTGTGGAAATGGGAGAATAATGGAGAGTGTCAAGGGTTCTAGCTGGATTTGAACTAAAGACCTGGAAGGGATGTTTTCCCAAACCTACGGCCACTGAATCACTTAAAGGACTTCGCTAAAAAGATAGGCTTGCCTACATTTAAAAGTTTTCCTCACAGCGATCTTCGTTGATATCATAGCATGCCAGTGACAGCGCTGCCACTGTGATATCGACGGAGAATTACATCTGACCCTCTTGGCATGATGTAGTGTATTTACATGGTTACTCACTCAAAGGGCCAGGCGATGGGTTTAAGCGTTACCCATTCTCCGATAGAAGTCGTGTGTGGTGTTCAATCCGTAAATAAATTCGAAAAGCCACTCTCCAAGAAAACAAAATGGAAAGCTGTGTTCGACTAGAACTCGTTTCTTAAACGACCATTGGAAGCCTTTTGCAGGGATATCTGATCTAACTGAGCCCGAAAACCTCCATGAAATGGTCTTGTTAGGATTACAATTTCCCCTTCCCTCCCCCGAAAAATATCCTCTCATCGACAGTGACAATGGGAAAACGCCGGAGGCGAAAAATAAAATCGTGGAGCGGTGGGAAGGGCTTGGCCGGGAAAGTTCGGTTAGACGATATCGGCCATTGTCCTAACCACTTATTCCTTTTTCTGCTTCGATTCATAAAAACGGGTTCGGAACAAGCGAAACCAATTTCTCGCCGCCGGAACAGGTTTATAGGGCGATATTGCTCTCCCTTCGACTCTCCTGCCACGGCCTCAGAAATCCTCTCGTCCCAACCCCTCGAGCTTCTTCTCGTCGCCGCTTTTTCATCCCGCACTTCCCGACCGCTTAGACGCCTCGCTGTAGGGGCCTCTGAAAATATTTTTCAGGAAACTCAAACCACGCTATACACCACAGGACTCCACGGGACGTCTCAGTTTCCTCAACATCACCCCACCACGTCCCCTTGGAATCGGTTGAGCTGCGGCAGACTTTGAGGATAAATACAGTAAATAGAGGACTACACGTTCAGTTCAAGAGTCTATACATGTTGTGACGTTAAGGCAGAGAGATGGGGTGAACCCAATCAAAATGAATATTTTTTGTAGGTATTTATTATTCATTAAAATTCGCAATAGAGAAATGAAATATCTCTCTGCAGATACTATTAAGTAGTCGAGAGTTGATGTGAGAATCAATTTATTTTGTGAATCTATGATGCTCAATATGGTTGTGTAATAACACTAATAACTTGACAACAAATATAACTAATGATGCAACATCTCCTCCCCCTTTAAGACCCTCGTGCCTTCCGCATGTGATCAGCGTGCACGCGACGCTGATATAAAATATGAAGAAGAAGAAGAAGAAGAAAACATGTTTATATGGCCAAACGCACATGCAGGACAGAGAAAAAAACAAAAAACATGATACAGCAATGGACTTGTAGTCCGTCTGCCGGAGTGGTACGAGCCAGAGATATTATAATATATTATATATATGCATACTAATTATTGAATTTGGCTTAATCTAACTAATTTATTATTATATATTGTATTTATTATTGGTACTTATATTTATTCGACATATGTTCGTATTTATTTATCGTTCCACCAAGATATTTGTCACCAATCGAACTGTTGTATGAGGTATGCACGATACCTCCAGGAATGATACGCATACTGTGCCACTGCTAACCACTGCTCACTGTTGTCCAAAAGCTGCACCATCCTTGCCACACCGAACACACTCCCCCCCAGGAAGCGGATTCTGAACTCCTGGAGCACAGGGCAGGTCCCAAAGAAATGGCGTACATCCTCCTCTTCCCTCATGTTACACATGGAGCACAATTTCCTTGATACATCAGAACGCAAATATGTCCCAGCATTGACAGCAAGCAGAGCACCCCTCAGCTGTAAAATCCATCGGCGGACCCATAGAGGGTGATCTTTTTCTTCCTGTAGTTTTCCAGGTCTTACCTCTAGATTCAGCAGTGGGTACAGCGGATTCCTCGATGACTGGGCACCAGCGCGCATGTCTTTCATCCATTTATGGCACACTGATCCCACCAACAGATCCAGCTGCCTCGGCCAGTCATTTACCCTCTCCACATCCCAATGAAAATCGCAATCATGCCGCTGGGCCAGTCCAGAGTTATAAAATATGTCTTCAAACAAAATTAAAAGGTATTACTCACGAAAACATAAAATGAATTTAATTCTTCTCAGGGCTTCACAGCACAGACACAATCGAGGGACGAAATGCAATATGCAGAATAGACAGAGTTGTGAAGCAAAATTAAATATGAAGGTTTGGGTTTGAAGCGAAAAAAAATCTACAGATCTTTCCAAAGTGAATACCTTACTAGCCGCTCTTATATGCTTTGGTGGAGTCGGGGAAATATTCTATTTGTGTTATCCGAACAGAGAAGAATGCAGTCAGCCCCTCTCCCTGGATGAAGTGAATCAGTAACAGTCTGCCCCATTCGGCAGCCCATCAACGGCGGAATAGCTATCGCTTTCAATCCGATAGTGCCGGAATTTCCGGTTATCACTCCGCCCGGTCCCCTACTGCCATTTCGCATCCGAAATACATTTTATATCTATATAAATCTTGAATATATATCTTATGTATTTTGGGGGATCCCCCTTGTATGGCTCCTACACGGCCAATCATGTGCGTCAGCGTTTCCGGAGAGATGATCCTTGTTTTGGTAGGAGATTCAGAATTGAGGAAGTGAGTTTCAAAACCGATTCTTCAAGTAGCAGGTACCGAGAAATATTCAACTTTTTCACAGGTACATACCTCAAGAGAAATATACCGAGACAAACAACTTCAAAGACCATTCACTAGATAGTTGCCTGGCATCAACTCCTGTTAAAACCTGAGTTATAGGTCACGAGTTAGATGGCAAGTATTTGCAAAAATAATTTATAGCATTTCTAGAATCTACCCCTACCTCGGCAATGAAGAGCTACTCAATTGTGAGCCAAAGAGTCATACATCAATAACTGGTATAACAATTATTGTTATCGCATAAACACATACTTATCGTGAACAACGCACAGATTTTACTGGTAACTCTTGAAAACCTTTTTACCTCACAATATAATATATTATAACATATTATGTTTACCAATGAGTTTTAATTTCGCTGTTAAAAAAAATCCAGAATCAATTTTCGTTGTAGTAGTAAAAACCAAATTAATTTACCCAAAACTATTCACTTGTTTTCCTAAATTACGGGAATATAGATAGTATATTATAATTAAATATTAATTAAATATATTACAGCTTTTTATTTATCTTTTTTTTAACTACGCATCATGTTACGAGCGAAAGTAGTACGGAATAATAACACATTGAAGTATTGTTCTGGATTTAAAAAATACTTTTACGTTTTGTAACGGCATTAGATTGGTGATAAAAGAAGCATAATCCATTACCAAGACCACCTCCGTATTAAACGTAAGGGATATAGCCCACCTGTAAAGTTAAATCCAATCAAGGGACATAATTTGCCTTTAATACGACGCAGTCTAGAGGCAAATCCTTGAAAAGGGCTACGCCCTTCGGTCTCAATTTGAACGGGGGCGTACGTGAAAACATTACAAACTAGGAAACGGGAGAAGGAATAACGGCGTTTTAATGTAACCCGTTCGCAGGAACCCGTTCCTATCAGGTGTTCTAAATGCGAATATCTTCATAACATTAGGATCGTATTTCCCTCCCGACCGCCGGCAAAACGTTCCACGTCGACGCGGATTGCAAACCGTTATCATTGAACCTCGGTTACCAGGGGTAAAATACTGCGCTTTGCCTCATTTTGGGGTAGAGATAATTATCTGCTGTGAAAATACCTGTTCCTACCTACCCGTTACATGCAATTTAGTGGGCCCGCAATTATTAAGTGACCTTAATGCAGCACCCATTATTTATTTGTAGAATGAATCATCCAACACCTCCCCAACACCTACCACAAAAATTATGAATTCAAATGTGTTGGGTCGGACACATTACATGTGCGTGCCATAGTTACGTATTTTTGAAACCAGCGAAGACCTTGACTGTGATGGACAGAACCACTATCCATTACGTTTGTTCCATAGGTACAGGACAATTTGATATCACACATGGCAAGTTCCCTTATTGCTGTGGATAATTAATTTTCACATTTTTTGCTTATTTATACTACAAGGGTCCTAAAAAGACAAATTATGGATGTCATTTACATATACCACTAGTTGGTAAAAACCATTAACCCAACAAAACCACCCAAACCCCACAGGGGACTTTGGGATTTCGTAAAATGCTGAATCAAATATGAATGTATGAAAACCATATATTTTATTATCACATTTTTCATGACCAACAGTAGAAAATAATTCACTCACTTCCAAATGCTCTTAGTTGGGTAATTGAATAATTGTTCAATAAAGAACCATTGCCTTGCACTAATTTCAATGGATTTCAATCACTCTGATTGTGCGGACGGGAAAAGTGATATCAATTAGCAATTTATCATGCTTCGTAAATTTGTTGTATGATGGTACAGGGGTACAAAAAGTACTTGGTAGACGATTTCTATTTTTAGTTACGCCAAGAACATTACATTATCATTTATGTATTTCTTAATCATCAGACGAACAAGCGCACCAATTCGTGTTCAAGCTCTACTTTTCTTTCTTTGTTTCTCTACCGATAGAAGAAGATTTTAATTATGTTCTTGCAGGGAATAGAATAGATACAGCCAGGACCTGCGGCAGACGGTAGGAAAAACCGTGCCGTAATGTTGATATAATTATTTTGTTGTTCTGACTAGTACCTACATCTTCTAAACAAACTTGTCGGCATAACTAATTACCACAAATGAAAACTCGAGACGAAAATAGGCAATTCAAAATACCATTGGCACGAAATGTCAATGTCAATGTCTTGTAAGATGTTTATAGTCCACTTGAAAATTGATTTCGAATATTATACCATTCCCGGAAGGAATGAAGAGAAGCTCTTGAGTGGTTTGTTATGAAAAAACCAAATAAAATGAAGAAGATGCTCCACCGAGAGACGAACAGTGGGATTCTTTCCGACTGGTTGATTCTGGGGGGCCACTGAAGGAAAACATTGGAGCAGCATAAATCTTACCTCAGGACAGCCATGACGAGGAGAGATTGGTCACAGTCGTTGGTTTTCTTCCCGCGGCCCATTTATTACTCTTGCCCAAGATTTGTCTCTACCCATTTCCCATTGGCTGTATAATGCCTGTCTGGATACAGTGAGAAGAAAATGCCTTGATAGAATAACAGTCTCATCATCCATCCACCTTCGGTGGATTCCGGAACTTGAAAATTGATTTAGGTCGAAAGTGAGACATAACGGTGTCAGCCTTACTCAATATTTTTATCGTGAAGCAATAATACGTACCAGTTGCATTGACTACCTTCCCAGCCGATGACAAGGTTCCAACTGGATTCAAACAAGATTCTGTGTGTGTAATGCAAATAAGTAACACACAGCTCACAGTCTGAAAAGGCTCACATGCGTGACTCTAGTTGCCTCGCGAGCTGGCGTGTTGCGCTAGCATGTTACGCCCTCGTGGGCAAACTATTACTCAAAGTCTCAAATCCCTCATTGCCCCTACTGGCCAAGTGAGTTGTTTGAATGAACGATACGCTTTTCGCCTCGTTTACTTCGGTATTAGGAGATCCCACAAGTGCTATTCACCTCTGGGCACTGTTTCTCATACATTCATTGACTACCAGTGTGCAACTAATGTTCGGAATGTGTTGGCAAGGATTCTAATTTTTGCTCAGAGGAATCCAGAATCATTAGAATCCATCGTCACTTTGGTCAACTTAAGCGCAAACGAACTATCCTGTAAATTCTAAATCGATTCTCACAAGTACGTGTATTGGGGTTGAGTCTCAGATATTCCTTATGAACTCCATTTTTATAGACGTTAAGGTGCTTATGCCCTTGGCCCATAAATGTCACATTCGTAACGCTACGGGTCCGACGAACCTATGTGCCACATATTGGCCGAAGTGGTACAAACAGTTTGATTTGTAAGTACCCATCTGATTGATTTGATCAAATCTTCGTTTGAACATCCGTTGTAACGTCGAGTTACATCCGCCAAATGGAGATATTGGCAATGAACAACGGAACAATTCCAAAAACAGAGGAAGGAAAAAGTTGGAATGACGAAATGGATTTGAGAATGACAACCCCGTTATTCTTCCCCCGGAAGTTACATTTCCATCTTTGATATCCACGACATGCCAGCATTCGCGAGAAAAAAATTCTGGTTCCTGCAGATAAACGTGGTGTGTCCGAAAAAAAATGGGGAACGAAATGGGAGAGGAAGGAAACGTATAAATATTGCAGGTGACTCAGGATGACGACCCTTCGGCCTGGATATTCGAGAGTTTATTGGGGCGAATGGGAAGAGCCGATCGGATGATGGAGATTGCTCGGGATTGATTTGATACGGAATACATTAATACTGTGATTGATAAAGTAGTGGACCGTGGTGGCCACGGGAGACTTTAACTCCTAAATTCAACTTAAATTATTCACAACTTTAAATTCACAGGTTTCAAAACTGACAGACAGGTTCCCAATATTACCACTGATTGGTGAATAATTAGAAACAAACCTGAGATTTTTCGGCTGGTTTTGTCAATTTGTGCTGCTGGACATACGAGTATTATGGCACTAGTGGGTCACTATCGAAGGCTAAAAAATGGAAATTGCAGGAAGAGGCAGAAAGAAACTCAAGGCAACTAAAAACTAGTGATCAATTTGTTCATAAAAATAATTTGCATAAGCTGGGTTGCGATGAGGAATGTACTCAGAAAAAGAAGATTTCCATCATGATTATGCCATGACTTACTGCTGTGTAGGTACTAAATTTGATACTATGTATTGACCTTTTGATGCTAACATAAACATTTCGGGATTGCTAAGCCGAAGATATGATAATCAGTAATGGTTATGATAATCATTCTACGAAGAAGGTATAAACATCCTGATACAGAGGATTTCGTAGTCACCAGGACATTTGTGACAGTCACAAAACTGAGTGAGATTTCGAAAACCATGCTCAACGATACCCATGACTTGGATCGGAAATTTGAAGGATCCTCACTAACGAAATGTCCTTAAAACGAAAGGAAAATTGAGAGTGTAGCCTTAGATAAAGGAAATGGGTTGAAGCACAGGGGCAAGAGCTGGTGGAAAATGGTCGAAGGAGTGAGATGGAAGTTAAGGGTTGAGTGAAGCTTCATTAACCGAGCTTGAAGTGCTACCCTCTAGGAGGCGCCAGAGCGTGGCTAAGGGAGACTGCACTTCCTAATGGCTCCTTTATTAGAAAATACGAAGTTTTTCCTTTGAAGAATAAGAGCAAGTGAAAAATACTAAAGTTATAATCTTATGTATAAGAAAATTGGAATACTCTGGCGGCGTAATGGACAATTAAACAGATTTCAGAGCTGCACACACACAAATAAAACAAAAAAACAATCCGTGGATCATGATGATAAAGGCGTCCTAAAAGGTTAACAATAAGGGTAGTAATATTTTTTATGTCATGATGTAAAATGTTTCATAAAAAATGAAACAGTCAGGATTTTGTCCAGTTGAGTAGAAAGAAAAGTACAGCGTAGAAAGACACTTCGTGTCTTAGGAATGAAGGCGATGTCTGTTGGTATGAAAAACCCATTGCGTAATATGCTGTTCGTGCGTCAGTATCTAGCTGTGCGATGATCTCGTTAATTTTTGAGCCGACCACAATAATTTACGCATATTTATATAATAAATAAATAAATTATTTTGGTCGGCTCAAAAATGACGAGATCATCGCACAGCTAGATACTGACGCACAAACACACAATATTTCTCGTCATCGCTACAATAAAATTGCGTATAGAACAGATTTGACCAGTATATGATGAAAATTTGAGGGGAATCCGCAGCATTTCTTTTTTTCCTGCTACTCGTTCTTTTCTTTTTCTTTATGTATTTCAATGTAAAGTGATAATGCATATGATATGCATAATAATATTATATTACAATAAGGATATTATATTATAATATTCTATATTTTACAGTTAGTGGTAGGGCAAAGGGCCTAAAACCGCAATATTAATGTAGGCGTAGGCAAATTGCAATGGTGATAAGGTGGATTCAACTGGTGGAGTATCTAACGAAGAACATCGCGTGGGGTCAGTGCGAAAACTACCCAAGTCCAATTTTTTTGTAAAATTAGATATTAGTATCCAGGGAACAGTTTTCAACCTACCTTTCACTCGAAAGTATTGCAGAATATAGTATTGTATATAGTAACAAATGTTATGAACCATGGTACATTAAATAATTCCATATATTCGATTTTTCCGACAACCACAACATTTGAATTTGTGTTTTCCACAAAAATGAAAAAGTGGACTTGGGTAGTTTTCGCACTGACCCCACGATCGTCCTCTCAGTCGGAAAACTCCATTGGGAGGTCCCACGTGTCCACCAGATTTCAGTCCATTCTCTGATTGATCAGTTGATCTACTTTATCTGGACCTGCCACTCAACTTGGAGTGGGATGACCCAAGACGTTAGAGACGTTATTTGGACGAGAAGGGAACCAAGCGGCAACTTCAAGGATGATACTATGGCGACGACCGAGCTCGTCCTGGAACCAGATTATTGGAAATCGCTTTTCTCCAGACGTAATTCACTGAAGACTGGTCTGAATGTAGGGCAAGCTTACTTTCCGGCATAAAACGCCTAGATATTTGGGGGCGTGCAATCACGATTTTTAACGAGAAGAGGAACCTGGAAAAAACGACGAGAAATGTGATTATCGGCTATTCAGGCTTTTTTTGTAAGAAACATCCGACGGAGAAGCTACCGCTGAAAAACTGGATTGGTTCTTAGTTGAACAAGCTGAACCCTTTTGAAAAGAAGGCTCTGCCAATTCATGGTCTGTTTACTCCTAATCAATACTGCCGCTACCCCCATCATCCAACAACTGTTTGATTGGGATCTAAAACCTGGGCGGATTTCAAAGTATACTCCAGCCGTAGGCAGCGCTTTCCAGCGACTCCGCTCAATTCTCTGTACTATAATATTAAACTCTGCAAATTCTTGACACAACGGTTTATTATCTTCCTTGTGCAGATCACCCTTCTGTCTATACCAGACTGTATTGCAAATCGGCACCATACCATATTCTCACCGTACTCATACCATACCATACGAATTTCTTTCCTATCATACCATACTGTATTATACCAAATCATACATACAATAATATACCATACCATACTCATACCATGTCATACAAACCGAGTGAATAATGAAATGTCATCCATTTCAGACCTATATTTAAAATTTCAAGTATCTAGCTCATCATCAACATTTAATTTGTTTAAACAAATAGGTATTATTTAAACAATTTTACAGACAAGAAACCGAGTGAATATTGCATTGTTATCCAGTTCTAACCTATTTTTAAAATTTCAAGTCAATAGCTCATCATCAAAATTTAATTTGTATTATTACAAAAAGGTATTATTTAAACAATTTTACAGATGAGAAACCGAGTAAATATTGCAATGTGGTCTATCCCCGACTCACGGTTAAAATTTCTAGACTGTAGTTTACCGGGAAGATGAAAAAAGGTAGTTTTATTCTGGGCGTCTGGGGGTTAACGGCCGTTTTCGACGCGAAAGTTTAGTGTTTTTCCTAAACCTTTGCGCGCTCACTGTGAACGAACAGCTGGTCGCACAAAAATCCAATTGGTCTTAAAAGATTCGTAATTTTTCAGGTCATTCAAAAGTGAACTAAACATTACACGGTTCAGTTAAATATTTGGAGATATGACATTGTCGAAATTTTAAATTTCGTTTTGAACCCCTTCCCCTTGACCTAGGGTTATGAAAAGTTTCGAGGATCATTGTGGGGCTGGTCCAAACCCAGAAACCAAATTTCGTAATTTTAGCTCAACGCTAACTGGGCAAAACGGCGTGGACGGCGGACGGCGGACGGGGGACGGCGTACGGCGTACGGCGTACGGCGTACGGTGTACGGCGTACGGCGTACGGCGGACGGACGGATTTTTTTTTATTCGATTTTCTGAATCTACGTGTCTTGAAACGTAAACCAACAAATTTTGAGGGGGGGTTAAAAATTTTTTTTCTTTGGGCGATTCCAATGGTTCATTATCGAAGATAATAAACCAAAAAACCATTGAATTAAAAATGAAGTCCCTGACAATTCGTCGAACAAAACTTATTTTCATTCACTCACCAATGCTGCCCCAATAAGGAAGAACGCCCTAAGGCCATTTTTTCATTTTTTGGCCTGGAAGAGCTCGACGAGACGCCTTTTGGTTTATTATCTTCGATAATGAACCATTGGAATCGCCCAAAGAAAAAAATTTTTTAACCCCCCCTCAAAATTTGTTGGTTTACGTTTCAAGATACGTAGATTCAGAAAATCGAATAAAAAAAAATCCGTCCGTCCGCCGTACGCCGTCCCCCGTCCGCCGTCCGCCGTCCGTGGCACTTTGCCCAGTTAGCGTTGAGCTAAAATTACGAAATTTGGTTTCTGGGTTAGGACCAGCCCCACAATGATCCTCGAAACTTTTCATAACCCTAGGTCAAGGGGAAGGGGTTCAAAACGAAATTTAAAATTTCGACGATGTCATATCTCAAAATATTCAACTGAACCGTGTAATTTTTAGTTCACTTTTGAATGACCTGAAAAATTACGAATCTTTTAAGACCAATTGGATTTTTGTGCGACCAGCCGTTCGTTCACAGTGAGCGCGCAAAGGTTTAGGAAAAACACTAAACTTTCGCGTCGAAAACGGCCGTTATGTGACCCAACCTCCAGACGCCCAGAATAAAACTACGTTTTTCATCTTCCCGGTAAACTACAGTCTAGAAATTTTAACCGTGAGTCGGGGATAGACCACATTGCAATATTCACTCGGTTTCTCATCTGTAAAATTGTTTAAATAATACCTTTTTGTAATAATACAAATTTAATTTTGATGATGAGCTGTTGACTTGAAATTTTAAAAATAGTTCAGAACTGGATCACAATGCAATATTCACTCGTTTTCTTGTCTGTAAAATTGTTTAAATAATACCTATTTGTTTAAACAAATTAAATTTTGATGATGAGCTAGATACTTGAAATTTTAAATATAGGTCAGAAATGGACGACATTTCAATATTCACTCGGTTTGTATGACATGGTATGAGTATGGTATGGTATATTATTGTATGTATGATTTGGTATAGTACAGTATGGTATGATAGGAAAGAAATTCGTATGGTATGGTATGAGTACGGTGAGAATATGGTATGGTGCCGATTTGCAACACAGTCTGGTGTAGACAGAAGGGTGATCTGCACAAGGAAGATAATAAACCGTTGTGTCAAGAATTTGCAGAGTTTTTTGAGCTAGGTTAGAACGTCATTCGTGTAGTATAAAGTAGTGAAAAAACGCTTTGTCCTAAGTCCACTGTATAATTCTACGCTAGATCGTCCATGTCCGACTTTAGCCCTCGAGGTAGGACGTTTTTAAACTCCGCTTAAGTCGATCTTGAACGTCTTGAGATGAAATATTTTGAGACACGTTCATGTCCTCAAATTCGTTACATCACCAGGTTGAACAATCTATGATAAGAAAATTTTCCAACGAGTCCCCAGGTCCAAGTAGCGATACACTCGATCATGCGATGCCCGAGACCTTGCCAAGATTGATTCCCTCCATGTTATCTCCACCTTCTATGAAATATGAACATACGCTACTGTACAATATCAGTGACAAATTACGATTAAGCACATGATTGATAGCATACCGCATTAAATAGCTGACAGTAAAAGTAATTACAACATGAATTAAACCTTTGTATATAGCGTTACATCCAACAGACATTGTGTTCTATCCAAGCCGTCTCCACCGGTGGGCAAAATCCAATCTCGAAGCAATAATAGGGTTCTATTAACTAATTTTAGCAACTATCAAGGGAGCTCCACGTAACTATGTTCGAAAGGGTTTGCAAACTACTGAGCAACAGACATTAAACTTGTTTGTGACATTAAAGACCGTAGCGGAACTTGAGAGCTCTCCTGCTGTGTTTCGAAACTCCTTCGCGACTTCTCGCGATTGGCGAAAGATACTCTGGCGTGTCTCAAGTAAAACTGTGAAGGTGGATTATAATGCATTGCCGTGAAATCAAAGGGCTTATTGGTTACAGGCCGCAGACGGTATTGCGGCGGAGCCTCACGGAAGGCGATATCGTGATCTCCGGGGACGAAGCTATTAGCCCGTTGGGATTTTCGGGAAGTCAGTTCGAGTAAGAAATTATACGAAGGAAAGTTTCAGGCTTTTCCTGTTAGATGTTTTCAGTGGATTGGATACACCACTCACCGCGACGTCGCTACTTGACGTGCTTAGTTTGATTATTATTGACTGTGGTATTTGATTATAAAAAACTCTGCAAATTCTGGCACACAACGGTTTCATCTTCTTTTTGCAGATTACCCTTCTGTCTAGATCATCACTAAATGGTAGATTAAATCTTATTATTAAGTAAGTATTATTTAAAAAAAAAAGTTGTGTGTAGGTATGAGAATAGGTCGTAAAGTACCTACCCTAGGTACACCATTCCACCCCCCCCCCCCACCCTGGGGAGGGGGTATAGATTTTACGATTATAATCTACGAGCTTGAATAAAGTTGTTGACGAGAAGATTAGAAAAATTAATGTTTTTTGAATGAAACATTAACCTTGCCTGGGTAAGGGGGTACCATAATCTAGAACCCCTAGCGATAGAAGGTTGGTTCAAAAAAACATTAATCTCGATATCTGAAAACCAGTATGAACATTGACCCGACAGGCTGTCGCATGATTCACCCTCATGTTGACTACTTTCGATATGCTCCAACTTTGAACCCTCATTGTGAACGAACGGCTGGTCGTACAAACCTCCGAATGGTCTTTAAAAAGTTTTAAAATTAAACTCTATTCAAATATGAACTATAAACTATACCGTTCCAGTTGATTTTTTCAAAACTAAGAATATTGAAATTTTGAAAACTTCATATCTCGAAAACTCCGAAGTGAATGGGGTATTTTTTTTTGTAGACATTTAAATAGATTTTAATATGTATAATTTTTTAAGACCCGCTGTTCGTTCACAATGAGGGCTCAAAGTCGTCGACAATGCTAAATAATAATAATTAATGGTAATTTATAACAATAGTTTTATATCATTTAGTGATATAGACGGAAAAGTGATCTGCACAAATAAGATAATAAACCGTTGTCGAGAATTTGTAGAGATTTTCACCCTGATATGATCACCGACCGATATGATCGGACATAATCAACCCGCAGCGAGTGATAATTGGTCACCGTGAAAGCGCCCAGCGCATCACAGTTTGGAATGTGATGTCAGGACCAAAGGCAGTATTTCATCCGATACAAAGTGCTGTACAACCATTTGTCTGGAATAAACGGAACTCCGGCCCATAGTCGACTTGTACGGTCGTACGGATAGAAAGCATCCACGGATTCCTAGACCGAATTGTCTCTATTACCGAGGATCTATTACATGAGGATGTGTGTAATGGTGAAATTCAATCGATGTGTTGTTGGTATCAGCTAATGAATTTTCGAATAGTCATCGAAAGGTACAATAGAAGATGAAACTGTCTAGTATGTATAGGAGAGCACCAAATGGTTGGAGCCTGGTTTACTGGCTTTTCTGAAAAGTATCCAAATGGAAGATGTGGAGTGTTGAAGTAAGAGCGTCGAAATGCCGATATTTATTATAAGACAAACATTGAACACCCACGTTCAAACTTGAAGTAAATCAACTATAACTGAGTACTATTTGATCTTCAACGGAAACAGTTAAGAAGGAGAATCGGTGACGATCTTTTATGTGCCCTTAGGGGCTCCGGTGGAACTCGTTATGTCCGATGTTCCTCCCAAGTCACGTCCTCACGGTTGGAAGGTAAAAAGCAGAACAGTCGCACAAAATAAGATAAAAATAAGATGAGAACAAGAAAAAAGCGCGGGGGCCCAGATGTCCCATACGGTAAAAATGTAGGTAGAAAGTATATATATATACTTTTATGTATATATACGTATGTATATAGAAAGTATGTATATATACGTTTGCTCAAAACGGGGCTACCTCGCCTACATAGGTATACTCCATCGATTGCCAATGTAAACATTCGTCGCCCTCATTCTTGTTGACTCTCTCAGGTTCAGTTTGTTATATTTTTCTTCGCAACTGTGCAGGGTCATATGCTGGTAGGAGAATTCAATCATTCAAAATGACACTGAGTTTGATGACATCATGGGGGTTAAGAGGATACATTAGTATGGACATATACAAATCATAAAAAATGTACTGAAATCGACTTCAAATGGACTTCAAATTAGGGATGCAACATCGGAACCAAATAATCGATTATAACATCAAATGATAATCGAAAACTAGATTCAGAAAAGACCTCCGGATGGTCATAACAAATTCTATACCGTCCCTATTTGTCTACCGTTCCATTTGAATTTTTCCCTACCACCTGGAAGTTGTAGTATTCGGCTACCTATTTCACCTGTGATTACAAGGGACGTTCACAGTACGAGTATATGTCTCGACCCTGACGTCTTGTATATATACAAGACGTCAGGGTCGAGACATATACTTTTCTACGAGTTCCAATCGCTTCTTCTCTTGTTTTCAAACCAAGTCAGATGGGAGCCTGCGTGCATCGTTGGAAGGAGGATTACCAAATTCAAAGCCGAACTCGGTAATCTGATGGAATTAGCGGGAGCGGAGCGGAAGCCTCAACGCTCAACTCGTACGGATTCCCATTGTACCAACACGAATACCTCGTTTGCAAAATCCGAGATCCCTTTTCTCAACTTCTTAATAGCACCCAACAGGAGAGGCCCTACTGAATAGATCAAATCATCCCGATATTTTATGAGTACGAAAAAAGAACGGATAATCGTTATTATGTAACGGATTATTGAGAACTAGGGTGGGAGGCAACTTCCTACCTACGTGAGATGACAGGCAACTTCCACGGTTATTCACTATAGGGAAACAGTGTAGGACCTCAGATTCTGCAATAAAATTGTACATCAGAGGCAAACTGGGTGCATCTTCTACAGGACATTACAGAGCCAACTACCCGACCTCCCCACACATTATAGGCTTATTGTAATTAACCTTCGAAAGGTACTGTGGGGTCTCTGCAGACCCGATAGTCTTTAAAAACGATCTACGCACGCCCAGACACTGTCCCAGGTCTGGATGGGGTCCAGCCGGACCCCACAGTACCTTTGGTGTTGGTAGTTTGTAATTAACTTCTGTGTTCAAAAGCGTACAACTTTTCAGTGATTTTCAGTATTACTAAAAGTGTAATGCTATGTAGTGAACAGTATCTGGTGAACAGTAACCTACGTGTACTCGTATATAAACTATGGTGCATTTATATAAATATTTATATGCTTGGCCAGTGCTAGTGCTAGGCTAGTGCTAACTCCAGTATTCTGGCATTAAAACAACACGTGGTCCTTCTATTGTGGTAAGCAACAAACTGATTGTAGATCGTAACACGATTAGAGGCTACAGCTCTGTGCGCTCATTAACATTACTCTAGACGTACTCATACGTACGAGCTGTACTTAATATTAAACGTTGTGCCATCTCATTAGCCACGAACGTAAATAACAGTCAAGCCGAAGGAGGAATTCAATTTGAAGCTCCGAAGCGCCCTCGCTGTACCCGCGAACCTTACTAACTATAACCTCAACACGACTAATCTTCGTTAACCACTTTCACATGGTACATGAACGTCTAACAGAATCAGACGGCAGGCCTGGCACACTTCATCTGTTTCCACATTCCCAGTTCTCCCAACATAGTAATTGCGGTTAGCTGGGTTAATTGTGATCTAACGCTCATCCACGAGAAGTGTTAGTTGCGATTAGTCACAAGACCCCTCACATCAATTGGATTTCACTGTTCACACCGGAACAATGAAACCAGCTTCAAAAAACAAGTTAGAAGTTGGAGAAAAGACACTGATAAATAATAGATGATGTACGATTTCAGTGCACGATTTCTATCTACGAGTACTAATAAGTTGACTACCGACTAAGTATAATAAACTATCAAGAAGCATACCTAACTATAAAATTCGTAATTACTACCCAAATAAACCAAACAAAAACATGGTTGAATAAGTTATAGTTCAAAAACCTCCACAGTATATAGA
The DNA here is from genome assembly GCA_963920205.1 of Stenodema calcarata. Classification (NCBI taxonomy): domain Eukaryota; kingdom Metazoa; phylum Arthropoda; class Insecta; order Hemiptera; family Miridae; genus Stenodema; species Stenodema calcarata. The sequence continues at coordinate 13,867,932 of OY986058.1, read as the reverse complement.
TACATACATCGACATTTATTGATCCTTTAGTCCATTTGATTAGATACCTATAGATCCACCTGAAAACTTCACTCAAAAACAAGAAAAATATTAATAAAAAGGCAAAGAGCTCTGTTGTCAACGGGTATATTAAATTAATCCACTGCCGTGATAGCTATTCCTCTCACCTCTAATCTTCCTTTCGAGCGGCATTTTGAAAACCCATCCCCGCGCGAACTTCCAGGAGATTTATTCAGGGGCATTATGGCATACAGATACAAGTTGAGGGACATTATCTTATCTGTACTGGCGTATACCAAAGAGGACTCAGCAAGAAGATCACGAGAACCCCCCACCCTCCAACTTCCAAACGTTATTAGGTTTTTCGATGCGACGGTGAAATCTCTTGAAAAATCGTTCCAGATAAATGGAGAATTCATCTCCGAAAACCCGGATTTCTTTTTTCTTTTTTTTCACCTCTGGAAACCGAAAGCGAGCTTTTTCTGCCAAACATCCGATGGTTAAAACACATACACAGGGCCCCACATGTGGATGTAACCGCGCTTACGCTACAGCGAGTTTCACACAACAGCATTTCAGTGGTTTCTATCATTTTTTTCCTCTTTTATCTCGGAGCGAGCCGGGTGATTCTGAAAACCATACCTACCTCGATTTATCACTGCATTTGTGCGAGGCCCGAAATGATCACTGTCAATCAAACGAGGAGCTGGGAATCAATTCATAAATGATACTTTAGGTCCTGAGTGCTGCTTCTGGCAAAGATTCTTTAGCTGAGAAGGAATCTTGGATTCTTTACAATCAAACGTATGCCCAGGGCGTGATTTGACTGCATTTTCTCGAACTAAACGACCGAGATGTCATCATTCGAAGATGGTGACTTTTCTAGATGATTCCAACGAAATGAACACGAATTTTTGTGGTCAAGCCTATCGGATTGTGATTTTCACCCAATCAGGTTTTAAAGTTAAAAGTTTTAATTCGAAAATACACAAGACGTCAGCCCAAAGAATTGAAGGGGAAATAAACCAAAAAAGGAAGATCCGGATGACTATAATCTCTTCGAACATCTTGGGGATTGTGGATAGCGAGCTGAAGGGCGGTAGGCTATATAAGGGATTTGTTACCAGACTTAGGGATCAGGGTTATTAATGACATTCTCTAGCGTGTAGGTGAGACACCAAGGTATATTGATCGGGTAAACAGTATTAGAAACGTTCAGAGTGGCTTCTCAACAAGATAGTGTTCACAATAAAATGTCTACTGTTTGCACGAAGAAGATGAACTAAGAAGTAAAATCAAGATGTTGCAGGTCGGAAAGGAAAAGTAAATACCAAAGAGAAATACACGGCAATGAGGGCGGTTATTCTGTAGATGTAGCACTATTCTGTCCCAGAAACATAACGTCAGGTAACGATGACAGAAATATCTATAAGCATACCTATTATTTAGATGTATGAATAGGCGCACAGCTTGGTTTTCTTCATAAGAATGCTGAATCCTAATCAGAGGTCCATTTTTTCAGATTGGCTCATTTATTTAAAAAAAACTGGTTTTTAAGGTTTTCTAAAATTTTCAACTCCATTATCTTTAGTTATTCTTCAATCCAAATCAACCGCCTTCCAAAGTTTTTACCTACTTATGTAAAAACTTATGTAAACTTATGTAAAAAACTTATGTAAAAAACCGAAGTTTTTACTTATGTAAAATGTATCGCTTATTCCGAATATAATCTTATTTTTTCCATTGCATCGCTTTCAAACCACCATTTTCTCAAAAAACTGTGAAAATCCCAGTTTTCGTCATGTTTCTGCACTAACGGTAACAACAGAAATAATGCCTGGAAAAATGCTTCTACACCTGCATTGAGGTCTAACTAAAAAATGATGAAGTTGAAAATGTATAAAACCTCAAAAAACCAAATAGTGTAATTAATGTATCCGCGACCTAATTACACCCCTGTTAAGCCTCCACGCTTAATGAGCTGTCTAGTGAGGGAGCACTAATAATATAATGGGTGATACAACGAGGGCTTTATATTAAATATTAAAATGAGAACTTGGGTGAGTATCTCCTGATTGAGCTGCAGTGAAATGCAATAAAGCTACGTTAACTGCGCCAGTGTTCATTAATATTGACCCCAAGTTGCAGACAAGGTAAATATGCAGCTTTGTTGAGCTTCTGACAGTTTTATTGATCCTGTAATTTTCATACTGTGGAACAACTGATTAAAACTACGGTTTGTTTGGGAGTACCGAGTTTCTTGTTCTGAGATACCGAGTTTCGAGTACACGAGTCAAATGTCGACCCGGAATTCATTCGGAATATCGACGTAGCCAACCCAGAGCTAGTTACCGACTACCCTCGTATAGAAACGTCTGGTGACCTGCGAACACTCAATATTTCACCTACTCAGTCGAATTATTTCGCTTAGTTATATTATAACGTTTCTATATATATAATATATATAGAAATGATATTATCATTATGGGAGTTGTGCAAACTCAACAGTGACGTGGGCAGAAAATTATATTTCGCAGCGTTATAAAATAATCTACTTGATGCGATATAAATTATCCAAGGACTATAATGAGTGGGTGAAACTTTTATCGAACGAATGAGCCGGTCATGATGAGCAGAAAACTGTGCTGACGGGAAGAGTTACGGAGTTGACGGGACATTAATACACTGGCTCTATGACTTATTCACGGAATATTATCGGACAGTTCAAGTTATTTTAAATATAATATATTATACAGCCAGCGGGTGAAACGAGCACGATAAGCGAGCGGGCATTTCTCGTAATAATATAACTTTCATAATGAAACCGCAGATAATTTTGATACTAACAGCTGACGTACCTAACAGCAAGATACGTACCTAGATTCAGAAAATCGAATGAAAAAAAAAAATCCGTCCGTCCGCCGTCCGCGGCACTTTGCCCATGTAGCGTTGTGCTAAAATTACTAAAATTTGGTTTACGGATTTGGACCAATGATCTTCGAAGCTTTTCATAACCCTAGGTCAAAGGCAAGGGGTTCAAAACGAATTTTGAAATTTAGACAATTTCATGTCTCGAAAAATTGATATGGAAATTCATATAGGTACCTAGTTTTTAGTTTACATTTAGTTATAGTTTATTGTTTAGAATTTTTTGAGACCATCCGCAGCTCCATACGATCAGCCGTTTGTTCACAATGTTTGAGCACATATGAAGTTGTCAACACGATCGTGAATCAAACGAATGAAATACAGGTCAATGTTCATTCTACGGAACAGCTGTTTGGAACATCACATGGTTTTTGGAGGTACCTAGGTATATTGTTTTGTTCTGTACTTTTCGTGCTACAGAAAGAAGGTAATTTCGAATGTTTGTTGGTAGGTACTTCTTTTGTAGAAAAATTATTGTCAACGTAGGTCGGTCGAATTAAAAACCCCAGAATTATGTCGAATCATTTTATTTGTAATTAATCATCATTCGTATCATTTAGTTTCCGAACAAACAAGATAATAAACCGGTGTTGTTTATAGAACAACTCGCAATCGTGTCTTTCGACTCGTCACCCCCCCCCCCCCTGCTCACCAATGCACATTCGCATTCGCTCACCAATGCTCACCAATGCACCTTTCCATGACAATCAAATCATTTTATATTCGCTCAATCATATCAGATATGGCACTTTCAAGGCAGATTCTGCCACATGCAACAACATGATTAGGAATTTAGGAATTGCGTGCGATGTTTAAAACTGAAATGAAACTTTGTAATAGGTATCACCAAACTAGGCTCTTGTAGAAGTAGCCGGTGAGCGTAGTTTCGCGCCCCACGATATTTACTTGTTTCGGGATCACCCTCTCACACTGTCGAGTCGTAAGTCACCTCTGCAACACCTGAATGGAATAGTTCGTAGGAGTTAAAGCGCTTCCAAGCCTCGCCGCAACTTCCTGGAAGGCCACATCATCCACCTCCGTTTCCAACACGAGGTATTAACTCTTTGAAGGAAGACTCCGCCGCTCCCCGACGCCGGAAAAGCCGTGAATAACCCGCGGATTACACTACAATTCTAATGAGTTTAAGGGAATTTACATACTACATAATGGTTCAAACGGCGAAGTGGAGGGAGGATGCTCCAACGATGGAACAAGGTCGCGGTAAATGAAAGCCAAACATCCCCCCTCTGAGCTGCCTCGTTCCACACAACAGGTCCCTCCCATGCCCTGGCAACGTCCCCCGCCAACGTTCCCAACTGATTTTAACTAATTGAACTGTCCTCATTCAACAGTCCTCCTGTCCTCCCCTTTCTCCAACCATTGAATCAACATCCCTTGTTTGGATTTTTTTTCCGGAGTCCCAGTAGGTATTTTTCGATCGGGGTCGAGTAGTCCGGAAAAGTTTACAAAGTGAGCGACTCCATGCCAACAGTATTCTCGACACCTATGAACAGAATCTGTGTAAAAACGCGAACGCTCTCGATTTTCCACCTAAATTTTGGGACAACCCAATAATAATTTATTTGCATAAATTCATAAATTATTAAATAATAGATATGAACTGTCGACAATAATTGATTTCCGCCAAAACCATGAGTTGTTGAATTAGCTGTTCCCCAGTATGAAACTGGCCCACATAAATTGGTTGATTTATTTCCATGTTATCGATTTGTTCTGGTTTCAGAGGCTGAACACATGAGAAGATTTGATTTGATATACAGTATACTAGTTTCATATATTTTTCTGGTGATTTTATGGAGTCTGTCTCCCATTTGCCATTTTTTCTCAGTTCCTGTTTCTCAGATTTTGTTTTATTATCTTCGATAATTGGAAAGGCCCAAGAGAGTGTACGCTTAAATATACGTAGTTCCAGAAAACCTAATTAATAAAAATCCGTCGGCCCGCCGCTACTTGGCGCAGTTTTTATCAAGTGTGCCAACAAACATATTTCATTTCGACAACACAAGCCGGAAAGGGTTCAAACCTTATTTCATTGCATAGGTATTGACATTTTACGAGATATTCTTGGGAGCGATGTTACAAAAATCAACATTGAAATTCGGAAAAGTCCGGAAAACCCGTTCGAAAAAGTCAAAAGGCTCGGTTGTTCCCGAACAGGGCAGAAAAACATTTAGCAGAAAAATACCTTTTTTTTCGACCAGGTGAGAAATGGATGGTCGCAGTGCGGGGTTGACTGGAAGGCAGGAACATGCATCATACAGAAGGTTTGTGGACCGGGGGAGAGGAGGATGCTCTACCTTCAGAACCGCTCCCAAGTGAAAGATAACGCTTATGCCCCCTGTAAATCCTCGCCTAATACCTAGAGATCGTGCATCAACGCGGCCCTTCTCATGCCGTTACCACGCCCTGCCCCTCCGAGCCACGACGAGTATTAAACATGATTTTTGAGGTACGGCCCGCGATAGCAGACGAACGAGCGGGATTTATGAGCCGGGGAAATTAGCGGGTTGAGCCGGTTGAAACAATTTTTTTTTCAAAGTGAGGTTTTCTAGACGTGGGTTGATGTGACGTTCTGGGCGCATCTGTGACTTTTATATGTCCCTGTGATCAATCAGAAGATGAAACTGAATCAAGATTCCAGATAAGCATGCTTTCCTCTAACCCATCCGAATCAATGTGTCTAACCTAATCCGCATGCTCACCTATGCCTCTCTAGTTGAAGTGTCTACACTCCCATACCTCCCTCTGGCCTCACGGATTTGATTAAATTAACACGAATATGTTTTTGGGTTGAGGGTCAGTCTGAAATTCGTGTCACGCGATACTAATAAAAAAAATAGTCATTAGGCGGTGGAACCAGGGAAGGACCCCAGTGATAAGAAGTCCTGCAGACCAATATCTCCGTTACCGGTATTATCTAAACTGATGGACAAATTGTTGCCGAAAAGGCATAAGGTAAGGCATGATTGCTCGATGTGCAAACTGCAATGTGATTTGCCCATTAGATACATTGAAATACTTGAATCCTACATCAGTAGCAGTCACTTCAGAGTAAGGAACGAAGAAGAGTATTCTGGGCTCAAGAATATCTGCGCTGTGGTCCCACAAGAATACTGTCTTTGGGCCTGTGCCATACCTAATGTACACCGGATGAAAGTGGAGTTACAGCAACTTTCGCTGATGATACAGTATTCACGGGCGAGTGGGACACAGCCGAAAAAGCTGCTCACAAAATACAAAGTCGCCTTGATAAAGTCATCAAATGGACCCAACAATGGATACGCAAACTCAACGAAGCCAAATCTGCAAACGTGAATTTTACGTATAAGAAAGATAAACCGTGGCCAATGACGAGGGCCACGTGGTTCATAAGATTTGAAAATGAAACGTGTCTAATGATTTGAAAATGAAACCTTCACCGAAGCCATCAAGAACTATGCAGTGGGGCATGAAGAAAGACTTCGCAGACATGTAAATGAAAACCACCCGCGTTATGTGTGCTAGTGAAGTATCTAGGTGGGCTGTATTGTTATAAGAGAGATGTTCTGGAAACATCCATAAAGCGATATCTGGTTTTCGTATAGTTAAACAGAACGCTTGAACCTAAAATAATAAAACATTCCCACACCCTGATTTGAGTTTGTGTACATTAGAATCGATATTTTGGCCAAATACAAGGCTGTTTCCGATTAACGATAATTATCAATCAAAATACACTAAAATATTACAATAGTGGCCGAAGTTTGTAATTGGCACCCAGATCGGTCTAATGAGCTATTAGCGAATGTTTGTTTGTTTGTTCAAATGAGTGTCAATGGCATGAATAACAATGTCAAACGCCGCGGCTGTTGATGAACCAAACAGTTAGGTGATGATCTAGATATTCGAAGGTAAGTAATTAAATCGAATCGTTCGGAGAATTTCATATTATGACGGAACTTATAAATTATACAATTGATGATTGGAGTATGTGTAAAATATTTAATTGGTTTCTTCTCCTTATTCAGACGGTCAAGGCTTCAGCCTCTCCGCCTTCATCACTTGATTTGAATTTTTTCACAGAGCTTCGTTTCAGCTTCAGACAGTGCTTTTCAAAATATTTAACACATTATCTCAACCGAAAAAAAATTTTGAAACATAAAAACAGAAATTTTAGGCTAATATTGTCCACTATGACGAGTCTACAGCCTGGGTAACAGGACTAATCGACTTGAATTTTAAAATTTTTCACAGACCTTCTTTATAACACGAACCAGTGCTATGTGAAAGATTTAACCCATTATCTCAACCCAAGAAAATGTTAGGACCAAAAAACTGAAATTGAGGCAAATTGACGCTAATTTTGGCCACTTCGATTTGGTGTGGATAATAGAGAAAACCCCTGAATTTTTCAAGTTGGTAGTCGGTAGGTCACAAGCAACTAATAAAATACATAGATGTGTAGTAGTAATAAAAACGTCTCGCCATGGCTCAAAAGGAAGATTTCGAAACGGGTACGTTGCTTGAGAATTGGTCAGGACATTTTTTCATGGAGGGTTTTTGGGGAGGTAATTTTCATATGATTTCATATTCATTGTTCCACTCAGCGCTACATTTTCCTACTGGCATTAGTTTGTTTATTACACTGCGACAGAACTCGGCTTCGGAGCTCGCAGTACGTGTGACTCGGCTCGTTCTCAGACGGAAGTACGTTCCAAGTCGACAACTTTGTCGGAACATATCCAAAAGCTTTGATCCCACGATAATTCGCGCATAAGCTCATTTAATGAGGGAGTTTACATGGGAAAACACCATACGACGGGGAAACCGGAAGGGGGAAAAGAGGTCAGACGAATGATAAAGACCAACCGTCCAGAACCTCTCCGAGGCAAAGACGGCCCAATAAACTTTTCAACTTCACTATATTCTTGACGAACTCGGGAAGGAAACTTTTCTAGTTTTTTCTTCCCACCCCCACTTCAACTTCTGGTAACAAGTTGGATCATTTCGGATGTATGTTAATGACGAAAGTTTTCCATCCTTCTCGTCTCCCCGTTTCCCACTGAAGCCCTCGAATGCCTTGTGGGGGTTAACTTGTATGCGACATTCTAGCGACTCCTAGAAACCTTGTTTCCTGTTGGGCCCACTCGATGGTGGATGTGAATTATTATAGTGCGGAACCGAATTTTAATCTATGCGCATTTCAAAAGACTGCCTCTCACATGTATAGAGCTCACAGACTCAGCTCTACATACGTGGGTACGACTTAACTAATGAATAATGCATAGTTGGACATTACTTTTGCGCTCAGTAATTCCACTCGGGACGATGTTTTTATCCTTGAATCTTTCGTTCACCGTCCCAACATAGACATTATAATGACGGACTGGTGGCATTCTCTCTTTCATATTTTCGAAAAAGAACATTTTACTGAAATAACTTACTGAAACAACAAACAGGGATAGATTACGCCCTCAGCTGGCTGTCCATATTCTCATACCTGTGTGTATTTTCAAGTAGGTATTTACCATCAGATTCTGAACGAATAATTAGAACCCACCAATCTCAGTCCGTTATACCCCGACCATGACCATACCAAGACCCAGGTTTGAATACAGTGTTTATTCATTTGTGAAATAGGTTATCTTGGAAATCTCGAATCGTAACCCTAACTATCAGTCGTTCTTGAGCGGAACTACTCGGTGTACGATGTAGTAGATACTACACGTATTAGGTAGGTGTTTTCTATCAAAGATACTGATACACCTGGGTATTGCAAATAATTCGAGCCACTGCGAGCATTATTGATATTGATCAACTAACTTGTGCCTCTATCAGGGCTCATTGCAACAATTCAAGGCACGCTACGAGTATCATTTGCTTAATTACTAATATTTACTTTGAAATAACTGTTGACAGAAATTAGCGTTTATCGGGTCGAGTGGCAATATTCTATGTTCTATATTACAGGTAGAATGAACCGTTGGGCAATAGTCTAGAGGGTGTGTAAATCATATTGCTGTATATGACAGGTTGAACCAGAGAAAGTTCTTCTTCTCCAGCCTCTAACAGCCTCAGATAAGGCGCAACAAGTGAACGTCTCTTTCACGACCGAGCGGCCTTGCGTTTATGCCTATACACATTTTATATCTAGGGACGCGGGAGCGTCCCGCCCGCCAAGAAACCCGAAGCCCTGAAAACCGAAGCGACTGAGACACTGATTACGCGACGGAACTAGTTGGGGTTTTCACCCTACCATAGCTCGGTCCCCTGAGTGTCTCGAGAGTTGATTTTTTGTACACCAACTCTCCAGGGGCACGTGAGGACGTAAAACAAATTTCAGCTCTTGGGAACATCAGGTGTCGGGGGTATAACAATTTTAAAACCACTATTTTTCACGTTTTTCGTGTTCTTCTTCTTCTTCTTCTTCTTCTTCTTCTTCTTCTTCTTCTTCTTCTCGTTGTTCATTGACGGGGCTACAGCCCAGCAGACAAATCGGATCGAGCTGAAATTTTGCACACACGTTTGTTATGCTCCAAGGGAGTGCCTTTTGACCATTTTTTCTCCCTCCCCCCATTTCCCCCCCAATTAGGGGGGAAATAGTGTTTTTTAGGAATTTCAAATGGTCATAACTCCTTCAAAATTGAAGCTTTTTCAGATTTTCTTTTTTAGTTGTGTTCAGCTTTTCAAACTGTTTAATTTGAGATCAAAAAATGCTTCCTAAAAGGAAAAATAAAGGAGTTATGGTGATTTTTCTATTTTCAACAACAACTGCCGCAAATATTGATGAAAATTGGTGCGGTTGGTCTTAAAATGTCCGCTAGGTTGTCTAAAATATGCTCAATAATTTTGAACTAAATCTCAATCGATTTGACTAATCCACAGCCAAAAATACGTGAATAAATTCCACATCTACTGATTTGGCTAATTTCCGAAAACATCAAAGTTGAACGGTGGTCAGAAAAATTGTCGTAGAGTGGCGCCTGTTTAAGGATCGATAGGAAATTTTATGGGCTTTCGAATGAGGGTAGCGCACTTTGGCACTTTTCCCAACGGTTCTCGAGTTATTCGCGATTTTTGGTATAAAAACGTGCGTTTTACCAGTTGCAAACTTTCTCTTTCCTCTTTCTCTTCGACACCAATAATTACAATTATTGTAATGATTCTCAACAACAAAAATTTGCACAATCCCCAAGAAAAAATGCAACCAATTTTCAAAAAATTTCTAATTCAAATTTATTCAAATTTCTAATTCTTTCTATTTTTTTAAATTTAATAATAAGAATAATTGTATTAAATTTTAATAATTGTTTTTAAATTGTTGATTGTTAACTACTTATTTTTCAAACACATTTCAGATAACAAACAATAATTTCCAAAAAATAATTATTCTTGTCACAAAAACAAGAAACAAAAAGGCAAATTAGTATGCGTACTAATTTTAACATGAATAATGTTTTTGCGGTGGCCTACCAGAGTTGAAAAGCGTAACGAAGTTTAAGTCACGAAATTATGTCACGAAGATTTTTAATGATTTTCACGTACAACCGAGCCGTTTCTAGGGAAATGAAACTTCTTTAGTTTTCAACGGACAAAAATCGTTCTCCATTCGTTGGAAAGCCTTTAATTTATGCATAAATTATATACTGCCAAAATCACTGTAAATATCGAAGAAGCTGAGATACAGCCCTGAGTAAATAAAAAAACTAATAAATTTTCCGCACATTTCTTAATATTTTCCATACAGACAAAGAAAAGAGATAAGGAAAAGGGGAAACGGGACGCAAAAACATTATTCATGTTTTGCATAGCAAATACCTCGTTCTATACAAAGTATAGAAGAGAAAAGATCCGGGGGGTCCAGGGGGGCTTGCCCCCCTGGCGAGGCGCGAAGCGCCGGGTTTTACTAAATTTTGACTAGGATAAAACTTCATTTAGAAAAACATTTACTAGTTACCTCGTAGGTACTTTTGTATTGTATAAGTTGTTGAACCGTATTGTATAAGTACCACTCGAAAACTAGCCATGCAAAAAGATGTGATATCCCCCCAAAAACAACTCCGTTGTAAAAACTGGCCCGCCAAAAAACCTCAGCCGCAAAAAGGAATGATATCCATTTTGCCCGCCAGCCACATATATAGGATGCTCAGTGCTTCGCACCTCGCTGTTGAGTGTGCATATAGAAACCTGATCCTCCTACCCCTAACCTCCACCGTCAATGTTTTCCTGTTCCCTGTCACCTTCCCACAACCCCCTCTCACCCTTAGTCACCCTCGGTTTCACCTAATATGTTTCCTCTGTTACACCAGCAGGGAGCTTTACGCTTCTTTCAATGCTGTTGGCGGGAGCTTTTTGCCAGATGAACAAGCTAACATAAGTATTACTGGTGGTCACGAGTAATCAGCGGTGGTACAACTGTAATGAAGTAATGCTTCAATTCAGGCTTGTTCATCTGGCAAAAAGCTCCCGCCAACAGCATTGAAAGAAGCGTAAAGCTCCCTGCTGGTGTAACAGAGGAAACATATTAGGTGAAACCGAGGGTGACTAAGGGTGAGAGGGGGTTGTGGGAAGGTGACAGGGAACAGGAAAACATTGACGGTGGAGGTTAGGGGTAGGAGGATCAGGTTTCTATATGCACACTCAACAGCGAGGTGCGAAGCACTGAGCATCCTATATATGTGGCTGGCGGGCAAAATGGATATCATTCCTTTTTGCGGCTGAGGTTTTTTGGCGGGCCAGTTTTTACAACGGAGTTGTTTTTGGGGGGATCCTGATTTACAGAAAGGGCTTTGGTTGGTGGTTGTTATGCGGAAGTATCGAAAACAAATTGATGACGGTCAATGATAGTTATCCCTTCAGTTGTTGGAATTACTATTCCGTATTTAGATCGCGTCAGACAAGTGTTCGGTCCAACAATGTTCGTCAACATCGGTGTTCACGCAAAGTTCCTCATACCTTTGCCATTACCGTGGCACCACTTTCCGTAGTAAGTTTCCGGCCTTGGGAACGGGAGGGTCTACCGCGTTTCGTAATTAGCTGGCCCTACGAGGGCCGTTGCTCTCCATACAAACCAGGATCGGGTCGATGAGGAGGGACTTCTGGAGCTTGTTACCTCCGAAGAACAGAGTTGTAATGGGGGAGCAGGAGCAGTCCGTAACTAAGAGTTCACTTGACCGCACCCATCGGAACCTGTTTGCTACACGTAACGTTGACAGAACGGACAGTTACGGTCTACATGGGACTGAAAGTGCTTCGCTGAATCGGGAATCCGTCGTTATCCTTTCGCCATCTTTATTGCAGAAGACACAATCTAGAGAAGTCCCGACGAATCACTAGAATAGAAACGGAAGGAATTCCATATTGTCGCTTAGGTGGCAACATTGGTTATCTCAGTTTTGACGATTCTTCAGGAGGGCCAAAAAACTCCAAATGTTTTCTGACCCATTTTTCTATTCCCTAGTACATAATGGTAATATTATTACCAGATGACTTTCGATTGTTTCCAACCATTGCATTCTAACAAAATATCCATATTTTAAAAATAGCTTGAGTTAAAAAAAAAGCTGATATTGCTTTTGGAAATGATGAGACAGCTGGTTTTGACACTTGAGCGACGTTATACACTCTTCATACCTCTGGAGATTTAAACGAATTATTCGTGCCGAAATATTCAGTCGACAGTTGACTGCTATCGACAGATTGAAATTATCGGTATATCGAAAAATAATTTGCATAACAAACTTTTTGCACTCTTTTAACATGGAACATGTTTTAGCCTTCAACTAACTGGCTCAACTAACGTCACCTCAATCGTTACCTGCTACAGCTACTTTCTATGCTATTCACTCTATGAAGCTCTAATTTGGTACGTAGCCTCCTTAGGACTTTAACTTGACGCTGGTCAGGCCCCGGATCAGCTTAGTGGCTCCTAAAGCTATTTTTTATGCTATTCACACTATGAAGCTCTTATTTGGTGTGTAGCCTCCTTAGGACTTGACGCCGCCCAGGACTCGGATCAGCAGAGTGGCTCATAAAGCTAATTTTTATACAAATAATATTTTGTCAGTGCAGTTTACTTGGCGAGGCCTGCAGGGCCAAGTTCTTTTACTTTACTGAAAAAATCCACACTTCTGATTTTGGAGTCATGTCGGTACTCAACAACGGACTGGACAGCAGCGTGAGGCCAGCGGATCTTCGAGGTGAGTCCTCGCGTCACCCTGTGTGGGTGCTACGGTGGGTCCTTCAAATCAGAGGAGCGTTGCTGGCTCTTAACGAGGGGACCTATAGACGATCTGATAGTCCGCGCCGTGTCTGCTCCCTCTGCAATCTGGGTGAGGATGAGGACATTCGGCATTTCTTCGGAGTTTGCCCAGCGCTCGCTGAATTTCGGATTCGCTACTTGGGTGAACGGACCTTGGCGCTGGGACGAATGGTTTGCCTGTTGGATGCCAGGGACAGTTGGCTGGACATAGCTAAGTTCGCGCAGCAATCTTGGAGGTATCGGGCGATGCTTGTGGCTGAGTTTAATTGGTGATAAGGCTCCCCCAGGTTTAGCAGAAAAATAAACAATGTACCTATAATATAAAGGTGAATAAAGATACAAATAAATAAATAATATATGCAATGTTTAATATAAGTAGTAACAACAATTTCAGGGACAAATCGGCGACTTCAGGCAACCCGGCAGACGGGTTTCACACCCATTGCCAATCATGTTATGTTATCAAATAAAAATTAGCTTTGTAACAATTTAATTGTAAAATTTTGTAAAAATAAACATGTTTTTTCTTCTTTCTTCTTCTTCTTCTTCTACTCAACAACGGCCTCAAGCTGAACTACGAACTAACAAGAGAGAGGTAGGGGTAAGAAAATAAACAAATATATGTACCAATTTTTTTATTGAATTGTAGAAAAATACTAACCATCTTGCTCCTTATTTATTTAGAAAAAAAAACACATTGATTGTTCAAAAATAAAAATAAAATTTAAAAAGGTAAGTATTCAAATTAGGTATTTGTAAATCTTTTTAAATCGGCAAGCCAATTTTTCACTCCCAACGGTTGATAGGAGTTCAAATATGAACAAAAAACTACCCTCGGATGATACTTGATACGTGGCGAATGACGTTGATTCTACAAGTAAATTTTTATTTTCTAGCGTAGCTTGGATTTGTGAAATTCTGATTGTGCGGATTGGATTGATATTATACTAAGCGCTTTGGACGTACGATAGGACGAACTGAGTGAATTTGTTTGTCCAACATCATTGAGAGGTTATTCGACAGTTCGGCACACAATGAGGACTCTGACTCAGCAGAACTACTTCCCCTCCGCCAAGCCCATTTTCTTCCCTGCACGCCCCTCCGGTTTCCATGTTATCCACTTAGAGAATAAAAATTACACTGGACGGCCGGAGGTCGATGAGGTTACGTGGTCGGAAAGGACAAGCCAGAGAGGAGGGTATATGGGATAAGTGAAGAAATAAGCTACACACTGGGCGATAGCACTAGGTGGAGAAGAGGGACAGAAAACAAACACGGTGCCTCAGCCCAGGCAACGAAGCCCCGGCGTATAATACACATAATGCAAACTGGGCACTAAGTAAATTGGGTTGTGGAGAATCTCGTTGGGGGATCGGTACACAAGGCAGTTACTGGAAGGGGTTGTTTATACTGTTCTTCTGCGGCCGCGCATGGAAAGAGGGTCAAGAGCTGGATGGACCAAGGTAATTGCCAGAGTCCTAGAGTTGGTTTTTGTCTACGGTTAACACGTAAAAATTACCAACAATTCCAGTTTATGTATTGGCTATATGATGTCTCCGATTCCACATAAATCATAGAAACAACTTGTACCTATTAATTATGTGTATCAGTGTAACATGGTACTATTCTTCGGTTGTCCATACTACCGGCAAGTTTTAGAAAATGAAAAATCAAACGGTTCCGAAGATCCTACATTTTCACGCGGTTCTTAGTTCATACGAAAATGATTTCACATAAATGAGGGCCTTGTCACAAAAACTGATTTAATCGTGTCCTTAAAAAAATTCGCCTATCCTGGATTAAGTGAGTAATGGAAAAATGTTCCATAGCGTCGTTGTCAGAGCAACATGTCACAACTTCAATTTTGGCCGTTTTGAGTTAGGGACGGTTCTAGATTCAAAATTTCGCGCCAGATCGATTGGTGAAATCAGTTTTTCGATAGGGTCGCTAGTTTCGTCGCAATCCGCAACAACGTCAACACTGCACAACTACTTTTGGTTGTCAACAAGGCACAACTCCCGTAAAACAAGATGGAAGACCTGTCAACAGACGAGAGCGAGGTAAGATTCTTATGATTTTCGGTTGTTCGTTATTGTTTTCCAAGGTATTTTTCACTGAACACATCAGTTAATGAGCAACCAATAGTACGTTTTCCTTCAATCTACGATTGACAGTTTGTAGAAAGTTGCTGAGAAGTTTTGCTTGAAGTTGTGCACAACTTAGATTGTCAGTTGTGTCATGTTGTGCCATGAGCGTTTTTTCCTCCTCCTGAAAAGTAGCTAAAATACAGTTGTGCCATGTTGCTCTGACAACGACGATAGCCACAAAAGCAGCAACGATTTCAAACCATACACTGTAGGGATCTAAACAAAAACATAATACTTGAGTGCATAGACATAAAATTCGTAGGAACTGTTCTATCCGTCGAGTGTTCATAAACATAGACTAGAAGTATTAAAATCTATATTGAATCCAGTTTGGCCGTTGAATGGGTCCATATAACCTCGTAGTCGAACGTCAGCCTCATACACACATTGTACCATAATATTATGAATTTACACTCATATTCAAATGAAACCCCATCTTAATTCTGTTGTATAAATTCTTATGAAATTTCATATGGATATGCGAGTTTGGTTCTTCGTTATTTTTATTCCAACGGGAGAGTAAGGTTAGACGTCAAGTTCTACAATCTCCACCAGTAGGCCTTTCCATGTACTATATTCGTATTGACTGTATATCCGATCGGTAAACAGCTGAAAACAAATTGTAGATACTGAATATATTCGTTCGTCCTATCACAGCAAAGACACCCCCGTCCGCCGATATCTGAAAGTGGATGTCAAGGAGTTCCCGTTGTTCCCAGAGCTCGTACCGACCGACGAGAGAGATCAACTCGTATGATTGCATTCGACGTCAGTGAACTCCCATACCCTATTGAATGGGTTAGTCAGTCCTGGTTGTATTAGAGGCAGGACAGAGAGTCGAAGTCCGGGTTTCGCCACACTTATCGTAATTGCCTGAGCCAATAACAGAATCGAGCCATCGAGCGAGACCAAGCACCAGGAGGTGCCTCTCATCCCTTTTTTACCTCACAAGGTGGTTTTCATTAGTATGGAAATGTTTTCACCGCTATCTGCTCGAGTGTCTCTTCTGTGCAAACGGGGATTCGGCTGAATGAGTGCCGATGTACTCTCTGATATTGCTATTTGCATCGTTTTCAAATCAATTTCCTCCAACCTTCGCCTGTAGTTTCGCAGTGTTTCTGTCAGTAGCAATACCAGATGTTCTATAATCGACAAACGAGATTTTTTTAAGTATTCCGAAATTAAGTTCAAAGCTAACTCCGGAGAGGGTGAAGTGACGCTTGAACATAATATATTATAATTATGGAGTGAGATTCCAATAAAGACCTTAGAGATCAAATGTACAACAAATTTGTGGGCACACTAGATTTGCCTTTCCATTATTGGCAAATTTTGTCGGAAATTGGTGTTTTTCATTTTGTACATGAGTTTTTTTGTTAATTTAAAATTATCAGTTTGATTTTTTTATCTAATAAGTTTTCATTTTAATTGTATTCTTCGTCGTATAAGCACCGTATGCTCCGTGGTATGCTCCTGCATCATTATTCAGGAGAATCTGCATGCCTTGGTTGAATGGCGTGGAAATAGTAACCTCTCCTCAAATGCCTCCAAATGGTATGGTGTTCAGCACATTTGATCACCTTTCAATATTTCATCAATGGTATGCAGCTTCAGCGCCCTTCTCTGATTAAGGACCTTGGAGGATTGTTCGACGCCAGCCTTTCTTTCACCACCCACATCGACTCAGTCGCTTGTCGAGTAATGTCCCATCCTTCAACATTCGTTCTACGCCTCTGTTTCATGTCAACTTCTGCTTAACAAACAACTTATATCATCAACCACTCAATAGATTACCCCGGCAAGCCAACCTTTTGCTTCAGGACCACTCCAATTTTGATTTCCTCCAGCGTCACTCACAAACTGTATTTAAGTCACTACTGCGTGGTACTCTCTCCAGTGCTCCATAAGTTCCCCACATCTATGGTTTTCAGTTATTATTATTTTATAAAAAAGAGTAAATTTTACTCTTTATGTTGCTTTACTCTTTATGTTGTTTTGTTCTTTGTTTTTTCTCTCCCACTCTGTATTCTTTTCCCAGCTTGTTCAACTAATTTTTAAATTTCATTCTTTTGTTCATTGGACATTACCCGTTTTGTAAAATAAATGAATAAATAAATAAACAAGAAGGCATTCTGAACGCCAAAAGAGGCCATAATGTGATGATTCAGTGTGCGTGGCTGTATGTACCTACTCTTTGCAAAGCCAAATAAAATTTAATTTGTTACGCTTAGCGGTGTTTTTCGGCCTCACCGTCAGATAGCGTCGTCATAAAAATCCACGCCGAAAAACGGCCCTTTCGAGCCGTCTACGCCCCACAAAGATTTAAAGTAGGATCGTGAGGGTCGAGAGGAAAAGCGTGGTTTGCATTTTCTGGAGGAAACAGAAAAACGGAGTAGCCCCAATAATAACTCCGAACGGGAGCTCTATTGCGTAACCTGGGCGTTACAACATTAGCGTTAGTTATGACGTCTCCTCACGCAATGTATTTGTATCATCAATTGTTAATATACAAAACATAAAATTATTTCAAGGTTTACGCTTTTGAATATTTTGGCGCGCCATAATATTCGTGGATTTGTCGATTTATTAAGCCTACTCCTTGAAAATCGGAAATTCCACGTTTCAATGTAAAGTGGTCTATCAATATCAGAAAATTAATAACCTTAATGACTTTCGCTCGACATAACTATATTTACCTTTCCCAATGATTTATTCAAGACACATGAGAAGAATCCAAATTTGCCCATCAAGCATTAATATTACCTATTTTGAAACAACCAACTATCAAGATCTGTAAATACAGTAGTAAGTACAATATATTAGTAAATGTACTAGTAGATAAGTTAGTGGGTAGTTAGTGTATATATTTGAGTATTGGTAAAATATATACCACTAAAGATACCAATAAGTAATATGCGTATACTTTTTGAGTAATGTACTAGTAGGTAATATACGTGGACTTATTTGATAAATAAGTAAGCATTGTTGATGCAACTTGAGCCATTGTAAGTAATAGTATTACTCAACATATTATGTTAAGGGTAAGGTGGTTCTTGAGGTGATTCAGGGTAAGGGATGGATCATACATAACAATACCATTATAGTTCAGTCTCGAACATGATCCCCAATACCTCGAGTGATCGGCTCTGGTATCAATGCACTCGACTATTAATTCCGCTAATTTACCTCCCTTTATTGATTTATTGGAAAATAGGACGCTGTTACATCGTTGTACTATTATGCAAGTACACATTTTATTTTGAGTGGAAATTGAAGTCAAACTATCGCGTACAAAAACCTATCCTTCCACCATTTAAACCCTAAATCCCTTATCTGCAATCATGAAATTATCTCAACACGTAGCATTCAGTGTTCAAAGGATTGGTAAAGTAGTGCCACCATTGGTTGTGAGCTTTATTAATTTGGCCCCTACATGTGTAAGTCTCTCATCAAAGAGGCCTAGTTTTTAACGTAGAGTATTCGATCCAGTTTTCCATAATTTATGTACATTCGTTCACCCCCAGGGAAGGTCGAACGGCTATAAATGAAATCTTTGCGGAATTTATCCAACGTAAAAGGAGTACAAATTACAAAGTCATTTTTACTGTTGTTTCCAAAACTGTGGGCTAGTGGGGGCGGCTTTCTTGGATGTTGAATTGGGTGAGCTAGCCAAATTTAACTTACCAGAGGAAACTAGCAGCTACTCTGCTGAACTGATCAGTATTCTTAAAGCCCTTAAGTATGTTCTTTCCATAACCCATCAACCGTACCAAGATGTTGTTATTTGTTCAGATTCGCTCAGCTCATTGCGTACCTCGTGACCACTATACCTTTCTAAATATCAGAACCATTTAATTTTAGAGGTAGTTAACCTTGTACATGATTGTTAGGCCAAAGGAGTGAGCTTACATTTTGTGTAGGTTCGATCTCATGTTGGCTTGGTATACAACGATGTATAGAATCGATTTTATTCATATTCTCTGGAATACTCCATGGTAATAATTGAAAATCGCGGAGTAACTTGATTCGAAATCCGCTATAAAAGAAAAATCATTCTGCCACCCCAACGAGCTTGGCAAACGGTTCAGCGGTCGAATTGGTTCGGAAAGATTATAATAGCACAGGGGTTTTCTATATATACGAGTCGTTGAGGAGAAAAGAGGGCTAACTTCCGCCTCGGTGGAATTCAATGGGTGAGAGGTGGACTTGGATTAGAGGCGACACGTCCGCCAGACTTTCACCGCTCATATCCTCCAGTGTCAGACCATCCGAGAGACTGAACGACGGGTCTAGCACTCCCGGAGTACGACCGGACGTTGAATTCATTTCAACGACCGAACTGGATAGAAACGAACCAAGTTTTACCGGGGAAGCGTAAAATTATTCTGATAATGTAACGCCGTTTCAAAACTTCACCCCCAGTCATGCGAAGTATTTGTTCCAATTTGTTTGGAGGAGTTAGTCTGTGTTTTGAGAAGTGAACAATTATAATTATTAACAAAAAAAATCATCTTTCGAGGACCAACTACTGTTTATAATGGAGTAATAGAGTACTGGCGTGTGGTGGATTTTGCACCTCAAAATAATACTTACCCACCTCCCAAAATCCGGGATAGAGAATACCTTGTAGAATACCAGAACACCACAGTTTTCAATAATACAGCTTCGTAGAAGAAACCATTTCAATTATTATATTATATTGAATTATATTATTATATTGTTTGAGATTCTATCCTTTGATAAGTCTGAGAATCTACACAATCAAAATTGAAATAATCTGAACGAAAATAAACTTAACAGGGTGCATCTTTCACACAGTGTTATTAAATAACACTTTCGTGAAAGATGCACCCTGTTTAGTTTATTTTAGTTCAGATTTCTATATTCAAGTGATCTAGATATTTATACTATAAATTTTATAATATAAGTATCTAGATCACTTGAGTGTAGATGAAACGTTTACTATCAAAACCAGCTCATTCCATATTTTTCCGAAATCCACTTTTTTGCATGTTTCGAAAGTTAGAGGTTCCTTCATAACCTTATGAAGAGATATAGCTCAAATCCAGCTCATTCCAACCCAAAATTAGATGAAAAGGTTTGGATCAAATCTAGCTCATTCCAAGATTTTGCCATGTATTACGATGACAACGAGTTCATTTAAAATTATTTAATAACGAGCCTTCTTTTTCCTTTCTCTCCTTGCATTTTATTTCGAATTTTATTTTTCTTTGATAAAAAAAATTCCGTTCCATTTGGATTTGCAGTGTTTGAACTTTTTCATATTGTACCAAAGTTTATGTCTCAACTGTGAAATTTCAGATCATTTGAAAAATTTGAGTGGATGTCATTTATTTAAAACTCGTAAAGACACAAATATTCACTTGTAAACTGGAAAAAGCCAATTTCACACAACTTAATTGAACAAAAAAACTGAAAAAAAAGCATGAAAAATCGTGTTTTTGCATCAAAATTAGTTCATTCCAACCTAATTAGTGTGATTACGCCCAAGGTAATGCACCTGCAACGAAAGTGAAAAACCGATCAAATTCTAGGCGTTATATGTACCTACAATTAAAAATTGAAAACAAAATTAGCCTTAGAACTCTGAACGTGAGAAGTTTTTGGTCTTTCCTGTAAAATGTTCAAAAATGGAATCAGCTGGTTTTGATAGCAAACGCCTCAGATAATCTCTAGAAAAAGGATTAACCCGTACCCCATAACACGGTAATTCAGGTGCTAACTCAAAATGCCAATTCGTGCAGAAGGCTGAGGTAATAATTACCAAAAGGTTCAAACAATTATTACTTGAATCTTTTGATATCTGGTGAAAATTAACCTGTAACATACCTAGTTAATATCTGCGACATTACCTTTGCCGCCACAGCTATGTCCTTTGTTTTACCTGAAACAGTGACGAACTAATTATATTTTAAAATTACCAGGCTAAGGAAGTCAAGAGACAATTCTACCATGCAATGGTTCAGTCCTTGTTAATATATGCTTTGCCTACATGGGGTCTGGCTTTCATAAGCAAATTACAGCCTATACTCCTCAAGAGAGTATAGGGAACAAAAGCATTAAATGCTGCATTAAAATTTATTAATAGTAGCAAATTTAATAATAAATGTTCATAGTAAATGTACAATCGCTGAAAATGCTCAAGAAAAATCGAAAGTAAAATTAGTACGAATTGTAATGAACGTTCGGGGCTACTGAATGTTTGACCTCGTAAATTATTACTGCCATGTTATTCGGCACAATTCTGGAGTGTTCGGATATATAAGAGAATGACGACTTGAGGCCCTGATTACAGAAATTTTATGCCTTGCTATATAAGCTGCCTCCAGAGAATTCGTACCAGGGAGCATGTACTCGAATGTAATCAATTTTCACCTTGGCGTGATAGAAATGAGCCCATCATCAGACCATTGCATTCAAGTGCAGTATCAACTGACTCAACTGTCGCTTTGACCGCCATGACCGCTTGGGTTTAATTAAAGTTTTGAACGAACGCCGAAGTAATCGATTCATTTTGCGTATTTCACTGATTAACAGACCGCCTTTCAAATAACGAACAAGTGGGCACTAAGTGCACTGAGTTTTCAGTTCCACTATTACATTGCTTCTAATCAAATTGGTTGTTTGATTCAGCTTTGATCATCGGTAACAACTCCACAATGTTATCATCTCAAAGGTAAATCCCTTCAATGCCACTCGATCATGAGGATTGAATGTATTGGAAACTCGTATTTCATTAAAGTTGGACTATTGAAATTGTGAATACGAATATTACTATCATCATGTCAGGTAAACTGATCCATCTAATTGTACTGAACAGAACTTAATTTGGATACTCGAATTGTGCACAGTTGTGAGGCCACGATTATAAGAGTACTTACCAGAATGCTCAGGATTCAATATTTATTTAAGATACATAATAATATCGTACTATAATAAACTTGAGATTGGGTCTTATTGGCATCATTTTGTTTGTCGGTTTCATATTGAGGGTGAAGTGGGAACATGATGTAACTTATTTTTTGGACATATTGATGTTAAAATTTCACGCTGAATCGATTCGTGTGGTTATTTTTAGCGTTTTCCCGGGCTGTCAACGAAAAAATTGATTTCCAGCCACACTGATCATCTTAAACGTGACTGCAACATGACCTATCTCACGCAGAAAAATTTAGCCAAAAACGGGCCTGTAAAGTTCCTTTTTTAGCGATTTTTCGAAGAGAAGGAAGCTGTTGTTTTCGGTCCAAAATGTTTGGAACTCAAATTCCCTAAATATTTTTATACCAAAATCCGTTATAGACCATCACTTCACTGCCGAAAGACACAGAAAACCATATAGAGTAGTTTGCGGGTGAGGATGACCAACACTAGTCGTTGTTATCATTTGGTTTATTGCAACGTTTCCATCTTGGAACAAGATCCTAATCATGCATCATGATAATTATCCGATTGCTACACAAAAAATGTAGCAGAGGTACTGTCACCACGCTATACCGTTCTTGCATGCTTCGTCTGATCAAAATCCGAGGTATGCAAAAATCCTATTTTCCCATTTCCTCCCATGAATCAACTACCTCCGTCAGTCAGTAAGTTAGATGAAGTTGGCATATTTTTCATGGTTATAGTGGTATTAAGATTTTATAATTAACAGACACGATATTGAGGGAACTGAAAGGATCTTTACATCCAAGATGGCAAGTAGGTAACTATTATAAAGACTATTAGAAGTACCTACCGATCCTTAGTCAGAGACACCTGATGTATATCAGAACACACCTGATGCATACCGAATTTACCGAATAGCTTCACACCTATATTCCCCCGTTAAGTCAAAGATTACCCATAATTGAATGAGGTGTTCCAAACATCACATTTTACATAAAACCTGGTATTCCCCCGAAAATTCGCTATTATAGCCGTGCTGCACGACTGGAATTTTTTAGCCCCACTGTTGTCGTGACAATACGTTTCTTGTGTCTCCAGTAAAATCTGTGAAATCATTTTTTTTTCGGATCCATAAGTGAAGCACCCTTGAAGGGCTGGACGGTCACAAAATCGTGTGTTGTTGATGAACTCTTTGCAAAGGCAATTCCAAATCGTGTTGTTATAAAGAGACTTCGTTCAATGACGAATAATGTCCCAATTTCCATTCCCTGCCTCGCCCCTACCCCTCATTATGTCCTGGAGATCAAGTTCGCGAGGAGATCTTTGGTCCGTTATGTACACCGACAGATAATGGGCAGCGGCTCGTGACTCGGGTGTACCAAAAAATAGCTGCTTTTAAGCGTCCTACCAAAACCACCGACCTCGCTCCTTCTCTCCCAATCCTCTCGCGGTTCCAATTTTTTCCTTCTCTTTTCGTCCCCGAAGTATTTCCCCCTCTTTTTTTCCAGTTCAAAAACCCATTATCCTGTCTATCCAAGCGTGGGGCTTCACGGGGTTGACACGCATTCGTTTTCCCGCTTGTCGAACTTGCCGTACGTGGAAGGAAAAAAAAAAGAAAAGTTGAAAACGTTATGAAAACCGATGAGAATTTCTGGATTCAATCCTGTATGTCCTGAGAAGGAGAACTATTTTGTGGATTCGCAATTCTAGTCCTATCCGGAAAAAAACGTATTCACATGTAAAAACACGTAGATTCGTCCTATTATTCTTCTGTGCTTTACAGCACCGTAACAGCCGTACGGGGTAGGCGTTGTAACAAACCCGTTCTCGTCAGATCACGGAAGTTAAGCAGCGTCGGGCGTGGTTGTTACTTGGATGGGTTACCGCTGGTAAGTGGGTCTCCCGTCCAAGTGATTTTATCACGCCTCTGTACGGCGATCCCCTCTCAACTCAAGGGGGTGAGGCAATGAGTAGCTTTAAGCGAAATCATCGGAACAATTCTGATCCACCTAGGTGGACAGCCGATGACGTCCGCGACGCCAAAAACGGCAGTTGGACGAAAATTCAACCTGAAATGGTTGCTTACTTTACTTTACTACTTTACAGCAGCGTAACAACTTCCCAAAAAATTGCAATCTTTCGGTCGTTATCCGGTAGAGATGTTCCGGGGAACAGAAATGATGTCGTCCGAAGTCAAGATTGCATGGTCGCCCATTTTTTTTTTTTTTTTTTTTCGTGATATGTATTTATTGCAACTGAAAATAGGTATATACATTTCATCTAGCAATATTTAGTTTCATATTAGTCAAGCTCACTGTTAGGCAGAATTCCAATAAAGTCTGGCCTATTTTTGGAGCAAAGTCAGGGACACTGGGCTACACTTGCACTCAATAATGGCACAGCACAATCAAGTCCAGTGGTTTGTTTCGATTGAGTCGCCGAAGTTCTCTCTCGTTGTTCAGACCGTTGAGCATCTCCAGGTTCTCATGATGGTGGAGGCGATGTTCATGCTTCCTCGCGTATTTGGTGATGATTTCGTTCACTGTCTCTATTCCCAGGTCTCGAGACAAAAGAAGACCGTGTGAAGTGAGTTTCAGAGACAAGTAGAATGTCTATTTTGTTAGTGTGAAGGAATAGTTCTACTTCCTTGACGTGGTTGTATAAACCATTTGCATTCCACGCGGCTATTCTTAGAGTTGGATTCATCATATTAGTCCGTAGTTACTTATTCCCTTTTCTAGCTTGGTTATTCTTTCAAATAACACCTTATTTGTGTGATTTTGTCCGTTGATTTTTTCCAAAATTTGTGCGACTTTTCTTCATTCGCCTCTTTTTTTGTCACTGCTGATGAGTATGAAACCTTTGGGGTAGCACCTGTCATAGTTGTGGTTAGCGGTTTCCGTCTAGTGACACTTCTATCAGCAGAAACATCTCGCTTGGTCTGTTGGGATCTGCTAGGATTTACCACATGTGACTTAATGGCGTTGTTTCTCATCCTTTAGCTCTTCACAGCCCCGATAATTTGCTGTATGGTTTCCCTTGGAACTTGAGACGGTTTGTATATTCACTGTCGATGCGTTTACACAAGTAAATGGAGCAAAAATTCCAATGGTTCGAAAAACCGAGATTTCTCACAAACTTACTTTCTCCTCCACTTACCCTCATTTTCGAACGTTTGGCCCATTTTGAAATCACCGTTGTTTCATATCACATTAAACGTTTCATAGAGAAAAACTGCAAATTCTTTGACAGGTCCAACTTGTTCACAGTAAGAAATTTAAATTCTTCAAAACCATTGAGAAATCAATAGCGAATGTACCAAAGCATCTTCGACCCCTGGCCAATTTTCGCGAGGAGTAACTATATCGAGATTCGAAAAGAGGAGTTGGAATTTTCAAAACACTGAATACTAGGTGCACGCCAATTTTCTTACTGGGGGGCCTAAATAAACCACACGGGGTTTTGAAACGCTGGGTCATTATTTTTTATACAGTGGCGATGTACGAAGCCTGAAAAGGACCAAACCCCTGGACCTAGTTACATCTCACTAATGTGATGTGATGAGTGGTAGAAGGTAGTGATCTATGAACCCCAATACGTTTAAATTAACTAACAGAGTGAAGTTGCTAGATGTATACATACAGTTGTAACAATAAAGATTATTTAAAAAAAAAATTATTCTTTATACGGTGAGACAGTGAAATATTATATTATTATATTTCATTTCTTTATACGATTAAACAGTGAAATATATCATTATATTTCATCTTATGGCTAAAATAATTGTAGTAATTATTACTAAGGAAACAAGAAAAAGTCAGAAACTAAAATAAAAGACGAGCTTGAAAAAGGAAAAAATATAATTTCACACAAATTGTTTCGGCTATTACACCATCATCAGTACAACACAGAATTGAAATAAGGAAAGATATTGCAGCCGGAAGGTGAGGGAGAAGAAACCTTGTGAATTTTTGTATCTAGTTAGGTGCTTTTTGATAGAGATCTGCAGTGTAGCAACAAGACAGTAGTGAGTCATAACTAATGACAATAGAATGAATAGGCACTATTAAGCCTCATTAAATTGTT
The DNA here is from genome assembly GCA_963920205.1 of Stenodema calcarata. Classification (NCBI taxonomy): domain Eukaryota; kingdom Metazoa; phylum Arthropoda; class Insecta; order Hemiptera; family Miridae; genus Stenodema; species Stenodema calcarata. Next base: position 13,841,604 of record OY986058.1, on the reverse strand, counting down.
TCGTGTTTTTGTGGGAGCATACGTAGAACGTAGAGCATACGAATCTAGACAGGGTGATCTACACAGAAAAGAAAGTTCCAGTCATGTAGCATGGCTGTAAGAGCGAATTTTCGAAGAAATAACCGCTTTTATGTAAAATGTGATGTTTGGAACATCTCATTCAAATATAGGCAATCTTGAACTTATTTTATATTGTAATTATAGGTATTTGAGTATGAAGCTATTCGGTTAATTCGGTATACATCAGGTGTGGTGCTCTCTGAATAAAGATCGGTAGGTACTTACAATTCCCCCCCCCCCCCCCTCATACCTAAAATTCCAAAAAACCCACCATCGTGTTCAGCATTAAAAAAAACCTTTAAATTGAGATATCACTTGTCATACTGTTTCATTTTGGGAATTGATGGGTAGGTAATGCCCCTCCTCCCCCCGATAACTCCCCAAAACCCCCCTCAGGATATACGAGCTTTTTCAAAACTGAACACGATGATGAAGTCAGAATTGTCATATCTCTTTCCGGTATCAGATTAGAGCAGATGAACCGCGAAAAGCAGCTCAAGTAAAACCACGTTTCTTCATCTTCAAAATGCTCCAGTTTGGAAATGAAATGAGACAATTCTGACTTCACCATCGTGTTCAGCATGAAAAAACCTTTAAAATGAGGTGTCACATGTCAGACTGCTTCAAATTTGGACTTCATGGGTCAATTTCCCCCCCCCCCTTAAAACTCCCCTACACCCCCCTTAGAGTGGCCCGATTCTGCCCATCTTCGAACTTAGCCTGTCGATTGCCAAGACAGATTTTGTGTGCAAATTTGAACTTGTTATCTCAATTCTATCGAGAGTTATCGTCTGGAATGACACATACATAAATACATAAATATATACATATGATTTTTTGTGTCTTTTGGCAGTGAATTCAGGATGGTCTGAAACGGATTTTGGTATACAAATTTTGCGGAATTTCGAGTTTTAAAAATTTTGGACCGAGAACAATAGCTTCCTTTTCTTTGAAAATTCGCTAATAACACGTTGTGGAAAATTGTGCAGCGTTCTGATTTGATAACGTACAAGTTTCAAAAGGGATTTAGGAGAATTTATTATTCGACGAAAAAAAAAATCATACATTAAAATTGCAAAACAATTTTCTTCGAACGTCCACAGGCGGCTCCGAGGACAGAGCGAGGGATTCCTGTTGTGACACGGGGTTGTCGCAGAAGATTGTGCTGTGTCGTGCAGGCGACAAAAAAATCGCTGGATCCCCCTTCCACTGCCTGTTGTAAACACGGAGGGCGAAAGGTCGCTAAAATGAGATCTGCCCTGACCACGGTGACAAGTTTAATCATTAAAGGAGACGGTGGTGAAGTGGGAGAAAAAAATGAATAAATAAAGTTGAGCTCCCCCCCTGAGTCGGGCCAGCGCGATTTATACATCGCGAGAAAATTGTTGGAACGGGCAATAAAATACTATTTTCTACTGAAATCAAATCATCAGGTGCGAGGACCAGACAACTTTCCTCACTCGTATAAAGTTGGTGAGACATCTAGCACTTACTTGGGTAGGAGTTGTGCCAATAATCGATACGAAATATGTAATTGTTTTTCGAGGAGAAGGAGTGAGGATGAACCCAAAAAATAAGAACCATTCAGGAATGAGAAAATAAAATACATGAAAAAGTCTGTATAAAAAACTAATATAATTCTCATGATTTGGCACTTGTCATAATGGCACTTGGCACTTGGCACTAATATAATTCTCATGATTTTCTATTTGTAAATAGAAAAATATATACCTACAAGAAATGAAAATAAATGAGGTACCCTTTGTGCACAAACGTATAATACGTGCTCCAGGGAGAAAAGACGCTTTTCAAGAATTACTCACGTAAGAATTATTCGATTTCGACTTTCTTCCTCATATGGTAGTTCCGAGCAAGATATTAAGGAACTTTCCGTTTCTCTTGCTCAGTTTTAGGTTAGAGCCGAAATCAACGATCGAATTGCTGAAGTGCCTCCTTCGTGAAGTCCGCAACATCTTTCCAAGGAAAAATTCCTTTCCCCAAATTTTTCTCTTTTCCCTTCAATTTTATTTATTGACTAGATTTAGAGTATTGCTTGAGAAAATCCACGGCCGTCGGAACTGTGAGTAAAAGTATTAATAAATTATACCTCTGTATATCGATTTCGTACCGTTTATTTGGTTATATCTGTGAATACCCTGAGAAATCTTGCAAAATTCATTTAATTCTTTTGTATCGAAGAATAGATACTACAAATTTTTATTTCGTTGTTTCTTGATTTCCTGTAGCCTGGTAATTTTAAATTTTTGGAAACTACAATCCAATTTCATTTCATTTTCTGTCACAATATATAGCTCTATATAACGGCAAAGTAGTCAAGAGAAATGAAAGTTTCTTCTTTTTAACCCCACGTTGTCCTCGGTAGTGTCCTTAAGATGGGTGGGGCTGATCGAGATTTACACTCGTAGCTTCAGCGGAAAAATCGTAGGCCGACACACGGGGGTGAAAATTAAATTAAATAAACTTTGATAAATTGAATAAAAGAAAATTGAATTAAATTGAAATTAAATAAACTTCGGTGAAGAAAATGTAGATGAACGAGAGGTAGGGAAGGAAAAAACAAGAGTTCGTGAGAGATGGCGGAAACGAAACTATGCATCACATAGAGAATGGAAGAGAAGGTAGGGTGGGAACAGGTGAGCCTAGCCGTCAGCTGTTCACATCTTCCGAAACCCGCTGAAATTCAAAATTCATAATTAAATTATGCAAATTTTGCAAACATTCAGTTGTACCGCTTTATGAGTGGTTTTAATATACCAAAAATTACGCGGTAGGTAAAGCATGTCCTCGATCCAAGAAAAGAGCCTAGAAGCAATAAAGTCTCCTCTTTAGTCGTTATCAAACCTCAAACCTGCGAGAGGGAAAAATAATTATTTCAGCAAAAAAAAAAGTGAATGTTTTATGTTATATAAACAATTATTTAAACTTTTATGTTCAGTTTCTATTCAATCGATCAAATATCAAAGATCAGCTATTTCATTTTCGTATTATTGACTCAGATTGTTTTTCTCCCTGACCTCTCATAAGTCATTTAATTGCTTATTTCACCGATAATTGACTGAAAAATTGTCAACATTCAGAGTGGAATTCAGAATTCCCGAAATGGATTCGTACAGAACGGATGTTCCCCTCAGAAATTCGCTAATGGTAACATATATTGTTGAAGATTTCCAAGGTGGGAATTGGGAGAAAACTAACGACGATCAAGGGAGGAAATAGCTTCGGCTCCTCCCTTATAATTGTCTGTAAGGAAACGGTTTGACGCTGATGTTGATCTCCGAAGAGGAAAAAGGTTTAGATTGTCTTCTGTTGTGAGAGCCGCGAAAGGGATGTTTACAACTCTCTAGTTTCACATCGCTCTCATCGCCCCTCCGCCCGTTCAGACTTCCTCGATGGCTTCGCCATCTATTTCTCGGCTGGCTGATTCTCAAAGATTGAAAATAGCTTCAAGAGAGAAAAGGAGGGCGACCGATGGGGAGGCGGGCGTGCAATCTCCGAAGAGATTCGTAAGAGCCGACAAGTTTCTTATTTACTCGTAGCCTTCAGAATATTGAAATGCCACTTCAAACATTCAGATGGTGAATCACGGATTTCGATTTCCGACTAGATGATTATTTTCCAATTTGGCGCCAATCGTTGTTTTTGTTGTTTTTGCGATCAGCTGTGGTGCGTGAACCGAACGAGGAGTCATTTATGCGCACCTCCACTCAGAGACACGTAACATTTCCGAGTCAAAGTCAACATTTTCCCAAATTCAAATCAAGTAAAACTAAGGATGTTCTGAACAACCCTCCAACTCTGATCGATATGCAGAATGCCATTTTAATGCATACGTTTGGCTGTTATAACATCAAAATGGCATTAGTTTGAATTACAAAGAATTCCGTTAGCTATCTTCAGGGAGGTGTCCGCAAGGGTCCTTTGGATTAGTGCCCATTAGTAACTTCGGTAATATCCATCAAGGGTAATAACTATTTTCATGTCTGTAATCTCTACATCCAGAATTAAAATCTCTTCAAACGTGCCTTGAAAATACCTGATTCGCTGAAAGTACCTGATAACATTTGGGGCTGGGACATTGTCAGAATCATCCGGGTCCGTCGTCTAATTATTAGACGGAGGACCCGGATGATTCTGACAATTTAGGAGAGACAACGTTATCAATAAAGCCAACATGTGTTTGCAACCTGTGCAACGTAGGTCCAACTCAGCTGGCTATTATTATGGAAACTAGCGTTCAATGTTTCTAATTGGATTAATGGGGCATGTTATGAGATGCAAATGCAAGCCGGCATCCAGACCACTTATGGTGGGTGTTTGTTGAGGGAAGGGTTGCGTGTACCAACTGAATAATACACCTAGTCAATGAGGAAAACTAGCTAGAAATGGAGTGAAATGCGTATGGAGATGTTATGGGTGTAGGCGTGGGAGTGTGGCGTGGGTTTGTTATGAGGTTTCGCTTCTATAACCAAATTACAGTCAGGCAGCATGACTTAACGAGCCAGTTTTTGAAGTAACAAACCAACTAGTGCTTTGGCAAATGTTGAGAAGAATTTTGAAACGTTTACATGACGGAAGCGTGTTCAACGTGTATCCAAAACAAGACAACAGTTGTTACTATACCCTAACACTACACTTACGTATTTTTCACCTCAGCCATCCGCCACCCACTTAAATAATGTTATAATGAATTTTAAGGTATTCCAGACAGAGTCTTAAAAACCCTTAGACCTTTCGGTTACCTATTCAATGGGTCCTATTATGTACCAACTATTGGAGTGATCTGACCTTTCAATTACACACCACTTATGATGATACTTAGCCTAATTGAATCGAATTCCTGACAACTCAAATATCTCAAAGGCTGCGATTCAGATGAAAGCTCAATACTGTAACTACGGATGAATTACTGGACGAAATCATTTCCGAATCGCATAAAAACCCTCTGATCTTTCGGGACCGATGTACCATAACTTAGGGGGTGACTGGTTCCATAGGATTTGCATACCCGAGCCAGTGACTGCCGGATGGAGCACGTCCCACCGCCAAATGACTCTCGAACGTGAGACCTCTGTGACAATAAAGTTCGCACATCGCCTGCCCAACACGTCTTTTCCGTCACCTTTCGAGCTTTCGCTTTTTCCAACAGTGAAGATAATAATGCAGCTCACGCCTGCTGAAAAATAACTCAGGTATCGTTAAAACAAACAATGAACATCCATCCGTTTGTAAGTAAAATGTATGTAATGAGCTGAAGGTTGTACAGAAACACAGCTTTCATTAGAGGGCACATTTAGCATCGTTCATCTAAACTCTTCGTGAGTCGTCAACTACCACCATCTTGCAGAAGAATTCTGGCATAAATTGCCATTTACTAGAAGTGAATCAAAGTGGATACTAATTCGGTGATAACATCTGCACTATGTCGAGGGATGAGATGCGCTAATGATGGGCTCTGAAGTCCCTCCTTTCATGCAGATTGGGCAGGTAATCTTGATTTTGTACAAGTTGACTTTACATAGCTTAAGGCCTAATCGAGCTCCACCCCTTACATACCGTTATACCTAATATAATTATTTTCACCATTTTCATTTTAATGATTCAATAATTCGTACCCCAGTAGCTGTATCTCACCATGAGTGAAGTCGGGAGTGAGGGCATGTCTAACATTTCTGACAGCGGGATCAGTATAAATAGATAAAACTCTGCAAATTCTTGACACAACGGTTCATTATCTTCTTTGTACAGATCACCCTTCTGTCTAGATCACTAGGTCTAAATGTCTAGATCCTAAATGTTAGATTAATTATTATTATCAATTATCACTAATTATTAACAATTTTATCAAGTACCTACTGAAAATTATTATAATTTATTGTTAGGTATTGATAATTCGTATTTATTAATTATTATTAATTATGATTAATTAATACGATATAATTCTGGGGTTTTTAATACTACGTCGGTAATAATTGTTCTATAAAAGAAGTACCTACCAACAAACATTCGAAATTACCTTCATTTCCGTAGCACGAAACGCACCTCAGAACAACAAACTCGACATCACTTAAGCCATATGATGTTCCAAAGAGCTTGTTAGTATGAAAATGGACCTGTATTTCAACAGTTTGATTCACGATCGGATTGTGAGGCACAATCTTTGAGCCGTCATTGTGAACGAACGGCTGGTCGTACAAAGCTGCAGATGGTCTTAAAAAATTCTACGGAACAAACTCTATCTAAATATGAAATAAAAAACATACCGTTTGATGGGAATTTTTCGAGATATGGAATTTTCAAAATTTCAAAATTCGTTTTGAACCCCTTCCCCTTGACCTAGGGTTATGAAAAGTTTCGTGGATCATTGTGGGGCTGGTCCAAACCCAGAAACCAAATTTCGTAATTTTAACTCAACGCTAACTGGGCAAAGTGGCGCGGACGGCGGACGGCGTACGGCGGACGGCGGACGGCGTACGGCGGACGGCGTACGGCGGACGGCGTACGGCGGACGGACGGATTTTTTTTTATTCGATTTTCTGAATCTACGTATCTTGAAACGTAAACCAACAAATTTTGAGGGGGGGTTAAAATTTTTTTTTCTTTGGGCGATTCCAATGGTTCATTATCGAAGATAATAAACCAAAATCGACAGATGCCCCAGGAGCATAGAGGACGAGGTTGCTCCTGATAGAAACAATGAAAAAGTACCTGCAGTATAGCTTTGAGCCAAAACACAACCAAATAACTTGAAAAATAACTACTAAGAACAATTGAATTACAAAGAAAAATAACACGAGAAATAATTGAAAGCAGAAGCATCTGTATCCAAGCAAAAAGAGTTTAACTGTGATAAAACAATCGTGAAACAGTCACCAATCAAATTATTCTCCTCGTTCTATGCCAACGGAATTCATCAACGTAAAGACCTTAGGAATGATGAATAGGTTAGGTATATATTTAATGAATTCCAACACGAAGAAAATAGATAGAGCTCGCCTTGACGAAGATGACTTTTCAAACACTGCAGAGTGAACAAGGTTATATAATTCCATCAATTATAATTCCCGAGCTCTTGAATTGTTTATTGCCTGTTACTGTGGCAAGTTTAATTTGGCTACAATAATATTTACCTTTACAAGAGAAAATTATCGTATATATTTCCAACTCGATTTTACCTTCAATTCATGAGTAAATTTGCCAGCACTTTCAGCAGTCGGCTGTTATAATATGTGAAGGAATAATCTGCCCTGTTAAAACGCCTCAAGCCCAATGTTCACAAAAATGGGGTTTTTACGGAATCCCCCCTATTTCGGACCTGGCCTTTTCGATGGTGAAGTCCAAATTCGAACCGGAAGTGGGGGAAATTCTGACTATAAACATAATCGATTATAAATCGATTAATTTGAGATTTATTTTTTTTAACCGTTGAATTGGTTTGAAGTCATATCGATATCTCACCAAAAAATGGTGTTTTATAATGGGTTGCAGTCAACTTACATCAAAGTTTTCAGTGAAAAACTTTGAGGCGAATTTCTGCAATGTTTTGAATTTTGAGTTGAGGCGTTTCACCAGGGCAGTAACGGACCACCAACTTTATAGAATCACTCAAACAAGACAATTTTGTCATCAATAGCTCATCGTAGAGCAAACGTTTTAAACTATTGGCAAGGAAAGGGGAGTGAACCCTATGAGGCCCTGCGAGGCCCCAGTAGAGTTGCAAAAGCCCTTGAGTACACGTCACAACTATAGCTTTGTCGGTTAAAACCCTAAACGGTATTTAGAATCAAGTGCCTTTGAGGGAGAGTACGGTGCTTTAGACATTGAATCCTTACGAGGGAAAAAATAAAATAAATCGACTGGGCTTCTTCCTCCACAAAACTAATGATTAAGAGAAAGTTCTGAGAAAAAGCTTGGAAAAAATTCACTGTCGAAATTCGAGTCTGGATTGGAACTGAGGTAGAACATTGGAAGACATAACGTTACTGTGTAAACAGTGAACAAAATGTACGTTTCTTATCTCGCTTTGCATTACCGACAAGACGTACGATAAAACGTAAAGTGTAAACCGGCCTTAACGACATTCTTCGAGACTAGTCCTGGCATGGAGTGACATGTCAGGTCATATTTTGACATGAGAGATACATATTTGATGGAAGTTGTGGAACACAATAGAAACGTATTTACCTTAATATCTTTTTCACTGTCGAAGGTGGGAGGTTAGATGCTGTCGCACAAACCAACACGAAGAATCATCTCTTCAACAATGTATGCATTTTTTGAAGGAGTTGACGTTTGTTACCGAAATACTGATATATCTTCATCCCACTTTGCCATTCTTTCTTTACCCCTCTCCGCAAACGATACATCCCAGAGGTATTGAAACCCTCTCACGCCGAATTTATAGAGAGTAGACTTCCAAAAACATAAATCAAATCGGAAGGAATTTCTCATACAAAGTGAATACCGCCGAAGGCGGAAGATGAAGTGACTTTCCAGACAGGATTGGCTCCATGCTGGGCTGCCCGGGCCTTTCTCAATATACCTCATACGGAACGCAATATGAGACCTTAGAATGGGATTATCCGTCATGACGGTAGGAAATGGGAGAAAAGGGAGTGTTGGAAGGAAGGTGTAATAGTCGGGGGCTACATATGGGCGTTGACCATCCCAACCGTTAAAGGATTGCTCGTTTAAAGCCACAGTCAGCCAACATTTACATAAATGGCTTCGGTAATGTTCACGCGAGGTGCAGTTTACAAGGACAATAACGCCGGTCTGATCCAATCTCGTATCGGCGGGTTCGGCCCCTCTCCATGCGCTCCAATATTTCGTTCTAACGTCCCATCTCGAAATGATTTATGCATGATTCTCCCCTCATTCCATTAAATGTGCGTTAAAATCAACAAGCGTTGGGGAGGAACAAGTGCGCCCTCGTACATTATTCAATACGAAATATTATCTTCAATGCAAGTTACGAGAGAAATAATACACTTTAGTTCTGCATGAACAGAACGAATTTTGTGTCAGTCATTCTACATTCAGTCGTGGAATAATTTGACCGAGTAGATTAAACTCATATTTATTTAATATTGGAGTGATTTACAAGGCTGTCATATTTGGATTCAAATGAATTAATTCACACAAAAAAGTGTCCATTATGGTCAGAAGTGATCAACTTCTTATTGATGATATGGGAGTTGCATCACATTAAATATTATTTAATGTGAACTACAGCACGTGAATAACTATGTAAGAGACGAAAAGTGGGTAGAACCTGATCTCAGGTGATACATTCGGCACGTATGGAAGTATTCTTTGTATGCTCCATCCCAAAACCTTGGATTATTGCGATTCCCGATAATCAGCTCTCGTTGCTCGGAATCGATTCCACCTAGGTATGTTGACATTACCATGGATCTATGTGAAAGAGTGCTTGAAATATGCCCATACGAACATGCACGAGTGGTAAAAGATCAGTGATGTTCATAATCACTTTACAAGGGGTCAAGACAATTACATCTTCAAATTTAACAGGCTGAAACGACCCGACAACTCACACAGTTATTGACCTAGGAAAACGTATAATTTAATACCAAATGAAATTAGAGAGATGTCTTAAAGTAGGTTTACAGCTGTGATAACTAAGATAATAAAGAAAGAAGATTATTACTCCATAGACAAGTTTATTAACTTTGATCTCCAGAACATAAGTTATATTAAAAATATAACCCGAATATAGCCTGAGGAATTTTATATCAAAGTAGGTACTCGTGGTATTGCGCTCTCCGCTTTAGTTCTATTTATCTTAATCAATTTATGGATGTTAAGTATTGTTAAATTTTATTGTTGAAGTTTGTTATTTTTGTGGTATGAAGGTATTTATCAGGTGAATGGTGAGTAGGTATGTCCATGTGAGGTGATTTTGCCCCGTTGTTGTAGGGTGAGCTTGGTCCCGGGGGTAGCACCCTTGGAGTGTGGTGAACTCGCATTGCTCTCTCCTGCCTGTCTGTATCCCCTACTTGACAGAATATTGTATGTAGTATGATATAATAAAATACAATATGTAAGAATAGATGAATGAAGAACTGAAACTGAAACCGAGCACGTCACACGCCAGCATAACGCCAGTTCTTCCAATCCAATCAAACCCTCCGTTTCCCACTCCGCTACCCCAATGCACCAACACAATTTCCCGGTTGTCAGCTTTTATTGCCTAAACCTGAATCAGGGTCCGCAGTAAATATCGTCATAATGGGCCCATTATTCTCTTTATGGGTTAATAAAGTTCACATCGGCGAGCGGCTGGAGGGTTTTTCGGTATAAGTTGATGGCTTGGCTTCGTTTCAAAGCCGCCGAAGGCCGACTACGTGGTCCTAGTGGAATCGATACTGGAGTTTCAATGTTTGTCAAGATCGCCTCACAATAAGATGCATACAATGCATGCAATTCCCATGCATACAAGGCCTGAATATAAATTTGAAAAATTCAACCATGACCTGGGCCAAATTGACCAATCCAGTTTATGGGAGAGTATACCCATGATTTACGAAGAAATTGTAAGTGAAGGCCACCAGGAACTTGACTGTTTGAATAGACCACACAATCAACCATTGGGATTAAATAAAATAGGATCCTTTGACTCGGTACAATATGCCATTAGAATGAATTTTCAAGAGTTTTCTAGACGTCGAGGCTTCAAAATTACGTCCCTGGGTCGAACGTTAAGCGTAAAAAAAGAGGAGAAATAACATGCAGTCGACTAACTTTTGGACAATTAAATTTTACAAAGGAACCCTATCGAGCTGGATGAAAATGTATCCCTGCAAAGTTCACCGACTCGAGATTTGATACTGACAGTTTAATTAAAGTTGTGGTCCCTTAATGTTCCACGTTAACAGGGTGGCCATAACAACATAATTGAATGAACCGAGGACCTTCATACTTCAACAGTAGTGTGGCTCTCAATTCACCCAGTTCCACTTAAAATCGACCCCATCCCTCATTCTTATAACGATACCATTTCATGATATAAATACGTTGGTTAGATGATGTTCAAGATGTGTGACTCTCACCAGTTTTCCTGCACTACTCAAACGTCCTGTTCATCTATTTTCAGATGCTGTTTGTGACGTTCAATCATTCTCTCACTATCTTCAGGAGATACCTGTCAAAGAGTGCCGGCCCGAACCCGTACCTTGGAATGTAGAGTTATTTGACAATTCTAACTGGGCAATGTGGCGCGGACGGACATTTTATTCGATTTTCACATTCTACATTCCTTGAAACGTGAATCCACAAATTTTGAAGACAGCATTTAATTTTTGTTTTGCATGGTCGAGGATAATCACCATCATGATGAAACTCATTAATAAGGTTAATCAGAAACACAAGCTTGAGTCGCATCACATCCTTCTCTTCTTGATGGATAAGAAAGAAGTCACACCGTTATAACTGCCTACATAAATAGAGAGCTCCGCGCATATGTTGAAGTACACAACATTCTTGACCCTTTCTAGTCAACCTGTAGAATTGGTTTCAGAGGGTGCCCTTATCGGAGTATTGGGTGACATCAGAACAGCAATGGACCAGGGATAAGTCGTTCGTCATAATGGTACTCGTCGATTTTTCGGCCGCCTTGTATCTGGTCTGAAGAGATTCCATGGTTCTACTTCTATAATAGCAGTCCATAAACTTTCTGTTCATCTACTTTCAGATGCTGGTTGTGGCGTTCAATTATTCTCTCGATATCTTCAGGAGACACCTGTCAAACAGGGTTTTTTCAACAGTGTTTGTAGCTCTACTTGGAGATAAGCTATTGTTTTATCATCATGTAGCTAGATAGACTTTATTGACAATAGGTACAGTGACTTATTTTGACTCAAGTATGCCCCCTATTTTGTCATGACACCTTGGCATTTAGAAGGCAACTTCATGATGCCACTCTCCCAAAAAAAAAATTCCTTGGAGACAAAAACTGGCTATTTCACATGCCTCTCTTAGTCTAATTTTAGACCACTAAGAGCGTTTTCCGTGGACAAAAAAAGATGGTAGTCGCTTGGTGACAGGTGCTCCCAGATCTTCTTTAGAGTCATCATCGATTTGAGGTCTGGCGTTATCTTGGTAGAACATGATGACCATTTCTGGCCACTTCTGGTCGATCGCCGCTTTCAATCGGTCCGAATGCTGGCAGTAGAGATCCGAATTGAGGCGGTTGGCCATTCGGGAGCAGGTCATAATGAATAACCCCCTTCCAGTCACACCAAACACACAGTCGTCAATCCTGGTGTTGCTATCGTTTGGGGCTCTTCACCAGCCTTCGACCATAAACGTCGTCACTTGAAAAAATCATAAGTGACCTATTTCTCATCGCCAGTTACCAATCTTTTAAGAAATAGGTTGGTCTCGTTCCATTTGGCTAATGCCAAATGCGGCTCATCCAATTTTGGTCCGTCAGCTCGTGAGGCACTCTAACCTCAAGTGTTATTTTCAAACCTAGCCTTATGTAAGTGGTTCAGCACAGTTTTGTGATCGATATTTAGCTCCTTTCTAACCATCTCCAGAATTTCAGCGACATTCTCGACGGCTTTCCCGAACCTGGGGCATCTTTCATATCAAAATTTTCCGAACGGAACCAAATTGAGCATGGACGTTACGGTGCCGGGACCATAAACACAGTTTACGATTTCATCCGCCCGACTTGCGTTTTCCCCTTTGTCGACAAAAAAATTGTAAAACTCACCGGATTTTCTCCTTGTTCACCTCCATCTTCAAGGCTCTAACTCACAACTAAATCCATCAACCATAACGGTGGTCCAATGTCGCTTATTTTGAAGAGTAATTCCCGTTTTTAACGAGTAAATGTTAATCCAATAACATAAATACAAAACAAGATAATAATATTATCTTGTTTTGTAGCTAGATGGCGTCACTAGAGCATAGTAAGATATTATCTTACTATGCTCTAGTGACGCCATCTAGCTGCAAAATAATGCATTCATTTTTCCCCAACCTTCTGTATACAAAATTTTGCTACTATATATTGTGGTCTGATAAAATCTCGCAACCCTACTATGTACCTATTTGAAACGAAGTGTAACGTTTTTATATTCCTTAATACCACATTGTCAATGTGTAGTAGTGAGTCATGATTAAAATCTCTGAATCAAATGCGATTCTTTGAATTATATGCGATACTGCCAACAATCATTTTGGAAAAGTGACAATGAAGTACCTTCGTATTATAATAAAGCTTGTCTCTGTATTAATTTCCAGCAGCGGCGCAGCGCACCCCATCTCCCACGAAACCAACAGAAAAGGGATAGTTGAAAAGATCACATAGAAAAAAACCCAGTTGGGTTTATTCAGGAATCCTCTCCACTGCGCGCCTATTGAAAATATTTTCTCCTATTGTGAGTTCCCGCTCTATTTCCTCCGAAAAGAAAATGAATGCAGCTTTCTCTCGGGCAAAAGGGCCATACAAACCCTCTCTATCCCCCTTTGTCCGTCACAGGAGCCCCTAGGAGTTTGGCGTCGGAGGTTTCACAAAGCCGGCGAAAAATCTCTCGTTGTTGATAATTACCTCGTGTAGATTGTGTAGAGAGAGTTAACAGAGTATCAAGCTCATTGTGCGTAAGGCGTACAGGCTAAGTACCTACTATCAGTAGAGAGTTGGACTGTTCGTAACTCGTGTCAGTCAACAAGGTCTCTTCTAAGGGGTGACCAGAAAACAGATGAGGAGGGCTACTGGGTTTATCGTTATTGAGTTGTGTTAGAACGTACTTTTGTCGAAAATTACTTTGATGGAACGAAACACATGTAGTCAAACCCCCAAAGGAAAGAGAGAAAACGGAACATAAAGAAACCAAATCCGCGGATTCGTACATCTCATACCTACATGTTTCAACAAGTTTCGACGATTTTTGAAGTTTTGAAGATTGTTCAACCAAATTCACGGTGATAAATTTTACTTACATACCTACCTATCAATAGATAAATGCGTCTTTTATGCCTTACGAGCAAATTACGAAAATATTCAACTCAATCTTCATATTAATTTACCTTACTGTTTTTTAATGGCGACGAGGAAATAATTTATTTGTCTTTACCCAAAATCATCAAGTTTTTGAGATTTTTCGTTTTTTTTGTGAACAATGAAATGCCAACTTTGAACACTAAAGAAAAACCTGGCAGTGGCTTTGTAGGCGGAGGAGTAGGCACACTTTGCTATTAGGTTAAGAGTCAACGTGTCCCTAAAAAAGCATTTCTAGATAGAAAAACTTTTACTCAAGGTGCATCATTACTAAAAAAAAAAAGGAAGAAAAAACTTGATGATTTTGGGTAAAGACAAATAAATTACTTCCTCGTCGCCATTAAAAAACAGTAAGGTAAAATAATTGTGAAACACTGGTCGACCGCAATGAACTCCCTCATTCATTCAAGGAAAGTCAGCTCGGAGCACTTGGCGCCAACGGTTACAACAATAATTGTTTTTAATTAATTAATAATATGGAGGTATACAGAAAACAGAATAAGAACAACTTTACTTAATTGAAGGCAAGGGAATGAATGTTCTATGAACGTGACGGTGGCAACGGCATGGAATTCATCAGGAACGAGTCCGCCAGAGTTTCGTCGCGCTTCAAATATTAACGGTTGCACAAACCCTGTTTCTGATTGTCGCGTAGTTCGCCGACCAGAAACCGAGCCGAATAAATGAGAGGAAAAGTCTTGAAAACGATCGGAAACCGAGTTTAATTTTCGTCATTTTCAATAATTGCTGTGAAACCCTCAGTTTGCCATTGACCAAACAGAGGCTGCTGTGATCTCTACTGCGCCAATAGAGAACCAGACCAATATGAACTCCAAGTTGTTGTTTGAAGGGTTGACTTCTGAAACGGGGAATCGGCGGACGGATACGGAACCGTATTTGGAGACAAATATTCGAAACTCAAAACATGATCGAAATAATGTGCTTTGGGGCTCCAGAATTACTAAGTCCTTTTAGCTACCTCTACTACGCCGCATTATTCAAGTAATCATAACTAACTAAGGTTTATTAGTTAAGCATTTTTTATTATGTGTTTTTGAGGTGTTTGACGACTTAAATAAAAATAATAGTAAAATTTAAATATGGAGGTACCTAGTCCATTACGGAAATTTATCTCTCTCGGAAGCTCACACGCACTGGTTGGGTCTATAATAACTCAAATATGTATATTGGATAATCAGAATCAAGTATCCAGAGTTCTATAGGGATGTTAAGCTCAAATTAGCCAACCACACGGGTGGGGGGGGGAGGACTTCGCGAGTAGAGACCGTCGCTCGAGGTGAATATCCCGTTACATTTAAACACGATCAAACCCGCTGGGTCAATACGAGATGTTCACGGGCCGTTGGCGATAAAATAATTTACATTAATGCGGTCTGTTCCATGTATTTCGAACGGTATCGAGGGGATATCGACGACCGTATTCAAAGGGAATTGGATTAGGAGCATGCACGCTTCACCGACACATCATGAATAACTGACTCCCAACACTCCCAAAGTTGGAGTTCTGCTATTGGAACAATACGTGTTCAATATTTCTTTCGATCGGAGTAGCTCTAACAAAGAATCGTCAATTCGACAGAACGCTCGGAACGTTTGTAAATGTGTACCTACAAAATATTGAAATATATAAAGATCATTTAGATTTTTTTTAAACTCGAGTAGTAGTGTCTACCGAGTGTGGCGTCACCAATCATCAATTAGCGGAAGGTATATATATATGATGGTGGCAGGTATGTATAATATACATATTATATTATATATTATAATATTATATGTTACATATTATATATTATATCATAATAAATAATATTGAAATTATTGATAATTATTAAAAAATTTTAATATAATAGTAAATAATATATTATATTTCAGCCCTTATAAATCCTGGACTTTCAATCATTTAGAGCCTGAAGCATGAATATTTGCCAAGACTTTTGTAGGAGGGAGTGTTCAACTGAGTTCAATGAGATGCGAAGGAGAGGAGGCAATACTGCAGGCCTCATCAGTAATTTCTACATTAGTATTCTCAGTGCACACGATATCCTTCTGCATCAATGACCCTCGAACTACTCAACCTATTAGACTCAAATCGGTGATTGGGTAAATCAATAGTGATTAGGCCTACTGTAGAACTATGTCCGTTTGTGTATTTGTTGTGTTCGCGCAAAAATAACAATCAGGTACAATAAACCCTCGGAGGGTTATTGGAGAAGCATCATTTATTTACTCCACTTCCAATCAAATTTCCCTGCTTCACCTTTAGTGTATTTTCGAAACACGAATCTCCGAAAACTGTTCATACCAAAATTCGTTTCAGATCATTCTGAATTCATAGCCAAAAGACACCAAAAATCATATGTATATACATATGTATATCATATGGATAGAAAACATTTTACAGGAGAAATTAGAAGGAGAGAAACACTTAATATAATATAATATAATATATTAATATAATATATAATATATATACTTATAATTAATATAATATATATAATAATATAATATATTTACGCCCTACAGCGTCATCAGCCGAGTGCCTATGTATCATATGTATATGTATATTATGTTTGTGTCATTCAAAACTTTCGATAGAATTGAGATGAAAAGTTCAAATTGGCTAAAAAAAAATCGATTGATGTTACACAGCAAAAAATCGAGATAAAATGTATTATAAATCCAGTAAAATAGAGAAATTTTACATACAACCAGTTGTTTCTTCGAAAATTCGCTCTTATAGCCTGCCTACGAATTTCAAGTAGACTTGATGCATGTAAGTAATACTTACATGGTGCAATATATTTGAGAAATAAGCTCTAATTGTTATTTTCATGAGGTCATCAAGTACCTTCTGTGAGATTGCGTCCTCTATTTTCTCATAATTTATATTACCAAGCTTATCTATCAATTTGATATAACGCTACCATTTTCATTCATCGATATATTTATGTGAATGGTCTGATCCGTCTGCCCGATCCGTTTCGTGTGGGCGTCGAATCAAACCTATGTCTCTGGCATTATTCATTTGCCCACATGTTAAATCTCGAACTTGTGAATGCAACCCGTTAACTTGGATCGCAATAGCAAACAAGACCCTCCCAAAGGTTCCGACACCTGGGCGTCCTTGAGCTGTGGTATTTTCATCACGCGCGAATTCTACACATCCTGCATAATATTGTATCGTCGAAGATTTCTGTGAAAGGGATCGCGGGAGAAAGATTGGTTCGGTTTCCTCACTGGACAGGTGGATGTACAAGTTCCGGATAAACCAGAATTGACGGGTTCCGTGTACGTGAGTTGTGTCCCCAGATGATCCCTTATGCGAGTTTTGTCAGGGAAGTTTCTATGGTCATTTCCGGCCCGAACAATGTGAATTGTAATAGAGCAAAACGCGTATACGGCTTTGGAATGTGAAGTGGTGTATCATCGACCGAGTCAATATGACAATCAAATCTGACAAGACCCTGAAACAACATTTAACGTGGTAGTTGAAACTAAATAGTAGATGATCGAGAAAATAGTACACTGTTATTCCCCAGCATCCTGATTTAAAATCAATGCAAATAATAATTATTAAATAAAGATGAGGAACAAGAGGGAGAGGATTTGATAAGAATGAGAATAGCCCCCACTCTACCATCAGGGTGGGCCCTCAGACCGCTCTCCATACCCTAATCGGGAGTAGCGGAAGCAGAGGAAGTGGTAATGATAATTATCCCTCAGAGAAAATACCATAATATTGTCAGCTCTCTGGCTGTCCAGAACACTTTTCCTCCACCACACGAGTTAAAAATATTCTATAATTCAAAAGTTCTATACTCATTACTTCTGCCTTCATAATTCATTGAGAGGAAACCGGAAGGCTTAGGGTTTCTTGTGAAAGGAACCTACCAGTGGTACGTCCGTTTCTAGAATATAAACCTCAAGGAGATCATGGTATAGAGCGCCTGTCAGGTTGCTCTGCATCCATCGCTATGCAACCTGTAGAGATCACCTGAGGGGCTATTCTCGAATAGCGCGTCA
The DNA here is from genome assembly GCA_963920205.1 of Stenodema calcarata. NCBI lineage: Eukaryota > Metazoa > Arthropoda > Insecta > Hemiptera > Miridae > Stenodema > Stenodema calcarata. The sequence continues at coordinate 13,823,453 of OY986058.1, read as the reverse complement.
TAAAACTCGGTAGCAAATGGAGCTAACGAACCCGACATTCCCGAAACACATTGGAGTCAGAACATACACAATTCGATCTTTCATCGCGCTATTGGAAACAACACATTTTGTATTGACTCCTCATCAAGGCCCCAGAACCTGCTAGTTCATCACAATCGCTCTGCACTCCGTTTGTACGGTTCGTAATCTTTTAAACCAACAAGCCGAATGCTTCGATATTTACCACTTATTTCGAGGAACGGCCGATGCTATAATTAGTACAGATTTCATGTAACTAGTCACACTTCATCACATTAATATGTAAAGCCTCAATCTTAACAAAATAATTATTATTCTCGAGGAATCCAATTGTAGGACACACAATTGACAAATTAGGAAACTAGGAAGGATTATTTTCCTATTCAGGCAAGCCAAAAAATGGCAAAATGTCCGAAAAATTAATTTTTGGGTGCAGAACCGGTTATTATAGGAAATTAAACAGGCTTTCAGAATATCCAGGTTGTTCTTCGATTACCCATAAGGAAAAAATGATTACTTGGAAAAACTAAAGCAAGATCAAGTCTCTAAAACAGTTTTTAGAGGCGAACGTGGAAACTAGGATTTTTAGAACTCCAACTTCAGAATATCCAAAGTTGTAAAAAATCGTGTAAAGCTGGAAAACTAGAAAAAATCTTCTATTAACTCAATTCCCACCAGTCGAAGATAGAGTTTTTTTCCCATGGACGGTCACATAATATTATTCAAGACAATGGCAAAGCCCTGTGACAAGCCAAAAAATGGCAAAATGTCCGAAAAATTGATTTTTGGGTACAGAACCGGTTATTATAGGAAATTAAACAGACTTTCAGAATATCCAGGTTGTTCTTCGATTACCCATAAGGAAAAAATGATTACTTGGAAAAACTAAAGCAAGGTCAAGTCTTTCAAACAGTTTTTAGAGACGAACATGGAAACTAGGATTTTTAGAACTCCAACTTCAGAATATCCAAAGTTGTAAAAAATCGTGTAAAGCTGGAAAACTAGAAAAAATCTTCTATTAACTCAATTCCAACCAGTCGAAGATAGAGTTTTTTTCCCATGGACGGTCACATAATATTATTCAAGACAATGGCAAAGCCCTGTGACGAACAAGTCGTCGGTTTTACCAACAGCAAAGTCGACTGCTGAGACGTTATCTATCTCTATGTGTCAACGGATATGATTTACACATTCAAGTCAAGTATAACAAATTACACACTGTGGATCTCACAATATTAACTCTCTTGACTCCGACAAGATCCACCCCAATGGAGACAGGTAAATTTTTCTAAGGCAGAAACACCACCGTCGTTTTTATTCCCCCAGAACCTACGGAAAACTACCGTCCTCCGTTGTACTCACTATTTCCTTCCGAACGAAAGTCGCCTAAACAAGTGGAAGGGAAGGGGCTACAAGATAACAACACGAGTTTCTTGTTAGCGTTGGAACGAAGAAGACGTGCTCCTCTTCCTCCTTTAGATGAAACTACATCCAACCCGACTCCTTCAGCCGTATCAATTAACTTGATGTAGTACGGAGTTAACCACTCTCGGTTAATACCAGCTCGGCAAGAGGCGGTTTCATAATAATTATTGTTGTAATTCTCGGGTAGGTGACATAGCAATCTGAACACTCTCAGCTACCCTCGAAAGTAATTCCTAATCTCCTTCTGCCACCCAACTCGAGATTATCTCTTTACAATTGTAACAACGAGCTAACGCACCGATTGGCCTCCACATTACGCCTACACGATTATATTAGATCCCGAAGCTACAGTGTAAAGCTACAATGTACCAAGCTACAGCATTCATTTACGTGAATTGAAGTCGACTAATTTCAACGGAGTTAGTTACCATGTTAGTTAGTTATCGTGTTTTATGGTTCATTAATCATTATTTTTATGATAGATTTGTGCCAGGAACTACAGTAGTTGTTCCCACTACCTTCCGACCCAAATTCTTGAGCGGTTCCAAAGGTTCATTATCGTAGATAATACACGAAAATGGTTTGGATTGAAAACGTTTGCAGCAGTACCAGTAGAGTAACAAATATCCCAAAATAATTCGTGCAATAAGAGGGAATATTGAGTGTTCGTTCGAGAATGTGTCCAAATTACTCTCAAGCACCGAACAACAAAAATACGAAATGACTTTCTTCCCGTACCTCACGTAAAAAACTCGATAACACAAAACCAAGTGAATCGACTTTTCCTCACTATGAAATTTGGGAGCTTTACCGTTTGATTCGGCCCAACTTTCGAGCCCTTTGTGAGAATGTCTGATCTGGAATAAAAAGCTCTGGATCAACATCTATTCAAATGTCTATCAAAAACTATTACGTACTAGATGAAGTTTTCGAGCTTCTGAATACATCCTCGGCAAGCTCCACACTATTGTACGGCGAATTTTTTCGTTCATCCATTCATTTCCATTCATTTCCCCAATCGGATTTGATTTATATTGAAAGGCCAACAAACGATTTTGGATGGTTGGAGGGTTTCGTTATTCAAATTTTTTCGTGGTCGATTCCAATGGTTTATTATCGACGATACCTATTAATTGTTGATTGGAATAGGGACAAGGCAGAACAAAAGAAACTAGACATTTTGGTTTATCACCTTCGATGATAAACCATTCGAATCGACCAAGATAAAAAAAAGTAATTATTACCCCCAAAAAATTTGTGGGTTTACGTTTCAAGATTTGCAGATTCCCAAAATCGAATTTTAAAAAATCCGTCCTTCTCTGCCCATAAGCCAAAGGGGTTCAAAACGAATTTTTAAATTTCAGGTCCAAGTTTGAACAACTTTTTTTCAAACATGCAACAGTTTTTTTTTTTTTAATCATGCGGCAGCCGATCATACTGGTCTCGAATAGTACATTGGTGATGAGATATCGAGTTGATAAATAATAATAATTAATGTAAACCTAAGGTAATAATAATTTTTAGTACGTAATTAATAATAATTAATATTAATCATTAAATTATTGCCGAAGTAAAAACCCCAGAATCATATTGGTACAAATCATTTGTAATTAATTCAGACAGAAGGGTGATCTGTACAATGAAGATCATAAACCGTTGTGTCAAGAATATGCAGAGTTTTTTATTCAAGGCTCAATGTATACCGAAAAATTTCAGGATGATGTGTCCACAGCACGTGTGAAAGATTTCGTATAACTCACAAGTACTAGCACAGCAATTTTAGTGGAGTTGGTGCATGAGATTATTCACTGTCACTATCTTCGGTATCACGAAACACACGGACCACAAAAAAGGGAGAGTCAATAACAAAGTTTGCCGGATTAGCCCCTCGGTATCTGAACCACTCGGTTTCGTGTGGAGCAGCCCAATCCTTAACTTGATAATTTATTGGGAAGGGCACACGTGCTTCGGGACACAACAACTGCTTCCATTACCACTGGGAAAACTCTTTTAAGCCTCTTATGGGGCAGGAGTTGCAGGAACTCGAGTATCGTCGTTCCTCACACGGAAGTAACACGGTGAGCCTATTATTTAAATCTGACGTTTTATAAAGGTGATTCTCAAAGAAACGTCCTGTTCGAGGTTCATATTCAAATGTACGGTTGACCGAGTGACCGCAGATGCAACCGTTCCACGCGTTTTCAGAGCTGTCTTTTTTAAGGGAACGGGGGAGAGCCAAGTGTAGCAGTAAAACGTGTATTCCAATAAAACGACATTAAATACACAAAACCATCATATTTTTTGGGAGGTGAAAAAAAGTTGCTGAATTGGGATGGAGGATTTCAGTTTTGTGTAAAATAAACACTGTAGCTCTGATTTAACTACGCTTATTGAACGTTAGCGAGTAATTAATACAGTGACATTTCGTCGTTTAAGAAGCAACACACCCTAACCCACAATTTATTTTTTTTATTATTTCCATTACATAATACAGTCATATACAGAATAAATCAGTCATATACAAAATAAACACATGCCTTAAGTGAAATAAAATATTCGGAAATATAATTCCCCATATGGGCACCAGCCCGTGTTGGGGAATGAGCAACTTGCTCATCGCTCGGTAATTACCAAAAGCTTAATGAAATTGTGCAGAGTGCAAGCATACTATTCAATCGAAATTTTAAGAATGGTGGTAGCGGAATTACAGTATTTTTATTCCATTTTGTTATACCTACTTATATTATGGTTCTAACTACTTGTAAGAAAATAATTTTTTTTAAATAATTTTTATTTTCTTAGGGTTATTTTTTGATTGCTCAATTAACTCAACTCTAGTTGTATTAGGAAAACTATTAAAAGTTAGAATGCCTTGATAGGGGAAAAATTTTTGAGAAGCTGTAAAGTTTAATTTTGGAAGAGCTAGTGAGTCGTTATTAGCAAATCGGGTAAAAATAGAGTGGGTTGGAGTAGAAAATTCACCACTTTTAAGTAACTGCTGTACAGCAGCTTTCTTGTACATATCGCGGAGATTCAAGAGATTCAGTTTTACAAACAAATGGCTTGTATGAGCTTTGCTGTCTAATTTAGAAACCGCTCGTACAAAATATTTCTGGAGTACAACAATCTTGTTGAGAGTACTTTCATAGGCACTACCCCAAATTGGCAAAGCGTAGAGTAGCAGAGACTGGACGAGCGCACAGTAAACCTGTCTGAGTATATCAGTGCTCACTATTTTCTTTAGAAAGGAAAAAACGTAAATACATTTTCTTAGTTTGCCCTGAAGAAAGTGGAGAAAGTGAAGCTTCTTAATTTGGAGAAAGTGAAGCTAAGACAATTTCTTGTTCAAAATTTTACACGGGATAGCTAAAATCGGTAGCTGAATGAGCCTACAGCAAAAATGATCAATATATACGTGGAAAACCAATTTTCAATTCGTTTCACGTATGTCATTTCCAGTTGATGCAGTATCAACGGGAAAGTACAGAGCAGATAAATTGAGTCTGCAAAGAAACTCTCGTGGTTGATCTTTAAAAGAGCTTATCTATGTGGACGGATGAATAAGCGGTTTAAACTTTCCACGTGTACGATAAGGAATATTACAAAGACCAAGTTATGATTACAATATATGTATTTTGTTGGGCGTCTGCTTTTGATGGCTGTAACGAGATTTGAAGACCCTTGTTGAAATACACTCCAGTTCCCCCGATAATGCACGACAGTGTACAGGGCAGTCCAATTTATAATACGAGGATGAAAAAACGAATGGAGTAAATGAAAAACGTCTAAACCGTTAACCGACGAGTGACACCGGTAAGAGATTCTGAATAATAGCAATTTTTACCGTAAAAAGGATCCGGAGGTATCTAAGGGACGTTATCATATAAACGCCGAGGTTGTATTCGATTAAAAGTATTTTTCCATTCAATAGGAGTGCTCCTTTGGCTGTCGTTAAATCGTGACGGGTAGTGGCGATTCCTCTTTCGGTTTTCTTTGAAGCACCTTTATTTTATTTTATTTTATTTTTTTCAAGCGTTCATCAGACCTTCTTTAGGAGGAGATCCTATTTGGAGCCGCCGTTTTATTGCCTGACAGCGGGCGAAAAGGAAGTTAGGGGACGGAGAAAATGGATGAAAGGAAAACGGCGGGTGAATGGAAGAATTAGACGGTTCCGAAACAAAAGCGTTGGCCAAGTTTCTTTCGCCGTATCAACCCATCATAACTTTTTCGAACTCAAGTCAGCTCAACTAACGGCCAATCTCATACAAAACAGATCAACAACTCATAACGTACAGAACATGGAAACATAGTTAAAAAACTCTGCAAATTCTTGACACAACGGTTCATTATCTTCTTTGTACAGATCACCCTTCTGTCTAGATCACTAGGTCTAAATGTCTAGATCCTAAATGTTAGATTAATTATTATTATCAATTATCACTAATTATTAACAATTTTATCAAGTACCTAGTGAAAATTATTATAATTTATTGTTAGGTATTAATAATTCGTATTTATAATTAATAATCATTATTATTAATTATGATTAATTAATACGATATAATTCTGGGGTTTTTAATACTACGTCGGTAATAATTTTTCTATAAAAGAAGTACCTACCAACAAACATTCGAAATTACCTTCATTTCCGTAGCACGAAACGCACCTCAGAACAACAAACTCGACATCACTTAAGCCATATGATGTTCCAAAAAGCTTGTTAGTATGAAAATGGACCTGTATTTCAACAGTTTGATACACGATCGTGTTGTGAGGCACAATCTTTGAGCCCTCATTGTGACCGAACGGCTGGTCGTACAAAGCTGCGGATGGTCTTAAAAAATTCTACGGAACAAACTCTATCTAAATATGAAATAAAAAACATACCGTTCTATATGAATTTTTCGAGATATGAGATTTTCAAATTTTCAAAATTCGTTTTGAACCCCTTCGCCTTGACCTAGGGTTATGAAAAGTTTCGAGGACCATTGTGGGGTTGGTCGAAACCCATAAAAAAAATTTCGTTATTTTAACTCAACGCTAACTGGGCAAAGTGGCGCGGACGGCGTACGGCGGACGGACGGATTTTTTTTTTATTCGATTTTCTGAATCTACGTGTCTTGAAACGTAAACCAACAAATTTTGAGGGGGGGTTAAAATTTTTTTTTCTTTGGGCGATTCCAATGGTTCATTATCGAAGATAATAAACCAAAAAAGTTGACTTCATATCGACTCGAGGTGTTTATTTGGGTTCGAATGGACCTTCAAGAAGAGCATTTGTCGACTCAAATACTTCGTGAAAACGAAAAAAAGTTGACTTCGTATTGACTCGAGGTGTTTATTTGAGTTCGAATGGACCTTCAAGAAGAGCATTTGTCGACTCAAATACTTCGTGAAAACGAAAAAAAGTTGACTTCATATCGACTCGAGGTATTTATTTGAGTTCGAATGGACCTTCAAGAAGAGCATTTGTCGACTCAAATACTTCTGAAAACGAAAAAAAGTTGACTTCGTATCGACTCGTGGTGTTTATTTGAGTTCGAATGGACCTTCAAGAAGATCATTTGTCGACTCAAATACTTCGTGAAAACGAAAAAAAGTTGACTTCATATCGACTCGAGGTGTTTATTTGAGTTCGAATGGACCTTCAAGAAGAGCATTTGTCGACTCAAATACTTCGTGAAAACGAAAAAAAGTTGACTTCGTATCGACTCGAGGTGTTTATTTGAGTTCGAATGGACCTTCGAGAAGAGCATTTGTCGACTCAAATACTTCGTGAAAACGAAAAAAAGTTGACTTCATATCGACTCGAGGTGTTTATTTGACTTCGAATGGACCTTCAAGAAGAGCATTTGTCGACTCAAATACTTCGTGAAAACGAGAAAAAGTTGACTTCATATCGACTCGAGGTGTTTATTTGAGTTCGAATGGACCTTCAAGAAGAGCAATTGTCGACTCAAATACTTCGTGAAAACGAACAAAAGTTGACTTCATATCGACTCGAGGTGTTTATTTGAGTTCGAATGTACCTTCAAGAAGAGCATTTGTCGACTCAAATACTTCGTGAAAACGAAAAAAAGTTGACTTCGTATCGACTCGAGGTGTTTATTTGAGTTCGAATGGACCTTCAAGAAGAGCATTTGTCGACTCAAATACTTCGTGAAAACGAACAAAAGTTGACTTCATATCGACTCGAGGTGTTTATTTGAGTTCGAATGGACCTTCAAGAAGAGCATTTGTCGACTCAAATACTTCGTGAAAACGAAAAAAAGTTGACTTCGTATCGACTCGAGGTGTTTATTTGAGTTCGAATGGACCTTCAAGAAGAGCATTTGTCGACTCAAATACTTCGTGAAAACGAAAAAAAGTTGACTTCATATCGACTCGAGGTGTTTATTTGAGTTCGAATGGACCTTCAAGAAGAGCATTTGTCGACTCAAATACTTCGTGAAAACGAAAAAAAGTTGACTTCGTATCGACTCGAGGTGTTTATTTGAGTTCGAATGGACCTTCGAGAAGAGCATTTGTCGACTCAAATACTTCGTGAAAACGAAAAAAAGTTGACTTCATATCGACTCGAGGTGTTTATTTGACTTCGAATGGACCTTCAAGAAGAGCATTTGTCGACTCAAATACTTCGTGAAAACGAGAAAAAGTTGACTTCATATCGACTCGAGGTGTTTATTTGAGTTCGAATGGACCTTCAAGAAGAGCAATTGTCGACTCAAATACTTCGTGAAAACGAACAAAAGTTGACTTCATATCGACTCGAGGTGTTTATTTGAGTTCGAATGTACCTTCAAGAAGAGCATTTGTCGACTCAAATACTTCGTGAAAACGAAAAAAAGTTGACTTCGTATCGACTCGAGGTGTTTATTTGAGTTCGAATGGACCTTCAAGAAGAGCATTTGTCGACTCAAATACTTCGTGAAAACGAACAAAAGTTGACTTCATATCGACTCGAGGTGTTTATTTGAGTTCGAATGGACCTTCAAGAAGAGCATTTGTCGACTCAAATACTTCGTGAAAACGAAAAAAAGTTGACTTCGTATCGACTCGAGGTGTTTATTTGAGTTCGAATGGACCTTCAAGAAGAGCATTTGTCGACTCAAATACTTCGTGAAAACGAAAAAAAGTTGACTTATATCGACTCGAGGTGTTTATTTGAGTTCGAATGGACCTTCAAGAAGACCATTTGTCGACTCAAATACTTCGTGAAAACGAAAAAAAGTTGACTTCATATCGACTCGAGGTGTTTATTTGAGTTCGAATGGACCTTCAAGAAGAGCATTTGTCGACTCAAATACTTCGTGAAAACGAAAAAAAGTTGACTTCATATCGACTCGAGGTGTTTATTTGAGTTCGAATGGACCTTCGAGAAGAGCATTTGTCGACTCAAATACTTCTTGAAAACGAAAAAAAGTTGACTTCATATCGACTCGAGGTGTTTATTTGAGTTCGAATGGACCTTCAAGAAGAGCATTTGTCGACTCAAATACTTCGTGAAAACGAAAAAAAGTTGACTTCATATCGACTCGAGGTGTTTATTTGAGTTCGAATGGACCTTCAAGAAGAGCAATTGTCGACTCAAATACTTCGTGAAAACGAACAAAAGTTGACTTCATATCGACTCGAGGTGTTTATTTGAGTTCGAATGTACCTTCAAGAAGAGCATTTGTCGACTCAAATACTTCGTGAAAACGAAAAAAAGTTGACTTCGTATCGACTCGAGGTGTTTATTTGAGTTCGAATGGACCTTCAAGAAGAGCATTTGTCGACTCAAATACTTCGTGAAAACGAACAAAAGTTGACTTCATATCGACTCGAGGTGTTTATTTGAGTTCGAATGGACCTTCAAGAAGAGCATTTGTCGACTCAAATACTTCGTGAAAACGAAAAAAAGTTGACTTCGTATCGACTCGAGGTGTTTATTTGAGTTCGAATGGACCTTCAAGAAGAGCATTTGTCGACTCAAATACTTCGTGAAAACGAAAAAAAGTTGACTTATATCGACTCGAGGTGTTTATTTGAGTTCGAATGGACCTTCAAGAAGACCATTTGTCGACTCAAATACTTCGTGAAAACGAAAAAAAGTTGACTTCATATCGACTCGAGGTGTTTATTTGAGTTCGAATGGACCTTCAAGAAGAGCATTTGTCGACTCAAATACTTCGTGAAAACGAAAAAAAGTTGACTTCATATCGACTCGAGGTGTTTATTTGAGTTCGAATGGACCTTCGAGAAGAGCATTTGTCGACTCAAATACTTCTTGAAAACGAAAAAAAGTTGACTTCATATCGACTCGAGGTGTTTATTTGAGTTCGAATGGACCTTCAAGAAGAGCATTTGTCGACTCAAATACTTCGTGAAAACGAAAAAAAGTTGACTTCATATCGACTCGAGGTGTTTATTTGGGTTCGAATGGACCTTCAAGAAGAGCATTTGTCGACTCAAATACTACGTGAAAACGAAAAAAAGTTGACTTCATATCGACTCGAGGTGTTTATTTGGGTTCGAATGGACCTTCAAGAAGAGCATTTGTCGACTCAAATACTTCGTGAAAACGAAAAAAAGTTGACTTCATATCGACTCGAGGTGTTTATTTGGGTTCGAATGGACCTTCAAGAAGAGCATTTGTCGACTCAAATACTTCGTGAAAACGAAAAAAAGTTGCTTTCGTATTGACTCGAGGTGTTTATTTGAGTTCGAATGGACCTTCAAGAAGAGCATTTGTCGACTCAAATACTTCGTGAAAACGAAAAAAAGTTGACTTCATATCGACTCGAGGTGTTTATTTGAGTTCGAATGGACCTTCAAGAAGAGCATTTGTCGACTCAAATACTTCGTGAAAACGAAAAAAAGTTGACTTCATATCGACTCGAGGTGTTTATTTGAGTTCGAATGGACCTTCGAGAAGAGCATTTGTCGACTCAAATACTTCGTGAAAACGAAAAAAAGTTGACTTCATATCGACTCGAGGTGTTTATTTGAGTTCGAATGGACCTTCAAGAAGATCATTTGTCGACTCAAATACTTCGTGAAAACGAAAAAAAGTTGACTTCATATCGACTCGAGGTGTTTATTTGAGTTCGAATGAACCTTCAAGATCATTTGTCGACTCAAATACTTCGTGAAAACGAAAAAAAGTTGACTTCGTATCGACTCGTGGTGTTTATTTGAGTTCGAATGGACCTTCAAGATCATTTGTCGACTCAAATACTTCGTGAAAACGAAAAAAAGTTGACTTCATATCGACTCGAGGTGTTTATTTGAGTTCGAATGGACCTTCAAGATCATTTGTCGACTCAAATACTTCGTGAAAACGAAAAAAAGTTGACTTCGTATCGACTGGTGGTGTTTATTTGAGTTCGAATGGACCTTTTTTTTTTTTTTTTTTTATTATTTCCATCACATAATACAGTCATATACAGAATAAATCAGTCATATACAAAATAAACACATGCCTTAAGTGAAATAAAAATATTCGGAAATATAATTCCCCATATGGGCACCAGCCCGTGTTGGGGAATGAGCAACTTGCTAAACCTTCAAGAAGATCATTTGTCGACTCAAATACTTCGTGAAAACGAAAAAAAGTTGACTTCATATCGACTCGAGGTGTTTATTTGAGTTCGAATGGACCTTCAAGAAGAGCATTTGTCGACTCAAATACTTCGTGAAAACGAAAAAAAGTTGACTTCGTATCGACTCGAGGTGTTTATTTGAGTTCGAATGGACCTTCGAGAAGAGCATTTGTCGACTCAAATACTTCGTGAAAACGAAAAAAAGTTGACTTCATATCGACTCGAGGTGTTTATTTGAATTCGAATGGACCTTCAAGATCATTTGTCGACTCAAATACTTCGTGAAAACGAACAAAAGTTGACTTCATATCGACTCGAGGTGTTTATTTGAGTTCGAATGGACCTTCAAGAAGAGCATTTGTCGACTCAAATACTTCGTGAAAACGAAAAAAAGTTGACTTCATATCGACTCGAGGTGTTTATTTGAGTTCGAATGGACCTTCAAGAAGATCATTTGTCGACTCAAATACTTCGTGAAAACGAAAAAATATGACTTCATATCGACTCGAGGTGTTTATTTGAGTTCGAATGGACCTTCAAGAAGAGCATTTGTCGACTCAAATACTTCGTGAAAACGAGAAAAAGTTGACTTCGTATCGACTCGAGGTGTTTATTTGAGTTCGAATGGACCTTCAAGAAGAGCATTTGTCGACTCAAATACTTCGTGAAAACGAAAAAAAGTTGACTTCATATCGACTCGAGGTGTTTATTTGGGTTCGAATGGACCTTCAAGAAGAGCATTTGTCGACTCAAATACTTCGTGAAAACGAAAAAAAGTTGACTTCGTATCGACTCGAGGTGTTTATTTGGGTTCGAATGGACCTTCAAGAAGATCATTTGTCGACTCAAATACTTCGTGAAAACGAAAAACTCTGCAAATTCTTGACACAACGGTTCATTATCTTCTTTGTACAGATCACCCTTCTGTCTAGATCACTAGGTCTAAATGTCTAGATCCTAAATGTTAGATTAATTATTATTATCAATTATCACTAATTATTAACCATTATCAAGTACCTAGTGAAAATTATTATAATTTATTGTTAGGTATTAATAATTTGTATTTATTATTAATAATAATTATTATTAACTATGATTAATTAATACGATATAATTCTGGGGTTTTTAATACTACGTCGGTAATAATTTTTCTATAAAAGAAGTACCTACCAACAAACATTCGAAATTACCTTCATTTCCGTAGCACGAAACGCACCTCAGAACAACAAACTCGACATCACTTAAGCCACATGATGTTCGAAGAGCTTGTTAGTATAAAAATGGACCTGTATTTCAACAGTTTGATTCACGATCGTGTTCTGAGGCACAATCTTTGAGCCGTCATTGTGAACGAACGTTTTGAACCCCTTCCCCTTGACCTAGGGTTATGAAAAGTTTCGAGGACCATTGTGGGGTTGGTCGAAACCCATAAAAAAAATTTCGTAATTTTAACTCAACGCTAACTGGGCAAAGTGGCGCGGACGGCGTACGGCGGACGTTGTACGGCGTACGGCGTACGGCGGACGGACGGATTTTTTTTTATTTGATTTTCTGAATCTACGTATCTTGAAACGTAAACCAACAAATTTTGAGGGGGGGTTAAAAAAATTTTTTCTTTGGGCGATTCCAATGGTTCATTATCGAAGATAATAAACCAAAAAAGTTCCAGTCGTGCAGTATGGCTATAAGAATTTTCAGATAAATAACTGGTTTTATGTAAAATGTGATGTTTGGAACATCTCATTCAAAGATGTGCAATCCTAAACTTATTGATTAATTGAAGGTATGAAGCTATTCGGTTGATTCGGTACGCATCAGGTGTGGTGCTCTCTGACTAAAGAAAGAAAAGTCGTTTGAGTTAATAATTAATAATTATTATAAAATCTTATGAGTAATACACCTACAAGACTGATGATCTTTACGTCACGCATCTGCCGTCTTCTACCTCAGTTGATAAACGCTACGAACGATTAAACTTGCTCTTAAGTAAAATATTGCGCAGAACTTGTCTCTTAGCGAGAAAAAAAATCCCGTCGCGAATCCCGTCATTTTTCCCACCACAACCCTCAATTTCGCGTTTTCACTTTTTTCGACTTCCATCTAAATAAAATACATTCAACTGTGAATCGGAACTTGAAAATAGATTAATAAGATGTAATAAAGTTGTTATCAGACTTTTTATTTGCAAACAGCTCATTATCAGTCTCAAATTGCAATAAGTACTTAAGTAAAAAGGTATGAAAAACTATAGTCGAAAATTCATTGTCAGAAAATTGACATTACAGTTGGGCTTAGGTACTACCTATTTACATAGTTTTTGACATTTTCATGTCTTTGCTTTGGCACATAAACTGAAACGGGAAAAATTTGTTCCCTTGATTCACCCTTTCCCTCAGATCACGTCAGAACACAAGCGACCGGCGGGCCACTACGTCAGAGCCTATGACGCACGAGCGTATGACGTCAGACGGCTGCAGGAGACCAACTACTACGTCAAAGTCTATGCCGTAAGAGCCTATGACGTCAGACGGCTGGCAGAAGGGAGGTGGTGATGACGTCAGAGGGTGAAAAACGCGTTCTCCGACGGGGGAACGACATTTTCTCCCTTATTTTCCTATTTAAATTCAAATTTGAGGATACCGTTGGAAAGCTGAGCTTTTGGCCAATTTTTGGCCAAAAACTTTCAATTAGGAGTAGGTTTTACAGGCGACTGAAAAAACTGGAAATTTCTTTCCAGGCTAATTTTTTACCAGTTAAAGCTGAGCAAAAGATTTTTATTTGGCACCAGAGAGATAGGCAATTTAATGCTATTTCTAACGGTGTCCTCAGATTTGTGATTACTTTGATAAATTAGGGAGTTAAGTAGGCATGTCCGTTTTTGTGAACCAAGGTCGAAAACACGAAAACAAATTTAGAAGTGAAAAAATTCGGGTTTTAAGTGGAGTAAAAAATATGAGTCATAAGGCTTTTTTAGTCACAAATTAGTTGTAGAATTCACCCCCGGCGGGATGTCCACCCTATGATATATTATTATTCATATACCATAATGTGGTATATATTATATTATATACCATATATATTCCACTTATATGTAAATATAATTATAAATTGCTTATGGTGATTTCTCCCGACTATATCTCAAAATAGATGATTAAAGGTTTTGTTTGCATCACACATTTATGTGATTACAGCATTTCAATCCGTTTTTGGTGATTCACAGAACTGTAACTTTACCAATTTCTATCAAACGGTTTTTGACCCATAGAAACTCAAATTCGACCAGATCTTCCTACTTTGAAATTACTGGCTTCGAACTCATTGTCATCAAAACAGTTGAAATACAATCAGGTTTCGCTAGGTTTGAAGCCGTACACTAAGTAGCAATGATATGGATTCAAATCAGGCTTCGTTTGAATTTTACATTTTTCAGCTTCAAGTGTCAACGGTATGTATTAAATAACTATGTTTTGGGAAAAGAACTGATTGTTTCCAATTTTGTTCTGTGTTTGTATACATTAATTCAAGTTTTAACCTAATTTCACATGAAATAGCCTGTAAAAACCAAAAGATTATAGTGTAGGGTACCTACATTTATAGTGTACAATGTTTAACCAAATGTAATGTATTATTATTAAGAAAAATAGTCTAAAAGCTTCCCAAATTCTGCTGGGTTGAGACCGAAATGAATAGGTCGTATACAGATACCGGTGAGAGTGCGGTAGAGGAGAATGGGTAACAAGTAAGAGGTGATTATGGGAGGGAACGGTAAAGCAATGAGGTGTCGTCAGGAGGCTAATAACTGAGAAGGCTGGTTATGTTAGTTTTGAAGCCTCGTTAGCGTCTACATCGACTTGCCTGTCTAGTAACGACGGGAAGGCTCAAATAAGGTGAAATTATTAGGAGAGACGAGGCCTGGAGTGGTAAGGAAATACGAATGGGAGTTTAAAAGTGATGGAGAAAAACACCTAATTTCGTTCCTGAAGGATAATTGGAAACAGCAATATTGAAAACTAAAGAATCAATCGAGGAGCGCGATATTGTCTAGCGTTCTAATGGCTTTTTAGAGAGGGGCAGGGGAGTGAGGTGGGTTCATTAGAGATCTGAACTTCTTCCCAGTCCTATTCCAGAGGGAAGGACTTCCTTCCTACTGATAAGGAGACAGTCACGAACTGTAGTTAGAAATGCACTTGGTTCGACTAACGGAAATCAGGGCATTATCCTGAGGCTGCCATTAACTTGAGGTTATGGGCCGGGTTGTAACTATTGCAATGGACGTATAAGAAAGACAATATCAGTATATTCTCAACACACAGTCAGTTAAACAATCTCTGAACGATTTACAAAGCGTTAACATCAATGCAAGGACCCATACAAGCTTCGAACGCTCGTATCGTTAATGAGAACTCGTGTAAACTTGTGTAATAGCAGCACCAGCATCAGCAACCGCAGCAGAACGGTTCAGAACCTCGAGTGACGAGGCGTTATGATTTGGAAATAATATTTTTCTGTAGTTCAATTCAAAAATGATCAAAGTTTTCAGAAAATGCAAATAACTCCATACACTTTTTCTGCTTTTGAATTCTGATTTGTCTTAGCTAAAAAACCCTAATGAGCTCATGTGATACTGAGGATTGCAGTAAAATGACGTTAAGCTAAAGCTGTCCTTTTCAAATCGAGTAGCAATGTAGATGACAGTAATAAATAACGTCTCAAAAGCCCTGAAATAAACTCCTAGATTAGAGTGGAATAGAATATTAAATATTCAGAGTATACAATAACAAATTTTCAGGATAATTAGGATTCTGAATTGGACTACCAACCGAAACTTCGTTGATGATCCGTGTGATACAAAAATGTTGTCGTGAATTCGTACCTGCAACAGAGAGAACAAAAAATTAATCAACACAAAAGATTCTTGAGAAGATTAAAAGAACAACTCTTACAAGACAAATCTCTCGTATGTCTGGTGTACTATTACTACAATAACAAACATAATAATATTATTATGTTATAGGACTACCCTATTACCTCCCCGTGCTACCCAATATGAGAGTACGAGAGAATAGTACGTAGAAACCATATTGTTTCTTGTTAACAGATCCAGTCCTCTCAACTATTATAACTTGGAAATTACCGAAACTTCTAAAAAATGTCAATATTTTGCTAAAAATCCAACGACCTACCAGTGCGAGAAAGTAATAATAGTAATCGTAATGGTACCAGTACACGAAAGCTGCTGTCCAGACGTTCCCAAACCAATTTCAATAAATTCTGACTTCAAAACATCATTTGCAATCAATATCATCTGTGCAGAGCCAAACAATCCGTTGATGACTACTGTGGTACAAGCCATACGTTTAGTTGGGGAGGTAGTTATGGAAGTGATCGTTGAAGCCATACGTTTACGAAGCCATAGTGTGGTACAAGCCATGCGTTTAGTTGGGGAGGTAGTTATGGAAGTGATCGTTGAAGGTTCACGATCACGTTATATTGGAATCCTACCATCGAGTTGAAATCATCAAATATATCCCACTTGAATTAAAATTCACGGAAGGCCGTTCAACCGTCAAAACGCCACTATCGTATTAACATTCGTATTATTTACCAGGGTAAGATATATATATATCAATTAGCTGACGAGTCTAATTGAATCTACCAATTGCCGAGATCGGGGATAGACCGGGATGCAAAATACCGCTTATGCCCTTGATAGGCCCTGTTTAATGATAACACGTCAATTCGAAACTGACGATCCCCTCTTCCGAGAGTTATCTGAGTACACTGTCGAAATATCTGGTAGGAATCATCAGAACGTGTAATCGATTGATACAGTTGCAACCAGTGAATTATGTCTTCGTCGCCGGGAAATTAAACGTCACCTATTCCAAACTGAAGTAGGTGGATATCGATTTAATTTTGAAACCTCGTTCAACATACGATTTTTTGAATCTGATGTTTGGACGCATGGTTTGAATCGGACGTTTGGTGCATTTTATTAGTACGTACGTCCAGTCGTTGCTCTTCCCTGTAATCAACTATGCAATGTTGGGGTACTGTGATTTGACTGGTGAGCGTAAAAAAACGTCCACGAGCTCAAATTTTTGCAGTTAGGTTCATTTTTCCAGTACTTCATCATATTGAAGTGGTTGAAGATAGAAGGAAGGTTGGCGTATTTGCTGTAACATCAATTAGGAAAAAAGACGCAACGTATAATGTGAATACAAAATCCGTAGGTACCTTCTTATAAAACACGTTTCTATAAAATATTTGACATGTCTAGCTCTACGGCCATATTTACATGCTTTACATACTTACATGTCAAACTATTCGCTACATTCTGGGCTACATTCGCTACTGACGGATCATACAAATCAACAAGCCGGTACCGTAGCAACGCATGGATCATAGAAAATCTCAATGGAGGGGGAAAAAATGAAAGCACTTCGTGGAAAATTATTCTGACTTGGGGCCCCCGAGTGCCTATGGCACAGCCAATTACTTTTCTCGAATTTAATTTCCTCCTCCGCTCCTCAGTCACCTTCACTACCCTTTCCATCCATTCATCTCCTCCGACGGTTTCGTTCTTTTCATTTTCTTCTTCACTAGCGCCAACGGCCCACTCGAGTTATTTTCTCGAGGAAAGACCACCTTCCCTTGACTACCTACTCCAATACGATGCAAGGCTGTGTCAAGTTATGGTAGGATGAAATTAGACCTCTGTTCCTGGAAGCAGGAGTGGGAGATGCATGTCTACCCTTGGGAGACGTGAGATGCAAAAAATTGTAGATACCGAGGATCGGCCGACAAAAACCACTTACCTAATCCCTCATTACGTACTTGGAAGAATTTCTATAAAAAACAAGATCATATTCATAACTGCGAAAATTATATACATTCATGTTGATTGTTTTAGGGGTTTTTCGTATAATCAAGTAATTTATTTTCAAAATTTTGTCCTCTAAGGCATTTTCAGGGAAGGAGTGTGAAGATTCACAATTGTTAAGAGGAAGTGTTGGGGAGCTTTGAAGTTGTGTTACAGTAGGTGTGACCTAAAAATGAGGGATCCTTTGGATTTTCCGATTCTGAAACCATCAAGGGTCGTTCGAGAATAATTTTGATTTTATCATTTTACCATCAACCAGAGCCAGTCCAGTGATGATACAATTGCATTTCAAACTTCATTTAAAATTTCATTTGAACAAATGAAAACGCAGGATTGAAAATTAGCGGAATAAAACTCATCCAATCAATTATTTATTGGGTACAAAATTATTTTACATCATAAACCCCGAGGGGCAATACAAATAATATAAGTAATACATAGTAATATGTAATACGAAGTAATACATTGTAATACATGACACGTGTACAGAGGAATACTCGAGTGACTTACCCCTCGATAAACCCAACAACTTGTGTAGTTGTGTTAACAACTAGGGTTCTAGTTATTTTAACCCTTAGTGGGAAAAACGAACAGAATAACTCGCGATGAAGTCCTGGAAACTTGTTTAAAATTAGTCACAGAAGTCTATAAACGTTGTACCGTGGATGTATTAATTAAATACACTTAGTACCGCGGAAACCGTAATTATTTGAATTTTCCCGATCTGCCACGAGTTGTTCATATACCTACGGGAAAGACATTTTTAGCGATATTAGCAGTCATAGTTGAGCTAGTCATCCAATAGTTCGCCTTTCCATTGTAGGACCTAGCGAGAGTTGTTCAAACTAATGAGTGAACAGAATTTAGCTATAAAACTGAAAATAATCCTGCATCTAAGTTCAGTCAAAGACAGCAGTTCAAGATGAATCTGGGGTGAATAAGTATAAGTTTAAAAATCATATTATAAGTTCTCAGAATGCCATATTCTGGAATATTTTTAAATGCATTTTTGAAGAATCGATTTGAATAGTTGAATTTGATTCTCTAGGTTGACTTGGTTTCTTAATTTCATACAATATCTTATACTAAGGCTAAACATGACCCAGACCTGGTATTGGTCGTTACCAGCCAGGGACTCGAAACC
This sequence comes from Stenodema calcarata, assembly GCA_963920205.1. NCBI lineage: Eukaryota > Metazoa > Arthropoda > Insecta > Hemiptera > Miridae > Stenodema > Stenodema calcarata. The sequence goes on along the minus strand of OY986058.1, from coordinate 13,804,399 downwards.
AGGTACCGAGCGAATTCGGTCTAACTCACTAGACTCCTCGGAATCGAATAGTTCAATATACCCTTCTTGGGACTAGTCAGGAAATCTTCTCATAATATCATGTTATATTATAACATGATATGTATAGTACCTATGTTATATATTATAGCATTTTCAAAGGTTTTAAAAAAATAATAATAATATTTTGATTTTTTTTAAACCTTCAAAAAGCGTTAGAACGAAATGAAATATAATTGCCCTTTAAGCACCTGAATAAAGAACGTTTTCTCTCGAGTGAATCTGCAGTTAATAAAAAGGTGAATGCTGTAAATGCAGGGAGTAAACGAACGGACCTGAGGGAGAAAAAAATGCGGTTCTTCTCAGGGTTGGCACCAAAGCTCATAAATCTGCGTCCGAACGCACGCAGAAACGTCCTGTAGAGTGTGCGTTAGTCCTGAGAGGCTGTAACTGCTGCCGGGGTTCACTCCTCAAATCTCCACAAGAAGTTTTTCTCTCATCCCTTACATTTTACATCCCCCATCCAGCTTCCTTTTTTTAATTGCCTCTAAAACCTATATAAACTGCTGGGATAAACCGAAAATTATAAGGGTGAAAATGAATTGTAATTATCCTTCCGAATGAATTGTTTTATGCGAGGGCTAGTCTTACCCCTCTTGAACAGCTTTGAGCTTTAAATTATCATCAGAAAAGTAATCCTTCTTAAAGAATGATACCTATTACGCGATATCTGCTCTGAAAACATTTCTCGTTCTTTCGAGACAAATTTTTTTGTTTATCTCCTTGCGTTGAGAAGTCAAGTCAGGTGGTTTTAGTGTAACTTGAGAGAGCGAAATAAAAAAATTGAGGACAAACAGACACTGAAAGATTCTAATAATTAGACACTTTAGACAATAATTTCAGCAATTATTGTTGAAAGCACGGTTATATTCTCTAACCACAAACAGGTCATCCGGTGCAATTTACATGGAACTCGAATGGGACATGCTATTTATTATTTTTCGCGGTTGATAGAAACCCTATCAGGTCCACTAGCTAGAAACCCGCATCGTTGTCCATAATAGGAGACCGTAAAATATCGGTGTCGGTCGCATGTTTACCAACGGTGTTATTGCAGCGCCAACAGTACGGTCTTGTGGGATATACACGGTATACTATAAGTATGAAATGCCTGTGATGGTGTTCCCATTCAGAAATGGCTGCTTAAGGTCATCATTATGCTTCCTGACCGACAGCCTGTTTTGTGTTTAAGGTGCCTTGTCAATCTTTCTAGTTTGCCATCATGCGATCACAGGTATAGCAGGTTTAAAAATCTTGAGGATGCCTCAGAGTCTTTTGAAATGAGCCTGCCTGCTGATGTTGGACTGATACCGGATTCTCGCACAGTACATGACCTTCTGATTTCCATGCCTCTTATCTCTCGTAGTATCGACCTGCAGCTGGTACCAACCTCAAGGGCCGGCCCTGACAATAGACCAATAGCCTCCCAGGAATCCTCACTCCAGCCCCAGAGATATCTAACTCAGGATTAGCTCAGTTCATCCTCCACTTACTGGATCAGATTCGGGATTTTGGCAAGCACGTTCCAAGAATTCTAGTTGCGGTCGTCAAGATTGATTATAATAATTATTTTTGTTTGCATGTCCCATCTGCAACTGGCGTGTAAGCGACACAGCTCTGCATTACAATAAAAATTTTATTATTCAATGCCTTATGATGCCAGTGCTCGCCTTGCCTCTTTCGTTTGAATAACACTACAAGCAAATACTCACGTCAAGTGACCTTAACGTGGACAACAGGTTGTTTTAGTACCACCAATTAATTTGTGTATTTTGCTATGGATGTTATCTGAAATACAATAAATACTTATCTACCTGTCTGTATAAAATACAAGTCCCTTTAATATTGGTCCACAATATGTAAGTTTACAGTCAATATTGCCTGTTATTAGCATTTCCTGTCGAGATGCCAAACTACAACAAATGTCGAGGTACCAACTAGTGTACATGTTTCAAACACACCTGAGTTGTGTTGTTTGCTGTAGAATCATCAAATAAAAATTACTTATTTTTGCTATATTTTATGGATCATGAAAATATAGGGATTTTATACAAATCTTTACAAATTCTGAAAATTCGCAAACGATTCCGTCAAACCAAAACAACATGGAGAAATTTGTACTCATTTTCAAAAAATGGGTTTTAGTGAGGAATAAATTGTAAATATTCCAATCTTAAGATGATAAATTTAGTGAATTGAGTCGTGTTAATAAGGAGTAGTTGAAAAGTAAGTCACTGTGAAAATTCGCTCATTAGACCATAATGGACGTCATTGTTCAATCATTATTAGCGCCTCTTTCCATGGTATAGGTACAAGGTATGTAATCAGCGTGAGACTGTACAAATGACCTCGAAACAGAAACCATTATTCCGTACCCCCGAAGACTGAAAGTGCGGTGTCAATGGTAATTACTTCTTATTGATACCAAGTCCCGTACAAAGAAGACTAATTTCAACTGACTCAATTCATTAGAACTTACTGCAATTACTAGTTGATTAGGGCGTCTTCGAGATGTCGAAATCGTATTGAGGCGATTGGAAAACTCGATTCAACATCATGTTTTATGTGTATCAGGCCCAATGGCCACGGCCATTGTATACAGAATTGTGCGAGCTGGAATGGAAAATACATTACTATGTAAGCCACCCGCTCCGCCGCCCCAACAAGATATCGACCTGCGATGATAATCAGTGGGCATTCAAAATGCGGAACGGGCTAACAGAACATGCCGATACTGCTCATGGCTGTCACAGAATTTGAAATACAACATTAATCAGCGGGCAACAATGATTGATTTACTTGATTTATGTCTTAGAACGCTGCCCCACGTCCGTTGCAGGTGTTTCCCGTAACCTCGATCCGTCAATCGGGCTGGGCACCATGCGAAAATCTACCGACATCCTCCGTTCCTTCAGACGCCTGCGACTCCTGATTGTTAGGAGTCCTAACTTAGGACGAAGGACATTGTTGATCTTGCTGTGTCAATCAATTGCACCCAAAAAAAATCCATTTTACTCATCTTTACTGAATTACTCATCAATGATGCATTACTGGAACTTTCATTCGTCAAAGTTCAAAAAGCCTGCTTTTCCGCTAACGCAGGTGAAGCTCAATAAAGAGACTACGTTTCTCAACATCAACCAGACTCAAAACTTTGCCGGTATTACGAGTATAAGCGGTAACTCCCCAAGTTAGGGCGGTATGAAGCTCAAAACAGCAGGTTTCTGCCTAAAACTCACGAGGTGCTTCTTCTCTATACTGGTTATCTTCTACAACACCAAAAGTTCAAACAAGTTTGGTTTTTCTAAATAATACAATAAAAACTCAAAAAAATGTTCCAGTTTTGCAGCATGATCTTATGAGTGAATTTACGAAGAAGTAAAAAAGGGGTAGTTTTACGCTGAGTAAAGTTTGGTGCTGAAGGGGGGGAATGAAAGATGATTTAATTTTGTGTCTCGTTTTTGCCCAGTAACGCCTCAGTTTATAGATTTTTTTAGAGCTTAGTGGTTATCAGTGAATAGTAAATTTTTTTGTTACACGGATTTTAAAATGACTCCATGTTAAAATATCCATGTTAAAATCCATCATATCTTTATTTTTTTCTTTCTTGCGTTTATTCAGGTAAAATTCAGGTATCTAGCTATTTAGTTCACAAGTTAAAATTTTTTGCGGTGAGAGGCCATTAATTTCTACCGCAATTGAACTGCACGTCACAGAACAGAAGGTCAGTACAGAAGGTTCAGGGGATTGGTTCTCTTCAGGCGTCGAATTTGTTGAGAGTTGTCAAGTAACTGGATAGCAGCTGGATTTGGATGTTTAAGTAGCCTGCGCTCATATCTCGTAGCTATGTAAAAGATATATCTTTTACATATAAATATACATCGGTGAATGTCTCCACTTTGAGGTCTTCGTGGAGGTCCTCATTCCTTATATACCAAGGAGCGTTTACTATCAGAACCTTACTCTGGAATGTTTGTATAAGTTTGATATTCGTCTCAGCTGTGCAACCCCACAGCTGGATGCCATACGTCCAAATGAGCATTAGCACTGTCTTGTACAGGGGCACTTGAGCACAGGAGCATTGTGGAAACTGATTTGTGAACATCGTCCCATGAGCCAGTACAGTCTCCTGAACTTGATGGATAGTTCTTGTTTTTTCTTTATGTGCTCTTTCCATTTGAACTTGGCATCTAATGTCATGCCCAGGTATTTCGCTAAATTTGCATATCGAGGGTCTCACGGCAACACCCCACATCGTCATTTTTGGCCAAAATGAGTTACCTACCTATGCATACCATTCGAAGCGTCTTCTCCCGGCGGATCGATCTAACTAAGTATAAGTTAGGTACCTACGTTAGGTAACAGTAAATCTCACGATTTATTTTACTGTTTTACTCAGTAAACATAGTCGGTGGTAGATGGTTTTTGGCTCTGCTGAAAAGTCGCCAAAATGACATTGTGGGGAGTTGCCGTGAGGCCCTCGATATGGTATGGTATTTGGATCTAGTACCAGAGGGGCACATCTTTATGACGCTTTCTTGTTTCAGATAACAGACAGTTATTTTTGGCAACAAACTCGTACTTATATCAAAAGCAGTGCGTCACTGTGTAACCACTAATCAGAACTCAAGATATTGAACCACTGATGTGAGATCTCAGCCGTTTGATAGATGTCGCTAAAGGCATCGGAATATCGGGGTTGACGCACGGAGCTACGTGAAGGGTGATAGGAATGAACAACACTCGTGCTGAGGGAGGCCGTCGGTGTCAGAGTGATTGATCTGAAATTAACAATGCGGGATTGCGAGGCTTCACCGCGCTGCTGAGCTCCGTCCCTGTGCGATGGGCCCTGCCCTGTCGGTAACGGCATTTTCCAATCCCTCCGTCCCCTCGCGGATAATGAACACGAATGTCAAATTCATCTGTTTTCGGAGGAGAGTTCAAATTTGCAGTATCGGCCTCTGACCCCCCCCCCCCCCCCCCGCAGAAGCGAAATTTAACGGTTGCGTTCTCATTGATTGAATGCCCGAACTCGTACATTGACAGGGTGGAATGCTGTATAACAACGAAATACACGAGTACGTACAAATTTACGAAGCACCAACAAATTAGTGGTGTTCCAATTTCCCGATACTACTTTCACCCAATATTTCGTTTCGATACATTATTACACTCTTCAACACAGAACATGTTTCGGGCCATAGCTTTTTCCGAACTATTTCTCCATGCTGATGCCGAATATCACCACGAAAAGTTCACTTTCGCTTTTGTTTTAAGGACAGTGGGCAAAAACTGAAGAATCTTACGAATAAAATGGCGTATCAAAAACATATTTCGGCCAATCCTATGGATTCAAAAAATCGTAGAAGTAGGGCTCTAGAACTGTCCCTCACCGCACAGTGGAGGAAATTGGTCATTTTTGTCCAAAAACCTCTAAATAGAGCCATTTGCCATCACTTCGTCAAAAAACCACTGGAACTAGTTGGTGAGAGGTAAACATGAACAATCACATCAAAATACAGGTGTTCTAAATAGTTTACTTTTGTTGCTTACATCGCTGTAGGATTGAAATTGAAAATTGCTGTGAATTAATTATTAAAATTTGAATTTTTAAATAAGATAACTCCAAACAAAAAAAGAAATTATAATAGAGCAAAATATAATTATTTCTTTACTAAAAAATAAAATAATGTTATCCAAAAATTTACAAAAAATAATCTCCCTCCTCGTTTCTTTCCGAGTAAACCTTGAACGCATACGGCGGAGTACGGCGATGAAACTCGCTGTCATCTCCAGTACGTGTAATTCACGATAAAACCAGTTTCATAACAACGTTTGATGAAGATTTTTTTTCCGGCTCCAACAAAAATTATCAAAAGAATTGTTTTTTTGAACAATTCTACTACGATTGCCCTTCATTCCAGGAAGCAGGAAAATATATATATATTTTTTTTAATGTAGGAGCCTCCAAAACGTTCTATTTACATGTAAAAAGACACATGTCCTGAAAGCAGGTTTCTTTTGCACAGGAGATACAAACACCTCCAACAACATCGACATGAAATAAGGCAATTTCAAGTTTTTCAGCTTCCATTAGGTTTCAAGGTCTATATTTCTTTTCTACACTTGATGGTTCGGTTAAAAAGTCTGGTCACTTATGTACAGGTATTTGAGAGTCGAAAACTGATTGTGGAATATTAAATTTCGAACTTTCATTTTGGGGGGTTTTGAACGCTTTCCACCACTCAGCGCTGTAGGATGGGTTGTCTGCTTCGCCCTCAGCAAATTCGCCCTCCAATCTCTTCCAGGCAACTCTACTTCCATCAGTTTTCAGAAAAACTGCTCTCATGAAAAATTACCTTAATTAGTTTCTCAGAGGTCAAATCATTCCATACAAATTAGGCAAAGTATTTGGGAATGACACTCAATGCCAAATTACTATGGAATGGATATGTCAAGAAAAAGAGTGAGAAAATACGACTCAAATGAAGTGGAGTGGAAATGGGGCAATGGCTGAGTGGGGCATTGAGTTTCATTCCCAAATACTTTGCCTAATTATGGGATGATTTGACCACTGAGAAACTCGATATGTACTGAAGCTTTCAATTTGTGGAGTCCACATGTACCGACATGGATCTCTGTATTGGTGATGAAGTGGTTTAGTTGATCTTTAAGGGTAGTGGGTATCTATATATTATATAGATATAAAATAAGAATAGGTAACTATTAGGGCGGTCCGGAATGTAGTTGAAAATTTGAAGCTCGTTGAAATAGATGACTCCTGAAGTTCTGTACAATTGGAGATTCGAGTGAACGAAAATCGAATTCCTTACTGAGTTGAATGCGTCAGCGCGGTCACAAGTCATAACGCGCCATATGCTTCATCGGATATCGTCTTCTTCCGTATGAATTCATAAGTGACACTCGGGTTGAGGATACAGTTCACAATGAACTTCAACAGTTGGGAAACTCAGCCGGTCGTCATTGATAGATGAATGTGGTTTCAACGTACATTTAAGCCGTAGCAGAGTAAGGTCTAGAGCAAATATACTATAGCGGTCGTCGCGATTCCCACGGCAACGGGGCCGTAACATAACACACGTTCCTCTGAATAACCAGTGCGTTGTTCACTAGTCGTATGAACATCAGGAAATAGCAACGTTGCCTTATTTTGTGAGTGACCGGGGACTGGACTTTGTGAACGGTTGAATCAACCAGCTCTGCACCAAGTCAATTAGTATTGAGGATAGTCCTGTCATCCGTAAAACGGAGAATGTCAAACGGTCAGAGGGCTTTGTTTTCACACCATGAAATACATGCACATCTAAACTCCAATCTCCTGAATCTGGTCCAATAATATGTTTTGACAAAGATGATGGCAAGAGGCTTCTGGAACTTAAGATTCCAGTGGAACTCACACTTCCAGTGGAACTCACGATTGCAATGAGAATTCCAGTGGCTTCAAAGGGCGTCTGGTTGTATCAATTGTCCTCCGTTTTTGTCGATGAACAACGACCTCAGAAGTCGACTAAGAACCGAAAATGTAACAAAACAGTCGAAAAACTCAATCTCGACTATTTGATCAATCCGGAATTTTGTAGAACTAAAAATCCCACCACTGAGGACTACTATTTCGACAGCCACGTTGCAAAAGCCTGTAAGTCCAAATTTTAGTGAAAATAAGGATATAATTGAGGAGCTGACATGGGAATGCACTTAAGTCCATACGTTAGATTTGTTGGACATAATCTCTTCTCCATGCAAAGGTGTCACAGGGTTCTAGCGACCGTCGCCAAAACTAAACTAATTGACGGGAAGACAAGGCTTTTCCCACCCCATTGGCGTGATCTCTTACTTGCATTTCAACGGGGGAAAAAATAGATTTTTGGACTTAAGTGCATTCCCATGTCAGCTACTCAATTGTTCCCGATTAATGGTGGCCATGGGAACATGCTGTTGTCAACGAAATTAATTTACGACTCTTCATTCCTTCTCTATGACTGTTTGTAATAACCTGTAAGTTAGGAACCCCCTCCATAAACTTAAAATACGCTGTTTTTTTCATCTCCTGAACAATTCTAGTTTTTGGACTTACAGGCTTTTGCAACGTGGCTGTCGATTTGGTCCCTTTCACAGACGAACACACTATATTTTAGCTCTTTGCTCCAATTACTTTGTGTAGCTGTGGAATTCACAAGAGTATTATACACCGAACAGTGATCTTGGCAGAAGGGTGATCTGTACTGAAAATAATAAACTGACTTAAAGATAAGACAACGATTACCTAAGTTGAAATTGGATACAATTATTAATGACTGATAATGAGTTTAGATCGCATTTAAAAGGTCAATTGTTCGTTTTCACTCCTGGCACCAACGACGATTCATAACGAAGACTGCAATGCGGGAGGACGATATCAGATATAATATCCTGGTGAAACCTCCGCAACATCAACAGGATGAGACTACAATATGCCGCTCGCGAATAATTGGCTTGGGATGATTGGGTATTTAAGATTGAGTAATCCACTTCGGCAACTAACCCAAAAGTTAAGGAAGTAACGTAATTCGACTCAAACTCAGAGTCGATGCCGATTAACGTAATGATGCAGATCATTCAGGGGGCTTCCGGGTCAACAAGTTGTGACGGGGAGAAGCTTCACTGTTTGAAGACAACAGACTTAAATATAATTAAGCGGGGCTCTACCGCAGGATGAGCTCCGATCTGAGATTATAACAGGGCTGTGGGCCGTTTGCGCCGTGACCGTCTATTTATCGGTGAACAACCGACATGATCCCGCCAATATCGAACAGTTAAGTTGGTAGAAGTTGGTGTTCATAATCATCATCATCTCTTTACCGTTCTGTGACGTCAGAGATGAAGGAGAGGATTCCATGTACCAAGCTGACAAAGATCCAACGAAATTGTACGAATGAAACGGATGCTTGAACGAAGATACCACTAACCGTAGGCAACAATGACAAACACGTATTAAAGTTCGACAATCGATTCAGTATTCCAAAATCCAAATATGTAGAACGTACCAAACTGAAATATTTTACTGTCGCCGTTGCTGGTACCAGTGGTACCAACCTGTGTTGGTGCCAGTGACCAACATGAAACCCTGATTTTCTTCACTAGCGCTCTTCTTGACGTGAAGCAAAAAATTGTACGCTGGTATTCTGCCGTTTCAAGGAAAAATCACTTATCTGCAAAAATTTCGACGTCCAAAAAATGTCTCTAGGTTTTTCAGCTGGCCCCTTCATTGCTCGACACCAGTCTAGAGTTACGAATCCGTATTGCCTTGAGCACTCAGTTTGGAGGCAAAACCACTTGAGCTGTTTTGCCTACAAACACTTGCCATTTCTGCAGCATCATTAGAGAGTTCCTAAGGGGTCATTCCTGCGGACACAAGTTTGAACTTATCTCAACTGCGCATGCGCGTCGGCTGTGTTCGGACACATCGCCTCGAATCGATCACAACCGGACACATACATGTGAGGAGCTCTTTTACAAAACTTCATAAATCCACTTTTGACGAACATGCGGTTTTTTCTGAATTCTGGTAGTTTAGTTAGTCTTTTAGGTACTTTGTGTAGAAGTTTCGTGTATCACAACATAAATAATATTTAGTTGTGATACACGAAACTTCTACATAAAGTAAAAGACTAACTAATCTACCAGAATTCAGAAAAAACCGCATGTTGGTCAAAAGTGGATTTATGAAGTTTTGTAAAAAAGCTCCTCATGTGTCCATACCTCTCTCCGGACACATCCTTAACGAATAACCTTCCTTAACGAGTAACCTTACTGTTATCATAACAGTGCAGCGCCTAAGGGATGGATTTCGCGTTGTGCTAAGGTGACTTGACGTTACTTAACATGTGATCAGTTCCGCCATATTGGTAGGCATCCAGAAGTTGCTCGCCTTAGATGTGTCCACTAGATATGTCCACATCTGAATGGATTTATCTCTATTTTTTGGAAAAACCACTTGAACCAAACTGGGTATCACAGCAGCTGTGGATCCAGCTGCTGGATGTCATTGAGTCAAAATCGTTTCGAGTAATTTGCAGAAGAACCCACTTGGGTGTGAGGCGAAAGATCACTTGCTATGGAAAAACGCTTATGCGTTTCGAGGCAAAACCACTTGTCACCAGATTTCGGTTGATAAGTGGTTTTGTCTGCGAATTGGATGACGTAAAATGTCTATAAGTGGCTGAAAATGACAAACACAAGTGGTTTTGCTTGCAAACTACCACAGAATCTATCTGATAAGTTACTTATCTGTGGGTTTCCCATCTAATTTGGAGGCAGAACAACTGTTGTTCTGCCTCCAAATTAAATGGATTTTACATACGACTTTTCACAAATTTCGACAAATTCGGAGATAAGTGGTTTAACTTTAAAACGGCAGTATTGAACCTGGTTAACAAGGAGCATTAAATTTTGGTCCAGCGCGGCACCTAGTGCGTTGTACAATCTGATTGGTCGAGAGCTTGCCGCAATCATGGCGGCACTGTGTTTTAATTTATTTTATCCATCCAGGAAAATTGCTTTCCAGCGGAGATATATCAATTAGGACGATTCTGGAAAGATGAAGAGGAACCTGACCCAAATGGATTCCTGGGGAACGATGGAGAGGAAATTGAAGTTCGTTTAGACGACGCAGAATCAGAGCAAATTGAGGATTCAAAGAGCTACGAGGTTATGATGGATCAAGAACTAGGGAAAGACGATGGTGAATATTTAACAGCTATCAGAAAAAAAAGTAACGCTGTTGCTGATTTTTGGAGATGGAAGAAAACGCCTCTACGCCTGAAGAGAGGGAAACATAACACGCTGTGACCAGAGAGGAAGGGAAAACCTTCTTCGACGTCTTCTACGACAGCCCTCTTCAGAACTGAAGGCGCCAATGCATGGAGAGCAGCTGAGGCAACTAGATCTCTAGCCTGATCACTCCCTCCGATATATTATCTACAACTATTATCTATAATTCATGTCTTTCAGTGATGAAGAGAAAAAAGAGCCGTCCATGTAATTTTCCAGGGAATATCAAAATATGCATATGATTTTTGCTGTCATTGAGCAGTGAATTCAGGATGGTCTGAAACAGATTTTGGTCTAAAATGTTTTCGGAAATTCGAGTTTTGAAAATTTTGGACCGAAACCAATAGTTCCTTTTCCTCAAAAATTCACTAAATGAGAACCCCCTCGAGTTTCCTGTAAAAAAGGTATTTTTGGATGTACTGGATGATTCTGTGATTTTGTTTGGTACGTGCTCGGGAAAGTCAACAAGTTTCATTGGGAATAAGTATTTTTTTATGTGATTCTGAACTGTGTTACCTAAATAACTATTCATATATTTTGAAGTACGTATTACTACGTACTACAAATATGTGTTTACAGTAAAGTACCCAAACACTGTGATTGAGATGAGACTTTCGAAAAAATATTTTAACAAAAACAAATTAATAAAATGATAATATTTTTATCTTCAATAATTAGGTACATGATATCAGTACTTTCTTCTCAAACGTCGGATGAAAGAAGCAATTCCCACCTGTTAAATTCCCTAAAAACCTCACAGATGATTGCGAGTTCCTACTTTCCGAGTTCCCTATCGATTGCCAGCACCCGCAATTATTGTACTATTATTTGTTGTATTATTATATTTTATCTAAAATATGAGCGAAATCGCTTGGACGTACGAGTACATCACCACCGTTTAGTGCGTTTGCCACAACGCCGTTCATATTTACTTGATAAACGAAAAGTAAACGTTGAGTTGAGAGGACGATTTATCTTGAAAACACGTTGCCTCACGCACAGAAAGGACTGTGGAGATGTAATTTTCTCTTTTTCGGAGTCAGTCCACGACGCCACTTAGTCCATTTGTGTTTCTACGGTTGGCATTCGGGTCGCAAAGAGAAGCTCGTAGAACAGAACTTCCCACCGTACAAAAGAAACAGTATTTGAGCCATTACAGCTAACGAGTCGAGTTGTCACTCTTTTGTTTTATAATAATTATTATGAAGCCCTTGTATTGTTCGAGGCCAGAGGGAATAATTCGAGTACTTCCGTCTCAAGGGTTCCCGTATTTATAATAAATAGTATCGGGGAGAGGATTTTGCACTAGTTGGGTCAAGTATCTTGCGATAATTCGGTGCTCCCACAGTAACAGCGTTGAATTGTTTCATTAGGAGCAAAACCAGCGTGTCTACTTGGAAACCTCTTTCCAAGATAATGGGTCTCCCATTGGATATTTTCGTCTACGAGAAATTAAAGATTGAGGAGAAGGTGAACAGTCATCTGCTCTCTGTTTGTACCGGCCGAACTCCTGGTATGGACACATGGTCGCGTAAGCTTCAGTAAATTACTGAAGAGGTTTCCAAGTAGACACGATGGTTTTGCCCCTTAAAAAATGCATTTCTCCTTTTAAAAAGTTGATTTTTCGTTGAAAATTTGATCAAAATGCATGAAAATCAGAGAACGGACTTTACCACGTGATTCAGCGTAAAAACATAATTAAAAATCATGTGCCACACTTGGGGTTGCGCATCTTTGAGCGCTCGTTGAGCGGGTTGCGCGCAATAAAAAAAAAAAGTTGTCGAAGTGAAAAGTAGAATCCGAATCTGAAATGAAAAATTGGGGTTCCCGTTTAAAATTAGAAAGTTGGTGGCAGTTGCGCGGACTGGAAAATATGATATTTGAGATCCTTGAAAAAATATGAAGATTCAAGAAAAAAATTTTTTGTTCAATCCCATTTGGACGATTTTGGGAGAGGGGGGGGAGCAACTCGTGGGACACCCTGTATTTATACCCATTCCTATTGTTGATAGAAAAGAGGGGGACTGAAAGTAGTATGGAGTCCAATCCACTCGATTTATAGCATTTCCAAGTCAAATTCAACCTTTTCCAACTCAAATTCAACCTTTTCCAACTCAAATTCAACCTTTTCCAACTCAAATTCAACCTTTTCCAAAACAAATTCAACCTTTTCCAAGTCAAATTACACCTTTTCACCATTATTAGGGAAATGACGAAAAATACGCACAAGCCCTAAATGTAGTCTGTGATGTCTGTGGGACTGGGCTGAAAACAATACTCCAAACGCAGTAGATAGGTACCTATATATAAAACAAAATCATGTTTTATTCAAAAAGAAATCAACAAAAAATATAATTTATAGCATTTCCATGTCATATTATTTCTCAATTTATTACAAGTACCTACTCGTATTTCACAAAAGTACGACCTACCTGTACTTGAAGTGAAAAAAATCGAAGATAGAATTTCTACAAGTAAGATTTTTAAGTTTAAGACTTTTAAAATATTAATTATGTAAAGAAGAGAGAAGAGTTTTTCTTTCAAAGAAATGTTGATTTTTTTTTAAATTATATTTTTTGTTGATTTCTTTTTTAATAGAACATTTTTTGGTTTTATGTATAGGTACCTATCTACTGCGTTTAGAGTATTGTTTTCAGCCCAGTCCCCAATCACAGACAAGCATTTGGTACTACATTTAGGGCTTGTGTGTATTTTTCGTAATTTCAGTGAAAAGGTTGAATTTGACTTGGAAAACGCTGAATTTGTTTAGGAAAAGGTTGAATTTGAGTTGGAAAAGGTTGAATTTGAGTTGTAAAAGGCTGGATTTGACTTGGAAAAGGTTGGATTTGACTTGGAAAAGGTTGAATTTGACTTGAAAATGCTGTATACAAATAATCGGTAGTTATATACCGATTAAAATCAATTAATCGGGGTCAAATAATCGATTTGCATCCCTAACGCGAACGAATTTTTTAAAATTTCGAAATCGTTCAAGTAGCCAAAAGTGGTTCATTTCGCTCTCAAGAGCTGGAGGGGCGGCCTTTGACTCCTTTCACGATGGGCCGGTGACGATGGGAGTGAGATAGCGAGCGAATCGAAATAAGGTGAATGTCGGGCGTCAAACCGACTGACTCCCCCTCAGGAATAATAAACCGAGCGGGAATTGTGTTATTGAGAAAACCAACAACGTCAAGGGAGCAGTGCCGAAGATTGCGCCCTCGCCGCCTCCCGTGACCCCCCCTTTTCCGCCCCAACCGCCCCTCAAGAGCGATTTCACCTCTTCTTAAGCGTTGAGGGGAAGGGTTGACACTCGAGCAATCTCTTCAACCTCCGCAACCTCCCATTCACTCACATCGCCCCCCCTTCAACCCCTCATGCGACGTTTTCACGCAATTTTCAGGCCATTTTCCCTCGTAGTTTGCCCCCAGGGGGGCGATGAGTGCAGTTGGGGGGTAAAGGGGGGGGGGCGGTGTCGTCTCGGTTCTTGTTTTTTACTACTCCGTCGAGTATCAAACGGCAATCGTGGTGTCGGAAGGGGGGCGACGGGAGTGAGTTCCCTTGATCGGCACCCGTCGTCACCGCAGGAATCCGCCAGTCACCGATTCCTGACACCCCCCCATCAAACCATCGCAATGAAGTCACCAAATCTACCATCGAATCTTCAAAATCTACCATCGACCATATTCGGTAGGGTTTCACGGTGGAACATTCAATTTAACCCTGGTTTACCACCCTTGAGTTCCCGTCGCCTATTACCACCCATGGGTCATTTCGACCTACATGAAGAATAATCGTCGTTTTCGTGAGGAAATTCAAAGAAATCAGGGGAAAAATTTAATGACCATTCTGCAATAAGAGGAAATATGCGTATATTGAACTAATTTACGAAAGTAAATTTATTTTTTAATCACGCTTGCAAATTTTGCAGCAGTTACTTAATTACGTAACCAAATAATCACAGTTCATTTACTTACGTAGGTATATGATGGTATTACATACCATTATTTACTTTATAATGACCATCTGCTCATGTAGGTTTGTAAATGACATTTACTTACCTAGGTATATCTGACTACATCAAGTAGGATCTGTGACACGTTTTGAGTAGCAAGTAAAATATTGTAACTGCAAAGAATTAACATTTTTGAAATAGATATAATTCCTAGCTGTATAAATTGATAATCCCTAGCTCAATCTCCTCATTTTTCTGGGCAAGCACTAGTTTGTGGATTGGTAACTTATACCATCTGAATTTCTGAGAACACAAAATGGAAACACAAAGATACTGCTGTATACTAAGAAAAATAGGACATTTGACTAAAGAATTGTGTAAATTTAAAGATTAGATAATTTCTAACTCAGTTTTTTCCCTTTTTTTCAGTAAACACAGGTGTAGGTTGTTGGTAACTCCTCACTACAGTCTCCCTGAAGCAATCGTTTGTTTGTGCACAATCCACGCAACTTTTGTGCGGATGTTGAAATGTACTTGGAGCAAGAGGTACAAGAGGTTGTCTTTTAGTATACTACCTGTAGGTCAAAAATACCTACACAGACTGAGCGGTTATCACCTACTACAGGTCAAGTAGACCTACACGGATTGAGCGGTCATTACCTCCTGTGGGTCAGAAAGACCTACACAGATTGAGCGGCCATTACCACCTCTAGGTCGATTAGACCTCGACACAACGGCTTAATAATGATAATATCATCTTCTTTGTACAGATCACCCTACTGTCTAGATCACTAAATGACAGATTAAATGTGTAGAAAGAAGTGTGCTATGCTTATAGGCCTACATTACCCTTCTATAAAAATAGGTAGGTACCTACGAAATATATGAACTATATGTATTACGATATTGTGGCTTCTGGGTGATATCCACCGTATTATGTAAGCATTGTATAAGAAGGAAATAAATACATTTCAATTTCGATTTTTTTCAATTTTTGATTTTCAGAATCTACATATTTTAAAACGTAAAAAAACAAATTTAGAACAAATCTATTGAAGATGACAACCCAATTATGAGCTTCTGCATAGAAAGTTCAAGTCCACAACACAATTTTCAAAAACAAATTACTGGTGTACACGTTGTTCCAAGTAAAATAGTTCCAAAATATGGAAATTTTGAGAGGGTCGAAGAGTTTTTTTGGAAACCTGACTATGTCATCAGGTTTCTGTTCTATTCGAAATATTGAACAGGAGCTGAAAGTGACTGAAAGGCCTCGTGATTGGATTGAAATTGGAACTGCCAGCGGTAATTGCCCATCTGCATTTTGCACACACTCGGTCCACTCTGACGGTCGCCGCTCTTTTGCAGAAAGTGACGAGGTAAATTGGTGGGATACGAAAATGACGGCGGCGATTTGTTGTTTCATCGAATAAAAACAGAACGGGCGGACTATCGCGGGTAAATCAGGTGAATTCCCGCGGATGATTAGGAGAATCGCGGCCTGGTGAGTTATCAGTTTAGCGGTGTTTACGGCCGCTCTCACGGTTTTGGGTTTCCGGTTTTGGTTGAGGCCTGAAATGAACACCGAAACTGATTGAGTCCTACGAGCGGTGACCAATTTGGAACCGTCCGACGAATTTGAAAACATTTGAGATTTGATTCAGGATGCGGTCTTGGACCATCCCGAGGATTCACATTTCTCTCTCTCATACTGCATGACGTTCCCAACGAACTCCGAAACATTCGACTGTCCAAATATAAAAAGTTTTAGCCCCCCCCCCCCCCCCACCCTGAAAATTTGATGGTTTACATTTCAAAGTAGGTAGATTCAGAAAATCGAATTTGAACAAAATTTGAACTTTGGAAGATTTAATCTGTCCTTAATTTATCTGTCATTTAATCTGTCTAGTTATTGAAGATGATGAACCAAAATGATCGTAACGTTTTGGAGGGTTAAGTGCAAGGCATATGAGGTGCATAAAAATCGGTCTGAGTTATGATGCGATCACAACTCATCATAACCCACTCAACGCTTGACCATCCAATTTCCAACTGGACATTGTGATTTTCATCCCCGCGGGCTCGTAGCTCTTCAGCTGCAGGTCAAATAAGGTGAAATTATATGAAAATCACACCCTTATCCGAAGGGAGTCCTGGTAATCCTCGTTCCGCGTTTCAGGCCTTAATTGCTTCTAACGACTTTTTCATAGCGCGTTGCAATTAAGACTAATGATTATCGATCCGGTAAAACCTCTTTCCATCGTCTCTTTAGGTCCAAGCTGTTACGAACAATAGAACTTGTCAATAATCCCGAACCCTCCGACAGCAGCCTGACTGACGGTGGCAACAACATTTTCAAACTCAAACGCTGAAATTTGACAACGGTTCGATCTTCGGGGTGATTATTTTGCGCCAGAACAAAAAAAAACTTTCGAAACTCTTGATTATTAGAAGGAAAAATAAAACAAATAGGTCGATTGTGATTGCCCCCAGGATGCCGTTCCCCAAAAACAATCCTTGGGTTACTTTTAGGGTGTTTTTCCAGAGAGGATTCAGAAAACAGCGTACTCTACATTGATGGACCAAATGTTTTGGGCCTGTTTGGGCCTAAAATGTGCTGAAACTTCAAGTTGCCTCGGGTGAGGCCAATCGTGGAAAATCCCCGCTTTTCTTTGCTCATGATACGACAAACTTATTGTGACTAACACTATTTAATTTACACTGAGTTGCATCGCAAATTGTAGGCAATCAAGTGCTATTCTTTGTGAGGGATGATTCGTTTGTAATTTCAATTTGGAATCTGTAATTTGACAAAAAATCTCCCTAAAAAAAGATGATTTCAAGATTGATTGAGTGATAACTATACATAGACATGCTTACAATAATATAGGGTAAATATTGTCCTTGTTGTTTACGTGGTCAGCCGATAGTTGGTCATTTCGTTTTCAAGGAAATTGGAAACCTGACAAAACTATCGCCCTATGAAAAGTCTGTCGTTTGCCTACTCTGCCTGCTAGAGTAGAAGGAGAAACGCCAGTCGTTTGTTCAGATTGGACGACCTTGATAACCCGATAACGCCCGGGTGGTGACTACGAAGACCTTGGGGCCGATGGAACTTCATTGAAATAGATACTATCGTCCTTAGAGAGTCCGAAGAGAACATAAATGAAGGTCTGAAACACCAAAGTCGTAGAGCTATTAGGGGATATCGGATGAGCCCGCTCTTCTTCTTCAAAACGAAAGCTGGACGAAACCAATCCAGACAAAAGAGCCTGTATATCAACATTATAACGTAATGATAAACTGGCAAATATACTCCTATTCAGTGCACTATCGATTTTTGCAATTTGGATCTTCTTGTAGAGGTCCCTTAGAAGACCTAAGTTGTAACACTTGAATTAAGCTCTGATGACCAGAATTGATTTGTTTCCGTTATTCAAACACTTAGTCACCAGGCTAATCAACAGGATCCCTCATCACAAACAAGAAACAAAGTACGGTCCGAAGGAGATATTACTTTCGGCTGAAATCGTGCAGAAATATTTTCGTACAGTGGTCAAATGTAAGAAAAACGACAGTACTTCATACCAGCCAAAACTAGAGGCCTGGGAGCAGATTGCAGTGGATTTCAACTTTTCAAATAGCAAGCTGTGCACCTAACTTTACTGACCTATCACTTGTACATTCGATCATAATATGATGAACATATGTTCAAGGGCAGACAAAACTGTTGATTTTGAATGTCATTCGAGCACATCAAAAATTTAAAAACCGAGCTCAACATCAAATATAGGAAGTTTTACTGGTTACTGGGGAGGCACTCAGAACTAGAGTTTCACATCAAGTTACTGCTGTGCAAGCAAATTCTAAAACCAGTCTGGGCGTATGGCATACAAATTTGGGGCTGCTCTAAAAAATCCAACATCAAGCACATTCAAACTTTCCTAAACAAAGTACTTGGGTGGATAGTTAATGCCCCGTGGTACATAAGGAATGAAGAACTTCATCGTGACCTGAAAATAAAAAACTATGGAAGATAAGACTTCACAGACATGTAGGTAAATCTAGAAATGATCAGGATCTTGGACAACCACACGACTTATGTACTTCGCGAAATTGAGGACGAAAATGAACGGTCCCGTGTGCTTGTAATTGGGTCAGTAGAAGTGGCTACTCTTTAATAACTAAAGAATTTTTGAGGACGGCGGTTTGTGAAGTCTTCATGTTCATCCTTCAACACTAACCGAAATGCCCTAATCAATCACCTCCTCACTAAAACTCAAGATCAGTTGGCAGGTTAAAATTATTGATTTTAGGACGCTATCCAACCAAATTCGGCTGTTTTGATTATTGACTTATCTTAAACGAGTTTGGCGGAACTCAACATCGCTTAAAAGGTCGATTAAAAGGTTTGGGGCGAAACCTTATAAATATAGGTTTTGCTACCAACGTGAGGTCGATGATTTGCCCTAACAAACGCCCGTGATCATCCTCGGGCGCTCAACCCGAATTTTGTGCCCACAACGGATTTAAATTTGTACATACTCACATGTGGAACTTTTGTTCGTAAATAATAAGTCGCTCTCTTCTGTTCAGTAAATGAACAGCGAGTTAACGCCCCCCCCCCCCCGCCCCTACGAACACCACCATGAATCTTTCGTTAGGGCCGAAATTAGCTTTAGGGCCGGTTTCACCAAAAACTCTCAAACCACAGTTTTGAATCGTTGATGTGGAGAAATGAGTTTCACCAGTGTAATCAACGATTTAAAAGATCTCATAAAACGTTGTTTTAATAAAACGTCACTCAGGAGCCACTCAGCTGGTCCTAGGCCTATGCTGCTAAGGAGGCTACATACCAAATTATCTCTTCATAGTGTGGATAGCATAGAAATAAGCTTTGAGAGCTAATCAGCTGATCAGGGCCTGGCCAGCATCAAGTTAAGTCCTAAGGAGGCTACATACCAAATTACAGCTTCATAGAGTTAATAACATAGAAATAAGCATCTGGAGACAGTCAGCTTATCAGGGGCTTGGGCTGCGTTAAATTAAGTCCTAAGGAGGCTACACACCAAATTACCGCTTCATAGTGTGGATAACATAGAAATAAGCATCTGGAGCCACTCAGCTTATCAGGGGCTTGGGCGGCGTTAAGTTAAGTCCTAAGGAGGCTAGACACCAAATTACCGCTTCATAGTGTGGATAACATAGAAATGAGCATCCGGAGCCACTCATCTTATCAGGGGCTTGGGCTGCATCAAGTTAAGTCCTAAGGAGGCTACATGCCAAATTACAGCTTCATAGAATGAATAACATAGAAATAAGCATCAGCAGCCACTCAGCTTATCAGGGGCTTAGGCTGCGTCGAGTTTAAGTCCTAAGGAGGCTACATACCAAATTACAGCTTCATAGAGTAAATAACATAGAAATAAGCATCTGGAGACACTCGGCTTATCAGGGGCTTGGGCTGCGTTAAATTAAGTCCTAAGGAGGCTACACACCAAATTACCGCTTCATAGTGTGGATAGCGTAGAAATAAGCATTGAGAGCTAATCAGCTGATCAGGGCCTGGCCAGCATCAAGTTAAGTCCTAAGGAGGCTGCATACCAAATTACAGCTTCATAGAGTGAATAACATAGAATTAAGCATCTGGAGACACTCAGCTTATCAGGGGCTTGGGCTGCGTTAAATTAAGTCCTAAGGAGGGTACACACCAAATTACCGCTTCATAGTGTGGATAGCATAGAAATAAGCATTGAGAGCTAATCAGCTGATCAGGGCCTGGCCAGCATCAAGTTAAGTCCTAAGGAGGCTACATACCAAATTCCACCACGGGAATTGGCATCGGGTGAGAGGATGGCGCCAGCGTTTTTGCCAGTTTTGTGAAGGCTAAAACCTGTTCCATGTTAATCATTCGCAAGTTTCGAATACAAAACGCGTACGGGCCGCCGTATCAAAGATGCTGGACAAGGAGGCGTCTTCAGTGCCTTGAAAAGCGATATACAAGCTCTGGACATTGCCGAAATGCGTGGGTTAGCTCCTCCGGCTCCAATGGAGCAAATCAACTGGACGAAGGTCTTCAAATTCAGTACAGAAACCGGGAAAAAGAGAAGAAAAAGGAACCTCGCGCGAAACGACGAAGGAGTTCCGCCGTCAAAGAAATCAACGTCGATTTCACTCCTTTGATGTTTCCCGACATGAAAAGATTGCCGGAGTTATCTTGACAAGGTGACGTCACTGCGGGGCCCTTCTTTTTTCCGGGCAACCTTTTAGATAAAGGCCTTTCGTCTGGGGGGGAATGACGTGAAGAAAAGAGCTTACTTACGGGTGGTCATTCAAGGCGTGGGTAAATGTGTGGGGTAGGATATTTATTTACCGATCGTTCCGACGGTATCGTTTTTCAGTTGGGCCGATCCGGAGAATGAAAGGGATCCGATGAGAGCTCTAGATGTGAACGATATACCATTGTGGTAATACCGTATGGACCCGTCTTTCGGTATCGAATCGTTTTTATCCTATGATTCATGACTTTGTTCCGAACCCATTCGTTAGAACACAAACAGGGAGGAACATTCGTAAGTGCACCTAAACTTTTACCAAATATTCTCATTTCTACTACACTTTTTGGAGCTACACCCAAAATCGTAAGATTTCTTGGAACATCCACCTGTACAATTTTTCTAAGTACGATTTCGTAAAGACATGACGTTTGTTCAGGAGAACAGGATTGAATCTGTTCAGACGGTATAACGGTATAAACTGGTCAGCACAGCAAAGTGGTTGCAGATATCGCTTACGTGCTACAAAATTCAACAAATTAAAAATTCAAAATTTCACTGTATGTAGCGCCAATTTCTCGGTTTCTACCAGCATCGATTTGTCAGCATCGCTGTTGTTCTGAAAATCAGTAAATTTAATGCCAAGAAATGTGAACTCGTAAGTGTTATGTTGTTCAACATAACCCTCAACTCTCTATCGATTACCATCTTATTACCATCGATTACCATCGATTACCATCTTCCTGGATGTGTGTTAACTAATCAATTTGGAGGATTTCGCGAATGTTACGATACTGACTTTCCAGAGACCTTGTGAGAACTAATGACTGCTCCAGTAAAATCTCTTCGAGTAGGTTGTGGGTGGTTGGAGCATTTCGGTGTTTCTTTAGTATTGTGAATTGGCGACGGACGAAATTCAGAGAGCTGTTTACCAGGAAGCTGTCGTTCGAATAACAGCGTCGAGGCAAAACTTTGTTACCACTCTGTTCAATACTGAGCCCGATCGCAACCGACGATTCAATGTCACGATGGGGGAAGTCGAAGATTGAATGTTCGAGGTTCCTACTGCAATCAAAGGTTCAATTTCCGGATATCCGAAGCTCGGGCGAAGTATCGCATAATGTCGTTCCCGGAGTCAGGGGTTGTACGAGTTGCCAATGGATTATCACATCAAGCCGTTGTACCGGATGGCAACCCTTGTTCTAGTCAGTAGTTAACCGCTACGGCGAGCGCATATTCACGGAAGATCGAGCTCGATCGGGGAGCTTCGGGTGCATACAAGGCTAATACAACACTATTCAGATGCATACAATAACGCTTCGTTCGTACATCATTGGACGCACTCAACCGTATTCACCTTAGATAGAGAGGCTTTACAAGCGTCATAGATGTCACCCCAACACTTGAACAAATTCGATGTTAGTGATTGATGATGATAGTGATCGATACGTAGTGGTTGATGCTGATTTTGTAACTTAACTCCTACTCGCGCTCTCAAGTTCTTGAAATTAAACTGCTGAACAAGAAATGACCTGTATCTCCATGCGAAGCGGTAGTATTCAATTAGCTTGGGCCAGCCTATCCCACAATTTAAGATATGAAGCGCTTCCTCACGAGTGAGTATGGGATGTTCGAAGGCTTGAACAGATGCAGATGCACAAAAAGTGGAATACATCTTCACGAGCACGTAAGTTGCAACGGGAGCACTCCTCCCTTGTGCTCAATCCATACGGTTTGCCATTCAAATTTGACTTCGGTCCTCAGTCTGAACAGCCACCAGGCAGTGTACAACCTGGATGAAGAAACTGGCCACCCTTACATTAGGATCCAGCTCTCTGTATTCGATTCATAGTATTCGTGCTGAAACTGGTGCTTACACTCTGCATCATGTATGAGGTGGTACAATTTGGAATACTATACAATCCCCCCGCTATGTATTCCTTTCTCGCTCAAAGTGCGTTTGTACTTAAGTGACAGGAAGTGAAATCCAGTCATGCGTCATGGTTATAAGAGCTAATTTTCAAAGAAATAACTGATCCATGTAAAATGTCTCCAGTTTCTATTTTTATAACGAATTTTGTCTCCTTGCTTGCCGAGTAACACCTCAGTTTATTGATTTTTCAATGCAGAACCCGATGGTGAAGTCAGAGTTCCGATATCTCAATCCGTTATCAGATTAAAGCAGATGAACCGTGAAGAACATCACAAGTAACAACCACGATTCTTCCTCTTCAAAGTGCTCCAGTTGGATATCACAATTCTGACTTCACCATCGTGTCCAGCGTAAAAGAAAACCTTTGAAACTTGAGTCACTTGTTAGACTGTTTCATTTTTGGAATGTATGGGTGATTTTTCCCCCCCTTGAAATTCCCTTAAACCTGGTCCCTTAGAGTGGTCGGATTCTGCCCATCTACGAACTTAGAATGCCAACATAGATTTTTTGTGCAAATTTAAACTTTTTATCATAATTCTATCGAGAGATATCGTCTGGAATCACACACACTTGAATATATATAATATTATATATAATATTATATAAATATACATAAACTATGACAATGAATATACATAAACTAATGTACAGGAGGATGAAGTGTTTTCCATAATTGTCATCCTCCTGTACATTCATTCAAGTTCATATTTCACGAGAGTGTCTTTAGTTTCACCAATCCATCGTATATACATAAATATATATATATGATTTCAGATGTTTTTTGGCATTCACACTTTCAACGTTGACTGAGAAAAATGTCCACCCTATTCAAAATTTGTTGGGGTTCGCTTTCAAGGTGATTTGAAACCGTGACGTAAAATCTAAATATCAAATTTAAATTGAAAATAACTACGCAGAAGTTTCACAAACAAAGACGTTAATGTCACACCAAAATATGAGATGTGCTCAAATTTTAGAAATTACAACAACAAAAATAGTTATTTTTGCTATTAGCTATTCGAGCTAGCTCGAGGTTTTGATGATGATCAATTTAAAAAAATATGAAATCGGTCAAATTGACGTTTCGCATTAAATTGGCGATCTCAGAGGGAACGACCCAACGAATTCTAAAGACTCAACATTTTCGGGGCTGAAATGTGCTCCAATTAATTGTTGGCATCTCGACGTCTTTGGTGATTGTCTGACAAACAGTGGAGTTTCGGTATCGTTGAATCGGTATCGATTCGAATGCTGAATCGGCCGTCTAACTAACGTGTAGGTCGAGTTGGCAATGGGACCTGCTCTGACAATGGTAATGGCGATTGTGAATATCCGTGTTTCGTACTGTACTTTGTGAAATCGGCTGAGATTCACCGCTCTTAACTAGTTGGTTATGGTGCCACCACAACCTGAAAATCTTAGTTATAACAGAAATACTTAAGTGTACAAGTTATGAATTATTCAAGGGTTTTTACTTGGATTTACCAACGACATAATTTATTCCAAGAAGTACCTAACAACAAATATTCGGAATTCGGTGATGGAAAATGTTTCATCTTGGTCGATTCTAATAATATTTTCAATAATAAACCACCCACTGTATTTACTTATTCAATTTGACATTTTATGTCTTTACTCTGGCACATAACTCGAAAAACGTTACACAAAAGCGTTACACGAAATCGTCACGAAAATTTCTGATGATTTTCGCTTACAACCGATTCGATGCTACGGATCTTTATCTTCGCCAGTTATCATCGTACAAACATCGTTCACCACTCGTTGGATAGCTCTCGATTTACCTAACCATATTACGTTAACCACTGCGGAGTGCGTGGCCGACAAGCTGCGGTATGAGCGTGATTGTTTAAATAATTATTTACACACAGGTGATCATTCTCAATAATTTATATTGTCTATACGAATGAAAGCTTCATAATTTATGATGAACCCTACAATTAAGTATAACAACTACGCTACTGGGGTAGGTGATGTAGCATTGTTTGAAGGTTCTTGAATCACTTCTTTAAAGACATAAAATGTCCCAATGTGTTGCAGACTCCTATGCAAGCATTTAATTCTCGACTGTATCAACATCAGGATGGAGTTGACATTCTTTTGACATTTTCATGTCTTTGCTTTGGCACATAAACTGAAACGGGAAAAATTTGTTTCCTTGATTCACCCTTTCCCTCAGATCACGTCAGAACACAAGCAACAGGCGGGCCACTACGTCAGAGCCTATGACGCACGAGCGTATGACGTCAGAAGGCTGGCAGGAGGCTAACTAGTACGTCAGAGCCTATGACGCACGAGCGTATGACGTAAGACGGCTGGCAGGAGGCCAACAAGTACGTCAGAGCCTATGACGCACGAGCGTATGACGTCAGAAGGCTGGCAGGAGGCTAACAAGTACGTCAGAGCCTATGACGCACGAGCGTATGACGTAAGACGGCTGGCAGGAGGCCAACAAGTACGTCAGAGCCTATGACGCACGAGCGTATGACGTAAGACGGGCGGCAGGAGGCCAACAAGTACGTCAGAGCCTATGACGCACGAGCGTATGACGTAAGACGGCTGGCAGGAGGCCAACAAGTACGTCAGAGCCTATGACGCACGAGCGTATGACGTAAGACGGCTGGCAGGAGGCCAACAAGTACGTCAGAGCCTATGCCGCACGAGCGTATGACGTAAGACGGCTGGCAGGAGGCCAACAAGTACGTCAGAGCCTTTGACGCACGAGCGTATGACGTATGACGGGTGGCAGGAGACCAACTAGTGCGTCAGAGCCTATGCCGCACGAGCGTATGACGTAAGACGGCTGGCAGGAGGCCAACAAGTACGTCAGAGCCTATGACGCACGAGTGTATGACGTAATACGGCTGGCAGGAGAAGGCCAACTAGTACGTTACAGCCTATGCCGTAAGAGCCTATGACGTCAGAGGGCTGGCTGGCTAGGTGATCGGGTTTTAATAAGCCTCTGGAATTCCGCGCCTTCATTTACATCTTCACGTTGAAAAATCCTTCATCTTGTCGCTAATTTTTTATTTATTACGGACCCAATATACATATTGAAATGAGAACTTATAAGTTGGCCAGTTCGCTATAAAATACTAATAACAGTGATGAGATAATTCGCTTATTGATCCATACTGTTCGATTTGAACTACTTTAATCTTATTCATAAATTTACACGGAAAGCACGCCAAACAAAGCAGGCGCATGATCAGTGGGGATTGTTCGGTATAGAAAAAAAGGAAAGCGGATACAAGCGAGTGGAAATTATCGTATACCGTGGGGCGATAGGAAAATCCCTCTGGTACTGAATGTATCAAAAGCGATTACAGGTCATAATGTGAGGAGCACTTAAGTCGATTTAATTCTCCGTCGGTTATATGATGGAATCGTTGAGAGGTCCAACCGCTGTGCTAAACCTCACTCAATGCGGGCCAGCGACCCTCCCATTTTCAGGTTTCGGATGCCCATCCGTTATAAGGGCGGTTAAATGTAGCGATCCTGGAGGCTCGATATTTTTTTTCCTCTCGCGCCACGCTCCGGTGCCACATTCTCATGTAAATGGGCAACGTTATCAATCATCCATGTTCGGAAGGTAAATATGGACCGGATCGACATCGAGGCGGTTATTTTACATTCGCGGGGCAACCGCTTGTTCGCACGGACGGGCCGCAAAAACGAGGGTGGAATCGCGTACATCATGTCTCAAGGAGTGTTGACAATGTCATCTCACAAGTTTTCTGAAGGTCGTATTTCCTCGACCTACCGAATTTCCATGATGACGTTGGTCACTAGCAACCTGAATCGAATCACCACCACTTGACAATTAAATTTCCCAATTTCTGTGGCTTCTTGCGCTTGTTCTACAATTGAGAACGTGTGTGCGGTGACTACAAATTATAAATTGATTGGACTTGACTCCAAAAGATATTTCTATTGTTATCTGAACTCACAAACACGAAAACGTCGAAAAACTGCAAAACGGGTTCTTTAAGAACGATTGGAAGAACTCGAAGCAACATAATGGCATCTATAGAAATTCCGGAAAACTCGGAAAAAATATATCTACACTAGGTATATATCTACTATAAAAAACATTATGTTACCAAAAGGATTTTTACGTAGGTTTTCGAAATTTTCGTGGATGCCAATTTGATACTTCGAGTTCTTCCATATTATGTTCAAAAAAAGAATTTTTTCACCAAAATTGCACAGCAATAACGAGCTACCTTCAAATTTTTAAATTTTGGGAAATTGAAAAATCTCGTTTTTATCCTGGCCGTTGATAATTATCATACTCATTCTTAATCAACCAGCAAAGGTTCTTCCCCACTCAGAAAATCAAATTTCCTTGAGCTCAGGACCAATTTGAATTTGGAAGATGACCCCTTTTCGCCTCAAAAGGACTTCAGTTTCCTCTGATTAGTGACCTTCTTCTTCACGTCATCAAAAATGAGTGCTGCCTTTGAATGACTTTGCCTTTGCTGACTTGGTCAGTTACTAGCTCAACGATGCGGTCATTATTAAAAATAATATTGTCTATATGTGTATTGAATAAACGGGTTTAGTTAGGTAGTTACTCCAACTATTTTGCAGCCTTTGTATTGAGTGGTTTTCTTTGAATATTGGCTAACGAGCAATGATACATGATTATAATAACACAATAATTTTATTATCTGTCCAAAGTAGTTTTTCAATGAAATTTCTGGTAGCGCTCGATGCACCTTGAGGCTCAACGCTTTACTCGGTGGTATGAGAAACACATCCTTAATGGCACTTGACCTACGTCCAAGCCTAGAATACGAGCTTAGGTTAGGAATGACCATCGATGTTCGATATTATTGAAACATCGTTGTTTTGGATCCCTAGCTTAGCTCTCGTAACTGCATCGGTAGGGAGGTAGGTAGAACGCCTAATGAACCACTACCGTTTGTAATCGAAATCGGACTTAAGATGAAATTATTATTGTTATTATCGTTGTAATAGTGTGATGGAGGGGAGAAGGTCCTTGCTGTCCCATTCATTAACACTTTATTTTTTGGTAGGTACGTTGTACCAACCGTCATTCGGTTTGATGTCGGAGTTGGGGCTCCTCTTGTTATACATTTTCTCATCTAGGTCCAGGAATCAGCGAGGACAGGGCTATTGCCGATGTCGACAATACCGAGAACAAACAGCACTGCGTTCAGGTGCTCATTCCAGTCATTACTTTCGAGTTCGACTCGTGGATAGGCCGAGGATTCTTCGTGAACAGCAGTTTCAAGAACTCAAGAAAAATTCGGAACGGATACAAAGAACCCCACAAGTTTCTGGATATTCTTGTGGGGTCTTCCTCCTCTCGGTCTTGATACCTTATTTTCGCTCAAACCAACGTTATTTCAAACAAAAGACACTTCATCTCCCGGTCCTTCTCAACTTCTCATCCGCTCTCTGGGCTTCTTAAAATATTAGAGTTACCAAATTTTCATAGCAAGCAAAAACCCGTAACGAAATGTTGGAAATGATTAAGGACCAACCTGAACAATTTTGTGAACACACCAAAATTTAGCATTTCGACATCAATGATACCACTTGTCAGGAACCTTTCTCGATCTCATAGTCAGAAGAATGAGCAAGTAAGGGTTGACATTATCTTCGGAATTGTAAACTCAGGGGCACAGACGTATTAGCAGGGTACTTTTAATTGAAAAGTCTCGAGGAGAGCCTCGTTAAAAATGATTACACAAACTTTATTTGAGAAACGTTGTGATGTTCCCCATCGTGGAACCTGCTCATCATCGGTAATAGCTTTCGAAGCTTCGCCATTTTTCGCTCGGCGCATCCTTTCATAACGGAGTAATATCCTTTTAAAATTTCTC
Organism: Stenodema calcarata; assembly: GCA_963920205.1. NCBI lineage: Eukaryota > Metazoa > Arthropoda > Insecta > Hemiptera > Miridae > Stenodema > Stenodema calcarata. The sequence continues at coordinate 13,775,479 of OY986058.1, read as the reverse complement.
CCCAATTTTTTTTTTCTTTTTGTATTTGTTGGATCTTCCATACTTTACAAAGTGAGTACACAGGGAGTAAAAACTCCTCGTATAAAATACTCGCAGAGTAACGAGACAGAGCGGCCTATTTCTAGAAAAACGTCGAAAAACTCCTTTCCTCTCTATACATCGCCCAGGAGCGTAATTAACTAGCCAACGGTTCCGTAGCTTCATGATCAAGCTTTGATAAATGTGTTATAAGAAAGGCTTTTAGGGATTATTAGTGTGGAATATTATGGGATAAAAAACAGGTTCTCCTACTCATCTAAAAGGTAGCCTCATCACGGAATATGATTTTTTTTTTTCTCTCTTTATCTTTATTTTTGAACAACATCGACCTTACTTGACATCGCTCAAATTTCCGCACCGAATTACACAGCAGAAATATTTCAAAACTTGAAACCAAGCTGTTAAGTTATGTAAGGTGCGTACCTTGTAATATAAAGGTGGACCTCGATTGTGAGCATGAAATTCGAGTTTTGGTAAGTAAATTGGGCTACTCATTTTTCAATTTGAATTTTGGTATATTATCTTCGATAATAAACCATTGGAATCGCCATAGAAAAAAGAAAAAAAAATTACTCAAAAAATTACTTTGTGGGTTTACGTTCCAAAATACGTTCCTAGATTATGAAAATCGAACCAAAAGAAATCCGTCCGTTTCAACAGTTAGCGTTGTGCTAAAACCCCACAATGACCCTTGAAACTTTTCATACATCTAGGTCAATGGGAAGGGGTTCAATACGAATTTAGAAATTTAGAAAAATTCGTAACTCAAAAAACTCATATGAACAGTATAGTTTTTAGTTCACATATAAATTTATATGTGAACTAAAAACTATACTGTTCATATGAATTATGAATTAAAAAATTATGAAAAAACTAAACTCTATGTATAGAGTTTAGTTTTTTCATATTTTTTTAGGACCATCGGCAGCTTTGAACGAACAGCCGTTCGTTCACAATGAGGGCTCAAAGTTGGAGCAGATCAAAAGTCGTCAACATGAGGGTGAATGCAGCAGCATGTCGGGTCAATGTTCATACGGGCCCAGCAGATTCAAATAACACATGGTTTTCAGATATCGAGTGAATTGTTAACTCGAGATATCGAGTTATTATTAATAATTATTATTATTAATAACTAACAGTAATAATAATATTTATTATTAATTTACACTTCTTGATAATAATGATCAGTGATAATTCATAACAGTATTTAATCTATCATTTAGTGATCTAGGCAGAAAGGTGATCTCTACCAAGAACATGACCAGAGTGTTTCTTGCTATACCTAATAGTGTTGGGTAATCTTGAAGTCATTCGCTATTTCGTTTTTCACCGTGTTCAATCTATTCAGTGTCTATTTTGTGTTTCACCTACATCGGATATGTCTCAAATACGTCTCTTTGTAGGAGCGACGTCGTGATTGGCAGCGTTGTTAGCGATATCCTGATATTTACTGGTACCTATCGATAATTCATTTTGAGATATGTATTGATACTGTTGATCCCGTATTGTCGGAATACCGATGTGCTAGAAGTATCGGGAAAAAGAAAAAAAAACGGAGAACAGCCAATAGAACAACAACTGATAGAGATTGGTGATTCGGATTGGCTCATATTTTCGAGCCTTCGTGTTTTAAATGTTTATTACAAGTTACGAGTACACTTTACACAAATTTGTGCTCCGTATTTTAAATTTCAACCATCCCTCTTAATTTTTTCTGGAGGGCTGAATCGAAAACTGAAATCGCGTTTGTTGAGACGGTTGAAAACTGAATTTTCTTTAGCAAACTAAAAGTGTTTGTCAAAATCCGGTCTCAGATTTTCAAACACAGGAAAAGGAAGTTGTAAGCAGTGTCATTGCATTAGGAGCATTTTTTCTCTTAAATTCCCGTACACACTTGAAGAAACTACCAGCTTGTTGAAATTGGTACGTTGCAGAACGCTATTTAATTTATAGCTCTGGCTGGAAGAGGTCGAATCTACAATAAAAGTCTCCTCTACTGGTAATTGTACGGAGAGAGGGCAAAACTTGAGTGCAAGAAACGTGCCCTGCTTGTTCTTTAACGCCTGGAACGTGGACCTGTCCCAAAGCCTCGGTGCCAAAGGGTGCCCCGATCCGACACCCTTTCTCATCTGAAGAAACGATCTAATTACCTTAACTCAGTTACCTGTTTGCTATTAGTCACAATTATGTGTTAGCATTGGCTTTTGCTCATGCGAGGCACCTGCTCCCCTATAAATATTTCGCGAGAGCGGTCAGAGACTCCCCCCCGAGGCATTTTCCCGTGACGTCAAACGACCCTTGTAGAGAGATCGTTTCATTTAATAGGGTGTCGATTTGTCTTTCGAAGGGTTCTCGGGCATTAGAGCTCATTATCATAATAAAAGTGTGCCAGTACTTCCTTAGTCATGCTGGTCACTCTAAAACGCCCTCCAGTCTCTCTCCTCTCCCACAGCTAACTCCCGTTCTTGAGAAGTGAATTCCAGGCAATTGCTATCATCCTTCTCAGTCCGAATAACTTGCCTTTTGAAGGCTGGAGGATTTATATTCCACAGAAAATATTATTGAAATTGATTCTTTGCTTAACTTCATCTATCGGTACGGGAGATGAGCGCCTTCATGAAATGTGCGTTAGGGACATTGTTGTACGCCGAACACAGTTTTACCCGGGAAAATTGAGATAAAACCCATTGATTCTTAATTATTCAAGATCGGTAGATGAGGATCGACGTAGAAGAAGATTATTCTGTGTCATGCTTAAGGATCAAGGTTAAGCCCGTTTAGCAGGGACAATATCCAAAGGCAGACAGCCTACGAATCAGAGGAGTTCAGTCAGGCTGAGGCAAGGCTCTGGGAAAAGACAGGAAAGGCTGGTTTGCACTTTGCGAAAGATAACTCTAAACACCGGTAGATGGGAATCGACGTAGAAGAATATCATTCCGTGTCAAGATTAAATTCACGGTTAAGCCCGTTTAGCAGGGAAATGATCGAAAGGCCTACGAATCAGAGGAGTTCAGTAAGGCTGAGGCAAGGCTCTGGGAAAAGACAGGAAAGGCTGGTTTGCACTTTGCGAAAGATAACTCTAAACACCGGTAGATGGGAATCGACGTAGAAGAATATCATTCCGTGTCAAGATTAAATTCACGGTTAAGCCCGTTTAGCAGGGAAATGATCGAAAGGCCTACGAATCAGAGGAGTTCAGTAAGGCTGAGGCAAGGCTCTGGGAAAAGACAGGAAAGGCTGGTTTGCTCTTTGCGAAAAATAACTCTAAACACCGGTAGATGGGAATCGACGTAGAAGAATATCATTCCGTGTCAAGTTTAAAATTCACCGTTAAGCCCGTTTAGCAGGGAAACGAACGAAATGCCTACGAATCAGAGGAGTTCATTGGGGCTGAGGCAAGGCTCTGGCAAAAGACAGGAAGGGCTGGTTTTCTCTTTGCAAAAAAAAAAAAAAATTCTCAACACCGGTAGATGAGGATCCACGTAGGAGAAGATCATTCCGCGTCCATTATTCCAGTAGTACCAATAGCACCCTTCACGAAGCACAGGATTTTCGATGGATACTCAAATGGAAACAGAAGAGATGCCAATGTAGATATTATGCAGAGAATGTTAAAACGACACTGCCATCACTGGCAGAATGTGGCTCAAGGGTTTGTTCGCCTGTATACTTTGACCTGGAAATTTGAGGGTTGAAACGTACAAACTTCGTGGAGCAGCAAATAGTTCAAAATTAAGGTACGATACTATAGAAAGAAATTAGACTACGCCTTGCTGTAGAAATAGAATGCAATTCTACCAAGGGGGCTTACAATACTGGAATGTAGCATATCAGCATATGGTGGCATATCAGTTGACGCTGAAATGGTGTATCCACCCTGTAGAGTAACTTCGAACTGAACTAAGAAAGAATACAACGAGTTTTTGCAGTTGTTGAATGGTGTAATAAGATCGAACCTCCCACAAACATTCAAGGCTTGGCTATTTCTGTGACTTGAGAAACGCCTCAAGTTAAGCAATCAGGCGTGAGAGCACCATTTCGTAAAAAAACCACTGATTTTCGGGACGTCGAATTTTAGAAGAGTAACGGCATTTGGAAGTTAGCCGCAGGGGTGAACAACGAAGTACACTGTGCGATATGATTGAGAAGATGATTTACGAGACCCCAATAAAGTTCAATGTTTATCTAAATGTCTATTCAACTTTTTCAATTCTCCCGAGAGTCATCGAGATACATATCATCCTCCGAAAACCCCATTTACTCCGCCAGAAAAACTCCAGTCCCTCTACCTACGAGAGGAAACCGTTACGTGAAATATTGTAAGGAGTTTGGCTCGGGTGCAGAACTCGGGTGCGGAATTTCAATAAACCAAGAGGGAGAAGAGGGAAAAAAAGCTATTGTGCCCGTTCTTTACAAAAGAGAACTTTTCTGGTGTACACTTTTCAAGTTTGGCGGGGATCGGTCGTTTTCTTGGTTGTTGGGAGAAGGAATAGCTGCCGAGAGTAATGGGAGGGGACGATTTCCGAGGTTGTGGATTAGTTTTTGGCATATCCAACTGGGTCAGAGGCCCTCAGTTCGAAGCTACAGGCTTCACCAGAAAGAGTCCTCAATCATTAACATGCCCTGATGCTGATTGAGGTCGGTAGGCCGGATAAATTTTACAATTCAGACTGTAAGAGCACTTGAAAACATGTTTAATGGTAACATTTATAACGAATGAAAGATTTTGGTTTCTTGAGGTTCGGTCTGGTGAATAAAGACGATTTGTTAGGCCGACGTTTCGTTGTATTTGTACAACATCTTCAGGGCTTAACTTCTATTGGCCATGTGCTAATATAATGATGGTGGTAGGTGCTAGGTGGTATGGACAGGTGGTATGGCATTAAACACTAATGATAAAAACTAGCGATGTGTTACAATACCATGTCAGTGACAGAATGACAGATGTTTTGACAAGTGGTGACAGAGCAAACGCACATGGCCAATAGAAGTTAAGCCCTGAAGATGTTGTACAAATACAACGAAACGTCGGCCTAACAAATCGTCTTTATTCACCAGACCGAACCTCAAGAAACCAAAATCTTTCATTCGTTATAAACATCGGTCAAGACAATCCAAACCTCCTGTAACATTTATATGTATTAACTCGTAATAATGAATTTAGATAATTATAAATCAGCATTTATGAACTGTCTTTTATCTTTTGTCATTATACCATTAATTAAGAAAAATTGAATTTAAAAAGTACTAAATTCTCGTGAACATAGTTGTAGGTACCTCGTCTAATTTCGTATGTACTAATAAGTCACTGATACTGGGTATGAGATAAATTTTGACGCATTGTAGTGACGGTAGAAGATTTAGATGGAAATGGGTTTTTTCTCATTAGTTGTGACAAATTGAAGAAGGTTGGATGACAAGTGGGAGAACTTAATGGTTTTTTGAATGCTTCTTTCGCCTTTCATGTAGGCATATTTCTGGTTACATAAATCTTTTCGTGGTTATCATTTTGAGTTTGGAGCCGGAGGGGAAGAAGAAAGGCAGTAATTACTTTCACTAGATGAAGGCGACCGAAGCTCAAAAGCCCCTTTTCATACCTAATATTATTAATCTTTTGATAAAATTAAAATGCTTCCCATAACAGAGCGTAAAAGGCTGCCGCATCCGCGACGGTTTGTTCTCAATAACATCAGTCGGGAAACATTCTCGGCGTGCCGCCCGAATATTTTGTCGTAAATTGGACTATAAAGGCCTTTTCTCACTCGCCCCCTCTTCAGCATTTCATTTCAGCCCGTACATCACTGGAACAAGGCTTTCTACCGTTCTAAGCGGGGAAACATTTGAACACGAGAATCTGAACGCAAGGTATTTCAAGTACCAAGTCGTAATGGGAATGACCAAACCCAGGTTGGGGAAAACGCTGTGTTACAGTTCGAGGATTGAACTTTCCCACCTGAATGCAGATAAAAGTATTTTTTGTCCCCAAATTTGGTCTTGCACTGGAATTTCAACCATTGAATATTCTCGTGATTGTTGGAGTGACATTTATAAAACTTGAATTAGTGCGCTTGTCGCATTCTTAATAACTGAAAAATTTCAGATTGTCCCCTTCAGAGATAGAAAATAATCATTTAAACAGCTTCCTCTGGTGTATGATTTAAGGCCATTTGGTGATGATTGATTGAAAAAAGATATTATGAACGAGCTAATAGGAGAGCTGTAACACATTAACCAACATTTTCGAGCTTTGAGTGGATATACAAATACATTTTCTTCGAAAATTCGCTAAAACTCTGCAAATTGTTGACACAACGGTTTATTATCTTCTTTGAGCAGATCACCCTAATCTAATCAACGAAATGATAGATGAAACTCGAGCTTAACATCCAAATCTAACACCAAATACCAAATAGGTATTGTTAAAACAATTTTACAGGCAAGAAACTGATTGAATATAGCACTGTCATCCAACTGCGACCCATGTTTAAAATTTCATGTCTCTAGCTCAACATCCGAATTTAATTTGTTTAAACAAATAGGTATTTTTTAAACAATTTTGTAGACAAGAAATTGAGTGAATATTGCATTTTCATCCAGTTCTGACTTATATTTAAAATTTCAAATCCCTAGCTCTTCGGGATCTTGAAAAACAAGTAGTAAAATTATTATTAATTATTGTTAGTTATTAATAATGTTTATGAATTATTATTAATAATGATTGATAATTATTATTAATTATTATGACTTAACTCGATATCTGAAAACCATGGGCTATTAGTATCTAGATCAGGCTGCTGCATGATTCACCCCCATGTTGGCGAATTTTGATTTGCTCCTATTTTGAGTCCTCATTGTGAAAGAACGGTTGGTCGTACAAAGCTGCGGATGGTCTTAAAAAATTCTAAAAAATAAACTCTATGTATATGTGATAATAAACAAAAAATCCACTGAATTTCCTTCTTTCACGAATAAGCCTTCATAGGCCTTTAAGGCCCGAGTTAAAAATGAGTACTAAATTTAAACATCGCGTCGTCGTTCCATCCTCCATTTCGGTACGGGTCTGATAATAATATCTTTAAGGCTTCTTAGATTGTTCAAAGGCCTATCAACAAGGATCAAGCGAATTTTGGAGTCTGCGTTTGGCTACCATTTGGTTTCATATGACTTGGGGTTAATTCAATGCTTATTTTGAGATGATGTTCGACTTAGCGCTACCTCCTGCAGTAGTTTCGAGAAATGTATTTTTGAGAAAATAGGAGTATGATGACACTCCTCGTATATACATATTCGTATATTCGTTGACGCAGTTGAGCGAAAATTATTCGACGGCGCGAGCGTTACATTGATTCGAGATTAGCATCAGAAGAGATTGATGATCACAAACGATCATTCATTTCATATTATGTGCGGAACTTCTATGAACGCTCGACATAATTTTGGCAGGATTGCAGCAGTTCCATTCTTCAAACACTTAGTTAAGCTCGCACTTCCACCTCGCTGCCTCTTATCAGGGAGATTTATGCCGACTCAATTGTTGATACGGGGCTTCCCTCCTCTCCGTGAGGATTTATAGCCACCCGAAAAGGGCTGATTTCGGTGGAAACTCTGATAGATCGGGCCAAGAGGGGGTGTCGGATGGAGGCTCTCAGTCATCCCCTCGTCCTTCTTGGGCCTCCCAGTCTTTTTACGGGACCGTTGGTACATTGTTTGACAAATTCGAAGCTAAACCCCACTTCAGCTCGGGATCCCGTCGTCTTAATACGATCTCGTTTGGCATTCGTGCTCGTTCTACATGCGTTCAGTAAGTCGAAAACCTAGAATCGTATTACAGACGAAATAAATTGGACCTCTACAACACAATATAAAGTAATAGATACCTACCTTTTATAGCGTCGTATTCAAGTAGCTCCTAAACAATCTACATAAAGATAAGATTTCATTCCATGATAAATAATATAAAATATATATACTATTGAATATTCTACGGTCATTAGTTCAAAAAACAGGTGCAAAAGGTAGGAGGTTTTATATTTTCAAATGATTATGTTTAAATGATGCCAGTAGAATATCTTACGGTTAAACCTCGGGTTAAGCTGAAGCCACAAAACCACATTATTGGAGTTATACTACAGGTTTTTGATTATATTTCAGTACTGGGTAGTTCCAGTGCCCCCATCAGCTAATAACAACCTACATTTTACAGTATATGCCCATCATTAAGCACGCTACAGCTATTCAAAAAGTAGCTGTTTTTTTTTTCAAAAAATATTGGTTTTTCCAAATTCCTACAAAGCGAAAAACAATGATTTGACTCCTTTTAGGCATTTTCTCAATTCAATAAATGTTGGTTTTATTCACAACTGCTACTTGTTATAAATATACATAAAACAAGTTAAGTTAAAAGCTTATATTTCTATATAGATGTAAGAAATATCTTGACCATTAACATCAATATTGAAAATATATAAAGTTTTTTTTTGTTTTTTCTTGCGAAATTTGCTTATCTAACCCCCAAAAACGTTCCCCATACAATCAACTACCGTCAAGCACATTGCATCATACATCCGTCAAATATTAAGAAAAAAGTTGTATGGAACAAACGTTGAGTAACAGTCATGGTTTTTCGCATATTTTCAGGACTTTTGGAAAACTGTTATTTTTTGGACAGTTGTAGTGCGATGAATTATGGCCTTTAAGGAGTGCAAATAGTAGATAACTGTTTAAAAAATATGGAGTGGCCGGAGAGCTGCGATCACTGCTTAACAAGATAAAACCTTAATATTCTGAAGAATATTTCTGTATAATTTAAAAATCCGCTTCTATTAGAGGGCAAATGTCGAGTTGGTCATGGAAGCGTTGGAGGATTCAACGTGATGAATGTGCGGAACGCAGCTTGATGCACCGCTTAATTTATAACCGCCCTCCGCAAACCGTTGCTGTTGCGAGCTGCATGCGATCATTCACGGGAAGCAATTACTCGCAAGGCTCCCTTGGCCTCAAGTTGTAGTCTCTTGGAAGGAGAACGTGAAAAATAAGGAGCAACTTCCTCGTATATTGGAGTTTTCGCTAGTCGGCTACGAGCGCGTTGTCAGAGTGATTCAACAGAGAGAATCACCAGATAATTAGGCAGAGGTAATCGAAATATAATCGAATTTCACCTCTGACTAAACAAGATAACTAGACGGAGAGTGGCGAGAAACACTAACTAAAGCTCTGCACCACAAGATGTGTTACAGCACGATCTATGTACCCACATCTTGAAAAGTCTTATGATCACAATACACATTTCAGGGGGTCATAGTGCTAAGCCTGCATATTCTGCTCAAAGTGTAATTCCTAAGAGGCTACATGCCAAATCACAGCTTCATAGAGTGAATAGCATATAAATTAGCTTTAGGAGCCAGCCAGGTGATCCGGGGCATGGGCAGCGTCAAATTAAAGTCCTAAGGAGGCTACATACCGAATTAGTGTGTGCCCGTCAAAATTGCCCGTTGCTGTTTATGGGTATCGCGTTTTTTTCCGTGTAGCAAAATTTTGCATGACCCCAGCGGTACGAGATATCCATGTAAAAAATATATTTTACGTTCGTTATCATGAATGAGCACTGTGGTTTCCAGAAATGAAATTTTTCTCGAAAACACCAATTTAGATTTTGATATTTTATATTTTGAGTCATAGAAGACTTGCAGGAAAAAGTTGAGGAATTGCAGAGAGAACCAACTTCACCGGATTTTTGCAGAAACCTACAAACTTGTGTCTCAGCTGAGGGAATTTATGATTTTGAAATGTGTACTTGACCGAAGTTAGAGGCCACAAATTGGCTCTAGTGGTGGTAAAATTACTAAAATACCCAACGCAAGTTACCATGTTCAAAAGTCGATTTTGCATTCCGAAATCAATATGGCAAGATACCGAACACATATTCATTCCTATATCTCTTTTGGTCACCATTAGCGTTCTAGCAAAATTTGATATTTTTTTCTGCCAAAATCACATAATGATATCTAGGAATTACACTCACATAAATATGAAAAAATGACGAAGTCTTAGGATTCACTGTAGTAGCTCATATACAATTAAGAGCTATAGGGGCTTTCAGTGTGCTAAATCCGAATCGGTAAATTGAAAAATGTAGAAAATAAAATCTTGGCGGAAAGTTAGTTTTTTGCAATAAATTTAGAAGGGAGATTATTCGTGGAATCCCTGAAGTAAAATTTAATGTACCTTGGACGTACTATACAAGAAAAGTAAATGCCCAATTAACGAGGAATGCTTCATCAAGTTATCTACTGATGAAACTTCGAACTTCTACTTCGGAGAAACCTGAGGTATGTTAGAAAATAATATGATCTCATAGTGGATTCCTGTTCGGAATGTGATGTACAGGTATCTGATTGTTATTCGAGGAGGAGTTGAATAGACGCTCCGAATGAACGGTAGACGGTGCGATTCCAATCAGTCGCATAAAATTGACTTTGAACAAGTTGGGGGATTGTTTCAATTGACATCAGTTTCAGCTTAGAGATCAACTTTTTCGTTAGAGACGATTGAGTGGTAGTTTCGATTGGTCTGTAAAGTGTACTTACCTAAACCCCTTGGGATAAAACAGAGAACACTTGTACATTAGGATATGCAGTAACCCTTCGCGTAGATCGCGTAATGTGTATGAATGTACATGAAAACGTGGATTATACGTGTGCAATCGAAGATCATGCCGATTATTAGGTGATAATTGTGCTGAATAATGAAAATTAATGTTATATGGTGCATGTAAATTATTTCCAAAGACTCTCTGATGTTTATTGTCTTGTATGTAGTGAGAATAGTGAACTGCTACCTTCTACAAAATTTGTACAGGAATTTGTACAAAATTTAATACAAGTGTATTGTACAGGAAAGATCATCAAGTGACGTTGGTCGTTAAGAGCTCAGGATTCATTGTGCGACAGCCGTTATTCAAAGAAGATTCAACATCAATAGCCTCGAGGCAGGGGTTCGGGGGAGGGGGCTTACTTTTCACTCCGATCGACAAGAAACACTCAAGTAAAAAGTAGCTCAACTTTTTTGTTCACTCTGAAACCTCTCCCTCTCCATGCGGGCTTTTACGGCGTGAATGAACTTTGTACTTTTCTAGAGAGCCCGGATTTCCCTGGTCGGAGGCTCCGGGAGGATAATCCCCAGGGTACCGAAACTATTCCGAGGCCGCAACTCGCAAGGAACCTCGCGTAAGTTTTCTTTGGGATGAACGAGGGGAAAAAACCACTGTTACTGATCTAGAAGAAAAAAAATCTGTAAATAGATCACGGTTCTGTACACAATATCATCGTGAGTAACTATACGAAATAATGGGAATACTCGGCTAAGATCGGTTCGATCCGAAAAATGGCCAGATGGTCATCTTTGAGTGAAGAAGGGTGGGAGTAGGATTCTATCCAATTTCAACGTGGGTAATGCCACAACTATTGGAGTAATGACCTAAAATATTGTGTGCTCGTCCGTGAAAGTGGCCAGAAGGGACTAGTACTAGCTCAAAAATGGTCTTTTCATTTTTTCAACTAAATTCCAGGCTGACATAATGATAATTTATATGCTACACATGCTTACCTTATGATAATAAGTATATTATACTCGTAAATAAGTATACATGTGTAAATTCTTAAAACTAATTATATGAAAATGACTACACATTAGAGAGTTCCTGAAGACGATTTTTACCTTACGGCGAAGCTAACGTCGACCGGTAGTCACTTGTAGCGCATGCGCAGTAACTAACGGCGATGACAACGGCGATGAGCTAACGGTGACCGTAAGCAGGCGGTCACCTATGGCGATCAGTGCTAACGGCGATGGAATAACAGCTTCGCCGTTAGAGCAAACTAACCTTACATAATTGTGTCGTCTCGAGCTAACATACAACTATACCTAATAATCACACAGAAGCACAGAAATTGAATTTATATATCAGCAGATAATTTTTTTAGATGCATTAGTACACCTCCCCTGCTGAGGCTGATGATCTATGATCTTGGATAGTCAAGTTCAAATTAGGAAGATCTCTTTCTCCTCTCCGATTGTCGTAGTCGCTTTTCATTCGAGATTTAGTTTTTGAGTCTCATTTTTGAAAATTGGCTAACTTTCCTTTCGACATATTTTCGAAAGTCTGCCAAGATGGAAGAGTGGGCCGAATTTTCCTGCCTTGGAGGAGTTCATCCAGTGCCAAACCAGACTTCAGTGGACTAATAGCGTACATAAGCTGTCTCTAATTCCAATCCTTTTTCATTGACGAAATAGCTTTAGCGGTTTTTGTAGCACTTTCAGCTGCACCATTTAATTAAAAGAAATATGGGATACTGCAATTTCAAATGTAAAGTGTTTTGTGAACTTCTGGGAACCCAACCTTTAGAGGAATTCCATGTTTGGCAAATCTTCGGAGATACGATTGCAATTAAATTAAATCCCAGGTCTTCTCTGAAGTCGGCATGTAGCTTTGGGACTGTTTCCGCAATATTCCCAATAAATTCTTGGCCGTCTTCGTGGGACATATTCTTGTACCTATTTACACCGGTAATTACTTGTATCATAATAGTATCTCCCAACGAATATCCGAAATGACTTTCTCGTCGAGACACAAAAAGCATTTCCGAACGAGAAACTCGAAATCACAGAACCATGTGCCGTCAGGCATCGGCGACAGGTGTTATGATCATCATCGACCCCCTGTTCGGAGAAGGGAAGCCCAAAAAACTAAACAACGTCATAAAAATGGATAGGGCCCACCCCCATCGAGGTAACATGACAGCTGGGAAAATGATGGTGATATCGGAGGACGAAACAATACAAATACGTTGAGCGCTATTATTGCTTTCTTGCCCGCTGATGCGGCAGGCGATCTCAAGGAAAAGTTAGCCGTCTTTTTCCGAAGGACACCAATAACTTCGTTCCAGACTATAAATGAGATTCCTTCTCTTTCCATCCTCCGACTCCCTAACGTTTTTCACACTGGTCCCCTCTCCGTCTCGCAATTGATTTTGGGTCCAACTTATGTTTTTTCTCCTGTATTTCCTTTAATTTTCCGTTCGAACGGTTATTGGTCAAGGAATGGGTGTATTGGGAGGGACGTTGAATTGAATTATGGTTGTTTTCGCTATCCCAAGGACGTTTGTCGCAAACAACTATTCAAATTGTGGTGTGGGGTAGACTCTGATGTTTCCCTGTACGATTAATCTCATATGAAGCAGATGACGGCTTTTTGAGTAAATTGTCAGTCTCAAAAAATTGGTGGCGATGCGGATGTACGGTTTTTTATGGAATTTTGAAGTGTAAATAAATAGTATACAAATTTAAACAACAATAGCCAGTTGTGGAACAGTGCGAGCCATAAAAACCAACGCTGGGCCAACTAACCGATCTTCTCCTGAACCTCATTTCAAACCACTCCAAGCCACATAAAAATGACAAACCAGCTCCTAACTCCCCCAACTAAATCCTTGAGATAAATATTGTAATGTATAGAACTTAGGTACCTGAAAACAAAAATATACATATTTTTTTGTTACATACCTACAAATTATGTATAACAAAATTTTAACTAGAATTATAAAGAAGATTATTCACGTGCCCTTGTATGCAATAAAGTATTGTTTCCATATAGTTGCACAAGAAAACCTCCTCAACTGAGTTGATATGATCCATAACATTGAACTGCCATGGAACGTAATTTTTTCCCCAGTTGGTAAACAACACTTTATTGTTCAAATTAATAGAACATTACAGTTGTGGTTGTGGAAGAACTACAGTAGAGAAGTGATACAGTTGTGAGGATACTATTGGTTGTTTGTAAGGGAAGGAAAAGCAATCGCTCCGTGGGTGATACACAGAGCCGGGTTTAGATACGGTGCGCCGTCTAAAAATGTTGAGCAGTGAAAATTGGCGTGAAACATTCATGAGATGCGGCAGAGCCATCCGTAACGATTCGGTATTGACGGAGCTCTGCCCTGCGACATACTGGCGCGGCCTCCGGTGGACGTTTTATTTCTTTCATAGCCGCAAACATCTTACACGTATTTTTTGTTCCGCCAGGAATTTTCACGAGCATTTTTCCCAGGAGAAGCTTACGGCTGGAATCAGAGTCGATACGAATGCAAGAGCCCCTTATACACGTTGTTGAATAGATCAATGAATAGCTTCAATAAAACGAATTTTACTCACAGGGGGACTCTGAATAACACATTGATTGGTGCAAAACAAAATATTAAATTCCAAAATTTGTTACTTACAGGTTTATGTATTTGGATGCCATAGATCACTTAGCGGTGTTTCATATTGATGCCGAATCAGTGGCAAAGGTCCGGTTTCGCTAAGTGATTGCGAGGGGAATATTATCTATGATAAAGGGATACTCTTGGCATATAAAACAAGTTTTAGGGCCTATGCGTTCATGAATAATTGATCGGATACACCCCTGGCCTGTTTGGCTGACTAACCATAATCTCTCATATCCGGCAATAATAAACCTAACGAAGTCAGCCTGCCTCACTGGCTCCACGATCATCCTCAATCGATAATCAGTTCTTCCCTTGATTCTCTTCCTGTTTATATTGCAGTTCGCTCGTTTGAACCCAGAACTGCCGAAGTTGTGACATCTGCTTCACCGACCAACAAAGAACCGCCACCGGGCTCCAGCTCCCACCACAATTACAAACTTTGAGCCGATAAAAGTTGCCGAACAAACGAGTAGTGGATCATTTTATTTGAGGACGGCGAGGGGCATAACGCGGTGTCGATCGCGATAGCGGGAACGGTGCTTCTGGATGTAGGAGAGGCTGAAGTTGAAGGAACATTCACTGAGTAATTTATTATTATTTGACCGTTAGTTTAATTTCCCGGTTCTTATCAGCAAGTGGCGGAGAGGGTGTTAGGTTAAAGAGCGGGTGAGGACGGTTTTCTTATCTACAACAGGAAACGAGAGCCAGCGGTTAAATGTTATTGGGTGGGCGGGATATGATGGGGTGAGGGGAAGAGTAGCTAGTTGGGAGAAGAGAAGGGATACAACGCTATTATATCTACTTTATCTTGAGAGAATCCAAGCTCTCAGTATTGTGTTCGACACCCTCTACACCGCATATTTCAGTCATAGAGTATCCTGGTACAAATCGGCACATCGCCTAAAATTCGAACAACCACCAAAATTCAAAATCTGGAGAAACTTTGGTTGGCAATGTTGATGATGGTGGATTTTACAACAAACAAACCTTACATGTAAAAAATTAATCGTGGTTATATAGAATGGAGCGCAATGGTCCGCGCCGATCCCAGTGGCTCCATATTTCACAAATCCGCATAACTTTGCGGTTACGCAGATGATATGGCCGTTCTAGCAAGAAGCATGGAGGCCTTGGAGGAGCGGTACTCCCCGCTGGAAACTGGAACGGAAAGAATCGGCATGGTAGTGAGCACAATGAAGATCGAGTACATGAGGATATCCACCAGCAGGCTAAGAGATCCAGAGAATGTTACCCTGCATGGCACTACTTTTGGATGTGTGAAGGAGTACCTAGGTAGTATCCTGAACAGCGAAAACAAGTAGGCGATGACATTCAAAAGCGGATAGTTGGTGGAGGGAAAGCTTACTTTGCTTCGATCAAGCTGTTTAGGTCACGTCTCCTGTCCAGAAGTACAAAATTTAAGCTCTACCGTTCCCTGATACGTCCTATAGTGACCTATGGCTGTGAAGCGTGGACGTTGACTACCAGGGATGATAAATCGCTTTTGGTTTTCGAAAGGAATATCTTGCGACGGATCTTCAGAGCCAAATTTCTTAATGGTGCGTGAAAGATTCGCAACAACGCTGAACTGGACGAGCTGATTCAGGGGGAAACCATACTGCTGTTCGTAAATGCGTCACGCTTGCGGTGGCTTGGGCTTGTGCAGCTGATGCCTGAAAACAGGATTCAAAACAAGGAGGTTTTGATCCACAAAATGGACGGGAAGAGACAGCGAGGAAGACCAAGAATGCGATGGATGAATGATGTCGATGATGGCCTGAGGACCATGCGGATACGAAACTGGGGAAGCCTGGCAGAGGATCGTGCACGTTGGAGGAAGATTGTTCGGAAGGCCAAGGCTCACACTGAGCTGTAGCGCCGTCAGAAGAAGAAGATATAGAATGGAGGTTATTCATCATCCTGACTAGAAGTTCTCGACTTTCGTTCTTATTTTTACCATTTGTCCCAGAGATGCTACCAATAGTTGAACACTCATTCGGCTTCAGAAGGGTTCGAAAATAGGAACTGACGCCTTTACAACTAAATAACCCTAAAAAATACAGTAAAAACATTTGCAATATAAAAAAGTTCAAAAACACTGTTCAATCATAGAAAAAAATGGAACAGATCGAAGACAAAAAAGCGCATCTCGCACGCAACCCGTTAAAGTGTGGTTAAATAGTAAGATACGCGATTTAATTTTCATTCCATCTCTCTTGCCTACTTCAACTTGCCTAAACGCTGTTTTGTTATGATAAATATTCGTTAGAAAAGGTCGGTTTCTGAAGGCGAATGCTGTAAACGGATTGCGGGCGCATCGTTTCGGCGTTGGAAAGGTTGATTACGTGTACAGCCAATATTAAGGGAGGCAATTTAAAGTTCAAAACCGCGGTAGAAGTCAGGTGGGAGGTAGAACTGAGTGGTTAACATTACGGGGACCCCCATGGGGTCGGATGGCAAAGTGGTTAGAGTTGGTCTGGTCGGAGGATAATAAAACCAAAATAGAGAGAGAGAAGAGAAAAAAAACCCAAAAACATTGTCGTAAAGAAAAGAAAAAGTAGACAGTATAAGAGAAAAGGTGAAGTGGTGTTGCGGTGATGTTGGAGGAACTGGGTTCCCTATCACAATATCGGCCGCACTCTGCTTTCGTATGCAGTAGATTATGCTGCCCTTCTCTAGAGGTTGGTTGGGTTGTGGTCTAAATCCCTCGTGTACCTACTTCGACCCCGGTTTCCCCATACTCCGTCCCTTCTATGTTAATCTAATCGCGCTTTCTTGGTCCTTCTTCAGACTCTCTATTGAGAGGCTTCATGAAGGCTGTCATGGGAACGGCCGGCGTTGGTCGTTTCCGTTTTTCGAGAAGGTTTCGTCCTGTTCTGGACCGTGGAGGAAAACACAGCTGGACGAGGTCAATGATGCGTACGCCTGCTTCAAATGCGTGCAACCACGTCTTTCCATTTAGCAGCCTCATGTCGTAAAATAAAGTGGAAAGAAACTGTTTCCACAAACCACTGGTGAAAGAAACTTATTCCACAAACTACCTACCTACATCTAAATAAAAACAGATTCCACCAGCCATAGGTACAAGAAACTGACTCCACGAACTGGAGGTAACAGCAACTGATTCCACAAACCGAAGGTAAAAGTAAGTGATTCCACAGACTGGAGGTATGAGAAACAGATTCCACAGACTGGAGGTAACAGCAACTGATTCCACAGACTGGTGGTAACAGCAGCTGATTCCACAGATTGGAGGTAACAGCAACTGATTCCACAAACCGTAGGTAAAAGTAAGTGATTCCACAGACTAGAGGTACAAGAAACTGATTCCACAGACTGGAGGTGACAGCAACTGATTCGACAGGCTGGAGGTAACAGCAACTGATTCCACAGACTGTAGATAACAGAAACTGATTCCACAGACTGGAGGTAACAGCAACTGATTCCACAAACCGTAGGTAGAAGTAAGTGATTCCACAGACTGGAGGTACAAGAAACTGATTCCACAGACTGGAGGTAACAGCAACTGATTCCACAGACTGGAGGTAACAGCAACTGACTCCACGAAGCGTGGGTAAAAGAAACCGATATCACAGACTGCAGGTATCAGGAACTGATTCCACAGACTGGAGGTATCAGGAACTGATTCCACAGACTGGATTAACAGCAACTGATTCCACAGGCTGTAGGTAACAGAAACTGATTCCACAGACTGGAGGTAACAGCAACTGACTCCACGAAGCGTGGGTAAAAGAAACCGATATCACAGACTGCAGGTATCAGGAACTGATTCCACAGACTGGAGGTATCAGGAACTGATTCCACAGACTGGAGGTAACAGCAACTGATTCCACAGACTGGAGGTAACAGAAACTGATTCCACAGACTGGAGGTAACAGCAACTGATTCCACAAACCGTAGGTAATAGTAAGTGATTCCACAGACTGGAGGTACAAGAAACTGATTCCACAGACTGGAGGTAACAGCAACTGATTCCACAGACTGGAGGTAACAGCAACTGATTCCACAAACCGTGGGTAAAAGAAACCGATTTCACAGACTGCAGGTATCAGGAACTGATTCCACAAACTGGAGGTAACAGAAACTGATTCCACATACTGCAGGTATCAGAAACTGATTCCACATACTGCAGGTATCAGAAAATAATTCCACAGAGGAGGCAACAGAAACTGGTTCCACACAGGAAGTAATGGAAACTGATTGCCCAAACCATAGGTAAAACAAACTGATTCCACAGACTGCAGGTAACAACCACTGATCTACGAACTACCGGTAAAAGCAACGTATTCCACCAACTACTGGTAGAAGAAACTGATTCCACATACCATAAGTGTAAGAAACGGTAAAAGAAACTGATTCCACAGACTACCGGTAAAAGAAACAGGTCTGACAAGCTAGATCTCAGCTAAAGTCAGTAAGTTATCAAGAAAATTCTGTCTCCTTGTTATTTTTTTCCAGCAACACGAGTGATAATTTATTCAAATTACTAACATTGGAATGAGCATTGAGAGAATGTACCATTAAGAGTTACCACCGAGGGTAATTTTACAACAGAGAGGTGACCAAAGCTGTTTAACCTCTAAATATATATTACCGGCAAACTATCGTCACAAAGGTTTGCCGCGAGTCTTGCCCCTCTTACGCCGTTCTCTAATTAAAGGCCACGAGTCTTCGGTCAATTCAAATTAACCCAAGTACTATAATTTAATTTATAGTCGGGTCTCCTTGAGCAGCCTTGACAAGCCAGACGGTGTGATAATTAGAAGGGACTTTACCTTCACCTCCACTGCCATACGTCAATAGTAGCTCTATCCAATTCAAGGGGAACCAGTGAAGTGTATGTGATTAATACATTCTAATTAAAATGTCGGTCTTATTACGAAGCCACCAACACTTCTGATGTGCAAAATAAAAACAAATTGTCATTAAACCATATGCTTTGGTGCGTCATCTACTGAAACAGGTGCATTTATTATATCAAAGCCAAAAGATTGTATTAAAGAAAAAAGTTATTGTCTTTTGAAGAAAGTTATACGAACTCCAAGGACGGGATGGGGATTACTCGTTAAACTTGCAAGGTAGTGTACTTCAATATTTCAGTAGCTGTGATCTACCGAGTAACTGCGAACTTATATACTCGTAACTCAACTCTTCCCTTCAGAATCTATCAAGATTTCCAAAACTTACTCCCATTCTTCGGAATTGAAAATTAGTTATACATTAAACGTAGCAGTAATTTGGGAGGAAGTTGGGTACTGGGAAACTGCGCACAATTTGTTAGCTATGTGTTTTTTTTTTTTTTTTTGAGAAATTTAATATTAAATATTTTGTTTCTTCATGTTTCTTTATGTTAGCCACATTGGGGTTATCAAGTTTTATAAAATTGTTCGTTGACCCTAATTCTTCAAGGCCCCCAGACCAGATAGATCTCGTTGTCAGCAGGGGAATCGAACCTGGGACCTCCCGAGGAACCTATTTGCTTCACACAATTGCAACAGATAGCATGTCCACGGTTTGATTGATTGATTGATAAGATTTTATTGGCATAAAGGTACATACATTGGGTTAAATTCAAGTGTCTTAAGGTACATATATGAACAATATCGGCCTGCTATACAATATCGGTCTAGTAGTCTTAAATAGGTTGTATTGTATTTTGTCTTAGCGTAAGGTGGTAGGGAGAGTGAATTTTTGCAAGAGAAAAGGGAAACAATTTAAAACACTTTGGGTGATGGTGGAGTCTTAAAAACTAAAGCTAAATTACATATTTACAGGATCCAAGGGCTATTTACATATTTACAGCAAACAATTTTTTTTAAAGACTATTTACATATTTACAGGTTTTACAAAATATATACAGCTTATACGGCTTATATACGGCTTAGGGGTAGACTGGTATGGGATAACTCAAATCCGCACCCGTGTGTTCTGTCCCCATCGGGTTTTGTGTTTTATGTTAATGTGGTGAAGGAGGGAGTTTGGGTGTGTTTGTAGTTTGTCTGTGAATTTGTGTCCACGGAGAGCGAAAATTTTTTGAGAAATATTCCTTAGAAATTTCAATGACCTATGAAACTATAGGATGGAAACGTAGGAGCTACACTACACCTCACCTGCTAGAAATGTTTTTTTACAACGATTGTTACACAGTTGTGAGTCTCCACATATACCAGGCAATGATTGTTACACAGTTGTGAATACCAGGCAATATTGTGAATAAACTGATTGAAATGTAATAAAAAATAAATAAATAAATAAATAAAAATAAAAAAAGTTGTGAATGAGATATAGCAATTCTGACTTCACCATGTATTTAGGGTTTAAAAACCGAAAACTTTATTCGGCTTTATTCGGCCAGAAAGGAGACAAAATTTGTTAAAAACCAGTAAAATGGGGATATTGTTTTTAATATTCATGTTTCGTTTACCCCTGTGTTCTTACTATCACTTGTCGCAACCGAAAGATTCCTGTGTATGAAGTTAATTCACTTCGGAGAAGCTGACAACAATCTCATTCTAGCACTTCATACATAACTGATACTCGAATTCCCAACGATCGAATGATATAACGACTAAGGTAGACTAACGCTCCACGATGATTAATTCAGTCGTAAGCCCGTCCACCTCAGCACAACCGTCCCAATTAATTATTGCCCTTTGTCATTGACCACCTCTTCGTATGTCCTCCGGAGCTCCCCGCCAATCCCAAAGAGCTTTTGATGTCGATGCGAACATTCCTTTCTCGAAATTAAACTCTTGCCGTGTTGCTCGCCCGTGCTTTTCCGACCTTTGGTGTTTCGGTCCTCGCTTGATGACTGAGTGAATGAATCTGGTGATGAAGAGGGTAATCTATTTCAGTGGTCACGGCCTAGAAGGGTCTCCCGTAATTAAATATTTGGACTTTCCCTGTCTTCCTCGGGGCTCATTCGATTTTCGGTAGCTCGGGGGAGTTGACTTTATTGTTGGTCTTTGAAGGTTACGTAGGACATAAACTTACGAACATCGTGTCGCAATTCAAACATTAAAATACAGACATTCCCTATGACCAAACAGAAAAACTGGATTAGTTTGATGAAATTGTGTTGAAATAAACGTCAATCCTACCATCACCCTTTAGAAATTCAAAATTCACCACCAAAATAATGTTGGCAAAATTGTACACGAGTTTTTCTGTTTTAGGAAAAATTTGAATTAATCCAATCGTAGCTTCAGTCTTAATTGGGCACATTTTTTCTTGAATCCGAAAAGTGTTGTTAAACGTCAATGTCTTTTCCATTATCAAGTAATACATCAAACAATTTGGTAATTTATATGTTATGTTCGTTCGACTCCGGTTAATTTCTGCCACTTGGGATCTTTCCCTCGACAATCCCGAGTTGTTTCACTCAGACAGCCAATCGCAGTGAGCCATCTCCCAATCGTACAGTTACTTTCGCTAATATAATATATTATTATTATCATTATAAAATATTATTTGGTAGGTATTTGAGTTTAACCAACATTGCTTTTTTGGGAACCCCTGATTCGGATTCTACGCGAAATTTCATGTAAATTTGACACCTCAATCGACTTTTTTGACCGCGTGTAACCCATTTTCATTTGTAATTTAAAATTCATTCAGCCCTAAAATGTGTTTTATCCTTCAGTGCCCTTTAAAAAAAATGAATAGCACCACGTGAATCAGCGTTCAAAAACAATGAAATTTCATGTGCCACACTTGGGGTCTACGGTGCACAACAATTTCGCGCAGTTTCAGGGTAGCGCGTTTTCGCGCGCTCGTACTCCGGGTTAGTGCGGTCAAATGAACTTGTGATTTAGTTTTTCCCGTAGGAAATTAGAGGGGGTTACAATTTGACTTTTTTATTAGGTTCGGAAATTACGGAGATAAATAGCCGGTCTTATAATGTTGGCCACCCTGTATAATATATTGTATATTATAATGTTGGCCACCCTGTATATTAGTCATAATATGTTTTTATGTTATTTTATGTCATATTTTGTTTTTTTGTGTCTTTTGGCAGTGAAATCAGGATGGTCTGAAACGGATTTTGAAATAAAAACCTTTCGGAAATTCGAGTTTTCTAAATTTTGGACCGTGAACAAGCTTTATTTTCTTCGAAAATTCGCTAAAAAGATACTTTTCGGTGTATGGTTTAAAATAAGTATGAGGGAAATGAGTGAGTAGTCAATCCTTTAAGTGATACAAATATACAACGGAAAAGCGAAAACAATAAAAACTGTTCGAACGGTTCTACTTCGCTAAATTATGTCCGGGTTTAGTTAATTAACTGCGGTCATCACCGATAAGAGCCAGAGGGGAAGGGCCCGTCAATTGTGCGGTCACGCATTCAATTATACGGAACAGATGTTTGCCGGTATATACTATGAGCCACCTGTTAACAGCGGCATCAGCACTAGATTAGATGACTCAGGGCTTATCGTCCGGGCGGTGGTCGTCGCGCCTTGTGCGGGTTACACCTGGCTGTGTGTCAACCACGGGTTCGGCGAGGGAGGGCATTTAAGCCCTGCATGTTTGTAGAAGGTGATCTCGCGGTTTACGCCTCCCGCATCCTAGGATTAGATGCAACAACGTCGTAACCGGTGTGGTGTCAAGATGTTGGGAGTCGAACGGAATGTTACCTGTTTATGCGGTCGTATAAACCAAGTTGCCTTGGTGACTATGCCAGGTGACCAGTGGTCTTACGTATATTAGCTTTATTAATCACGTTCCTACCAATTGCTCCACTTCGATTACTTAATCCTGATCATCTCAGTACACTTTAAGGCATATACAAGAGTCTTACATTGGAGTTGTATGGACTGACCCAGTGCTTTCGTGGTTCCACAAGACAATAATCGGAAAACCTACGTGATCTATTTTCAAAATCGTCACACTCTGCAACAGCTTCTGTTGAAATGAAATTCAATATCTAACCAGTAGGTACAGAACTAACCTGAACAGTCCACAAAACATTCAGCAGTACTTCAAGCCAGTATACGCTGTATCAGTTGTCCCTCAGGTTACAGTTTAGTTCTTTTGAGGCCATCAAAACCCCAATCTAAATCAGTCCTGAAATTGATCGCATATAATAAGCGCACACCCCCAACACGACCAGACGATTTGAGCACGAGCTGTTTGATACGAGTATGAGAGTATAGAATTTGTTGAGTTCCATAGACTCGGAAGCAGTTTACTACAGGCTGCCCTCGTCTCATACTCAATTAAATCACTGGCTACCTAATTTCATTTTATCCCTTTCATAAATTGTATTTGAAGTAAATCGACTGAAAAGGACGTAGTGAAAAATTGGAACACCTCCAGGTCCAGTTCTATTGAAATTCGGTCTTGGGATTCAAGAATAATTCAAGAGTGAACTACTAATATTCAATTCTTCAGGTCCGTTCAAAGCTCCGGCTCGTGGAGAAATGAATAAAAGGGCTTAAGGGAGAAGATAGGCTAACAATCCTTCTACCCACAAGATCCGCTCGAGCGTTCTTTATTCCCTTTCTTGCTTATTCCTTCTTTATCATTTTTTTTCTCCTCTGCCTCCCTCAAACTCTCTGTGAAACTTTGGATTAATATGAAGCTCTCGCCATCTCCATCACCGACAGAAACCGTGGAAAAACGCAAAACTTGGGCCAGCAGATGACGAAAGGAGGATATCTGGATGTTGAGGCCCAGTTTATTCAAGTTGAAAAAAAAAATAAAATAAAATCACATTGGTCTCCCTAACTTAGTTACACGGTTGGCCGATCTTTTCACCAGGAACCTCGAGAGGTGATTTGGACAGAAACGCATTGATGAAATACGAAGTTACCAGACCTACGTCGAATTTATTACAGAATGTACTGAATTATTACTGTGTGCACGATATTACATCATATGTTGAAATGTAACCAACCTACGTCGTTATTGTTTTGTAGAATACTCCAGTAAATTTCTGAAATTGTTATCCTATCACGAATCTTCGCCGAATTGGTATAATATACCAATTTTCACTATATTATAGTGAAAATCTCTCATCGACTAACGATGAGGTAGACGACACTTGAACGCCTTATTCATCATAAGGATAATAAGATATTATCTTGCTGCTATCAAATTTTAGAAGCTATTTGTCAGTACATAGTTCTACTACTTCAATAGTGAAACATTGGAATCTCCCAAGGACAAAATCATGCGGCATCCTCATATTGGCCCGGCTGATTTAAACAGCACAATGTCATGATTTTCAGATATCGAGGTAATTAATATTAATTAATGACCTTTATCAATAATGATAATAACCAAGCATAATTATTAATCATTAATAATAATTTACACTACTTCATAATAATTATTAATAATTAATGATATTCATAATAATAATTATTCAATCATTTAATGATTTATACAGAAGGGTGATCTGCACAAACAAAGATGATAAACCGTTGTGTCAAGAATTTGCAGAGTTTTCATTACTACCCCCACTTTAAGACGTTCAAGTCCGAGGACGTCACAATGTAGACGATCCAAGACGGCGGAGACCGAAATATTTCTTAATGCGCGCAAATCTATGGCCCGAACGGATTACGCAAGCTTTGACGTCGACCGAACTCTCTTGGGCAAATCTGGGATTAAACAGAAACGAAGAACCCTTTTCAACTCCCTCCTCACTTTTTTAAATGGTTTCAAGTTCTTATCAGTTTGAAAACAGTAAATAGCGGTTGTCAAGTTTGAAAGCTTCTAATTGATTGAGCTTCCCAGGCCGAATGCTATGAGCGGGGGTAAGTTTCTTCGTCGTCTAAACTTTTCAAATGCACCCAGTTTTCAAGAGCCTCGAGGCAAGAAGGATACCTATCCGAGGAGAACTCTTCTGCGGGATCAGATAAGGTCTCGAAGATTATATCAAGCAAGTCTGCTAAAATCGAAACAAAAACGTCCTAATCCGATGGTCTTATACGAAAATTCGAAACAAGAGGAAGGATTACTTTTTAGTAATCCTCATCAGGAAGATCAGATTTTTATGAAACTCTAAACGTTAACATTTACCATGGGTAGTAATTCTTACTTCTCGGAAGTGAAAATACTTGAATGTTTTGAATATTTTTAAGTGTCACCTTTGGCAAAATAAATTATCGCCCTTCTATAAACTTACAAACACCAATTAAAAATCATGTACAAAGTCGTAGTATTCACGTCAACGTTACTTGATTAATCGAACTTAATCCACAGTCATAACCAGGACGTTGATCGTAGATTTGTGAAACACGATTTACTGGAAATGGCTGGTATTAGAGTTATGGCTGATGTTTGTTAGTACATTGGCTAAGGGTTCTAGTAGAGACTAAGGCTAAGGGTTCTGGACTTTTTACCATCCACCAAAATCCCCCAAAAAAATGAAAAGGTTTTATTTGCATTCAAGTCAGGTTTGCTGACTCTTTCAAATTTAATCTTTCTAGGGGCTCTATTTGATTTAGGTGCAATTTTTCGTCTATTTGGCAGCTCGGATTGTGGGCTGACGGACCATAATTTTTTTTCTTTCCTGAAGTCTCTCATTCCATGTAGAAAGTGGCATGTGAATTGAACGTATTTTAAGAATGAGAAAATTGATCATATACATTATTCCAATCTGTATAAGCCAATGGCTTGATGGCTTTTGTAGATCACGTAAAATCAAAGTTTGTATCACGGAAAACGGGTGACCTGGATTTCTTTACGAATCTGGGTAAGTAGACCTTAGCGTCGGCAGACAAGTAGCACACATACCTTGAAAGTGAATTAATGAATGAAGAGAAGGCGAAACTCCAAAGTGTGGGGGTCCGGGGAGCATTAAAGACTAATTAAGGGACGAATTCATCACTGTCAGAGCCACGTGCACAGTGCTTTCAGCCTGTCGTTTTTGTCGGAAAATGACGTAGTAACGGCTATATTGACGCTATTATCTACCGACTCTGACAGACTGCCGGAGAGATTGATGTGAATGGGTTTGATTGATCTTCGTTGGTTATAGTGAAGCGCTGAGGATTGAAAAATATATCACGGTGATAAATGAACATGAATGCTCGTTCACATGATCACAGCCAATGTTGTACTAACTAACGCCTATCATAATGTCTGTATGTGTGTCATCGTATTCTTTGATGCCTGTAGTCAGATTTTGTGTTTGAATAACGGAACTGGGCAGCTTTTAGGCTCAAAAACCAATCTACCTTAAAAACTGGAGATAATATTTCTTTGAATTATGAGGAAACCCAATACACAAGACGCTTATATAAGTGATTGGTTCGAATCGGTGAGATAAGTGACCTGGTATTCAAACTCACCAATTGGAACAGTAAGAAGGTGGAAATAAGCAGCAGAAGACGGGGAGGTAGAATGTGAAATGGTAGTCTGAAATGGCGCCCACCAGTCACCGAAACGTCTCAATAAATAAACACGTGGTAAGTGAATCCTCTACTTTCTTCCACAGAACAAAGAATGCTTTTCACAACACCTTCTCCGTAAACAAATGAAAAGAAAGTACAGTGTGATGAAAATAGGTCAAGAAGTTAAACAACAATGTATTTAATTTTTGCAATAATTTGTATTGGGAATAAATCGGCTTGTTCCGTATTTCTCCGTACAACCTCTCTGATACTTGGTATGAAGTTTCATCATTGATCACAGGGGCTTAACATAACGCGGTCTGAAGCGCTACACAAACAACGCCTACCTCGTACTAAGTGCTCGGCCACAAACGTTGAACACGTGCGAAAATGATAACGGTTGAAAGTATTGGGAAGGCGTAGGAGCGCAAAGGACCGTAAATCGGGTACGTAAACCTTACACCTCCAAATTGGCAACGCCCTCCCTGTGCACTATTTTGTAGCTATTTAGACCCGTCAAACGGCAGTTTATGGGCGGAGGAAAAAGATAAATCGGACCTACACTCGAAAGCCGCAGTTGAATCCCTAAAATCTGATACATCGAGGAATAGTAGCCCCAGGGGGGAAAGCGAGCGGTTGTAACCGTTTGGAAATAGAGTAAATCGAACCCACTTGTTGCAATGGGAAGTTGTGCGGAATACATCCAAGATATCCAACCTCAACTAATCATCGAGATTTCTGGAGAGTTGCGTCCCAGCATCGTAAGAACAACCGACAATTAGTTACCTTAATCTCAGCGTTCATACTTTGGGTGTGAGGGCGGAAAACTTCATTCGTCGACGGCTCTCTTCGTATTATTAACTTATTATTCACTTATTCGCAAGTTGGTCTCATCAGGGAGTCTATTTCAATTGTGACTAAGTGACACCCGAAAAAATATCAATAACCTGAATAATAATATTGTGTAATGCAGCTAATTGCAGCATTTTATTTATTTATTTATTTTCAGTCAACTGGAAGTATCAGACAACTTGAAATACCAAATCCGAATCCGATTCTCATTCAAGCTAAATTTATACAGTTACTCCGGCATATCATTCGGGAGAGTGTACTGGGCGCTATTCTGAAGAACACCTATTCAACTACCCTCTGTCCATTTAGTCTTCATCTCATGCTTCTTGACTTCTGTCAATGATCATTCCGGTCGTGAGATTTAAAATCAAGCAAAGCATTGGTGTTTTTCAATTTAAAAAAACATAATTTCACGGGCATGCAGCATGGCTATAAGAGCGAATTTTTGAAGAAATAGTTGGTTTTGTGTAACCCAGAAACAGCTCAGTATGTAACCCAGAAACACCTCAGTTTGTAGACTTTTCAACGCTGAACACAACGGTGAAGTCAGAATTGCGATGTATCATTCCGTTAACAGATTAGAGCAGATGAACCGTGAAGAACATTCAAAGTGTTCCATTTTAAAAACGGAATAAGATATCGCAATTCTGACTTCACCATCGTATTCGGAATTTAGAAAAACCATTAAAATGAGGTGTTGTGCCACAAATCCCCCAAACTCCCCTATGATTTGTTGTGTCATTTGGCATTGAATTCAGGGTGTCTGAAACAGATTTTTGTATAAAAGATGTTAGAAAATTCGAGATTTAAAAATGTTGGACCGAGAACAATAGCTTCGTATAGCTTCCGAAAATTCGCTTAAAAAACTGAATTCCTTTAAAGAAAATTCCTTCAAAAATTCGGTTAAAGAAAACAAAAAAAAAGTCAAAAATGTTGACCGATTACGAGATCAACAACTTGGTAACTACAAGAGAGAATACTGTAACGTGATATCCCCGGTATTTTAGGTCGAACTATCTTGAAAAGAAGTGCTTAGCTAAATAATACACTCGTTCCCTCTAAAAGAGAAAGGGTATCAGCTCTAAGCTGATCCTGGAATTCTAAGCAGGTTGAACAATCACTGTGACATCCGGACACGACGGCCGTCACCATCGCCTTCAGGATCCGTTGGAACGCGAAAAGGATTCAGACAGCTCGCTGATCCCCTTTTCATGCCAAAAGAAGGAGAAACTTGAAAAGAAACTTAGAGAGAAACCCGTACAAGGGAAGATGAGGAGGACACGACATTCCGCGATGGTAACTCTGCGCTGTCCGTTTGCCGCTTTTCACACTCTTTCTCACATCGTCATCTCACACTACGTTTGTTTCAAAAAAAGTGGGCGAAGGGAAAAGTGTTCGCGAACTTTCAGGTTTTCCGAAGAAGAAGGCGAATGAACGGATTCGTTTACTCCGACGGTTCTCACGCTGTAGAATATTTCGACTCTTCCAATATCCGCAAGTACCACTTTTACCGCAGTTGGACGACAACAACTGGTATTTTTGTGTTGCGGAAATGTACTGATTTATGTATGGCCTCCGAGAGAATCTCAACCGTAGGATGTACGGTGGTATTTTATGCAGTGAAACTTGTCTATAAGCAGGGAGTTAAACGTAAAAATTGTTTAACGTCCATTACAGAAAAGATTTGAACAGAAAATAACAAAAATATAGTGAAACACTCGAAGTAGTCGAACCATACAAAAGAAGATTCAGAGTAAACTTGTGTGAACTGACACATTTACTGGAAATTTCCGAGGGATTATATGTAAGGTAAAAATATTCAAGGAGTTTGAGAACTTTATACTGTGGTATGGTAATCCATAAAGGTCCCCAAACATTGTGGGAACCGTACATTAAACGGAATCTCAATATTATACCATCAACTAGGTTAAACTTTCGCCCATTGCTACCTACATCCTCGTAATAACGACCCATCAACCCCTCGAATTATGAAAGTGACACCTTATTATAACACGCCGGGTACACCTCGTTGTTATACATGAAACGTGTTATATCATAATTTGAACTCTTCTCATCCTCGCATTTGAAGTCATAAAGGACAGAAAACTAATTAAGAATTCCTTCTGCCAGCTATATCACGGGCCCTCCTTCAATATAATTATTTTCTCCTTTGAGTCGAAGCTAATTTATTCATGGCTGCCAGTAGCTTCCTAAGAAGTCGCGAGAGTTTCAAAATAAATGGTTAGTCGCTCATTTTGAAATTTTGCTTGAGCTCCAAACTCCGTAAACAAAAACTTTATTTGACGAATAAATAGAGTGGTGGGAGTAAATACGGAGTAATCCGCCATTCTCGGAAGGTTCTAGGAGCCAAAAATGACAGGCAGGAAGAAACAACTCCTGTCTTGCGTAAAATCAGGTAAGTATGGCAATGAGTAGTAAAGGCAATAATAGCAGATGGCATGACAAGAAAGCGGGCGTCCACAGCTTTTGTGGGGCCTGAACCAGTCTTGGGTATTGTTAAATGCTCGGTAGAATCCTCCTTGGTAGAATGGGTGAGAGAAGGGCATAGGAGGCATTGGAAAGACATCCTTTAGGAGAAGGACCACAGAAGCATTAGAGCTGCCCAGGAGGAAGATGAAGATCGGTCCTGCAGACCTTGTGGAGAGGAGGATGAAACTGCACCTCGTCTCCTCTTTGAGTACCCAACACTTGAGGCTCGACGGTATAGGATCTTCAGGTCTCTAATACCAAGTGCAGATTGTATCGGCAAGCAACCTGATAGGGGGGGATCATCAGCCTGGTGGAGGAAGAGGACAGGACCCAGAGCCTATAGGTTGATCTTCAGGG
This sequence comes from Stenodema calcarata, assembly GCA_963920205.1. Taxonomy (NCBI): domain Eukaryota; kingdom Metazoa; phylum Arthropoda; class Insecta; order Hemiptera; family Miridae; genus Stenodema; species Stenodema calcarata. Next base: position 13,745,112 of record OY986058.1, on the reverse strand, counting down.
TAATGCCCCGCACAATAAGCCCAGGTTTCAGTGGAACCCCTGGACCCTGAGTCTCTGCCTGTAATTTATCTATCTATCTATGCAAGTTTAATGTAAATGATTGAAATTGAAAATTTTTTTGCTCTCCAAAGGTTTTATGTTGCAATATTTCTATGTCGTATTCACTCACTACTTAGCTCAATAGATTATTGTTTTGAGGGATATATATATTTTTTTCCAATTTATAATACTTACTTGGTTTCAATATTTTTGGAGATTGAAATCCCCTTTCTCACTGTGAAAAATTTGGTGGCACAGATGTGGGAGTATTTGTCAATGAGTTTTGATCAAATTGGTAATTGCATTGCATAATTTGGGTATTCAATCAGAACGATATTATAAGCGAGGGTAAAGTTTTTATTCAACCCTCTCCAGACTCCGAAGTGGCCATGGTCTGTGTAGGTCGTACCTGCGCAAAATCGGAGTGTTGAACAATAGTGAGTGCGAGCAATGTGGTGTTTGTGAGGATTTGAACCACATTGTGTTGGTCTGTCCACAATATAGGTCAGAAAGAACGATTTTATTTAATTCTATCACTAAGTTAGTGGAAAACCCGTTTGATCTCAATGTAATAATAGTTTCGGAAAATATTGAAGTTTATTTAAATATTTTCAAGTTTTTTAAAGACATTGATCGAAACATTTGAAGTAATCTTTATTTTTATTTGACACTTATACTTATTTATAATTTATTTATATCAATTCTGGCTGTAAGGTGTATAACTAATGCCAATAAAGAATATATTAAAAAAAAAAAAAAAAGCGAGGGTAGGTACAGACTACAATTATGATTAGTAGAGGGTTGATTTCATTATAACGAAGGAAACACGACTAACGGTATAAGAACCCTAAACTCCGTTCAGGCGTCTGATTCTACGGCTTTTCAACGCCTCCGCTCCTCCATCTTTCAGGAATAGCGACGCCATTCAAGAGCAAATGGACTGAACGAGTGGAAAGCTGTGTCTCAGCCCTGTTTAGACCTCTCAGGGGCACTCGACGCGTTGATGGTTGTGTAAAGAAATCTCCGTTTGAAACAAAAGCTGAAAAGGGAAACTAAGGGAACAAAGGGACAAAGTCGGAGCGGGCGGCAACGGGAAAACGTGAGATGGGATAATAAACGCTAACTCGTTGCAATTATTTCGTCCAAACTCAGTTAGTAGGCACTCGACGGAATTGGAATAATTGTGACCAGTTGGTTAGAAGGCGGATTTGGAGTAGCGTGGAGGGTCAAAGGAAAGCTCTGGATGAATTTTTTCAAATGAAATTCGAGAGGCTGCTAAAATCTCTTTTGACGCCTTCGCCAAAACATTTGAATCAATTCGTCCAGGTTTGTAACGGTAACTGCTTCAAATCTCAGGTTAGGCGCAGGTCATCAGTGGCGTCCTTAGGTGACCTTACACGATATTAGTTAGTCAACTTGTTTATGATCTTCTACATCTTACAACAGAAATGGCGATCTTTGATCGAGCATCGACAGGATATAGATAATGAATAAGTACAGAAAAGAATAAATTAATAGTAATATTGAAGAGAAATTTGCAGCATTTTTCTTCGGTTTTAAATTAACTGAGACGCTTTTGGCTTGAGGCCACAGTGAGTTTACATTTACTCCCCACACATTACTCGTATTTTCCTCAACCATAGAGCGAGCGTCTTGCATTCGTAAAATCACCATCAAAGTAGACTCGCAGAGGCAGACAACCAACGTTTTCCAGAGTTCCTTCAAAGTCAGGAACCTCCCGCTCTTTCTTTCTAAGGCGTTTCCTTAGAAAGCCACAAGTCTGGTGAAGAGATAGGCTAGAACAATCCAAATCCGCAAGGATCAATATCATCAAAGGAGAAAAAGGTTCTGAAGAAGACCTGCCCTCAAATACAATACACTCGTAGTTGACAAAGAGCCTCTGTTCCGTAACAGACGGATAATAGTGATTCTTTAGAGCTACACCAACGTTTTTCTACAGCTTATAGTTGATGAGGATGGTGGGTTTTCCTTGCTTAATTGTCTACTTTTCACTACATTTTGCGGTAGTAGTGTTCATATAGCACTCACACTGCACTACTCCGAGCCGGCGCGAAGAATACGGAAATTTCTGTTATTGAAGTTGCTTGTGAGTAAAGAACGCAGTATTTTCCTGTTGTGCGGTAAGCATTCTCCATCTTTGTCATAGTTCCCGAGTTGAAAAGATGATGTGGTCTACCACGTCACTTACCACTAAAACTGTTGCAGAAATAGGCAAATAGGTTAATTAAACCGAAAGTAGATATTAATATGGTGTTATCCTCATATCGAAAGAACTGACTGCCGACTAGCTATTTCTGCCGAAGAAGCCATCATCAGAATAAGTACGCACATCTACTTTCGGCAATGCTACAATAGAAGAGTAACTTACGAAATGTAGCTGAATTAAACCTATTATTGAAAACCAAACCGAAAGTTTCAGTTTGGTGGGAGATGAATGGCATTAGATTATCTTTGGTACAGTTGTGAAGAGTTGTTGGTGTTCGGGAGATCTGCCAAAACCGTCACCGAACTGATTCGGAGTGGGATGGAAACGTAAATGGTCGGAAGGGGTGAGTTAGCCCGCAACTTTGCTAACAGACAATGGAACTCTCATGAAACCTTCAGCCGATAAAGGATCAGATATATTTCAGTGGGACTGTAGCATTTCATCAACTAGGACTTGAGACCGTCAACCCGAAACCACACAGGTTCCCGGAGACTCTGAATCATCCCAATAGTTTCAAGCAAATGGATTCGCCGAGCACGTCTCCCGGCGGTCTCAAAACTGACAAGTTAAATTGCTTCTGTAATGGACCTCTCCCGTGTCGTTTCCCGAATTTATCCAGTCAATTTTATGGACCTGGGGAGAGTGCTTCATCTTATTGTGGCGGAGGTTCCATTTTAAGCTCTCAGGTCTTTCGACTTGCAAAATGAGGTTCGGAGGAGCGCAGGTTATTCCGGTAGGAAACACAAAACAAATGAGATATCTCCCACAGACATTAGCGGAAATCTCGGGCAGTATGGTGATGAGCTCAACTGCCGTGAATTAACAACCAATATTGCGTTCTGATAATGGAGTTTCAATACAATCGAGTTTGCGTAATATAATTCTGGTGATGCAAATAGCGAAGTTGGAATTGTTGGAAGTTCTAACAACAGATCTTGCGATAACCCGGTGGTCTCCCCCTAACTTATTGGAGTTTCGTTCTCGAATTTGCAGGTGCCTTGTCTACGTGGCTACCTCTAGAGACCATTATTCGCACTAGCGGTGTTGCCACATCCAATTCGACGTATGGTCTGAAGTCTGAAAATCTATTCTTCATCCTTAAATCCATCAAGAATGCACCCAACTCGATGCACCTGTTATTGAGTACGGTTTATGTTATCGATCCCTCACCCCACAATCCACCAAAAACTAATGAAACCAAAATTAAATGTAAGAAATAGAGAGAAGGAAATACAGTACCCATCAAGTATAAGAAAAGCTTCAGAGACCTAATACCTCCTAAAAATGTATCAAAAAAGGTATCAAGTAATATGTTGAGAGTTAGCTCAGTTAATTGCTATAAACGTACATTATGCCAAAATATGTGCCACTATATCATTTAGGAAGGCGTATTTGGATTAAATAAATTTATCCATAACCATGAATACCTACATGATAGTGGCCCACAGATAACAGTCTGTTCCTAAGGGGATTTTTCAAGTTCCTACCTTATGAAAATAAAAATTCCCTACATCGCTCCACACAGAATTTACACCACTTGAAGCAACTCATACTCGAAAATAAAAAGCAATTTTATGTTGAACGAGTTTTTGGGTGGACCACCCATCCCTAGCGCCCACCCGGTTGTCGTTACTTGGGTTTGATAGCTTCAAGATAATAAATTCACGTCCTTCGGGAAATAGTCCTTAGCTGGGCAACTTTCGAATCACAATTTCAAATGATCGACGGGGGTGCTATGGAAGCTTTTTTCCCTCTGACCACCTCGCTTGCTTCAACCTACCAAACAGGGCATGTCTACCCGCAATTTTTGTCGTTTTCATCTAATATCTCGTAATATTCGTTAATATTCATCTCTATCATTCGTAATATCTACATTAGATGACTCCACGTTGTGAGAAAATCTGTTTCTACATAAAATATTGTTAAGTGTGGGGTCTGCGGCAATCAAGCTCGAACGAGGACAGTCTCACGATTCTGAAGAGACTGACAGATTAATCAATTTTTTTCTGAATTCACATCATCGTCAAAGTGAAGCTTTGTATTTTATGGCAACATTTTACGGTGTTTCCATTTTATTTTTAGTCTCGTATTATTTTAAAGTACAGGGTTCAGCAGTGAAACCTGACGGTTTTTAAATGGAGGTAGGGGTTGGAAAGCTTCATACCTCTCTCCTGAAGTGGAAGTTTAGTTACACTGAAGGGCTGGACCCCCAAACACCGTGCTTTTGCCGTAGAGGCCTTTTTCGACAATAACGATTCTGTGATCCTAACCCATCGAAGTTTTCGCGTTTATTTTAATGTTCGTCCCCGAGGACGTATTCCATCAAGGAATACGATTCTTTTATGGGTACGAGATTTACTTGAGCCACATTGTGAGAAGCAACACCTCCAACGAAGCACACTTCCACCTCAACGGATGTGTGAATAAACACAAAATTTCAGTTACTTGGCGCAAAGTCTACTGTGATCGGGCCATTTTTTCGAGGATAACGGACACACTGTGACAGGGAATTCTGAGCGATACGTATCCATGATCAAGGATTTCTTTCTCCCTGAATTACATAGATACCGCATTGAGGTGAACAAATCGGACATCAGCTAATAACGATAATATATAAATATCAGACTCAGGCCCATTATTCGTTAACTAATTAAGGTATGATTTGTAAATGACTTTTGGCAATCAGACACAGAGCCTACTGGAGAACATAATTATAATAAAATTATGAACAGATGATGTGACTGCACCCGTGCAAACTGACTGCGACCCGATGAACAAAGGTACAGCGGCATCGAAATCGATCTATGGAGAAAACTCGGGGTTTCCAGATTATTAGACCCAAAGAGAGACGTCCGCCTCTCTAGGTTTAGCAACACCATCAAACTTGGCGAACGAGGGAAACGAAATGGATTCCACTCACTCAGACGACCCTCGTTTTCCAATCTGTTTCCTACATCTCGGACCACAAGGGGCTTTAGGAGGCTTTGGCTTTTGTACGGGCTCCCCCGAGAGGCTTTAGAAGGGGGTAAATTCTTCAGGGGCTAGAAACTCACCTTTGATGGCATAGTTTTAAGCGGTTTACAAGGAATTCGGAGAATCTTAGCTCGTCCGACCCCCACAGCAACACCGCTGTCTCCTTCTTTCCGAACCAACCATTCCTCATTTATCATCTTCGCCGGGATTTTCGAAGGCTTACTTTTACCGGAACGTTCGTTAATTAAATAGGCGATTTCTTTTTCAAACCTGATGATCATCTCTGATCCCTTAGAAGAGCTAAAAATGTCGTTAACGGCTTAATGCATTTAATATACAGTTTAATGATAATGAAAAACGGCTTTGAAAGAAACATAGCGCCTCTTGGGATCTACATCATTCTGCTACTAGATCCACAGAACGGTACTGTAACTTGAAATGACCACTCGATAATGAATACGCAAGTTCACTTCCCTATAATAAAAGGCCGTAATCAATGGCCGCAAATATGTTTAATCTTCGGTGAAGTCATGAGCATGGGTGTGGTAATGCATTTTTTGAACACTCTAAAATTGTTGTTTTTGGAGAATGATTGAGATTGAAGTAGGACGTCAGGTTGCAGGTACGCATATTGTAAGTGTGTTTACGTAGTAAATAAGAAGAAAGTGTACAAGCCTTGGAAAAAACGGAGATTGTGGACGAATAAAAGAATAAAACGCACACTGGCAGAAATGTGAATAAAAGAAAAAGACATAACACGAGCATAACCGTGAGATTATTGGGCTCCGCTCGGAACTTCTCGTCCTCGGGGTGCCTCGGGCGAGGCAAGCCGAGGCGAGCCAAGAGAGCGCACCAATATACTCACGTGCACGCCTGTCCAGTTGTCCAATGTACACAATAAAGTATTCAAACTCAAATAAGCGGTAAGTACTAATGCTAGTACCCAGTAATGTCCAGCTCATGAAATGATGTAAGAACGTATGGAAACGTAAGGTTCCGCCCTCCGTCAGAAGCCTGGGCTCTGAGCGGGGATTGCAAATTCGTTCACAGAACATAAACAGCTTACTTTACTCTTGCAAAATTGATGTTGTCGATTATTATCCCCGCGTTAAATTGTTTGCGCTGGGAATGAGTATGCTGAGTGAAATCAAAGCATCCCTAGGAATTTGAAATTTGTTGCAATGTTGTGCGCATCGATTATACCGGCAATGGGCTATCCCGTCTATTTCCATGCAGGATGAACAGAATCATATGAAGAGAAATTCCAAGGGAACAGAACATTTCGATATAATCAAGTTCCTAGTGGGATGTGCTTTGAAAGCGATAAAACGTTGCATGAAATCTTGATGAATGGGTTACCGTTGAAATGTTTTCAATAGGCTCATTCGAAGTTCACTAATAACTCACGGAAGCTTTCGACAGATTGTGTACAAAATTTTAAGGATGCCCGAGATCCATTATTAGTTCGGTTAGAGGTTCTGTGCGTGCGAGAACCTGAAATCCCCAACATTGAGAAGAGATTGGTGAGAATTAAGGTAGGAATCATTTACTTGATTGCAATACATTTCTTGTGCAGTACTGCTGTCCTAAGCAAAAAGGGCGTATCTCCATATTTTGTGATATTCTTAGCGAATTGGGCGTATCTCATTTTCCTAAGTAAAGAAGCAGTATCTTTTGGGGTACGCTTTTCTTGCCTAGTATTTTACTGCCACTACGGCAACTAAACTCACATTAAATTAAGTTGTATAATATTATTAATATTATTATAATTATATTTTTAATTATTATATTATTATAATTATATTTTTATACCTACTAAGAAAAGTCGCAAGGTTTGAACCATGAGTTTTCGGGTCAATGGGTTAATAAAGATAATTGAACTATTTAGATGCAGAAAGGTATTTTTATAAAATAATGAACTGGTAGGTAGGTGCTTGACTCATCATCTTCAAGTTAAAATATGTATATAGGGTATACCCCTAATGTTCCATTCAATTGACTCCTGGCCATTTTGATTATTTGCAGTTCTAAAATTGCATATAAATATTTGAAGTGGTAGGAAAACCTGTGAATTTCTTTGAGGTCCGCCTTTCAATAGCTTGTTGTTTCTTAAGCGAAAAGGGTGTATCTCAATTTCGGTTAATTTTCTGAATGTTCTTTCGAAAATACATGGGCATTTGGGGGCAAGTTTGATGACTCCACGTTGAAAAGAAAATTTATTAACTTAGTGCTTATACCCAAAATTTAAATTATTTTAGATACGCCTTTCTTGCTTATGACGGCAGAGTAGGTCATTGTAGGTACTTAATCAATACTTGGCGACAATTTTACCTGAACGTCGCAATCAGACGACATCCCAGCAATTGTAGCAATCCATCGATCCAACTTGATACTATTCTCCTCTAATCGTCTTTGCTTCAACGCTGAAGGCTCAGAGGAAAACCCGCAAATCCTCTTACTTCTATGCAATATAAGTTTTTTCATTGCTCTCATTTCAAATTAGTTGCCCGAGCCCTCACCACTGTTCTCCGCCGATTCTGGTGCACAAGAATTCACTCGGACAAACTTAATTGAATCCGAAGCGAAGAGGTGGGGACTGTTTCTGATTACTTTACCTTCAACCTCCTCTTCTTGAACCTGCTAAACATTCCAAGAAGTTCACCCGGTAGTTTCCTACCGCCCGATGCCTTCGTTTCGCCGGAACTTTCAAGTCACATTAGTAAAACTTACTTTTGCTTAAGGGCGTTCCTGAAACCTTCTTTACCTTTTACCGGCGGACAGAAAAACTCCGTTTTGAGGCATGATCGATAGGAATCAGGAGAGCGGTTAACTCCGGCGATGGAGAACCCAAAAAGCTGCCAGCGCGCAACAGCTATTCAAACGAGGGTTTCATTAAATGAGTTGATTGTTTGTTTTTTTCCCCAGGAAGTTGGTAATGGAGCAGAAATCGCAGGAAGTTGGAAAAAGGGCAGTTTTCCATCCCCGTCTAATCTCCTAATTGAGTGCTTAAACTGTCTAAGTGCGTAACAGGTTCTTTAAATGATTAAGAGGTTTCGAAAAAGTTTCTATATTGGTTTCCCGAGAACATCAGAATTGGGTATAATTTGTCTTATCCCTGTTTCTGGAATATCTCCGTTAGGTAAACGTCCGTTGCAAATAGGTCTTCTGAATGCTCAATTTTGAATGGAGTCTTCTTACTTCGTAATAAAGCGCTTGTCATTAATTTGTTCTAATCAGAAAATGGTTTGAATCCTTCCAACGTAACGATTCAAATTAGTTTCGGCTCAGGAATGGGGCAACCGAGGTAGTGGGGGTTCGTTCGAATCGCCATTATAATAATATTATGGTACCATCAGTAACACCTTGACCTGTATTACAAACTTTATTGAGGAAGTGATCGTCAGTTATTAATTTTAGAAAATGACGACCCAGTGTGCATTTCAGAGATGGGTAACCAGACCGTGAAATGAAGACAAACGATTTCGAATTATTCGTCTATGCCAAGTAGAAATCGTTACCAATGCTCTTTTTAGTCGCGTCATTGAATTTTAAGAGGTACTGGTTGATCGCGTAAAGTAATTCCTACATTAAAACTAAATTACTTTCTCAGACGTTAGAATTGACCTGACTGAACCAAGACCATCGCCACTTTGTAGGAATTGAGAAAATTGACTTGGAGGCCGTAGTATCTTTCTTCTTGAAGTGCAAGCCTCTTTGGTATAAGTCGGACTTTCTGAATCTAGACGTTGTTTGCCAACCTCTCGAGCCTGAAAACTCTTGACCCGTCTGGAGTCGAGGAAGTAACGCCGGAGAATATCATTCAACGCTGGAAGCTAAATTTATTCAAAGGGCGGATAGTCTGGATTCACTCAAAGAGCGCATAGTCTGGATTCCTGAAAGGAACTTGAATAATTGATGGTGGGAGTCATCGGGAGATAATTTTGATGAGTTTGAAGGTTTTTCAGAGAGAGTTTAAATAGATTACTTGAGGCAACACTATTAAGCGTTTTAATCATTATAAATAGGTGATTTAGATCATTTAGATTTAAATAATATTACTGATGGTATCTCACGAAGCAGCGCAACACAAAAATAATTCACTTAATAATAATAAGTAAATTACTTTATACTACAGTACGCCATAACTTCATGACCTGCAGACGATTGACCCTGAAATTTCGTTGAAATTTAAATGAGAGTTCGTGAGCCAAATCCCAACTACCTGTCACTAGAATTGGATGTCATTTCCCAAGATATAATAATAGGTCTATCGGTAGTATTTGCAGATGAAAGGGCTCAATCTGAGAAAACGATCCCCTCTAAAATTTGTCTAGCTGTGACCATTCTATTGCACGAGTGGCGTTTCAAGAGAAACATTCTAGAACGTGTGTCATTCATTGGAATACATCCCGAAAACGAGTGTGAGATTCTCGTAAATGTATAAAAGAATACTTCAACAAGTTGTTTTTGAACATCTTGTTGAAGTTACCAACAGTTAATAGAGCGGTTGTAGAAATATAGAGAGATTGTCAAGAACATTAAAGAAAAAGTAACCCGGTATTCGTGTTTCGCCCTGTTCTTCTATTCTCTCCTATTATCACTCCAGTTCTATATTATACTATTGCCCCAAAGAAGGTTGATATGGGATCGGTGTCATATGGGATCGGTGTCTAATGAAACACAACATCATTAATCATTGGCGAAGCACAGGCGAAATAATCACGGTACATATAGTTGGTATAGCCAAGGCTATTAATACATGCCAGCCCACAGATCGCGGTTATACCATAATGACGTAGGAATGAATTAATGTGCACGGTCTACAGTGTAGACTCTACACAGTGGCTACGTTAGAACACACTACCAAATAACAGGTTTTTGGTACGTTGATTGTTGTTTTGTCGAATCCTAAACACAATCTGTGTAGTAATACAGTTTTGAATTTAAAGACTGAAAGAATAATTTCAGAAATTAAAGGAAAATTCATATTTCAAATTTTTTTAAATGTCTTCTGAGTAGGAGAAAGTTCACATCATGGATATGTCTTTTCGAATGACTCTCCTAAATACAGTATCATTTATTAACTTATGGTAGTAATTCTAAGCAGAGGTTCACATTTCAAGTCGTTTGGGTCTGCCAGCAACAAAGTTATCTGTTCTAGGCACTCAGCTGAAATGACGATCACCATACACCAAAATTCTGTTTCAAATTTCAAGTCGATAGGTCAAACCGTAACTAAGTTATCGTACAGGGCAATCAGCTGGTCTGACGAGCACCTTATTTTAAAATTTGAGAGCACCCTAAGGAAGCTGTGGTTCCAATATCAAGACGATCGGGCGAACATCATCAAAGTTATACATTTTCCGTATTTCGCCCTATAAACTACCCCGTGGCCCGATCCTGATGGTGATCTTCTGCTAACTAGATTCCAAACGGATCCATCATACAACATAGGCTGTATCTTGCACCTCGGGAAGAGTTCCAAAAAAAGTTGCATTTTTTCGTGGCACAGATTGTAGAATGACCCCCAGCCCAAAATACATATGTTGGATATTATCGATGTCAACTAAAAACATAATTTTGTTGATTGCAGTAACTAAAGGCTTCACAGATTTGATACCTACCGATAGAGCAGCCATCTACAGAAACCATTTCTAAACACCCCTAACAATTTCATCACACTTGAGGAAAAATCTCGTTCACTGAAAGTTCTATGAGAGAAGCCGGCGAAAATCTTGACCGCAAATCAAACCATTCTATAATTGCCTGGTAGCGAGCGGATGTGTAATAAATCTTCATAGTAGCTAGCGGAGCGTCACCTGTTTCTCCTGCCTGTTTCACCAATGCCAACTGGAAGGGGAAATTATTTCCCGCGACCAATATCCTCCGAAGCTATCGCTCCGCCCCCTCTTTCTAAAGGCCTCTTATTAAAAACTTGGATCCAATATCCACGGAAAGGGGCCTCGTTGGCATTGTCGAAAAAGCTTTTCAATAAAACTGTTCACCGACTCGACGCTCCGTCAAGCCCGTTGTTGGAATAATCGCGACAACAAACTATCGACGTGTGGATGCGAGGTACTGGCTAAACTTTCAATACAGTCTGGAAAAGTGGGTCTCATCTCATTGAAATTTTAAAGTGGAGTTGTTGAGGATTTTATTAAGGTCTCCTCGATACTGAATAGACCAGGCAGCTTGAGGGGCAATGGTGAACTTAATAAGGTTATTGTGGAGAAACGATACTAAGCACATAGTTGAGTGGTTCCGCTCTTTGATTAGCTTCGAATCTCGAGATAAATCAAATCATACATATTCACAATTTCGCTGCTGGGGCAAGATGTGTGAAGATGCGGAAGATGTGTGAAGATTCTCAATTACTGCTAGAGGGGCTCTCGGCCGGACCCGGACCCACCCTTTGACGACTCCCGTTCCTTTTGTAAAGTCCTTTGAATCTTACAGTTCTGAAAACGTCAAAGGAGGCCGTGACACCACCCGTACACTCTCCCTTCGCTTTGAATTAATGTCAAAACTCGGAAAACGTAATTAACCTTGATTTGGTGGAATTAAGTCCGTAAAAAATTTCACAAGAGTTTTTGGTTCACTCTGTGTTTATTTCCATAACTCCAAGTTCACAACTCATTAGTAATTTGCTTTTAACCTAATTTAATTCAATCGTGTACAAAACAAAGAAGCAGAACTTTAACAATGTTGATAACTGTTGAGTTATAACCTATATCATAAGTTATATAATTTTCAGGTTTGGATTGTCTTGACCGATGTTTATAACGAATGAAAGATTATATTGTGACAGCAACCATTTCACTTTACTTATCATCATTCATAATGTATTCTTCTTGTTTGTTAAATAGCCCTGAAGATGTTGTACAAATACAACGAAACGTCGGCCTAACAAATCGTCTTTATTCACCAGACCGAACCTCAAGAAACCAAAATCTTTCATTCGGTATATAATTTTCGTTCTCAACAACTCGTTTACATCAAGCGAATAGACAACTTCGGTGTCGATCGCTCCTGATGAACATTTAAACATAAACATTTTCTTGATAGTTTCCACCTTGGCTACTATTCCGAATATACCACAAACTATGCTCCTGACACTGTTTTGAAATTGCTGAATGATCCACAGCAGCTCCACAACTGAGCTCCATAAGTCCACACTTGTGGTAGTAGACGGTTAAAAGGTCTTGTAGAAAACTTTTTTTTTTTTTTTTCAACTATTGTTGAGTTAGTGTGTTGATTGGTGGTGAGAGAGAACGATAGCTATGGAATCAGTCATTACTGTGAAGGAAAATGCAATGACGAACACATTATTATACTATGCGATAGATACATCGTCACTACTGCATTCTTGATCGCTTTATACGTGGTAAGAAGTTCCCGGGTAAACTAACTTTCGGGTTAATGATCGACGAACGTCGTTTTGCCGCATTGACGAGTCAACTCCTGTTATGGTCGACTGTAACTCTGTGCGGTGAAATGGGGCCTTCGGCGAGATAAACCCCCAGAGGAGAGCGAGTCACACGTTGTTGTAAGGGGAGCGGGAAACGACGAAGAAAGATGATGATGGAATTAGGTTTATACCTGAGGTATTAACGGAATTTCTTATGGAACACAGCGTGATGTAATTACCGCCCTAACAACTGCTAATCCGTTTACGACGCGGGTGGTCCAGTCTTATATTAATCGCTTCGAGTTCCAGGGTTTGGCGGTGAAGGGTGGAACCCTACCTCATGGTCGCCTCATCCCGCTTCCTGTTCCATCGATGTCATATCCGGAGAATTGGTTCACCTGTGTTGACGAAACCAGGAAAAAGAAGACCATAGAATGACTCGAAAATTGGAGCGGAGGGTCAATACCATTTATAACTACTCAAGGAATATTGCAATTTACAATATTAATACCTAGAGATTATGATAATGAATATTCCAATAATCTTCATAATTTAGCGTTCAAAACTCAGTAGGAGCAGTTAGCAGAACCTACCACTTTGAATTCACCTGCTCTCCACCCACCAGTGCATACCTACCAATTGTGACAATATCTATTGTAAGCACCTACTAATGTATACCTAATGTTTTCCATCCCTCAATTTAACTTATTATGTACTAACCTCTAGTGTTATTCACAATAATTGTACTGTTATTTTCGTTGTGTTTTTCCATTATCTATATTGTATAATTTGTCTTATTCATGACAACTCATTGTGTATTTCTGATTTATGACTTATATATTTGTTACTGAACTTGCCCGTAATTTCTGTAAAATAAACAATAACAATTTTCAAAATCCACCTTGCAAATAGTTGTGATCAACCCAAGCATTAAGTCAATTTAGTATACAAGTCACTACTAGTAAAAATTTATTTAATAAACAACCAGCTTTATTGGTTGGTTGATAAACCGATTACCCAGAAGACAATGACATAGCGAGGGGGGTACAATGAACAAGCCTAACACCAGTTCTCATATCATGTGATATGATGGAAGTTCTAAGAACGTCGTTTTTATTTGCTGATGGTTCCTTAAATATTTCACAGACGTGACAAGTTCTATTTTACTTACAATTTATTTGTTTTTAATTGTTTTTTAATAACACAACTGTATACTGTAACTGACGCAATCTTGTAGAAGAGTACGAATAATATCGAAAAAGCTATAAAAGTATAAGTCAAGGAGCGGTATAACGGTACAACTTCATATTACCAAGAAAGGATATTGACATATCCAGATAAAGGATGTGTTGAACGATGTAAATTTCGTACTGCTACAGTATAAAATATTGCCGATTTCCAGAAGCAGATATTCGGATACAGAGATAAGATACATCCACATAGATTTCAAAAGGATTTACTTTGACAATATCATCGTAGTATCGAGAAATTGACTAAACGTCTTAGTCGATCGGTTCAAAGAATACTTTTCGTATAATATGAATAAATAATTATTTGAATATTATCCGAGTGGGTTTTCTCTCTTTTCTCGTAACCTGTAAGCCCCCGTTTGAATCCACGGATATAAACTCACTGGGGAATAGACAACCAGAAAGCATCCATGAATTCGATATGCTGTGGAGGGTCCATAATTTTTACAAAGTCTCCGAAACATGGATAACCTCTCAAATCCCCCTATTCCTTCAGCTCCCTCCTATGAGAAAATGGAACAACTAAATCGTCGTTGTCTCTGGCTCTATTGAAATGATTCGTGAATTCTGTTTCGACGAGGTTACAAAAGATGGTGACCTCTCATTTGAATAGATCTTCGACTGAATGGATGTTTCAACATAGGGGTATGGGAGACATAGTCCAATATGGGCCTATTTGGGCTTACTGTCCCGCAGTGGGTTTGTATTCCGATTGAGCCCGAAAAAACGGAAATCGTTCGAAAATATAACGGAGGGCTCAATTCTTGAATTGTATACATTCCACTAGACACCACTTTCCTATTACCGCTTGGAAATAATAAATCATTTTACCGTATGGTTATACATTCTAGTGCCTAGTAGCACCTCTGTTAAATGAATTTTACACACGTTTCTTGACAGAAAAGCGTCAACTTGTTCCATTGTAATGACAGTACCACGTAGAATAAAAATTTTGGTACGCAATTGCACCCCATTAGGTCCCACAAACAATTTTTGTTTTCGCCCTGGAAGTCATCATCTAAAGAACTATGGTATTCTAATTGCCAGGATGTTTCACATATTCACATAATATATTATTATACCCCAAAATAATGCTAAATAATGAGACTTATGACCGATATCTGGCTGCCAGCCTCCGGTGAGGAGTGAAGAATGGGAGAAGGTAGGTCATTACGAATATTTCCGTAAAATATCACTTACCTCGAAAGAACGCTCAATATTATACCTCATTACTCCAATTATTTCGTATAGTTGTGGAGCTCACAAGGATCTCATTAGGCCCGAGCAGAAATTGTATTTCCGTTGGCCCTTTAAATTGGTTTCGGCGTTAATGGCTCAGGCGTGGAAAAAAATCAATTGCCAAAGGTAGGTAGCTGCTATCTCTAGATCGAATATTGAGTGAGGTTCTTATTCAGATTACAGACAGAAACTGAATAAGAATCGGCTCATCTCCAGTTCTGAATGGAACTTTGCAGTATTCGCTGATGGGTTTATTAATTTACTTCGACGATTGACTGAACGACATCCTGCGTAAGAACAGATTGATATAAAAATGGCTTAATGACTCGTGACACCATAATTTTCTATCAGGTCCTCTTCCCCCATCATTGCCGCAGCTCCCACTCCACAACAGGTGGCTGATCTCGGAGTGGAGGGGAAGGGTTGACCGTGTCCATGATTTAATTGCATTAAGTTGAAACGTATTCAACTGTTTATACGTTGGTAGGGCCATTTGCGGTTTTTTCAACTTATTAAACAACGTGTTTAAATTTATACGAATTGACCTGTGGGAATCAAGAGTCTTAAATTCTACCTGATCAGGTGACAACAGGTGTGAGAAAGAAGAAGGTGACATGTACAAACTTGGAATGAGTAATAGGTAATAATATTATATTATATAGCTTTTTCAAATTGAATTCGTCTTTTTTCAAAAATGAATCCGTCCTTTTTCAAAATGAATTCGTCCTTTTTCAAATTCGTCCTGCAAAAGTAGGACCAAACCTTGAAGGCAACCAGACTAAATAGATACCTTTTCTCGACGAATAACAATTTATAGCACTGGTTTGCATAGTTAATAGCGAATAATAATTTATAGCATTGGTTTGCATAGTTAATAGAGATGTACTCGTAATAGGAGACATTTTCAACGTTTATAAGGAATTGATACACGATATTCACAAAACGTTTGCAAGAAATGCATACAAATAACAAGGTTTTTAGAGGGGATTTTCCCCAATGCAGAGGCTGCCCTGACGCTGCTCTAGGCATGAGGAAAACTACTTAGTCTGGTTGCCTCTTTATGAAGGACGAATTCATTTTGTAAAAGGACGAATTCAATTTGAAAAAGCTATATACCTACTGAGTGATAACTTGAACGACTCGACTCATACGAATCAGCTCTTGACTGGCCGTCATTTTTCACTGATAACATACTTCAACATGGTCTCGTTTCGACATCAGTAGACCTCCTGACCACGAATTCCCTTTGTATTTACTTCAATTATACCGATTTGAAGACGACCATAGTGTAGGGTGTCAGCCACCAAGCCACTCCCTTGAACATATCGAACACTAAGGATCATCAAGATGCCATAGTCGCCACAGAACCAGATTCACACATTTGATTCACACATTTATCACATCAGCTATTGACTCCCTTTGAAACGGAGGACTCCTTCAACACAAGCGGTCCGGAACTCATTTAATTTTCGGTCGTGTGCTGGCGAAAGGACTTTTCCACGCTTTTACGAACGGGCTGAAAATGAAGACGATTTTTTTTCTCTCGTATTTTTTTGTCCACACTTGTTCGCAGGGTGTCAAAAACATGGGAGTTGTGTGGAGAAAGTAGACTCTCCTCAACGACTTTTAGCTTCAATTGCTGGACACCCTCCCGGCGCTTGGAAGTTGCGAAAAAGAACGACAATGGCTGTGATTGCTCAAAGAAAAGAGGACATTTTTCTTTCTGCTTCCTGCCCCTTCTCCCACTTTTTCGTCCCGGGCTGTGTTTTTCGCTCAAATTCGTTTTTTTTTTTTTCTCCAGCGCCGCTTGGGTTCCGTCGGAAAGTTGAATTGAAAGCTACCGGAGGAAGTGCTCGAGAGGTGACTGATGAACTCGCATTCCTCAATGAGGGAAAGCTCAAAGGGAATGCACCTGAAAGCGACCTATTTCGGTACTTCAATGATAAATCCCAAGACTGGGATACCAAACGCATTTTTGACTGTTTCTCAATAGTGAAACTGACGTTATCTGTATTACTACCATTATTACGATTCAGTACTTTGTCCCGACTTGGTTGTGTCTGTCGCCAGTTTATTAGCCAAACTTTCAGATTGTACGAACAGCTTTTTCTCCTTCGAAAAACGTCGTTCAGGATAACGTGTGGTCTTACAACCAATTAAAATAAACTCGAAGTTTGTTTCATTATTCCTAACTAAAAAACACATACCAATAAACCTACATGTTTTGCTTCATCATATCGGCCTCCAGGGCCTTTACTCTGCAAAGTTTTCGAACGACTTATTTTACCACATCTTCCCCTCTACACTGTGCATCTCCTCCCCTCGGTATTCGCCAATCCCACTCATGTCCACTTCAGCTATGTAGAACGTGTATGTAGCTATGTAGCTATTGTACAACGTTATACGAATTACATAAAAAACGGTTTGCATAAACACCAATTTTCTCGATCAGCATACTTCGACGTTGAGCAAGCTTTCGACAGAACCTGGCACGAATTGGTAGTTTTGAAACTGCAGCTCCTTCTTCCCATAAAATTTCCCCATTACTCATATGAACTCTTGAAGAACGTACTGTTGGAGCTCCCTATTTCACACTTGATCAGAAATAACTGAATAAGTAACCAATTTAGCGATGACACTGCAGAAATGGGGATCCACTACCGTAAGTAAAGATGGAGTTACAATCGGTGATTATTTGAGGACTATGTAATTGTAACAATTACAGTTAAGTTGTCAGCCGTAAACGTGAACGGTGATTTAACGTCAAACGACTCATGGATTCCGCCAATATTAAATTGAATGCTTTTATTCTTTATTGTCCACCGGTGGGCAAGAAAAGGATTTTTAAAAACACGATAAGTGGACGTTGAATCCATTATGACAGTTTTTTTACAACCTCAGTCGCGTCAATTCGGTTCCGCCGAATGAATTTTGTAGGTGTGGATTTCGTGTAAAGCCTTTCAAAAAAGGTGTCGCTAATACCACAAAAGGCTTAATTTATCGTACATCGCAGCGCTCTGAAGATGCCCGCCGGCGGCAAATCATCTCGTAAAGCCCTCCGTGTGAACGCCGGGGAGAAAATTAATATTCACACCCCCTTTGGCCCAGTGTCAAGAGATGGCACCGTTTTCTCTTCGGTGCTTATTTCTCAACAGAAAAATAGTAAAAGGACGAGGGTATGACGGTTTTCCTGATATTTCTATACAACGCGAAATTGTCAAAGAAACGCGTGAAGAAAAATAAATCCTTTAGCTCACACCATTCCTTTTTTTTTCTTTTTTTAAATAATTTCCTACCTATGACCTTTCATAGTGAACAAACAATTGGCTTTACAACACCTCGGTTGGGCTCAGAAAAATATACTTAACCAAAAGCTACGCTCATTTATTTAAAAAACGATACCGCACGTATTACTCAATTTTCTCGAGCTATGGCGTTGAGAAATGCAAAACCAATCTTTCACCCCTAATTATTGACCAACGGTTATAAATTGTTTGGAGGATCAGAGGAATGTTTTGTGGACTACTCATCAACCATTCGGATTGGGACGAACAAATGTTTGACATAAAGGTTTAAATCATGTTTTCTTGTTCAATTTTAATGGTTCGTGATTGCACGGATTTTATGTGGACTGCCCAAGTCAGACGTTGGTCAAGGTGTAGCCTAAAGTACCGGATAGTGTTACAGGCAAAGTGCGAGACAGAATTCGAACCCTCAGACACCTCCTGGACCACAGATCCACTCTATATGTCTCATACAATCGACAGATTTACCTAACACTCATTCGACCAATATGGCCCTATGCTTGCGGGATCAAGGGAGCAGCTGCTACTACACACATTAATAAAAATCAAGTAACTCAGAACAGGGTGCTTCGGTTTATCAACTCAGCACCATGGTATGTGCGAGGCAGTACCCTGCATACCGACCTAAACATTCCCTATGTAGCCGAAGTCATGCAAGACAACTATAACAACCTTCACCACACTATATGACACATCACACAAATCCCCCAATAACCAGCCTGGTCAACAATCCACCGGAACCAAGCCTCAGAAGACGACTTAAGAGACGGCGACCCCAAAATTCCTTATCAACACCCAGCGTAACATGATCAAGTAGCACAGCAAACACTTCTTTGGATTTGACACCATCGCAACCCACATCCAACAGAGAGGCCAGTTGATGGACTGCACCCTCTCATCACGTCACACGCCAATTAGAGGACTCCTCTACTATAGTTCCAAAATTGTCTCAACTGTGATGTTCACAACAGAACAATAAAGTTTTCTTTTATTTAAAAAAAAAAGATTGCACGGAGCAAACCATAACAACCATCTCTAGAAAAGGGCTATACCTGATGGTTCACAGCAATTTCACTAAAAACTTGAGAAATGTTTTTGACATTTCTTATGATCATTCCAAAATTTGCTTGATAGTCCTGAGTGGCCTAAAGCTATTTTCTATGATATTCTCTCTATGAAGCTGTAATTTCGTCGTTGTCAGAGCAACATGCCACAACTTCAATTTTGGCCGTTTTGAGGTAGGGACGGTTCTAGATTCAAAAAATCTAGAATTCAAAAAATCAGTTTTTCGATAGGGTCGCTAGTTTTGTCGCAATCCGCAACAACGTCACCACTGCACAAATACTTTTGGTTGTCAACAAGGCACAACTCCCGTAAAACAAGATGGAAGACCTGTCAACAGACGAGAGCGAGGTAAGATTGCTATTTTTCACGTGAACACATCAGTTAATAGTAACTATTAACTGTTAATGAGCAACCAATAGTAAGTTTTCCTTCAATCTACGATTGACAGTTTGTAGAAAGTTGCTGAGAAGTTTTGCTTGAAGTTGTGCCATGAGCGTTTCAATAAGTTTTTTCCTACTCCTGAAAAGTAGCAAAATAGTACGATAGTAGTAAAATACAGTTGTAGTAAAATACAGTTGTGCCATGTTGCTCTGACAACGACGATTTGGTATGTAGATTCCTTAGGGCTTACAATTTAAGCAGAATAGTCCGCGGAATAGCCGAGTGGCTCCTACAGATAATTTCTATGCGATTCACTCTATGAAGCTGTAGTTGGGTTTGTAGCCTCCTTAGGACCTACACTTTAAGCAGAATAGGCCCCGGATCAACTGAGTGGCTCCTAAAGCTAATCTATACTGTATTCACTCCATGAAGCTGTAATTGCATATGGAGCCTCTTTAGCCATTTTAAGCAGCTTAGGGGCTCCTAAAGCTAACAAAAATCAGATGGGAAAACCAGTAAGGGAGAAATTAAGTTTCTTGTGCGTACGTAAGAAAAAGAATTTCTCACGGGTTTCGTCATAATTCACGCAATAATTTTTGCAGATGTTACATGTAAAGCTACGTGCCTGGGTAACTTATGATACTTCTCTGGAATGAACGTCTATTAGTGAATCAGTAGGTGAATTATGTCCGGGGAATTAAAATTACCTACACAATTTGCTCTTCCGGGATTGTCGCTTCCATACATTCCCAACTCCTGAGGAAGCCAAATAATAAAACCAGATATAGTTAGGTGACAAATTATACCGAAGCGAATTAATATTCACGCCTTCGCCCGTTTGGCCCGGTGTCAACTCCTCGACCCCCCGCGGCGCCTCAAACGCGTTTCCTCTCAAAGGAAACAGTAAAAGAATGGGGCGATGTTTTAGAGCGCGAATCCTCCGATATTTCTATACTTCCAACAAATTGTCGAAGAAATGTGAGAAAAGATTCCCCCGCTCACAACTTTCCCATAGGACCGCCCATAGACATCCGCCTTGTTATTCCAAACCATGTTTCCCTTACCAGAATTTGTTTGTTTCTTGCGGCGTCGAGCAGGGACTTTGTGAGGTGATGTATGCTTACGCGCTCTAGGATCCCATACGTCAAAAAAGTGGGAGGGCCCTCTAACCCTCCCGTTTGTGGTGATTTGTGACCGCTCCTCGAAATCAAGTTCCCAACCCTTCCCGTTTTGTGCGGAATTTTTTTGTTTGTTTGTTTTTATTTTCGATGTGTGTGTAAAAGCAGTGTCCTACAAACCCTTCAACGAGCCAAAACCATGGTTAAGGGCAGAAGAGGCCAGCAGTAAAAATAAAGAGGAATACAGATAACAGGGGGATCGGGGTTCTTGAAGAAATCTCTCGCCGAGAAGAAAACAAATCTTGGTCAACTAAAGAACGCCTTCGGTAAATCCTCGGGGCGGTCCGCCCCTTCCACCACTCATAACTGCCTCGCAACATATTTCTGATGCTAATGGCTTTCGCCTCGTTCTGAAAATCGTTTTAATCGCTGGATTTGAGGGCAGGGGCGGAGGAAAACGTGTTTTATAACGCTGTAATGTCGTCAAGAGTTATTCTTCTGGGGTTTCTGAAAGTCCCTTTCTTCCTTACAACGTTCAAAGCTCTTGCCGAATCCGTTTCTTTGAGAGGTTCATACTGTCGTATGAACTGGAAGTGAGACGAACTGTTTGGTGTATCATTTTCAACACTGGGGATTTTACGTAAAATCCAATTAGTGAAACGACTAATTGGTCGCTCCTCCCGATAATTACGGGCCAACCCCAATTTACAATTAAACCAGACAATATGAAAATAAAATTAAATAAAATAACCATCGCCAGTTGACTGTTGTATACATACACATCACTTGTTGGAAAAGCATATTAAAAAATCACGGTGCAAAATAACATGAATAAATAATTCCAATATATTTTTAATTAATGTAGGATTTGAAGGGAGGAAATTTTGAAAGAAGTCAGGAGACCGTTTATGCCAAAAAAATGAAGGACTTGAAATTCCTAAATTTGGTATTTATTTTATCGTTCGGGTATTTATTAGTATGTTTATTATCGGGTAGTTATTTTTGGTTTATTATACTAAATCAATCTGTCGATTCGAATAGACATCAAACAGAAAAATTGTATGTACATAGGTAAACCTCAGGAGCTGCTACTTTGAGACACATGATTCCTTAAAAAAAACATTTACACTTCAATCATCTATCACTTTACTCAAATTACTGCTAGGTACCTTACTGAAAGACATCTGATCATGGGCATGTCTGTTTTTCGCAGTAAGCAAGAATTTAAGTAATTTGCATAGAGTGATAGATGTTCAAGTCGGGAAAGAAAGTATACTGCTCTGACAAAATATTATTTGTGTAGAAACTAGTTTAAGGAGCCACTCACCTGATCTGGGGCCTGGGCAGCGTCAAGTTAAAGTCCTAACGAGGCTACATACCGATTTACAGCTTCATAGTGTGAATAGCATAGAAATTAGCTTTACGAGCCACTCAGGTGATCCCGGCCCTATGCTGCTACCTAAGTCCGAAGGAGGCTACATGCCAAATTTCTGCCTCCACGGAAATTGAGCCAAAAAACGTCACCTTTTTGACATTTTATGTCTTTACTCTGGCACATAACTCGAAAAACGTTACACAAAAGCGTTACACGAAAATTTCTGATGATTTTCGCTTACAACCGATTCGGTGCTACGGAACTTTATCTTCGCCAGTTATCATTGTACAAAAATCGTTCACCACTCGTTGGATAGCTCTCGATTTACCTAACCATATTACGTTAGCCACTGCGGAGTGCGTGGCCGACAAGCTGCGGTATGAGCGTCATTGTTTAAATAATTGTTTACACACAGGTGATCATTCTCAATAATTTATATTGTCTATACGAATGCAAGCTTCATAATTTATGATGAACCCTACAATTAAGTATAACAACTACGCTACTGGGGTAGGTGATGTAGCATTGTTCGAAGGTTCTTGAATCCCTTCTTTAAAGACATAAAATGTCCCAATGTGTTGCAGACTCGTATGCAAGCATTTAATTCTCGACTGCATCAACAACAGGATGGAGTTGACATTCTTTTGACATTTTCATGTCTTTGCTTTGGCACATAAACTGAAACGGGAAAAATTTGTTTCCTTGATTCACCCTTTCCCTCAGATCACGTCAGAACACAAGCGACAGGCGGGCCACTACGCCAGAGCCTATGACGCACGAGCGTATGACGTCAGACGGCTGGCAGGAGGCCAACTAGTACGTCACAGCCTATGCCGTAAGAGCCTATGACGTCAGAGGGCTGGCTCGCTAGGTGATCGGGTTTTTCTCTTAATTTTGTATCGCGCAAATTTATATCTCGCAAATTTTGGAATGACCCCGAGCCTTCATTATCCTTTTTTTAATACTTTACCAACTACCTCAATTGTTTCGTGTAGTTGTGGGAGTTCTATATATAGAACAGCGATCTACATAGAGTGGCGATTTATACAGACCCAGAATATCATAAATCGTAATGGAAGGATTTGCAGAGGTTGTACTTGGTCGGATCCAATGGTTTGTTATCGAAAAGTAATTATCCAGAAATATTCAGAATGTTCCGTAAATCCCTCCCCCTCCGCAACTGGAGCCCCTACGCGTAGGTTTTGAACGAATGCTTGGTCTACAAGAAACGATGATTGATCTGACTGGTTGATCTTACCGGAGTAATAGTATACCTATTATACAGTTCTTTGTTTGTAGTCAGTGTTCCAATAAAATGTTCTGTGACAATTTGCAACGAATCAATTCCATCAATTTATTCCACCTATCGAGTGTTTGATGTTGGGCCTTCATAAATTACAACGGGATTTCAATATGACCCACGCAACCTGAGTCCAACCCCTCGCTGTCACTTTTCCTCCCGTTTCAACGTTAATGAATGCAAGTCAGGGCAGTTGAAGCCGAATGAAAGGAGTTCCCTCTTATACACATTTAATTAAACCGATGAGCTGCCGCCCCTCCACAATCCTCTCACGATCTCCCCATTAACTCAACTGTCTCCTTCTCTTTCTACCCTACTTTAAAACCTCCCTTTTGCCACATAACATTCTCTTTCTCTCTCGACCCCTATTATACTCCTCTAAAAGGGTTGGATTTTCATTCGAAGGAAAACAAAAACATCAGGTGCTCAGCACTACTTCACTCCTTGGCCGCATTCAGCTGATACGGTGGCTAAGTATAGCGTATCTTATAGGACCGCAGTTATATAAAAACGTAAAACATTTGTGGTTTTTTAACCTTTCTA
Organism: Stenodema calcarata; assembly: GCA_963920205.1. Lineage (NCBI taxonomy): Eukaryota > Metazoa > Arthropoda > Insecta > Hemiptera > Miridae > Stenodema > Stenodema calcarata. The sequence goes on along the minus strand of OY986058.1, from coordinate 13,720,889 downwards.
TTAATTCAAGAGTTGTTTGTGTTTGGATATCAGAACAATAAGCAACTTTTACCGGGTAAAATATTATTTTCTGTATTCAGAATTATACTCTGATTGGGAGTTTCCTTGAAACTCATAATTATAATGCAATGATAATACAGAGAATTAATGGTTTGCATTTCAGGAGAAAATAATTAATTACACCTATGGGTCTGATTATGATATAATATTATAATATTATTATATCATAATCAGACCCATAGGTATAATTAATTATTTTCTCCTGAAATGCAAACCATTCATTTTTAACAATAAAGATTTCTTGTCATTGAAGACCCTGGTGTAGTTCGTATAATATACGGACTATGATATAATATATATATATAATATAATCAAGACACCAGGGTCTTCAATGACAAGAAATCTTTATTGTTAAAAATTAACATCTTGTTTGACATGGACATATTATGTCTTTTAGCTTGGGGTTTTTGAAAAATTTGTGTGACGTTTTTTAAGCAAGAAAAAAATGTATCGTGATACCAATAAACTGCAAATGACAATTAACTATACCGGTTCATTTCTGTAACACAATGCTAAGCAAGTAAAAGTATACTAGGATACCTATACCGCATTTTTACATGGATATGACATATCCATGTAAAAATTGTGTAATGGCTGGGGGTCATTCTAAAATTTACGTGATAAACATTTGCCACTCAGGCCCCGGGTCAGCTGAGAGGCTCGTAAAGGTAATTTCTATGCTATTCACTCTATGAAGCTGTAATTTCTTATGTCGCCTCCTTAGGACTTACACAATAAGCAGAATCAGCCAGGGATCAGCTGAGAGGCTCGTAAAGGTAATTTCTATGCTATTCACTCTATGAAGCTGTAATTTCGTATGTCGCCTCGTTAGGACTTACACAATAAGCAGAATCAGCCAGGGATCAGCTGAGAGGCTCGTAAAGGTAATTTCTATGCTATTCACTCTATGAAGCTGTAATTTCTTATGTTGCATCCTTAGGACTTACACAATAAGCATAATCAGCCCAGGATCAGCTGAGCGGCTCGTAAAGGTAATTTCTATGCTATTCACTCTATGAAGCTTTAATTTCGTATGTCGCCTCGTTAGGACTTACACAATAAGCAGAATCAGCCAGGGATCAGTTGAGAGGCTCGTAAAGGTAATTTCTATGCTATTCACTCTATGAAGCTGTAATTTCTTATGTTGCCTCCTTAGGACTTACACAATAAGCATAATCAGCCCGGGATCAGCTGAGTGGCTCGTAAAGCTAATTTCTATGCTCCTAAAGCTAACAGGCATATCCATGATTAGAAGGTTTTCCCAGTAAGGGAGAAATTAAGTGTTGACATTATCAACGTCCCGTGGTATTCAAGGTTTTAAAGTAAGGGTTAGTAGTATTCCAAAAGCTGAACATTTGACGTGGAGACCGAGGTTGTTCGGGAAATAATGATACAAATGCCGGTATAAATAAAATTACTGTAGTCTTTAACAAAATTAATGTATAATAAATAAATACTTCACTCTCCCAAAACCATTCTAGTCCTCGAAATTTTAGGCAGAAAGGGCTTTTACCTTTTAAGAAAGCTCTATAAGCAGAATTTGCAACTTGATTCCCTTTTCCCTTCATAATGGTTTTTCCTTTTTTCCAAAGGGTAATTTTCCCTCAAAATGTAAAAACGCTGAACGACACTAAGTCTTGTCTCCTGGGAAATCACGAAAGAAGAGTGAGAAATTGAGATGAGTGAGTTACAATTAAATAACATCGCTAATTAACGATAATAATGAACTGGAGTGAGTACCCAAGATTATGGAAAAACGTTTTGAGTGTAATAAATCCATATTTTATGGTTCATTATTAAGATGAAAGTACGTGTGTTTGTGGTACTTTCATCTTAATAATGAACCATAAAATCGTATTGATTGAAGTAATCTTTTGGGAATAGAAACCGAACCACATACACCGGTCTGAAACGTATGAATATGGGATCAGATTGAGTCCTTTCGGTATATCCCAGGTCCTTATGGGTCGTGAGTTTGAGTTCTAAACATTTTTCAGGGTGATTGCATACTTTCCTTTTAGCCTACGGTTGGGAAAGTGTAAGTACTCAACTGGGATGGTACACGATGAAGTGGTAGGAAAGCGAACCGTCACAGGTGCTTGATCGAAAAGAGAAGCAACTCGAGATGATTCATGACGCCTCCCCCGACTCGCTTTTTCATCTTATTTCCGGTGTTTTCCCTGCCTCCTTGTTTATTTCATTTCCTCGTCGGCTCATTCGTTTACGTCCTTTTCGATGGATTTTCTCGAGCGAACCCCGCGATGACCCTCGTGTAGCACATCTCGATCCCAAAAGTACGAGTTGACAGGTCTGAATGTCAGTACCAACTTACTGGCATGCAATTTTTCATTTTGTACATAGTTTCAAAACTTTTCTTCAGCTATGGTTTTTTTTTATTCCAATCAATTTCCTCCAAAACCATCTGAAATATGACTTTCAAGATCGTGCACTCGACTCAATTGTGTGAGTTATTTCAGGAGACTAGTTAGCAACATAGAAAAATTTATGGGAGTAAAATTATGAATGTGTGGCTAGGTAGGTAGGTATGGCTTGCTTGCGACACAAATATAACACAGAATCAACCAGAGAGCTTTATTTTTTTCTCAGCTAAATACATTTTAACAGAACTCGGTAAACACAATATTGAACAAGTGGTTTATAATAATTGTAAATTATTACTGAGCGTGACATGACATGTAATGTGCCAAAATGGCAACATTTTTTCTATGTGAAAAAAGTGCTCATGGTGACCAGGTGGGCGAGTGCTACAGCTGTTGGGAATATAACAAGAAAGATTTACCTAAAAAAAATACGTAGGCACGTGAATGAATAATTCATGGAATCCTTCTCTCTCATAACGATTTCATAACAGCAAGAAAACGCGCTGGTTGTTCATGCGAAAAACACTAGTAACAATAATCCGGGGGAATTCGAATCGTATTGTTTTGTGACCTGGTTAAATCTTTCTATCTTGATAACTAGTTTTTTCACATTGTAATAATTACAATAGGAAAAAAATTATTAATTATTACTGTTCGTGGTACAACGGTATTTCTGAGAATCGAGAAATATTAAATATTTATTTTATCAATTCAAATGTATTAAAAATTTAAATTAATAGCCATGTTAATTATTGGATTCTGATTGTCAGGAAATGAAGGTTTTTTGATGTTGTAAAATTTTTGTTTTGCACTGTTTCACACAATTTATAAAGAATTGTGTTCTTATTGAATGTAATGCAACAACATTTGCGTTGTAACATGGTTGTAGGTCATGTTGAAGGGGGGCTGATGTGAATTTATTTGCAAACTAAGATAACTGCCCTAAACACCAATTGTTTTATGTTGTAGATAAGTAATCAGCAACACCAAACTGCCCTCAACACCAACTGTTTTATGTTGTACATAAGAATCAGCAACACCACCAAGCTCGTTTTTCACAACTTTTCAGGAGAGAGAAAAAACCTATTCATCATGGATATCGAGATAAAACTTCAGTCAATTCGGCCTTGATGGACGAAAAAATCGATTTTTTCTCTCTCCTGAAAAGTTGTGAAAAAACGAGCTTGGTGGTGTTGCTAATTCCTCGACGATTTGTTACGTAATATCTAGGGATCCTTCGAATTGGTTTTATTCTATCCACGTGTATTACATCGAAGATCGACCCGTACGCTGCTGGTCGAATCGGGCCAGAGGATGTCTTTTGCCGAGCCCGAAACACCCCAAAGTGGCCACAGTGTGGTTTCCCTTCCACTAACAAACTCAAAGTAGCAGGGTCTTCGAGGCGGGACCTCCGAGGCCCAAGTTTGTTGATCCCCCATTATATGAGTTGAGGATTCGTTCATTTTGGTATGGGGCGTTTGAGTGGAATTGTTCGTCGAGCCACTGAAAACCGCAAGCTAAGTGTTTTCGGAACCCACGAATTCCAATTATAGAGTCCCAGTAAGAATCTGGAATACCCTGTTTGAGCTTTGGAATGCGTCGGTTGGCGGTATTTGAATTATAATAAACATACAACTCAATATCTGTAATACCACTTTCCGTAAATATGGTCGGCTTTTATATTCGTATCTACACACCAAACGCCGGTTCACTTCTATATTTGAATACATGGGACAATAGTCTCTACTACTAATATTCACAATCCCAACAAAATTGAAAGGATCTTTTGAGACTTTGAATATTCAGAACTAGGAACTTTGAATATCCTACATTGTCCACGTGAACTGTCAGAATTGTTGACATTTCGGAGAGGAAAATACATTCTAAACGTATAAAACACGCCAACCAAGTGCAGTGACAATATTTATCATGGTCTCAACTCGTACCATCTGTCAAGCCATCAAACGAATCGGCGACACACTTGGATTTGACGGCATTTGCGATAGCGCGTGCGCACGTGCTGTCAACAGCCAGATTTCAATCGAATAGTAATTGGAACTTCCACGAACCAACCGATATTCTGTGAATTTTATCCTGTTTGCTCAAACCGCGACTGTAACCTTTTGTTGTTATAAAAAACGGATTGGCACACCTGTTCGTTCTAAAAGTTGAAAATCAAAAGAAACCGTAGAACAAGTTTTTTTTAGGTATTTGATTACCCCTATCATTTTATGTTGCTCTCAGGCAACCCATTTGAAGTGAAATTTCATATTCGTGGGTTCTTTGAGAATAGTAGGAGAGAACCGACCTTTTAAATCTATTTATTTTCTACCAATATTTTCGGTCATTGGGCGTGAACAAGTAGAAATGCACACTCCAAGGAGTAATCACTTTTTTTTGTCAATGACCGTTTTTGATGGTTGAATCCAACATGTACGTTGAATGAAAAAAATCCTATTGTTATAAAATAAAGGTGCCAAAATTAGTGCTAGATTAACAAGATCTAATAATTGAAGGCAAACTGACGGATTAGTGTGATTTACATTATTGAGCCCTGGAACCAAATATTATCTAATAATCACCTATATCACCTATTATAGGTACCTATATCTAATCAACCTATATCACAAAAACTGTAATGGAAACTCGTAAATACATTTCAATCACACACAGCACATCATTCCAATCACCCTTCAATGTTCAGATGCAACTTATCTTCTTTCGAAACGTGTCTTGGTTCGAATGAAATTTTAGTGATTTTCTTAATGTACGTTAATCTATTTTTATACGTCATACAGGAAGCCATAAACATTACTAAGCGCGAGGAAAATCAATTAAATGTTGATAAGGGCTTGACGATTGCTTTAACAACTACAAGGAAATGATTTGTGAATATTCCACAATTTGGATGTAACGTGAGAAAATAATTTCTTATTTAAAGTAAATTTTAGAGCAGTAACTACCTGAGGTTGAGAAATTTCCACGAAGGACGGAGAAAATCGGATGATGTTGGTAGTTCTTGCGATTCTTCACTCCTTCTCCATCAACCCAGGTTTGAGAAGAACTCTCGCTATTCCAACTGGAGGCGTCATTGGTCCCAGGGCCCACTCCCAATCAATCAACGTTCCCCCTTGAGTACCCCGACTGACGTTCTAATGGATATTCGATTGGCCTAGCCCTCAGAATTGAAAACTTTTCGACCCTTTTCGCCCTTCCAGAGGTCCCCCCCCCCCCCCCCCCCCGAAATCCCCCGTAATGTTTGGAAAGGGCGTTTCCTGGTAGAATGAATGAACCAGAAATAAATGGGATCCCCTCACGATTCTTTTCTCCAGTAAATGAACACGGTTTCGAGCCTGATGAAGGTCCATTTTGGTAAATTAGTTCCGACAAATCACAATGACCATGACTTGACTATTTGATACAATTCTGGATGATCCATGGGCATGTTGTACATAGGATACTAATCTCTGAAATAACAATCGAGACATACGAAGATTGCCAGCGACTCTAGGGGCATTGTAGGAATCCAGTGCGCTACATCATCAGCAGCTAAAGTGTATAATAGAAATAGAAACTTTTTTTCAATACTAGATAATATCTATATTATATTATAATATATGTCAATAACATACTGAGCTTCAGCCCAACAAGTTAATTCCCTTTAATATTATAAATTGTTTCTTGAGTTTTAGCCCAGTGACTCTAACACTCAATCACTACATTTGTCACATTGTCACATCACAAGATCAAGAGGTTTTGTTCTATCAAAAAATTACCCATAAATTCGCAAAATGGAACAGTCTGACAAGTGACACCTTTTTACGCTGAACACGATGGTGAAATCAGAATTGCGATACCTTATTCCGTAACGTGGTTGTTACTTGAGATGCTCTTCACAGTTCATCCGCTCTAATCTGATAACGGAGTGAGATATCGCCATTCTGACTTCACCATCGTGTTCAGCGTTGAAAATATATAAACTGAGGTGTTACATGGCGAAAAATCGAGACAAGACTTACCTATTATAAACCAGTAAAATGGAGACATTTTACATAAAACCAGTTGGTTCTTGGAAAATTCGCTCTAATAGCCATGCATAGCACAATAAGCATAATACAAGTACATACAATAAGCATAATACTCGTAACATACTCCTTCCATCTTAATTTGGTATCATGAGCCAACCCTAAACACTTTACAGTATTAGAGTTGGGAATATTTTGTTCATTCATGATGACTGGTATCGTTCTTATTTTCTTGTTCGTAAAGTTGGTATGGGTATATTTCCGTTCATTGAGCTTGAAGTGCCATTATTTGGTCCAGGCTCTTAGATCACCTACAGAATGCTGTGGTAGGCTATAGCCTAGATCAGTGATCTGGTTGCACACTTCTCAAACAAACATCCCTGGATCAAGGCTTTTAGTGTAGTCCCAAATAATTGGCTGGTGTGAAGGGAAAATCCTAATGCTCAAGGTTTGATCTCCTTCGGTAACGAAATTAACAAATCCACTCAATTGACACGTTTTTTAGTAAATTTATCTGTATTCGAATGACAGATTCTAATAACGACCAATAAAATGTTTAATGGATCAAAATGGGAAGTACTATGAGGTCTCTGGTTTCAACGAGAGAATTCCCACAACGTCCAGTTATAGACTCACAGTAACTGAGAAGGTCAGAATGAGTGGGTATTCTGTAGGAACCCGATTCAAATTCAATTCCACATCGAACAGTATAACTAGGGAGCATTCTCTCAAAATATTTAATATTCTATTATTTTGAGTCTATTGAGAAAAAAATGGGGTTAAGCTATGAATAGTGGGGTTGCAACGCTGCAGTGCAAATTAAGGAAAACGTGAGCCCAGCATACACGGTGCTACTGTAACGGGTTAATCAAACCCTCTTCCTACCTCTCGACCATGTTTTTGATCTCAACGGTTGGGCGGGCATTGAAATGATTCCGTTTATAGCCAGTGAAGGGATTCTCACCCCTCCCATTAATTTAGAAACGAATGAAACTCCTTCATCCTCGCTTCTCATTGGCCAAATGTAGTTAACAACTCATTTCCGGATGAAACTGGCCGTTAAACAGAAGCTCGGTTTCCAAAAGTTTCTCGCAATGAAAACAAAATGCGTTGCGTATCAACCAGGTCGAGGAGAATGCAGAGTGAGAAAAGTATGAATTAGAGACGAAGTCGTTGATAAGACTTTAACATCGGATGCAGCCCTTAAACCCGATGGTGGAGAAAACATTAACCGTAGAAGTCGATATAACCCACGGCTCTTGAAGAGTAAAAATCGTTTTTTATTAATCAATAATACTAGTTTAGTGGAATGGAATCAGTTGATTTTAATATCAAGAGGGACCGAGAGAATATCAAATCCACACAGGTCGTTATGAATTTATTGAACTTCTGAATATTCAAACGGTACACGTTTCCACAGAAAAATACGACTGTCTCGCTAGGTAAAAAGTTGTTATTGTCATCTCAGGAGATGGAAATCAATCGAAATCAGAAGATTACCTCATACTTACGAATTGTTGTTTTTGAACAATTGTCAAAAGGCAGCTTCAAGTGAGGGGAAGTTGTCTCTATGTCAGCAATATACAGTTATTATTACGTTTTACCTTTTTATCCATAGAAAAACTACACAAATGATTTCACTACAATATTATTTTCTGAATAGATCTGTATACAATGTCCTTGTGAGCTCCACATCGACGAAATAATTGGAGTAATAAGGTAGAATATTGAGTGTTCGTTTGAATAGGTCTCTTGTCAAATACCTCGCCAATAATATAATGTACCTGCACCACCCCCGCATTTGCAATCATTTATAACAAGAAGTTATGGACGTTCTATTAACGTAAGCTACACATTTTTTGTGGAGTTCAAATGAAATTTTCCTTCGTCGTTTCAAATGGCTCATCACTGACAATAGTAAACCAGAATTATAATTCCAACATCCAGTGTTTTGAAAATTGAAACAAAAAAATGTGATTGGGCTTTTTCTTCTTTTTTCTTAGATGGTTTTGACGCAGTTCTTCATTTCTACGTCGGTCAAAATATATTTATAGATGTTAGGTAAGGATTGGAAGTTGATAACGGAAGTTGAAAAACTGAAGTTGAAGTAAGTCAGGAATTGATGTCTAAAACTAGTTAGCGAAATTTATACCGCCGTAGGGATGAAATATACGAGTATAATAATAACTAGCGTACTAATTATCATCAAGCAAAGCATCTATTGTATTGTAGGTTACATGGGATCGGCAATTCTTAGTAACTAACTAAATCCGGGAAACAATGTAAGCTCTCAAATTATTAAATAAGTTGAGAGCTATTAATTTTGTTGGGATAACGATAGTTTATAACTTGTAATTATTACACTATTACAATGAGGTGAATATAATATATTATACACAAGTTGTTTGCATTTACAAATACGTTACGAATTAATGGTTTAGGATAAGTTCAGTAGTGCAGAATTGGTTTAGAACTTACATGACAAATACGACAGCAGGGTATTTACCTGAAATAAGAAAAAAAATCGTTATAAGAATATACATCGTTGCTACATGTTGTTTATTTGACAAAATTCGCATAATATTGAAGCTGTTGAGTGGTACCTACACCTGTGAGTGAGCAATCAAATGTTAGTAGGTCCAGTTCTTGATTCGCTAGGAAAGATTTGACTGGAGAGAAGTTTAAAGAAACATTTCAACGAATTATTTCTTCTGAAAAAACTTTATCCGGACCAGATTTACAATGCGGACGAAACAAAAAGACGTTTTACCGTATTTTACCGAGCAAAACCGTAGCATGTAAAATTGACGAGGCAGCCAGGGGCTACAAAAAAAGAAGAAATCTCCTAACTGTGACGGCTTGTAGCAAAGCTTCTGGGGACCGCAAAATTCCCATAGTCATAATTGGCATGGCAAACCACCCTCGAGCACTTAAAAATGTAAATCGTGCATCCTTGCCTGTGGTTCAAAAAAGTCTGTGGATGGACAGCTTTATTTTTAAAAATTGGTTCTTTGAACATTTCTTCCCAGATGTGAAAAAATTTCTCAAAGACAAAAAACTCCCAGAAAAAGATTTTGTTTCTTGACAATGCGCCCTCTCATCCTGCAAAAGAAGATCTCGGGGATATTAAAATCAAATTTCTTCCCTCAAATGTTATCCAATGTTGCAACCTATGGATCAGGGTGTGTTGGAAAGTGGGCGAACAAAGCTGACTGATTTGTTAAATTCTGTAAATGTCAAAGACGTGATGTACAAGTTTGCAGACGCTTGGGATGTGTTCCAAAAAGTGCTCTAGAAAAGTCTTGGAAAAAATTGTGGCCAAACATATGCAATATAATTGAAAAAATGAACCCCACCACTCTACAAAGGAGTGTCTGTTAGACATGTTTGCAAGAATTGCAGGATGTTGATATCAGCGACGTCAATGATTGGTTAACTTGATTTCAGTATAAATAAACTGTTTTTGATTTACAGTACGGTATTGTGTAAATTGAATGGCTGTGTAAATATTGTGTTTTCTTAATAAGACATTATAAAAGTTATCGGCATTATGTCGATAATGTCGATCTATAACAAGGGCTTTCCATTTTGACATCTGAACCATTCCAAACTTGTGTGTTGAATTATTGATACGTCCACTTCATACTACAACCATTTCGTACCGAAAACATCATGTTTTAGGGAGGAATTTTCCTATGCAGCACTAACAAGATTTTCTTCATTAATTTTACTGATTCACTTGATGAATTTCCACATTCATCCTAGGGAAGGTCAAGCGTGTGATTTTAAAATGTGGTAGCAGCCTGTGAAATTCAGTATGTTCTTACATAATGCATGTAACCTCTCACGCTCTCACATAGCAAGATATACACAACCCTTCAAGTTCGTTCGTTCCACTTTCACTGCGTTTACATATCCTTTTCTATAAAGTAATTTTACACGGGGCCCATCAAAAAGACTTGGAAACCTTCTTTGTCGTCATTTGTCGAATCGCCTGACGTAAGCCTAATAGGTGCAATTCCATTAACAAGGGTGAATAAGGACGTTAAACTTCGCGTCTGAACGGACCTTTGAGAGGTTTCAACCTTGGCCAATTTGAAGGCCTTCATCCGAAGGGACAGGTGGTCGTGTCTCTATACCGAAGGGATGATTTATTTATCCTAATTGGACGGCATTGAGACAGAACAAGGGCTTGCTTTCAAGGCAATTATTAAACCGAGGTTGAGTCGTATCCGCTCGTTCCCTTTGGACTCTTCTTCGCCGAATAATAATTATTATTTTTCTTTTCGAATGATAACAGAGTGAACTTATTAGTTTAAACAATTTTTTTTTTTTTTTTTTTTTCAGGGGAAAAAGATTCATGTTTTCTTGGCTCTACAGTGAGTTTGAGGGCAGGAGCTCAATAAACATGTACTCAGCATCAAGTGGACAGGTTGCACCACATCCACGAATTAGCCCCAACACATAGTTTTCTAACGTACATTATTTTGTCTTATGTACTGCATCGTCAATTTTCTCGCTCTTCCCTTTCTTAATCGTGTCTATTGTAATTTTTTCTCAAAAAATTGTTAACTAATACGTTGGGCCATTCTAGAACTAATGGCCCAACGTATAGTCTCATCAGTTCCCCAAGGTAGTGTCTGTACCTAGGGGTGTTAGATATGTAGTGAGATAGTACTATCGATTGATCGATAGTAACCTCCTATCGATAGCCCTATCGATAGTTTTTGAAATTTCAACTTTGGAATTTCTCGAAACGGAAAGGGAACAGGTACTACCTACTATCAGGTACTACCTACCACTACCAAGCGCACCCCTCATTCTAAGAAGACGTTTGTAAGAAGTGTAGTAAGGACTAGAAAAAGATAACCTGAAGGCTCTTCATGTGATTGAATTTCGTTGAATTGGGTTTTTTCCTTAAATTGTTCTATTGTCAATATTTGTCAAACTGTGTCAGGTGGTTCCTAATACCCTGATCTGCTCTTTTGTTTCTCCTTCTCGAAACTGTTTGCTCAACACACACACATGACTTCTATGAATCCCCCTCTATATTAAAAAAATTCCTGGGATTGAATTTCGTTGAATTCATCTCCCCACTCACTAGCAACTACGCCTATTCCTTTCTCCCTCAAACCGAGGCAGTCAAATACTTTGGTATTGGACTTGACAATAGATTAACGTTTAGGGATCAAATCAGTGACTTAGTCAAGCGATGACGCAGTCATATCAAGTGCCCGAAACCATTTATTGGTCAAGTTATCCACTCACCATGAGCAACAGGAGGCTTGATGTACGTCGTAATGATCTGGTCCATATGGTTGCTCAATATAGGGGACGGCCTGTGCTACACAAATAAAAAGAGTGCAGGTATAGCAATACCGCGCATTACGCCTTATCACAAATGCAGCCTGGTATGTACGGGATTTGGTCATCCATCGAGACCTAAACATCCCAAGTGAAAAAAAGGCAATCTCATCTACATTCCGCATAATAACGCAACATAACGCTCTCGCAACACATCCTAACCCAGCGTTCGATGGATTCACAGCACGTTTATTAAGACAGCAGACTGGAAGAAGACTCAAAAGAAAGCGACCTGTAGGTCTTCTTGATGCTTTAAGGTCCTTCATTCTTACAATCCACCTTCTGTGATATCCACTTATCATTAAGCTACAATTCACTATGATACAAGTAACAATTACGAGTAATACTCGTAATACCTAAGAAGGACTGCCAATGTACCACGTACCATTGTACTGAAGTACGGAGAAAATCGCATGTAATTAACAGAACTGTAGAGTAGGTAATTTGTTACTGAAAGTTGAATAATAAAAAAATAAATAAAAGTCTACTGAAAGTTAGTTGAAAACTAGTTAAATCATAGAAGTGTCACAGCCGGAGGAATTCGTTGTGGGGGCTGTGTCTTGCATCTTGTACCAATTTATTCAAATTGCAACCATTGGGAGGAGGACTTTAGTGAAGTTAGTGACTTTATTACCGACCATATGGAGATGAATGTTAGCTGGTGATTGCAACGTGAGAGTGGCCGCTGAACAGGATCTTAGTGATTTGGATGGTGCTGATTTGGGCTGTTTCAATCGAGGGATTCGGTTTTGAATACCAGAGGCTCCAAGTTCCTTGATTTCTGTGCTGATAACGGTCTTGTAATTTTAAACGGCCGTTCAAAAAGTGATTCATCTGGCAGTTTTACATTTGTTTCGCGCCAGGGTGCGTCTGTTAATGATCTCGTATGTGTGTCACTGTCTGCGTTGTCTTGCATCGTCGATTTTGAGGTTATATGCGAAACCTTCTCAGATCATGTGCCGATTGTGTTCGATATGAAGTCAGTTGCTGCTGCGGACAATAGTGCTCCTCTACTTTCGAGACAGCGGTGGATTCCGGAACAGGCACAAAAATACAACCAAGGACTCAAGAAACTGGCCAGTGATCTATCTGGTTGACTTCAATGACCTGGGTGGTGTTACCAGCAAAATAGTTACCTAATGGGATCAGGGTTAATGGGTCAGCACCGCGTCGTGGCAGCTATGGTTTGATTGGGAGTGTGAGAAGACAAGAAGAAGATCAATGAAGCTTTTAGGTTTATGGAGGAAGTCTGATTCAGAAGAGGTGAGAAGTAAATATCTGGATGAAAGCGGACGGTAAAAAAGGCTAACTCAAGACAAGGCGGCAGGATTTTATAGATTTTATTTTATTGTATTTTGTTTACATTGTAGTTTTTAGTTTATCCTGCTGAAACTTTATTTTGTTCATTTTGTAATGCAGAAGGAATCTTTTACTTTGTTTTATTTTGTCAATAAACTTTTTCCTTCTTTCTTCTTCTTCTTCACTGCCGGAGTACCTACCCTTCAAAATTATTCTATTAGTCTTCTATTATTCATACAAGTATGCGCAAGTTTGTGGCATCTTTCGACGTCTGGTGCTTCATCCACAGGCAACGATTTGAAACTGAAATGAATTTAGAGGCCATTTTCGAACCTTACGAAATATCGACCGATCCATTTCAGCTCCGCCCGATGTTGCAGTGCGGCCTCACGTAAAAGTTTCACGAGTTTGATTTCTGTTTCAACGGCCATTTTCTTTTTCGTCGAAAGCCGGCGGTATCCTGTAATTTTCTAAAGCTTGAAGCCTCGCCTTCCGTCAATGGCTCCCGGAACTTTTAAACGGTTTTGTTCGGCTGAATGTTTGTGACACTTATTCACACAGAAGAATTTTTATTTTTCATTTTTTTTTTAACTTCAAGTCGAAAAGACGACAGAGTTGGAGGTCAAAGTATGTTTTTAAAAGTCACGATTTGAAGAGACATTTTAGCTCCCTCGACACTGAGATAAAAAGGAGCTTTTCATTCAAAAAGACCGCTTGAAAAAAAACTGAGTCATTTCACCTGACCCTCTCGACTGACTGCTGAATAGTTTCAGGTTTCAATGTGTGTTAAAAATTATCATATAATACTTGCTGAAGTAGCATTTGTGTTTGCTTGCCGGAATTTTTTTCGTTCCTTTTCATGTAATACACGTCGACTTGACGATCCATGAAAGGACCTACGTTGAACACATATGTATATTTTCTTTGTAGAAACCGGTTACCGTTGAGGAGTAACCCAAATCCAGCGATCAAGGCAATCTAATCAAGATACCGTATAATATATCATCAAAGAAAATACAGCTTTACGCCGAATACGACATTCAACTCAATTCCTAGTATCGTAATTTATCTTCAGGATTAAGCGAATATAACTGGAAACTTGATGGTGGATTAACAAGAAAACGCCGGGTATAATTTAAGATTGTGCAGAAACGAAAGTCTTTACTGTCGTCCATAAATAAGGATTTTATAATGGAGGTGGAGTTTAAAAGCCTACGCAGCCCGGTATAGGCGTTTTTTTATTGAATAATATAGACGTACAGTCCAGTGGTTCGCTATCCCCCCCCCCCCCCACCCAAGCATCACCTCAAATCGTCAAGGTATGAAGTCACTTTTCAGTCTACTTGCACTTTTGTACCTACAAAAAAAAAATCATGCTCGCACTCTGAGAGGAATCAGATCCTGATGAATAATTCTAGCCGTTCAGCGGCGATTGAGCGGCCGACAGGCTCAACTGTCGCGATAATTAAAGTCGAAGTTAACTCTCCCAACTACCAACATGTTTCTGGGTAAGTAGAAGTTGCCACATTAATCTCCCTCCTCTTTTTCAAGTACCTACGTAAAGGGCTAACTCATTACGAACGACCAACGTTTACGCATCTGGTAACAGTCAATGAATAACTAGTTCAACCCAAGCGGGTCTCTTAGGTTGAATACATCAACGTTTTGCGATTCATTTGGTCTTTTGAGTTAATAGAGATCGAGACTGCAAATTTCAGATTATACGAAGTGGAAATCTAATGATCGTTTTCAATTTGCAGTTGAGGGTTCTTTTAGTTATTGACATTTTACCGGATCCCTCTCACAGTAGGGGGAGTTATAACCGAATTCAATTGATCTGAAGGGTGTCCCTAACAAATTTACATTTTTTAGGGACACCCTTCAGACGCTAAGGTTTTTGGTGATATATTTTTTCCAATCCTGAGAGCTTCCTCTCAGGATTGGAAAAAATATAGTCTACCCAAACTCGAAAGAAATATAGTCAGAAAAAGGGCCTATCCAGACGAAATATGTGTTTGACACCCAGACCGAAATTTACACCAGATTTCTAAGGGTTTCATGCAATTTTCACAGAGTCTAGTTGTGCAAAAACTTCAAGAATATCGGTATTCACATCACCATAGTTGAAAAAATTTGGAATTTACACAATTGTTCTAAAAATTAATATCTTCTAGTACTATAGTAAGATTAATATTTTCTGGTACAATAGAACTAGACTAATTTGTACCGTGTTCGTTCTTTACTTATTTATCATTCATATAGCAAATAACAGTACTGAATATCACAATTTCCATTTGTAGACTACTATAAAATATAAGGAACGACCCTTTCGGAATTCTTGGGCCGCATTAATGGCCCAATGCCAAGTAGAGCGGGAGTAACGGATCGCCTAGGCCTCTATCGCGTCAAGAATGGGCGCGTCATTTTGCATTTCATGTATAATAAATTACAGCCCGTCCCGGGGATAAAGATTACAAGTCTCGGAAGAAATCTCAACGACAGACCATAGGAAATCGGAAAATGAACGAGGAAAGAGGTCTAAAGTGAAGGGGTTTCAGCCATTAGCCGTCCATTTTACTACTCGTACTCTCAACCTCCACTCCTGGGCCCCGGAGTCAGCTCGCCTAAGAATGTCTAGAATGGCCTCCAGATATAGACGAAGGGGTAGAATATATATATGTACATATATATGTATATATATAATTTTTTCTCCAACGTCACTCCTAAGAGGCGGAGAAGGCTTAATGTATCCAGCGGAGCACTCGATTTCTCTATTCACGACGGGGACGTGAGGGTCCGCTGATAGGTCAATCGTGGGTACAAAGGGAACGGGGCATTGATCGACCGTGGCTGATGTGGGAAGAGCTATTGGCGGTTGACTCGCCCTATCAGTTAGCAGGGTAAAAAAGCTTGGGTTAACACTTTCAGGAGAGAGAAAAAAAGGCTGAAATAAGTTACCAATTGGAACACCTTATAAGGTCAATCTTATGAAGGATGGTATATTGTGCAGGAACGATGAAAGTGGCTGGAGGCTGGTATGTACTCGTAGGTATCAAGGAGTTTATAATATTATGAAGTTATACGAACATAATCGAACAGTTTGGAGCTGTTCGACAATCACCGTGCTGTCCGGACAGGTCTGCAACCAAAAACCTACTTAGAATATTATGGCAGTTTCTTATAGATTGTTGCATGTTCCAGGCAGAGAAGGCCTGTTCTGCCAGATATTTCGGGGACTTACTGTTCATGTCGATCATGCCCCAACATGTCGTGCGGGTAAAGGAGATATAAATAGTGTATAAGTCTGAAATGTGCATACTTGATAGTATACCACAATAAAGTTAATTATTAGAAAAAAGAAATACTACTAAACAACGAATCGGTTGTAAGCGAAAATCATCAGAAACATTGTGGAAACTAAATGCTTGCATACGAGTCTGCAACACATTGGGACATTTTATGTCTTTGCAGAAACTTATATGAAGCTTGCATTCGTCTTGACAATATAAATTATTGAGAATGATCACCTGTGTGTAAACAATTATTTAAACAATCACGCTCATACCGCAGCTTGTCGGCTACGCACTCCGCAGTGGTTAACGTAATGGTAAATCGAGAGCTATCCAACGAGTGGTGAACGATTTTTGTACGATGATAACTGGCGAAGATAAAGTTCCGTAGCAACGAATCGGTTGTAAGCGGAAATCATCAGAAATGTTCGTGACGATTTCGTGAGACGATTTCGTGTGACGCTTTTCGTGTGATGTTTTTCGAGTTATGTGCCAGAGTAAAGACATAAAATGTCAAAATACGCTCAATATCAAGTTCGGCTGATTATTCATTTCGACAGGTCCTACACTTTCGTCTGAACTGTCGATTCGATAACTTTACACGAATTTTCGTGAAACCAATTCGACCGATTTTGTCATTTTACTCATACTAATATCAGTGAAACCTGAGAAACCCTTCGAGAAGTGCTGGGGGTTAATAATAATCACGTTAATAATATAGCAAACAATCACGAAGACATTCGATTTTTGGAAGTATGTACAAGTATGTAGAAGTTACTTGCTCATTACCAAAGTTTTTTTTTTTGGGACAAATGTAAATATTAACACTTGATGTTCATCATCTTCACTTTTCATCATAATTTCAGCTACCTAATATTATTGTGCGGGTTGAAAGGAGGGAGCCGTTTATTTTGCAAATCGCGTAACCGGGCTCGTGTGACAGAGTGATTAGGAAGCCGAGTTCGCCAGAGCGATCTTTCTCCTTGACAACTTTATCGTCGCCAAGTCATCTACTAATGGCCCGACCCAACCTAAGCGAAAACGCGTCAACCCGAGGCCTTGATCCTGCACGCTGTTAGCCTTCCCTTCCTGATCTAACTGGAAATTAATCAGCGCGGCGATAAAGGCCTTTGAGGAGACACGCTTCCATTATGAGTGTGATGTACAGTTGCGGAAAAATTAAAGCGGTTTGGAGCCTCCTTGTCGCGCTTCCTATACGTGGATTGTGTGGTTCTCTCAACTCGCAGGCGTTCTGAAATCATAATTGCTAATGAGGGACAAAGCTGAAAATAAGGAAGGAAATGACGTCAGCTCAACAGTACCAATTCAAACACATCAAACATCTAATGGTGACATTCGAGTCCCAAGCTTAGTTTCGTTGAACGTATCAATTACGAGTGTTTTTTGGTACATGTTTTCACCTGACGGGTAATTTGTTAGTGGAATTTCACGTACGGGGCGTGTCCATAAAGTTAAGGTGCTCAATTTTTGTACATTAATACATATGTGTGCTATTTTTCTACATAGTAATTTCTTTCAATGCAGGTTGTCAGAAGGCACATTAACTTTTTGCCACCCCTGTGCTTCTTCAGGGAAGTGAACTAATGGTAATCTGACGGAGCCAGATCAAGGGAATACAGGGGGTGGTTCAAAACATCCCATCCAATAGAGTCCGACAATTGCTTCGCGACATTGGTTCACAATACCTTGCTGCGTTGATGGTCTCCCCCTGAGGTAAATATTCAATCAATATGATGTTTTTGTGGTCCCAAAACACTGATGCCATGATTTTTTTTAAAACTAAAATGGTAGTTTTGAACTTTTCGGTTGAATGTGAACTGGTGTGACGCTGTACTAACTTGTGTAGTATTCATGTGCAGGAGATAGCACACGAATACTACATTCTTCCACGTGTTAGTACCTACTTCACTACCGTGTGGTATTTACGCGCTTTCTCCCCGAAGGGGAGAAAGGACGTAAATACCACACTACCGACTAACGGTGTACTCTCGGTAGTAAGGAATGAGAACTAATTGATTCCACAAGAATATAACATATATTGTAAAGAACCTAACTCGCCAAGCACACGTCTCGCTAGGTACTCTCAAATCGGAATCGGGGAATCGAATGACTGCAGTTCCACGTAAAATCGCCGTCCAGCCCCCGGAAATAGGTCACGGGTGTTGCAACCGTGACATACCAATGTACCGTCAGCACCGGAAAATCATCGTGTTGGTATCTCATATCAAAACCTCGAATCGTCAGCTGGCCGGTGCGGATCCGCGCAGTGGTGCCACCCGCGCAGTGCTGCCATCCTTATCCTCTCGGCAGGTTGGTCCGCCTTTCGAGTCGGTACATCACTCCCGGGGTAAGATTGAGCATGTCCTCATGCGGGCAGCCGGGGTACGCCAGGGTAGACTGGGACTAATTGACCTGGCTCCTTTTGCCAAGGCAGTTCCTTCCATAGGCAGGCCATATAGCATGACGTTATCGCGGTAGCAGATAGAGATACCAACCCTTGTTTCCCGTGGCCTTAGGTAAGACGCGTCAATTCCATTGTCCTCGTGCTCTGTCGAAGCCAGGGAGGTTGTCCGGTGGTGGTTGCTGGGGAAGGGGAGGTAGTAATGTTGATTGTTACATGTTTTCTAATATGGGACTCAAATGAGACGAGGCTTGGCCAAAACATACAAATTGAATACAGAAACATGATAAATAGCGAAGGTAAATAGAGACAGAAAAATGATAGGTGCTACAGTTTAAGTGATAAAGACACTGCAGACAAGATAGATGGTAGAAACAGGATAATACAGAGTGATTATAGTCGTAAGAGTAATAATTGTAACTGAATACAGAAACAAGATAAATAGAGTAGGTAAAAAGAGGCAGAAAAATGATAGATGCTACAGCTTAAGTGATAAAGACACTGCAGACAAGATAAATGGTAGAAACAGGATAATGCAGAGTGATTATAGTAGTAAGAGTAATAATTGTAACTGAATACAGAAACAAGATAAATAGAGTAGGTAAATAGAGGCAGAATATAATGGTAGATGGGACAGTTTAAGTGATAAAGACACAGCGGACAAGATGAATACAGAGTAATTGCTGTACGTTCTGTAGCGATTAGGCGCTCAATCATTTCTGCATCTACGAGTATAAACCTCCTCTGAAATCCCCTCACACTGGAGGCACCGATACCTCAAAGGGCACATTACATGGCTAAAACCCCTCCCAGTGGAGACACCAATACCACAAAGTGGTGCATTAGATGGCTTAACCGTCACAGCGGAGACACCGATACCTCAAAGGGTACATTAAACGGCTAAATCCTCACGGAGGAGTCTCCGATACCTACCAAGTGATACAATATAGGCTAAACCCTCACAGAGGAGACACAGATACCACAAGGTGGTACATACATTGGCCGGCTAAACGGATCCAGAGCAGATAAAGACATAGCAGACAAGATGAATACAGAGTGATTATCGTAGTAAGAGTAATAATTGTAACAAACCAGAAAGAATATAAATAGCAATACAAGAACAGCCTACAAGGTATAGATAACGAGCTCGTGTACCAGTATTAAAAGTACCCTTTAAGC
The DNA here is from genome assembly GCA_963920205.1 of Stenodema calcarata. Classification (NCBI taxonomy): domain Eukaryota; kingdom Metazoa; phylum Arthropoda; class Insecta; order Hemiptera; family Miridae; genus Stenodema; species Stenodema calcarata. Next base: position 13,700,869 of record OY986058.1, on the reverse strand, counting down.
AGATGAAAGGAGTGGGGTTAAGGAATGCACATGGTTAGCCTTTATACACACAAAGGGAAGAACATGTAGGTTAGAAACCATTGGCATGCATAAAGAGAAGTAGGCCTTGTACGTCAGCCACTCTCCCTCCCCCTTCGCGAATAGACCACTTCCAGGTGGTGCTATACTTCCGCCCCTGCCCCTCATTCTCAACGCTCTCGCTCGCTCTCAACTCTGCGGCACTCTAGGTGAAAGCACTCATTTGTAGGGCTATTGATAGGAAACTGCTATCGATCAAATGATAGGACTGTCGAACTATCTAACACCCCTACTCATTTGTGGCGGCTCGCTTTACTGTGATGGGTTGTATAGCTAACAACTATGGTAAATGCTATGGAAGCACTCATTTGTAGGGCTATTGATAGGAAACTGCTATCGATCAATTGATAGGACTGTCGAACTATCTAACACCCCTACTTATTGTGGAGGCTCGCTTTGCTGTGATGAGTTGTATAGCTAACAACTATGGTAAATGTTATGGCTTAACTATGACACTTACGTGGTTCGTGACTATAGATTTACGTCTTACTGTTGTAGTCTGAGTCTGTACCATCACTTGTCCTTACGCGGTCACCATACCGTCATATGTCAGGTTTCCCGCCGTGTACCGTCGTTCCTTCCTCCCAGTTGGTCGAGTCATTCCGTTAATTAGAAATGAAGGTCGCTATTAGTCTGCAAAAAAAAACTACGATCAATATGGGGTACACAGGAAACTATTATTTTTGGCCAGAGCCATTAGTAGATTCTAGAGAACTAGAGCTGTGGGGAAACCATAACTACTGCAACCCCTGCACAAACAGTTCCTGCAGTCCAGTGGAACACCTTATAATGATGACGCCTCATCCGGACGTCTTCGTAGGATGGATTCAGCTGGGCAATTGCCTGCAGCAGGTCCAAGTGGAGTGATGACATCCGTTGCTCCCCCAAAGTCTGTGGTCTGCACCGTGGGCTGACCAACTAGCACAAAGTCGGGCCCTACTAGTGTGCAGTTGGCCTGGTCCTGGATGCGGCCACAGTGGGCTATAGTGCCGTGGATTGGTAGCTAGTCTACTTACTTCCCATCTTACCTCTTGCCTTGATTAAAGGAAAGCCTTCATTGGCTGAGTAGAGTTCACGTGCGGCTCCAGGCTCGCAACGTCATTTGTAGCTGTCTCGCAGTTCGGAGTAACTCTGAGGGCTTTAGTGAATCTCACCATGCTACCTCGAGCCTGTGACTGCCACTTGCCGGAGCCGTGTAGTCAGGACTTCCGTGCCAGTGTTCAGCTGTGTGTTCGCTTGCCATGGAAGGTATGGGAGACACAATTAGAAGGGAAACAGCAAGTATGGTAACCTGAAAGCAGAGAACTGTTAGTCTGGACTGATATAGGATGGGGTAATTGATATAATCCAGGGGCAGTTGTTCTGCGCAGTTGTTTTCCATTTCTTTTATTCTGGTTCTATAGTATCCATTTATATTATCTTTTTTTCCCTTATGTATTAATGCTATTTATCTTTTATTCTGTTTCTATATTATCATTTTTCCTTAATTGTTTTATTCTGTTTCTATATTATCATTTTTCTTAATCGTTTCTTTTTATTCTGTTTCTATATTATCATTTTTCTTTATCATTATCATTGGTTTATTTATTGTTATTTTTTTTTTTATTATTATTTTTTTTTTTTTTTTTTTTTTTTTTTTTTTCGATGACATTAATTAAAAATTGGACAAAAACGGAATATAATAAATAAACAACCGCCGTTATTGTCAATATGTCACTAATTTGATTGATTGATTGATGCTTGATTGTGTTAAAAAAACAAGTTTTCACAAGAGTTCACATACATGGAAATAAACTACTAATACTAATAAATGAAATACAAATTTCTTTAAATTCAGATAAAGTACATAGTAGAAAGAAAGAAAGAAATTCTGATTTGAAAATTTAGCTCAACAGCCAATAGTGTAAGGCACAAAGAGAGAAATTAAAGATGACAAGATGAGGCACATAACATCAAAATCAGTCTAGACGGAAAAAAAACCTTCGTTTATAGTAAATGCCCGCTGTCGTAAAACAATCTGCAGAAATCCTACTAATTTCCCTTGGTTCTTGCCTATCGTTGCATAGCAGAACCGAGCGGAAAACGGATTCATTTAAAAAAAAGGGCTGCAAAGTATTTAAAACGTTCGAAGGTAACAATATTATTATGTCACTAATTTAAAAGTGGACAAAAGTAGAATATAATAATTTATTATTAATAAATAAATAACCGCCGTTATCGTCAATACGTCACTAATTAAAAAGTGGACAAAAGTAGAATAGAACAAATGAATAACCGACGTTATTATCAATAAATACATAGATAGATAAACAATCTTGGGCAATGCCTATATAAGTGTATATACCATGTTATTTGAATTATTAGATAATTTCTTCCCAGAGGGGCATCCCAGGGGGGGCATGTCTATTACTGTTACCAATAATTGTTACTTATTAATTGTTACTATATTAACAATTATTGGTACTGTTGTATTTATATTGTCTAGGCATTATAATCGTCAGCATAGTACTGAACCTAGTTTAACAATATTATTTAAAAACGCATCATGTACAAACTCAATGAGTAAAGTTATAATATCGTAATATTATATGTACTGCGTGAAATGTAATATAATATATCGTAATTGACGAAGCACGAGCCTACCAAAGTAAAGGAAACAAACCAGAAAAGTAGAAACGTGCCATAAAGGGTTCCCGATTGCAACAAAGCCGACTCCGTGAGATAAAAAAACCCACAACCGGTCGTCGGTAACCTGCTATATTTCCGTAGCGATTAGTCGCTCAATCAGTTCTGCATCTACAAACCTACTCTGAAATCCCCTCACACTGAAGGCACCGAAACCATAAAGTGGAACATTACATGGCTAAAACCCCTCCCAGTGGAGACACCAATACCACAAAGTGGTGCATTAGATGGCTTAACCGTCACAGCGGAGACACCGATACCTCAAAGGGTACATTAAAACGGCTAAATCCTCACAGAGGAGCCTCCGATACCTACCAAGTGATACAATATATAGGTCTAAACCCTCACAGAGGAGACACGGATACCACAAGGTGGTACATACATTGGACGGCGAAACGGATCTAGAGCCGATAAATAGACGTCGAAAGACAAACGACCTTGGCAAAAGCAAACTACTTGTATAAGTTCCTATTAGCAACTGACAACGTAGGTAATAAGAAACTTACAACTAGGTACTTACCTTCGCAAACGGGAGACGTAGTTGGTTCGTATACGCTGCCACCATTAATGTACTAACTTGTGTAGTATTCATGTGCAGGAGATAGCACACGAATACTACATTCTTCCACGTGTTAGTACCTACTTCACTACCGTGTGGTATTTACGCGCTTTCTCCCCGAAGGGGAGAAAGGACGTAAATACCACACTACCGACTAACGGTGTACTCTCGGTAGTAAGGAATGAGAACTAATTGATTCCACAAGAATATAACATATATTGTAAAGAACCTAACTCGCCAAGCACACGTCTCGCTAGGTACTCTCAAATCGGAATCGGGGAATCGAATGACTGCAGTTCCACGTAAAATCGCCGTCCAGCCCCCGGAAATAGGTCACGGGTGTTGCAACCGTGACATACCAATGTACCGTCAGCACCGGAAAATCATCGTGTTGGTATCTCATATCAAAACCTCGAATCGTCAGCTGGCCGGTGCGGATCCGCGCAGTGGTGCCACCCGCGCAGTGCTGCCATCCTTATCCTCTCGGCAGGTTGGTCCGCCTTTCGAGTCGGTACAACGCCACTGTTCGAACTGTCTCTTGGTTTCAGGCGTGTATTGTGCAACCCAAGTTCCATCTCCAGTGACGACAGTACTCTTGAGAAAATTATCACCTTCCAGTTTATAGCGTTCCAAAAACTCTCTGGAGGTTTGCACTTGATTCAACATGAGTTGTTCATTAAGCTGTTTTGGGACCCATCATGCGCACAGTTTATGAAACCCAAATGTTTCTGTGATTTTTTTGTGCAGCAGAGACCTTGATAGTTGCGGAAACATTACAGAATCTTCATCCAGAGTCAATCTGCGATCGTCACGGACCGCAATCTCGACTTTTTCACAATGTCGTCAGTCAAAATCGACGGTCTCCCACTCCTCAGATTTAAACTCCCTACATTACTTGTATACACTAGTACGATTCATATGGCTGTCACCATAAACAGGTCGTACCTCATTAAACACAATCTCATGTGAAGCAATACGGCAGTGTAGCCAACATAGTACAAAATATCGCCTACGGTCGTGAGTACAATTACTTTGTAGACACCCTTAGTAGAATCCTATTCGAAATAACAAACTTGGTGTCAAAATTTCAACTGTTTCAACCTTTTAATGCATTTTTTGGATTTGAGATTTACGTAAAATTTATTAGAAAATACATAAATAGGATTACTTGATTGTGAATTAACCTCACGTGACTGAATTTTTCACGAAATGGCCTTCAAGTTCTATTCGTGAGTGCCCAGCGTGGGACTTCGATCTGGTCGCGTTCGGATCGAATGTTCGATTCGGGTCGAGTGTTTCAAAAGTCGACGAGAAAGTGAACGTTCAATTTTTCATTTCAGCCTTGAGCCAGTGCTGAATTTTTCATCTAATCGGTTTCTGTTACACCATTTCGAACATATCGATTCGACTAGAGAAAGTTGTGGTGAATATGTAGTGAGCTTCACCTCCGTAATGAATGCATCGCGAGTGAAACCTAATTCGGCAGTACCCGATACAGTCTTGGTTTTTCATGTGGTTTACAATCATTCAGAATTGTCACAAAACACTTGATTGACTGGAATGGTAAATTTACAAGTGAAACTTTCTAACACACCTGGCAAAGTAGATTTTCTACCTCACAATTTATTATCTCACAACACTAGATGACTTAATAATGTCATATCGCATGATGTGATATTGAAGGTATAATTTTAGTACTTTGGTGAGTTTGATCTTAGTACCAAGTACCTACGAGTAATATTCCCATCGAGTTCCTGTTACCTCCGTTCGTGACGGAAGTTGATAAATGGATTTTTTATCCCATAAAAAAGATATAGCAAAAAAATGAACCCTCAGGTACAAGGAAAGGATTGCTACTGGAAAAATGGTTTATGGCATATCTTGGTTTATAGCACTGGTTTATTGCTCCGGTTGACCGTGGTAGAACTTCGAGGACACCTCGGAGGAGTGAGGAGGGTTCACAAATCATCACAATCCGCATAACGCCCCACCCCCGTCCACCATTCGCTAGGGGTCCGTTCTTACTTCATCTTTTCTTCTGATCTCGGTATAACTTTTTCTGAAGGGAAAAGTTAGGCCGCTCCGACCCTCAAGGAGTTCAGCTCGGTTTCTTGCACGGCCGCCATTAGTTATCCTTTGATTGGATCAGGAGCTTTAATTTAGACGATAGTTATCCTATAAACGAGGTTTCCCGGGAAATCCATTACACCACAATCTCCTCCACGATTGCAAGTTGAACGCAAATTCCAATCAAAAGCGATGAAGATTTGCAAAACCCACAATCCGTTACCATTTGAAGATTCAACAATTTTTTGTTAACCAATTTTGACATACAAATATTTAACATATTTAACTCGTTTTTGTCATCCCAAACCTGTGTTTTTTTTTTTTTTTTTTTTTTTTTTAAATTTTTGGCATGTAGAGGGAAAAAATAAACAGAGCAACAATTCAAGTGTGATTCAGAATTACCCAAAATGTATTTGCACAGAAAATAATTCAAAAACCATATTTTGTGGCCATTGAAGTAGCGCGTTTTTGTATGAATAGGATCACAGTTAGTGGGTCGAAAGTTTCGACTCGATCCCTTTGATTACTGCTCCAACTTTTTCCTGAAATAGGACTTCCTTCTGAATGGGTTCCTAAATAGACAGTCGAAAGGGATAGCGATCGAGCGGGACTAATCCAATTTATTGAGATACGTCCGATGTAATTTATTGACTGTATCTGGTCAGTGGTCACCCCTGTAAGCGGGTTGGCTAGTGATTGGATGTATAGTGCGAGTTCACAGTGCGAATGATCGAATTTATAAGCCCAATTGATACTATATTGCGGTTGAAATGTGAAATCAGTGAAATTATTTAAGTGACAGTAAATGATCGATCATATGTTGTCATGTATTATTTTACCCATAACTTCAGCTTAATCCTCAATATTGAGGATCGTACACGATATTTTTAACAGAACAGTTATCTAGACATGTGATGAACCGCTATTGAAGAATTTCCAGCGTTTTTTAATGGGAAATGTTGTCACTTGATAACTATTACCACGACCGTACCAATTTATTCAACTGAAGTATCATCGATCTCGGATCACTCATTTCCCGAAAATCAACTGAAATTTTCTCTCCGTGATCCGAGGTCAAGGAGAAAACCGTGTTTGGTTTAGCGCCAAGCTGATTAATTGCCATTCGCCGCGCCGGATGGTGGCACAGAAAGATCTGGAGTCTTTTTTTTTCGTTGACAATTTTTTTTCTACGGGGGAATTAGAGAGAGGAAAAAGGGTCCTAAAGCTCAGGCTCAGCCCTGGGAATCATTAGATAAGAGATTCAAGCGATTTTTCCTGACAAGGAAAACACATTTGAAACCCCCTCGTTTTCATTAGAACCGTTTCATCGGGGTTTCCGTGACTGGGTGCAGTTCGTCCGCGAGACTGCTCCCGACCTGGAAGCCGGCGCTGATAAAAACATTTACATTGATAAGGGGGAGATGTAGGCGGTAGTTACGATTCTCGCCTTTGCACTTTAACTTCCTGGACATGCGCTCCGAATCAATTCACCGGTTGATAGCGGCAACCCGCATTTAACCTTAGAACACGTAAGGGAACAAAGTTGGATAGGCCGCTGCTTAGAGTAGCGTCTAAATTCAATTTTAGCCCTTTTGTGGAAATTATCTAGATGCAAAGAATAGGGGTTGATGTAGTGTCATGTGTTAGGCTGAAGGGAATGAGTGAAAAAAACATGAGTTCAATACGAGTACATATTATGAAAAAATACACGAAGAAGAGGTGGACATATAATAATTGACTCCAATGGGTCTAGTGAATAAGAACCAAGCATCTGCTAGGGACATCCTTGTACAACCATAACGTGTCAATCCACTTGTTTCGGCCTTGGGAAATGCTTAAAATAATTTACTTTCGCTGGCCAACTACTCTTGTAGAAATACTTCCAGCACTTCCACTGAGGAGATGGCATGAATTCAGTCGTAACTGACAAAGTCGTAACTGACTTTTTCTTGGGGAAAAACGAAGAGAAACTCTACAAATTCTACGAGAAAAAACGATAGAACAGAAGTGATCCTCCTCTTCTACCTATTGCTGCATTTGACTCAGATTAGAACGAAAACTACTTGAGCAAAAGCTAGTCTTCATTTTCTCAATTTCTAGACGCACTTATAAAAGTTCATGGATGGGCGAAAGGTTGTCAGTCCTGGTGACTTCTCAGAGTAGGTCTGGTGGTCTCTTGCGTTTCAAACGTCTGTCCGGTCTTGGAGGTGGTGATATTGGCAACGAGCTGGTTTGGGTGGTTTTGCATATTTGAATGGAGTTTTTGGTAGGTCGTACTCAGGACGTTATTTACTTCAGGAATTTGCAGATCTCTATGAAGAAGAGAGTTCCTGACGTACCAAGGAGCGCCTGAAATAACTCGCATACTTCTGGAACGTTTGGATGCGCTTAGTTTGGGAGTTGGATGCTGATCCCCATACCTGGCAACCGTACAACCAAATAGGACGAAGGACCGTTAAGTAAATTAAGCGTTTGAGTCTTAGGCACTCAGACTGGATCAAGTAAATTCCCACACGCATTTGATAGTACCTACAGGTTTGCACAAAGAATGGGCAATTCCATTGGGTCCGAAAATTTACAATAGGACAGTATTTTTCGGTCAAGGGACGTGTGAAGATTACGAAAATAGCATGAGTTGATCAGTTTTTTCGTTAAGTTTGGTAGGAAATGCAATCAAAACTCGTACTTGTTCGTACTGTGCGCGCTGAAACCTTGACGTCATCGGACACCTCAAACGACGATGGATAGACAATATCGTTAGTTGTAGTATCCACGATGTTTCAAGAAAAATGATCCATGCATTCGCGTCACTCCAGCATTCTCGATCTCTATTCTGCATTATCGCCGTTTGCCATAACAAATTGATTTTCATCTCTTTCATCTCTCTTTTTTCATTTTTATTTTTCATCCGAGTGCCCTGTGTTAAGAAATTAAATGGCATCCAGCTCTAGTGTGAAAAAGCCGACGCAAAATACTATCGAAGACGGATTTGAACCTGCAACCAGTGAGAACATCCTCGAGGTTGATTTCAGTATAGTCCACGAGTTTTAAATGAACAACCCTCAATAGGTATTGAAAAAACTTACTTCAAAATGATCCTCAGAGCAGTAAAGCGCAGATGTCAATGATCGTTTTATTCCAGCCACGGCGAACCATTGCGTTCGTCTCCCCACATCTCCCCACGTCCGCTTCTGTTGTTTCGCACTTGGGGAAGATGCACATCTTCTTCACCATTATAACGTGTAGAGAACGAAAAATGTTGGAGAAATCACGGATCACTCGATTTTGTACATGATAAAAACAATCTGTCGAATGAAAAAAAAATGAAGCGTAGATAACCTTCGCTGGTAAGCGATCTGGTAACAAGGATTGAACCTTCCGCACGCCACAGGAATCCATGGGTGCTTTATGCATGGATAGCTTCATAATCTAGTATCCATAATGGTGACGTCTTGACGTCACACCCTGGTCACTCGTCCGGCGGTTTTTTCAAACTACCAATTTTCTTTTATTTTCCTAAATTTTTGTGAACATTTTCTTGGCGAATGGACCCGATTTTCGCTAACATTAGACAAGGTACTTAGGAAAAAAAAATAAAAAAATTTGACTGGAATTGCCCATTGCTCGTTTCACTCACATGACCCATTAGCTGGAGATACAAACCAAAGCTACCTTCCGGAAATGTTTTTGGGTTCTCTGGACGTCAGTGAATGACAGCATAGGCCTTTTGTACATAAATTAATACTCAACACGTGACTGAACGGACGTAACCACTTACAATCGTCTCGATCCCCGAGTTTACATTCATATTCAAATAGACCTCTCAGAGAGGGTTCCCTCACCTCTGGACATTCAGAGTGACTCCGTGGAACAGGTGGTCCGGAAATCCAATAAACCTTTTTCCTTGAACAAGTCCGTCGTACCTGTTCCCGGAGAACTCTTCGAAGTCGTGGACCGGAACCAGGTTGGAAAGGAAACTTGGGATACAAGGGGCACTTGAGGGAAGGCTACTCCCTCACAACTGAGCACATCTGCTTTAGCGGTTCCTTTTTGCAAGGCCTAAGTTTCGTGACTTCTTGCAGCTTCTCTTTTCGTCGTAAACTGAGTTCAGATAAAGACGTTTGGAGGAGAAAAACGGTTTCAACAATTGATAGTTCCCAACTTCTGAGTTTCACCTTTCAGTCGAATAAGGTGTTCCCTTCGGAGTTATTTAGAGAAGTTGAGCTATTTAGAGAAGTCTTGTAGTTATTTCTCTAGTGTGGTTGTTTTTTACCTTTTCTCTTCAGAAAGAACTTGCTCAATCAATTACCTACCACCAGAACATGCTTTCTCACTTAGAGGGATATTGCAACATCATAGGGATATAGGTGAACCTGGGGATCACCCCAAACCCTCAATATTTTATCGTTTAATGGTTATCTAAGTTGATATAATTAATGCTCAGTCGCTTGTGGGGGAGGCTCCCGTCTCCCACTAGGTGACCTGCGACAAAGAGGGTTTGTTAGAGAGCACGCCAATGTACGTGGCTTAGGCCCTTACAGGTATGAGGCGGGTGGTTTGTCACCCCTATTAGGAAAAAGTGGTCTAGTGTATAAGATCCTAGCCACTTCATATTATCATCTCTCAATGTATCTCTAAATATTGGATATATCGAAACTAAACATCGACATTAGTAAATATCGAAAGTATTGCATCGTCACTAGAGATCAGTAAGTATTTGCAGTAATTTCTGTGGGTGTACTAAGGGAAAAAATATCTTGATCACTAGGAGTCAATAAGTGTAAGTACTAGGTATGTACTTCATATTCATTTCAAGCAATATCTTGGTGTTTTCAACAAGAATTGCTCGTTATGACACTTTTTATAAATTTTGAGCCCACTTTTATTTTACATATTCCTACATATTTCCACATTCCATTCATTTAAGTAAATATTTTCCATTAGATGCTGTATTACAAGAGGGAGGGGCCTGTATCAGATCAAAGAGTAGAGCGACCGATGTGTCAGGATGATTCCGAGAAGCAGCAATTGTGTGATGCACATACTGACGGCTGTGATTTACAATTTTGTCCTGTGGTTCACAGAAATCGTTAGGAACCTATGGTTCACATGTTCATTTTGACTTATGCTTTGATCGACTCGAGTTTGTTCAAAAATAAAATACCTCGCGCAAAAATAAAAGCTTATTGTGAGAAACGCAGCGACCAACCTCCAATACGAGTAGAAAGTTGATTGACAAGTAATTACGTGAGTTTCCAGCTGAATATTCCCGGAGATGGAGACTTATTATATTACGATGCGTTTGACAAGAGCGTTTCCTGCTCATGACGTTCCCAGGTAAGGTTACCAGATGTCCTTTTTTCGATGGACATGTCTTTCTTTCCTGGAAAATTATTTTTTCCTTTCTTTGTGTGTCCTTTCTTTCTGGAAATTCTCAAAATGTGATTTTCTCTATCCTATTCACAGGTCACTCAACACATTGCCACTGAAGCTCATAAAACCAATAAATTGAAGAAACAACAGAGTTCTTACCGTCAAACATTCAAAACGGCCCCCTCATCGTGTAAGTCTACCTTCAGTACAGACCTTTTCCGCGATTTCGTTAGAGCTGACATCTCATTCCACAAACTCGGGAACCCTTCACTGAAGAGTTTCTTAAAGGCCTGACGTAGATTCCATTATCTCTGCAGTAATAAAAGTCTTTTTAAAAGCTCCCAGCCAAGTATAAATTTTGAAAGAAAACTATCCTGACTTGCCTCGGCCGCCAAAATCTGTTCTGTAGAGATGGCGAACTTGGCTGGAAGCAGCTCAGTACTACTGCAAGAATTACGAAAAAATCGAGGATGATTTCAAAACTCGATGCAGAATCAGTGGCAATAAACTCAGCAAAGTCTCTCTTTCCGAAAACCAAGCTTGAAGAACAACATTACATTCACTGCACAAAAGTGCGCATATCTCGCTGAATCCAAATTGGAGACCTAAAAAATGCCTCTCAGCGAATGCGTCGGCGTCATAAGAACGGCGATACAAAAATTAAGAGGGCCTTCAAGGGGAGAAAAGAGACCAAAATTTAATAAAAACTGAAAGGCCTTTTAAACACTAAAAAACTAGTTATTCTGCATGTTCCGTATCAAACTGAATGTTCATTCCTGGATTTTAGAAGCACCCAAATGTTTGTTTTATTTCACAATACTTTGAAAAATATTTTATGAATTTCACACATTTTGTACATACCTTAAAGGAAATAAAAATTATTTCCTTTAATATATTTTTATGTAACATATTTGGCATTTTTAAATACATGAATATCCAAGCCCTATCGATCACTAACAAATTGTTCATGAATGGTTGATTGAACCCTTCGACATAGCTCGTGTGTAGTGGTGTCCCGAAATTCGAACTTCAGTACCAATAAAACATTATTTCTTGAAGGAACGTCGGATGAACTTTAAAATACCCATTAGTACGATACCCTCAATCAGAGCACCGATTTCCTCTGTTCCAAGTTACAAGTTTATGAAACCTTCTACCCAGAATCCTCTTATGTTGTTGAGAATATTGAGTTAACTACCCTCTCGATACAAAACTGATTTTCTCTATCACTTCTTCCCGCCTATTACCGGTAATGGGAGCAGGTGACGGTAGAGTACAGGACATGCGGTTAGTTCTTGAACTGGAACCCAACCCTAAAGTTTCTTAGCGTCGACTAGGTAATGGAGGTAGGAAGCGACAAAACGTGAAGCAGGGCACAAGTCTTTAACTAACATCAAGTTCCGTTTCAAACCGAGTAACCTATTTTAGTCATTCGGGTAAGGAAAATCTCTACAAATTCATGACAACGGTTTATTATCTTCTAAGTGCACAAATTTGTACCAATATTTTTTTAATTGCATATATTTATCAACTTTTACAATAAAATGCCACATAAAACTTCTTATGCTAAGAAATCTTGAGTTGAAAGGAGGAGTTATACAACGTCATGAAATAAAAAATGCCATACTCTTTAATCCAGTGAGTTGCACGAAAACTGTATTACTAAAATTGTCTTAATGCATTGTATCTGACTATTCTTCCTGCAGATAATGTGCTAAACCTATTTACTGTGGGTATTGCTCTAATATGCTGCGGTAGTACATTAAAATAGGTAAATAACCTAGCGCCTCTTTAGTCATAAGTTAGTATTCTTATTACCAAGCGAGAGCGAATATCTGGGCATTCATTAATTATTATTAATACGAAAAATATTACTTATTATTAAAAATTATGATTATTTATCAAATATCATCAGTTATTAAAAATTATGATTATTCATTAACTCGATATACCTCAACATGGCCCCAATACTGAGAGCAGTTTACTCCTGGAGAAAGTCCAGGAGCAAACATCGATTGAGCAACGAAATAGTCAACTAAAACTAGAGTTATGACGAAGCCATATTGAAGATGATGATAAAATATAATATATTATATGATTTAAGATTGATTGCGTTCTTAACCTCATTCAGTATCGTTCCACCATTCTCTTGGCCGTGTGGGAGATGGACGACAATGTAAGAGAATGTGAGGAGTAAGTGAATGGACCTCGTTCAGTTCTGCCAGGATCGATCCGTTCAGTGGATTCGAAACTCCTCGTCCCCCTCGGCTAAGATTACTTCATAGCCTGTAAACCCTTTAGGATGGTTGTAGTGGTTGCTCCTCGGAAGTCGTGAATGCGCACGGTTGAATAGTCCTTGACATTCACCCTTGGTCTTCCGGTCTCGAATCTTGGAGTCGGTCAACGGAGCACTAGAAATTACTTCGGAGCACTACGAACTTGACCAGTCTTTGTCGAATAAATCTTAACGGCTCGTACCGACCGGTCAACTACTTCTTTGCCCCAGATTGAGGACGCAAAGACGCACAAGAAAGAATATTTACTCCTTTCACAGGTGTGGCCAGCACGGCTACTGCCACTCTGGTACCAAACATCACTTTTTGTTCAACGCTGTTTTGTGAAACATTGGGGTGAAATTTCCTCCGTCTACACTACTGCTATAATATAGATCCCACCCTAAGGTTCGCAACTGTCTGATAGAATTCGTATGACTCAACAGTATGAATTCGTACGACTCAACAGCAAAGGTTCAGAAAGGCTTCCGTCTTTGGGACAAAAGCTCAGTTTATTCGGCAGAGCTGTACGCCATACTACAAGGGCTTTTATATGCTGGCGACGATGTTAATAGTACACCGCATGTAATCATCATCTCCGATTCACAAAGCGCTCTAATTAAACTGAAAAATATTAACATAATGTCCAAAGTAACCAAACTGGAAGCTGAAATCCTAAGACAAATTGACGACTTACGTTCAAAAGGAACACGGGTACACTTCATGTGGATTAAGGCCCACATTGGCATAGGTGGGAACGAAATACCAGACTCGGCTGCGAAACGAGCTGCCGATTTGCCTCCAAGTGAGCCTATTCGGATATTTCCATCTACAGATCTAAACTGGAGCATCAGAGAGCAATACACAAAAGAATATCAGAATTTCCACACTACATACCCCAAAGGACGAACCTATACATTCATGTTCAACGTTGTTATAAAGCACACATGGTTCTCAAAAATAAACAGCATCAAACCAAGAAAGTATTTTAAAACAATAGGAAGGATCCGAACCGGCCACTGCCTAACTAATAAGTACCTCCATATGATTGGAAGAGCCCGAAGCCCTAGTTGCCGAGCCTGCTCTGAAGAGCAACTGCCCTCAGTATGACACACCAAGGAAACTCCTCTTCTCTACGATCTCAAGGGACATTCAACAGCCATTCAACATGAGTCATGTGATTAGTTTGGAGAATGTGAACATTTATGATGCAATATAATCATATTATGATTATATCACAAAGATAAATGTTAATTTATAAGAAGTGTTTCCTGATTTGTTAATATTGTTTGTAAGTTGTAATCATTTTGTCATTGATTTATAATTATTTGTATCTATATGGTTGAATGGCTTTATGCCTAGGTATACCAAAAAAAAAATTCATTAATCTGACACCAAGATTATAAATTTCATAATTATAATTTAATAATATTTCAAGATTATAATTTCAGAAAATATTATTTTCTCCCTCAGAAGTTTTATTGATTCAACTAATGATTGACGCTCCCACAAAAAACTGTTTGAATACGACGTGATGATTTACGGTTCCCCCATATCGATATCAGCTTTAAGCCAGTAAACCTACACATAGCCACTTTATGTGAACGGAAAAGCTAACCAAACTGCTGGCGCCAAAAAACTGAACCACATGAATATTAATGAACTGGAGTTTTTTTCCAACCACTTCCCTCCATTATTGGATCAACCTGGCTTCCACCTCACTTCAATAATTTGGTTCATTATCAGGCTAGCCAAGTTCTCGGCCATTATAATTCAATTAGAAAAGTAGCGCGTGAATGAGTAGTCATGAAAACTAAGTAATTGACTGCACCAATAATATTTAACGAGTACCAACCAAATTAATAATTTAATTATAATTATATAATTATAATCAAAGTGGTTTAGTTTCAGCAACAGCCGATTTAATTTTATCAGATTAAAGTATTTCATCAGACTATATTTGTTTTACCAGATATAACCTGGACTGGAAAATTGGATGATTTTGTTTGCTTCGCAGTTACCCGACATCCATTAAGATTGAAATTGTTGTAAATACTCGTAGTTCTCGGACTTATCTTGAGTACATTTTAATAAACAGTGCATTTATTGATAGGAATTCATATTTAATGTTCAATTTTCGAATTTATTCATGTTTACACGTATTATTTCATCCTTGAAGATCAGCAATTTACCTTTTAGAAAAACTGAGATTATCAATTTTCATTCTCAAAAGTCAAAAACTGCTTTAAACGTTAATCGGGTGTGTTCGTTACTAGATTGCGATCATTAATAGCAAGAAAATACTTTTAAATAATCGAAATCAAAATTTATATAGATTGGCAACAGTAGATTGGCAACACGTCTCAGTGTAGATCACCCTTCTGTCTAGATTACTAATCACGTATTATTATAAGATATCATTAATTATTAAAAACAATTATTAATTATTCTTAGTTATTATAATAATTATTAATAAAGATTATTAATTAACTCGATATCTGAAAACCCTGTGCTGATCGCATTAGCTGGGCCAGTAACTAAGAATAATTATCAATAATTAACTACAATTTATAATAATATACACTACTTAATAAGTAATAATATTACTTATAATATAATATAATATAGTAATTGTTAATAATTAATCATTTAGTGATCTATACAGAAGGGTGATTTGCACAATGAAGATAGTAAACCTTTGTGTTAAGAATTCGCAGAATTTTTGTTATTCGATTGTCTGAATCTAGGTATCTTGAAACGTAAACCAGCAAATTTTGAGTGGGGTAATTTTTATTCTTTTGTTTCTCTTTCTTTTTTAGAAGATGATAAACCAAAATATGACAAGCTATATTGTAAGCTCTTTGTAACCATACATTTTTATAACTTTGTTTACAAATTCTGCTTACAACCTTTGTTTACGAGTACGTATAAGGGTAAATAAAATGATACCTCGCCTTCGTAAAAGCAAACGAGAAACTGTGAGTGGGGTGAGACAGGCTGTCGCAAAATCGCTGTTGATTCGAGTTGAATTTACCAATTTTCTAAGCGGAAAAAACCGCAGCTTCAGAGAACGAAGGCGTGGGATGGCATCGGAGGTCTCGTTTGATATAACCTGATTGGAGCTAACAGGCAGAGTGGAATAGTCTCGGATAAAACACTACGAGAGGTATAACACTTGCACCAAGGAATGTTCACTGCAATGTCTACTATTTATTTATGTAAATGATGAATGAAACATTAAATGATTTAATGGTATAAATTTTATATCATGGATGACACATTTGTTTAATTTGTATTCCCTACTTAAGTAATACAATTTACAAAATCTACGTTTCACGAAATGTGAATGTACAAATTTTGAGGGGGTTAAAAAAATGTTTCGTGGTCTATTCCAATGGCCGAAGGTACAAAAACCCAATGCCGCTAACAGAAGTCCATCAAAGGAATCAAACAGGCTTTAGTTACTTTCCCGTGTGAGACTCAGAGATACTAACGAGACCAGAATCAGCTTGAGCTCTACACCGTAAAAGTATACGGGATTATTCAGCAAAGCAAACTTGTTACCGCACTGTTTCGAAACAGAGTCAGACTTTTTCGAAGTTCGAAATAAAAACCGAGTTTCGAAGGAATGTCCGAATTCAACACGAAGCCGCTTTGGAAGTACTATAAAAGGAATGAATGAATTATAGGGCAGAAAATGAGTCTGGAGTTTTTCCTCGAAAATATGCAAGAAGCAAAGGAATTTAATAAATGAATAAAATGTGTTGCCTCCGATAATTTGGGAGGATGATAAAAAAAAAGTCGAGTGGCAGAACTTTTTCAATTAAATTTCCAAAAATTGATATTAAGGCATCTCCGTGAACTCTTGGGAGTGGGAGTGGAGTGGAATAACATTATTGAAGAACTGGTCTGATTCATTATAGCGACTTGTTCGGTCGATCTAATTAAAGATGATAAATTTGCCGCTTTTGAAAAGTGATTTATTCATTATAATAAGGTGACAGTGGATATACATGAATTATCTTCAGCGATCTTCTAACTATCGGAAATTGAAGAAAGGGCCCGTCAGCGAGATTTTTTTCCCCAATGGAAAAAGTTTTTCCCTTCTGAAAGCGTCACAGGAAGGAGGCGAGGGAGGTTCGGTTACACATTTCTCAACCCGCGGAAAAGAAAATAAACAGCTGGTTAGTAGTTGCCTGTAGGATGTGCGATACTGTCCGATACCCGATACCAGTACCCGATAGTATGCAATATTTCCAAGTATCGGAAGCAACTATGTATTTGATGACTACAAGTATTGGATCATATGAGTACTTCTGTAAAAAGAAAAGAATTAGGGGCAGTTCAAAAATTAAGTCTATTATTACTCCAAGAAATCAGAAGAAGAAGAAGAAGAATACGTTCACTTTATAAAGAATACATGGTCACCAAAATTTGTCTTCTGTACCTCTCAGGAAACTCAATTTTGGTGACAATCGGTTGCGATTGTGGTTCAAAATCAAGCCTGTTTTTGAAACAACCGCAACGACCATCGCCTGTATATAGAGGCCAGGGAAAACTATTTTCATTTCCTCCCATTGTTTCAGCGGGTCGGTTTGGAGAGGTGAGACGGGAAGTTCATCAGTAACACTTTCACTCATTTTCCTTTTCAGTCGGTGTACTTGTTCATTGTGCAGATGCCAGAAGTCACAGGGAGCTGGTGAGTTGCATTTGTTGTCGCCTGAACATGATGATTCAGAAGCGTCCTTAGCTTTTTTGACACCGTTTCTTACTGTCTTGATGGCATTAGCTGTAGCAGTTGATTTCGAGAAATTTATATTTTTGAAGCGTGAGTCAAGCAAGGCAGCGATAGCCATGGGATGCATGTTGTTAGGTTCTTCGACCCTTGAGTTGATTGAGAGCCCCCCCCCCCCCCCCCCCGTTAGATATGTGGTCCTTCTCTTTTTGTATTAAGGTCCAAAAGCTACCAGAACCGAACATTAGGGAAATAAATTATTTAAGAAGAGTTATTTTATGTACATCTGTTTCCATTTGGGTATTTTTTCCGATACTGGAAAAAGCAATCAATACCAGTAGAAGTATCGAAAGGTCAAATTCAATACCAAAAGCACCCATATTGATAAGTATCACACATCCCTAGTTATTAGAACATTCTGATCCACGCCAGCCTTCGTTGCATTACAGCCACAAGTGACACCATTCTTGACACCATAACCAGCTGCACTGTTACTCCCATGGTCATCGTGGTGCCAAAACATGTTCCAAATACGCCCAGCCCTCTACTAAACTTCCAAGACCAAATAAGACTCGTACTTGTTACTACAGGGAAGCCATTGTAGATGCATCCGTGCTGACTCAAGTTTTCAGATTATTCAGAGATTATTTTCAGACTTATCGTCTGCAATGACACAGTATTATAATAGTGTTATAGAATCGAAAAACCAGTATCACCAATATTTTGTATGGACTGAAAAAATTATCATGTTCTTAACATTTTGAAGCCATCGCAATCAAAATTCGCCGAGAAACCAAACAATCTTTACAAAATTGTAATACTTGTAAAAGGGCGAATGTACTCTTAGCAGACAGGAAGGCTCTGAGCCAACTACTGCTCTTGTTCCCTCGCTTCATCCACTTTAGTCAGTCCAATATTTAGGAGAACGAAGAAGAAGGCAAGTAGGTTATGATTTCGGGTTTTATTGCATTTGATTTTCGATGGCCTTATTATTTCAATCGTGTTCAATTCCGCTTTCCTGGTCGGAGCCAAGAAATCTTTTTCTTTTTCTAGTGGTTTAGTAGCGAAGTGTAAAACCCGATTTGTGCAAAAAGGATGGTTTGGTTTGTCAGTGATGTTATTGGTGCGTATGACCTAGCGAATGGAACGCTAATGCGCGTGTTCACAGATGACAGCGTACCCGAGTTCCTCCATAAGGTCGCGAGTGGTGACATTAACGAGGAGGGAAACGAATTATTTGACTTGGAAGATAGCGTAGATTGGCAAGGTGAATACTACAGAACAGAGGAGACAAAAATGGTATTGACCTACAGGTTTTTTCATGATCTCAATTATGTCAAGTGTCATGTTTTATGAAACTCCTGAAATTGCGTTGAACAAGAAAAACGTATTACTTACCAACATTATAAAAACATAAAATCGTTGACAGAAACTTTTCAATATCGTCATTCTACTCGTCATAAACTATGGATGGGAGCATTTTTCCTGTAAGAGAAAACTCAGAGATTCTAATTGAAAATTGCATGTGTGTTTGATTACTTTCATAGGAAAATAATATTGGAACATGTAAAAATGTGAATTTTCAATTACCTACTTCCCTGGAAAAAGGGTGAATTTAGCAAGAAAGTCTAATCATTCGAGTGTAGAATCATTTTTATACTTGAAACAGGTGTAAAACTTGTACGCTTTGTCTACAATAGAAAGGGATAAAAAATAGCAACTTCAATACGGTAAATAACTTTTTTAATCCTCCTAGAATTTCTGTCAACCGAATTTCGCTTCTGCCAAATTCGCCGTTTTACTTCATCATATTTCAGTTACAAAACCGTGAACTAAACTAAACACTCCACCATCTCTACAGAAACGTTCATATATCGATTCAAAATTATCTCAAAACGTTACCGTTCTAGATGTTTTCGAGTATTTTGAAAATCTATCATTTGCACCACATTTTTCCCTTGAACATGGCTATGAACCGTTTCAATGACCATCTTCAACCGTACCAGTTTCGGATTCTACGTGTCTTCAAATTTGAGCCGACTTTAAAAAATCCTCAGTCATGCAGCATGGCTATAAGAGCAAATTTTCGAAGACATAACTGGTTTTATGTGAAATGCCTTCATTTTACTGGTTTTTGTGATAAATTTTGTCTAAATTTTTTGTCGAGTATCACCTTAGTTTATAGATTTTTCAACGCTGAACAAGATGGTGAAGTCAGAATTGTGATATCTCATACAGGGTTCGTGCCGATTTTCAATTTTCAATTTCCCTGACTTTTCCCTGATTTCCAGACAAAAATTTCGATTTTTCCCTGACTTTTCACAACGTTTCAGGATCCTTTAAACAGTAACGTTTTGCATGAATCGAAAATTTTAGGTGCGCAAATGAAGAAAAAAACTCTGCAAATTCTTGACACAACGGTTCATTATCTTCTTTGTACAGATCACCCTTCTGTCTAGATCACTAGGTCTAAATGTCTAGATCCTAAATGTTAGATTAATTATTATTATGAATTATCACTAATTATTAATAATTTTATCAAGTACCTACTGAAAATTATTATAATTTATTGTTAGGTATTAATCATTCGTATTTATTATTAATTATGCTTAATTAATACGATATAATTCTGGGGTTTTTAATACTACGTCGGTAATAATTTTTCTATAAAAGAAGTACCTACCAACAAACATTCGAAAATACCTTCATTTCCGTAGCACGAAACGCACCTCAGAACAACAAACTCGACATCACTTAAGCCATATGATGTTCCAAAGAGCTTGTTAGTATGAAAATGGACCTGTATTTCAACAGTTTGAGTCACGATCGTGTTGTGAGGCACAATCTTTGAGCCGTCATTGTGAACGAACGGCTGGTCGTACAGAGCTGCGGATGGTCTTAAAAAAATCTACGGAACAAACTCTATCTAAATATGAAATAAAAAACATACCGTTCCATATGAATTTTTCGAGATATGAAATTTTCAAAATTTCAAAATTCGTTTTGAACCCCTTCCCCTTGACCAAGGGTTATGAAAAGTTTCGAGGACCATTGTGGGGCTGGTCGAAACCCATAATAAAAATTTCGTAATTTTAACTCAACGCTAACAGGGCAAAGTGGCGCGGACGGCGTACGGCGGATTTTTTTTTTTATTTGATTTTCTGAATCTACGTATCTTGAAACGTAAACCAACAAATTTTGAGGGGGGGTTAAAAAAATTTTTTCTTTGGGCGATTCCAATGGTTCATTATCGAAGATAATAAACCAAAAACGAAGTTTACTTAAAACAAAGTAAGAGATAGAATCACAAGATAAAACACATAAAAGTTTTGAGTACCTACGTGGTTTACATAAACCATACCTTACAAAGGTAAAGGGGTTTTCGACGCGTATCATGGATTTTTCGCAATTCTGCACCCGATTTGAGATTTTTCCCTGACCAAAATCCAATATCCCTGACTTTTCCATGACTTCCAGTGCCCATTTATATTTCCCTGACTTTTCCATGACTTCCCTGACTTCCCTGACCGGCACGAACCCTGTCATACCGTTATCAGATTAGAGCAGATGATACGAGATGAACATCACAAGTAACAACCATTTTTCTTCGTCTTCAAAGTGCTCTAGTATGAGAACGGAATACGATATCAGAATTCTGTCTTCACCATTGTGTTCAACGTAAAAATTAACTTTTACCACGTCACTCGTCAGGGTATTCAAGTTTTGGGTTTGTGGGTAATTTTTCCCCCTAAAACTCCACAAAACCCTCTTAGAGTGACCCAATTCTGCCCATCTACGAACAGATTTTTTGTGCAAATTAAAAATTGGTATCTCAATTCTATCGAGAGTTATCTTCTGTAATCACGCATAAATACATATTTTCCTTAACACAAAATTCTTCTTTCTTTTTTTTTTTCAAGCGAATTTTTGAAGATGTAAAAAATGTTTAAAACTCGAATTTACGAAAAAAGTTTATACCAAAATCCGTTCTAGACCATCCTGAATTCACTGCCAAAAGACACCAAAAATCATATGTATAATATATAGGTATTATATACATTTGGCAGTGTATTCAGGATGGTCTGGACCGAATTTTGGTATTTTTCAAAAATTCGAGTTTTAAAAGTTTTTGACCGTAAACAATAGCTTCCTTTTCTTCAAAAATTCGCTTTAAAATGAAAATAAAAAATTCTTAGACAACTCTTTTTTAAGGATAAGACGTTTGCACATGCGCCGACGGAATTGACACTAGTATTTTGATGAAATCATACGGAGACTAACCCGAACCCCATCAACATTTCACCTCACCACTTCATTCTCGTAGATATAATTCATATTTAAACATATTGCAGCCTATGAGCGTACACATACACTGTCGAAAATCGATCATGAACAGTATCAAAACAGTGAACTAGAATGTTGATTAGTATGAGGACAATAATAAACCGTTGTTGATGAATTTACGGCGTTTTATCCATCGCGTTTGCCGGCTTTTGTCGGGGCCTGTCACGGCTTGCGTTTGTGTTTATCGCATGATTGTTGTTTCGTGGTGCTTATGGGTTTTCGAGATGATTATTTAAATTGTGAATTTTGTTAGAGTTATGCGGACGGTGTGCATGTGTGAAGTTTTTGTAAAATGTGTGATTGTGGGCATTTTTAAATTGAAAAAAAAAAAATTTTTTTTATGTCAGTGAGTGCAAAAATTTTTTATTGTCGTCAAGAGCGTGATCGTTGTATAGGAATTTACCTTGTAAGCGCAAGAAGGTGTAAAATATCACAATGATGAGGTTCTTCATATCTGCGAGATGGCGAGAGGCATGGCACGACAACGGGAGCTAGAGGTGGACTGGCTGTTACCCCTCGGTTACCGCCCCCCCGCCCGACCGCCCCCTCTATCGCCCCCTGCCGCCCCCCAGGTTGGCGAATTCTACTCTCCCCCCCCCCACTACCGGTACGTTTTTAGGAAAAAGAAAACCCTTTGCACCCCCCCGAACACCCACCAATCCAACTCAACAAAACCAAATTCTTATCTTAATTAAAAGGAGTTTTTCACCTCCTTCCAGAAGTCCGGGGGGCCTTCTCCGTCACATCTTGGACTCTACGAGTTCCTGTTCTAGAGAAAAAAAAGAAAAAACGAGATTTTTGTCTCTTCCTTTTTCGTTCCTTTTTCTCCCTACTCCGAGAGAGTTTTGTATTCAATTGTTCTCTTCCACCCTAAAACCTTCGTTCTGCCTCGCCCATTAGATAGGAATAAGAGGCGTTTTCCTGTGCTTAAGCCTCCTTCTGTCCGCTCAGGTTGGAAAAAAGCGATTCCGCAGGCGCCACTATAAACCATTACAAAAAAAATAAAAATAAAAAAAAAAACCGAAGAAAGAGAGTTGACAACGGAAAGCCCGTTTTGAAAAATAATGATGCATTCCCGGAAACTATCTGCTTCATTCACTTCTATTCATCCAGATTTAATATCCGCCAACGGTTAAATGAGTGACCGTAAATTGTTAAGAATAGGTACCGTACGTTTGCCTAAGCTGTAACTGTAAGGTCACAAGCCGCATCGAAGATTTTCTACGAACGCAGATAGTGATTGAATTCATAGTTGCACGTAAGGTTCATTTACTGAGACATGAGTTCTGCCATTTCTGACTGTTGACACATGGATGCATCGGACCTTCCTCGGAATAGGCGTTGCAACAAACCCGTTCTCGTCAGATCACGGAAGTTAAGCAGCGTCGGCCGTGGTTGTTACTTGGATGGGTTACCGCTGGTAAGTGATTTTATCACGCCTCTGTACGGCGATCCCCTCTCAACTCAAGGGGGCGAGGCAATGAGTAGCGAAATCATCTGAACAATTCTGATCCACCTAGGTGGACAGCCGATGACGTCCGCGACGCCAAAAAACGGCAGTTGGACGAAAATTCAACATGAAATGGTTGCTTACTTTACTTTACTTTTAGTGATTCAATTTTTTTAATCATTTATTTATTTATGTTACAACTGTATTACGAGTACAACATCTAGCAACGTTTTTCTAATACATTAGACCAGCGGTTCCCAACCTTTTTTCACATTCGCACCCCCCAGCAACTCAGTTTCAGCCGATGCACCCCCGACTTACGTAAATACCAAATAGATAGGTATAGTAAGGGCGCTGTGTCAGATGTTATTAATAACAGACTTGAACAAAAACAAAAAAAAACGTATACACACATTTTATTTTATAAGTAGGTATATATATATAAAAGTATAAAATATAGTGTATAAGTACTCAGACAGATTTTTAAAAAAAGTTTGTAGTAAAAACAGTGAACATGAGCATCAAGTATGGACTTATGGAGCGCAGCTGTGGGGCTGCACAGCTCAGAGCAATCGGAAAATTATTCATAACTCGACATCACTAAAACCATATGATGTTCCAAACAGCTCGTTAGTATGAAAATTGACCTGTATTTCAACCGTTTGATTCACGATCGTTTTGACAGGCTCAACCTTTGAGCCGTCATTGTGAACGAATGGCTGGTCATACAAAGCTGCGGATGGTCTTAAAAAATTCTAAGGAATAAACTCTATCTAAATGTGAAATAAAAAACATACCGTTCCTTAAGAATTTTTCGAGTTTTGGAATTTTCAAAATTTCAAAATTCGTTTTGAACCCCTTCCCCTTGACCTAGGGTTATGAAAAGTTTCGAGGACCATTGTGAGGTTGGTCGAAACCCATAAAAAAAAATGTCGTAATTTTAACTCAACGCTAACTGGGCAAAGTGCCGCGGACGGCGTACGGCGTACGGCCTCCTGCCAGCCGTATTACGTCATACGCTCGTGCGTCATAGGCTCTGACGTACTTGTTGGCCTCCTACCAGCCGTCTTACGTCATACGCTCGTGCGTCATAGGCTCTGACGCACTTGTTGGTTTCCTGCCAGCCGTCTTACGTCATACGCTCGTGCGTCATAGGCTCTGACGTACTTGTTGGCCACCTGCCAGCCGTCTTACGTCATACGCTCGTGCGTCATAGGCTCTGACGCACTAGTTAGCTTCCTGTCAGCCGTCTTAAGTCATACGCTCGTGCGTCATAGGCTCTGACGCACTATTTGGCCTCCTGCCAGCCGTCTTACGTCATACGCTCGAATTTTCAGATAATATGACGTCGCAACACAAGCGACCAACTACGTCAAAAGATATGACGTCAAACAGGTGCCGCCAAGAACACCTCACAACACCTCACAGGATATACGTACGTGGACCGGCAGGGGGGTGGATGACGTCAGACAAGTGGCTGGTAAGAACACCTCACTGGATATGACATACGTGGACCGGCAGGGGGTGGATGACGTCAGACAAGTGGCCGGCAAGAACACCTCACAGAATATGACGTACGTGGAAGGCAGGGGGTGGATGACGTCAGACAAGTGGCCGGCAAGAACACATCGCAGGATATGACGTACGTGGACCGGCAGGGGGGGTGGATGACGTCAGACAAGTGGCCGGCAAGAACACCTCACAGGATATGACGTACGTGGAAGGCAGGGGGTGGATGACGTCAGACAAGTGGCCGGCAAGAACACCTCACAGGATATGATGACGTACGTGGACGGCCAGGGGATGAATGACGTAAAACAAGTGGCCGGCAAGAACATTTCACAGGATATGACGTACGTAGACCGGCAGGGGGTGGATGACGTCAGACAATTAGCCGGCAAGAACACCTCACAAGATATGACGTACGTGGACCGGCAGGAATGGATGACGTACGTGGACCGGTAGGTATGGATGACGTCAGAGGGGTCAAGGGGAGCTAAATATTTTAAACCTCCATTTCTTCCTTACTAATATTAATAAGCATTATGTAAATACGGATCGTAATCTTGAATCTACTTGTACTCTCAATAGTTCCATTATATAAAATATCAAATTACCGTCGAGTTAAGTATTTTTTAACAATTCCTATTTCCATTATAAAAAAATTGTTTCTTCATACAAAAGGTGCTTAACTCAACGCTTCCTTCGTTAAATACATTCAAAAATGAATTGTGTCTTCCTTAAACATAACAGTTTTAAAATCTTTGTACAGATCACCCTTCTGTCTAGATCACTAGGTCTAAATGTCAAGATCCTAAATGTAAGATTAATTATTATGATGAATTATCACTAATTATTAATAATTTTATCAAGGAGGTACCTAGTGAAAATTATTATAATTTATTGTTAGGTATTAATAATTTGTATTTATTATTAATAATTACCTATGGCGGACGGCGGACGGACGGATTTTTTTTTTAATTCGATTTTCTGAATCTACGTATCTTGAAACGTAAACCAACAAATTTTGAGGGGGGGTTAAAAAAATGTTTTCTTTGGGCGATTCCAATGGTTCATTATCGAAGATAATAAACCAAAATCATGGAGGGTCTCAAAAACTTCAAGTTGGCCGTTTTTTGCACATATGTAAGCAATATTGCTTCCAAAATGACAGGTGAATTTGCTACGAGTGAACCAATAATATTATTGGTTCACTCGTAGCAAATTCACCTGTCTAATTAGATTGTGAAGTTTTTGATGGTTTCTCCTCTTAGTACATTGTGGCTTGAAATGAAGTTAAGCTAGGTCTCGGAACGATAAATATTGTTCAACGGGAAAGCCACACCAAGAACAACAGATGAATATCACACCCGAACAGACAAATCACATCACAATCCCACTAAGGGCGAACCACTAAATTACCACTTTTATTGGTAACATTTTTATGTCCGAAGTAAGTTCGAAGTTCGTGAAGACTTGAAATGCCGACGGACGTAATGCTCCCAATGACAGAGATTAGACTAGAGAAGGAGAGAAAAAAGTAAGACTTGCACAATAAATCGATTAATGAATTTTTCTTGCCAAGCCCTCAACAGTGCAATATCCTGACTGAAATCGGGTAATTTCCGAGTGATTCCCTTTTTTTCCTATTCACATTATCGAGCCTTTAATTACGAAAATGAAGTCGTAATAGTATTAAAGTTTGATGGCCAGAACATTATCGAGTCCTCACTTTTAAAATATGCAGTAGCGCTTCGGATAGCAGGGTGATTCTACGAGTCTTGTGCTCCGGTATTATTAGAGCACTACAAACATTCCAACGTCATAAATTTCAATAGATGCCCATTTGACAACGTCCTGTACCCTGTCTTTAAAATGGTTGTCTAAAACGTATTTACCGGAGTTTCGCGTTTTCTTCACTTTTATGTTGCCTAGACTTGTTTAAGGGGCTGTCATTTGAATACACGCCCCCTAGGGGAGGTATAAAATCTTAATACTAAGAAGGAGAAGAATATAGTTGGATCAAGTGGAACTAGACTGATAACGCACTTTGATAACATCTTTGCGACTTATTTTCTCCACGTTTAACCAGTTTAACACATTTAACTCGTTAACACGTCGACAACGCCCCGACCGTGAATACCCCTATTAATAACTGGCGATGAAGTTAGTTACAATGAGCTCGGAAACCTGTGGTATGGATTAATTAAAATGAACGCTTTGGGAGAACTTCATTAAATTTGAATATTTTTGTTAGATGCTGTTGTATTAGGGGAATTCCTTGACCCTCATTCCAGCGACCCTGTGCAATTTAAACAGAGGAATATTCATTAAGCGTTGATGAGCCGCAATAAATTTGCAAAAGACACTGAAAAGGCCAACTTTCTCTCTTTAGCTCGTTGAATAGATTCATCGCACCCCTCTTGCGTTTGAGTAGAACCGTTTCTTGATATCCCTTCATTTTACTTGAACATTTTTGAGACTAGATTTCTGAATTGTTGGGGGTTGTAGGCGGTGTCAATTACTCTTTGTGGAATGCCTAACAATATTATATGCGGAATATTTTAAAAATACTGCAGCTCAATTTTTTCGGAAATCAACATGTACGACATAGTATGACAATTCATGCAACATAGTATGACAATTCAAAAGTCAATATTTTGCCTTCAATAAATCCCATACTAATGCACACTCTAGGGTTTATCGGGGGGTCCTTGCATATTGCATGGCTTGTATGTAGGGATGGCAAAAAAAATGAAAACATCGATGTATTGATGCTCCAAAAAGCATCGGACTAAAAACATCGATGTTTAAAAAAAAACATCGATGTATCGATGGTTTTCAATCAATTTTTTTCCTATTCTTTTTTTCATGCAAGACGAAAAGAAAAAATTATAAGCTCTGAAAAAGAACAATACTTTTATTTCAGTATTATTTTACTTGTTACCATTATAATTCAGTTTCAAGAAAAAAAATCGTATACCTAACGTGAACGTACATGGTAGGAAACGGAATCGAAGCCAGAAACGAGAAGGAGAAACGAAATCGAAACCATGCGACGCCGTGACAATAAAAGTGGAAAAAGAATAATATTCTTTTTAGGGAGAAGGGGAGGTTATTACAAGGCTACAGCGTTAGGACAAGAAAAGAGAAGAGAAGAAGAAGGTTATTATAAGGGACGTCACGAGACTTCCGATGGATGGGAGACTACTATTCGATACTATTCGGATGAAATATTGGAAGTATCGATACTTTTCAGCCAACACCTCTCGATATTTTAATTTAAAGGAAATAAAAATTCAGAAATAATATTCCTAGGTATGTGAGAAAAATAAAACATTCAGCAGCCTATGGCAAAAAAAAATTGAAACATCGATGTATCGATGTGCTGATGCATCGAAACCCCGACATCGATGTTCCAAAAACATCGACACAGCAAACATTTCTCGCAAAAACATCGATGTTTCAAAAACTTGTATGGGTTCGCTAGTTGACTAGAGGTAGTTTCAAGGTGAAGGTCGTTGTTGGGCCTCACTTGTTGAAAAGAACGGGATGGGAGAGGGAATGTTGGTACGGGTTCAAAAATAGTGACTTAAAGGATTATTGATACTTAAGGAACTATCAATAGACCATTCCGTAACTGGTTTGTTATGAACCATTAACCGTGCCTGAAATATCGTAACGGGACTGGGCTATCCGTAGAACTCGTAATATGGTTGGAAAACGGATGCCGTTAGAAGGTTTTCAAGAAAAAGTGCGGGTCGGAAGGTTAGTTTATTCATATTTCACTTTCTTGTTCGAGCTCGAAGCTCTTACCTCGTTATCGTCATAGTTGGCCTCATTACTGGTAGTTGAAAAGAGCCTTATGAAACGGGATGCCAACGCGGTGGAGGGGGTGAGAGAGCTTATTTCTCAGGATGGTGGCAACAAACCCTTTCAAGGTGTAACGTAAAGCACGAGACGCAAGCGGGGAGTTTTAAAAGGTACACTTCAATAAATTTTAACGTTGAGGCGCGAAAACAATTTCAGTTTCACAGGGTCAAAGGAGCGATCAAAGTGGTCTAAGACGTGGATAAGACAACAGTTTACAGTGGTCGGATACGCCAAAACTCGACGATCCCCAGATATCGAATTGATTGTCAGAAAACACGTTATTTTCTCGACTTCTGTATGGATATGTGAATGTCATAAGTCTACTGGGAACACACGTAACATCGTAGGTAAGTTCCAAAACACAAGTTTTTCAGGAGGCAAAAAATTCCTTACTGGTGCCCCTTGAGGTGTCCCAATGTACGTTACTGCAAAGCTCACAAGCCGACGGCCTTAGAATTATTCTGTTTTTTACCAGAACGTACGTTCCCCCTTTTCCGAAAATAAACTTGAAGGATCCCGACAGTAAGCTGAGGAGAATAACTACAGGGTGGGGGTTGACCAGGCGTGCTGGCGAATCACCAATGATTTGAGGAGGACAAGAAAATGCAACAAATTTCAATAGATTTATTCAATAAGATTCAATTTCTAATAATATCAAGCTTTCTTTCTGGAACTCTTTCAACGAGACAAATATTTGAAGAACTGACCTCAATTTGAGAGTCTCAAATGATATAAGGCAGAGGTGGCTCACTTGAAGCACAGATGATCGTAAATCATTCATGCAGTAAAATTAATAGCACATAATAATATTATTATGTGTCTTATGAAGACGTCAAATTGAAGCAGCCAAAATCAGCTAAGTCCCAGATCCGAAATTAGGAAGATCTCGTACAACAGGAGTTTCAAAATGGTGCCTGACCAATTGCGCCCACTTCTACTCTAATTCAACGCCCTGAGGCAACCGTGTGCCAAAAGAAAATAAACGTGGCTGGCCAAAATCACTGGTATGAGGGTTTTTTGTTTTTTGATTTTTACAGAAGCCTCTTGTCGTTAGCTCCGGAGAAACGTTAATGACCCCTTAGTGATATCTCGAAAGAGGACCACATTTCTCCCCTTTCCAAATTTGAAGCTTGGAAAGCCTATGGCAAGCTTAAAGGTTAAGGTGGTTCCGTCGATCCAAGGGGCATGACGAAATCGATCGGGAAAAGCGAAGCCAGGCTTCTGTTAAAGCCACTGGAGTCGCCCGGAGAAACCTCACTGAAACAAGACCATTCAAGAGCAGTATCTGGTTTCCTTTGGGGCTAAAACTGAGGAAGCATTGACGAGTTCCTATGCCACTTGTCACGCTACGGACTTCTGGACAGTTGCTGGTAGAAGTTTATGCTAAATGTACAACAATATTTGTTCGTTTACTAGGCGAGTTCAATCAGCTCGGGAACCAGAAACACCAAAAGTCTACGGTGACTTTATGGGGCTGACCAGAGATAGAGGAACGCCATAAATCCGATCACACATGCCATCCCTCCTTCCACTAATGAGAAGGAAGAAGAATACGATGAATTATTACTTCGAGTAAATTATGATTTTTATTCAATTAAACCCCCGAATACCAGGTGGGGTCCCTAACAACCCCACGACCTGGTTTTTCTCTAAGTAAAACAAATTGTTTCCTCATCAAACTCTAGGACATTTCCCCGACGACCATCTGCATTGCTTGGATGAGATCATATATTTTTACATATATTTTTACATTACAATAAATTCGTCAAGATTTTTGTTGAAGGAGGTTTTTTAAACAATTTTCACTTGTATATATATATATATGGTAAACGATCTGTTCGACATGGCCTTGGGGAGATTTCGAAACGGGTGCTTTGTGAACGGTGCTTGTGAAGTGGTTAGGGCATCTCTTTCGGGTGGTAGGAGAAAGTGGATATCAAAACTTTTACCGGCTGCTGTAGAACGATATTTGCGAGGGGGGTGATTTCTACACGGAGTGTTTTTTAGGGGTATTATTATTATCGCAATGTGAATGAAGGAGGCTGGTTTCATTTAGCTCAAGCATTATATCTAAAGGTAATCAAAAAGACCTAAACTGTAACATTGAAAGAACAACTTTGTTTGTAACTCCACCTAACACTTTGTCCCCTTTCCTAAATAATGAAGAGACCCAAAAAAAAGGGCGTTAATGTAGCGGATAGTGAAGCAGAATCACAAGAGCGGACTGGAGGCTGTGAAGATCAAAACGCTCTGAACAAGAAATTTCATCACCCCCCGCCACTACCAGACCAACGGCCTTTCCACGCTCAGTAGTCACGCGACCGCGCAATAAATTTCCACGCCTGAGAATTTAGTTTAGCACCCCTTGAGAGGGAAAGATGATGCGGGGGGGTTTGTGAAGGCAGGACTTCCGGTTTATTTAGTGTTGCTTCTTCAAGCTATTAAACTTACGAGAAGGCTTGTTATCAAAATTTCATGAAAACCCCGAGTTCACTTCCTCTCACCCCCACCTTAATCATTTAATAAAATCTTCCGCGGCGTTTCCTTCCTCTGCTACCCCCGTCTTTGTTCTACTTTCGTTTTGCGCCGAAGCTGAAAATGGTCGATGAGGAGGGGTGAATATTTCATAGACTACGAGCTAATCAGGATCCGTGAGGATTACCGCCTGAAGAAGGTGTGTTGCTTCAGGTTAGGAGCTAGCGATTTTGAATAAGCAATGTTAAGATGCCCTGGGAATTTTTTGAAGAGGTTCATTTGAATTAGGAAGCAGTTTAACGCCAAAGTACCGGTTTATCAGGAGGTACCTAATTATTTCTTTATTAATTCGCAGTCCGTACGTTGTATCGTAATTAACCGGCAACTAGACCTAAGCACAATTAAGCTGCTTAAAAATATGTGTACTTACCTGCATTATTCTTTGAATAGAAGTAATTGTTTTTGGTTTATTATCTTCGATAATGAACCATTGGAATCGCCCAAAGAAAAAATTTGTTTAACCCCCCCCTCAAAATTTGTTGGTTTACGTTTCAAGATACGTAGATTCAGAAAATCGAATAAAAAAAAATCCGTCCGTCCGCCGTACGCCGTCCGCGCCACTTTGCCCAGTTAGCGTTGAGTTAAAATTACGAAATTTTTTTTATGGGTTTCGACCAACCCCACAATGGTCCTCGAAAATTTTCATAACCCTAGGTCAAGGGGAAGGGGTTCAAAACGAATTTTGAAATTTTGAAAATTTCATATCTCGAAAAATTCATATAGAACGGTATGTTTTTTATTTCATATTTAGATAGAGTTTGTTCCGTAGAATTTTTTAAGACCATCCGCAGCTTTGTACGACCAGCCGTTCGTTCACAATGACGGCTCAAAGATTGTGCCTCACAACACGATCGTGAATCAAACTGTTGAAATACAGGTCCATTTTCATACTAACAACTTGTTAGTAACAAGCTCTTTGGAACATCATATGGCTTAAGTGATGTCGAGTTTGTTGTTCTGAGGTGCGTTTCGTGCTACGGAAATGAAGGTAATTTCGAATGTTTGTTGGTAGGTACTTCTTTTATAGAAAAATTATTACCGACGTAGTATTAAAAACCCCAGAATTATATCGTATTAATTAATCATAATTAATAATAATTATTATTAATAATAAATACGAATTATTAATACCTAACAATAAATTATAATAATTTTCACTAGGTACCTACTTGTTAAAATTGTTAATAATTAGTGATAATTGATAATAATAATTAATCTAACATTTAGGATCTAGACATTTAGACCTAGTGATCTAGACAGAAGGGTGATCTGTACAAAGAAGATAATGAACCGTTGTGTCAAGAATTTGCAGAGTTTTTTCAAATTATAACGGTGAGCGCCTATACAAACCGATGATGAACCTACGCATCTTTGTCTGTCAATATTGAGCCAATTTCAATGGTATTTTCTTAACCCTAATCAACCCAAAGTGCTTAAAATTGAGTACATATTGTGAACTGGATGCGAGTTAGCAATATGCACATCCCTTGATAGATGAGTTGTGGGTAGGACTGTAATCAATATGGACTAAAAAAAAATTAAATCAACTTAGAATTAGAAACTTTTGCAACAATCTTTGAGGTCTTAACTACAGTTCGTTACCATTCAGCGGAGTATATATTAGTGCCTTAGCTCAAAAGGCCTCTTATTCAGATGAAGAGAACGAAATTCCAACCAGACACCAGTTGAGGGAGCAGCTTCTGAACTCCAGATCCAACAAGGAAGTGGATGATTAAGTGATTGACGTTAAAACACAGCTCAAGTTGAATTCATCCCCTCAAAACGTACACAAGGCTTTCGCTGGCCCGCGATTCTCCATTTTCCGAAAGTTATACAATTCTGCGGTGGTGAGTAGGAGGGAAGAGCTAACAGGATGGAACAGAAATAGGAAGAGAATAAAGGAAGAAAGTTGAAGCTCGAGTTTAGTTCCAACCATTGCGTAATGGATGCCAGATCGTGTTTTGTCGTTTGTAAAATACCGTAGTTGGAAGACACGTTTCCGCCGCAAGAAAATTTTCCTCTCAACTCAACGTTTGCCGTTGTCGAGGCAGTTCTTAAAGTATCACGACCGCTTGTTTTCACGCTTTATAATCACACCAGGTAATCATCTGAGTCACAATTTATGTTCTTCGTGTTTTCGATGTAACAAAATATATTATGATCTGATTCGACGAAGTAGAATAATTCATTCATAGAGTCATTAATACAGAGAAAAGTTGAAATTGATATCAAAAACTTCCACGAAGGGATTGGGAGTTGATGTTTATGCATAGGCTCCGTTTTCAGTCTGTAGCCATTATATCTCCCGATTTATTTCATCAGCAAAAGAAGTATGCCCTAATAAATTCATTCCAATCCATTATAAATGTTTTTTAATCATCTTTATTGTTACAACTGTATATGGGCCATTCTCCCAGAAAGCGACATTTTGATGTCCGGAGCGTTTTCGAAGCCCTATCATAATTTTTTGAGTAGAATTTTTTTTTAAATTATTTTATTTGACTTTATCTAGAACCTCGTTTCTCATTTTGGTTTATTATCTTCGATAATGAACCATTGGAATCGCCCAAAGAAAAAATTTTTTTAACCCCCCCTCAAAATTTGTTGGTTTACGTTTCAAGATACGTAGATTCAGAAAATCGAATAAAAAAAAATCCGTCCGTCCGCCGTACGCCGTCCGCCGTCCGCCGTACGCCGTCCGCGCCACTTTGCCCAGTTAGCGTTGAGTTAAAATTACGAAATTTTTTTTATGGGTTTCGACCAACCCCACAATGGTCCTCGAAACTTTTCATAACCCTAGGTCAAGGGGAAGGGGTTCAAAACGAATT
Organism: Stenodema calcarata; assembly: GCA_963920205.1. Classification (NCBI taxonomy): domain Eukaryota; kingdom Metazoa; phylum Arthropoda; class Insecta; order Hemiptera; family Miridae; genus Stenodema; species Stenodema calcarata. The sequence continues at coordinate 13,666,569 of OY986058.1, read as the reverse complement.
TTGAAATTTTGAAAATTTCATATCTCGGAAAATTCCCATCAAACGGTATGTTTTTTATTTCATATTTAGATAGAGTTTGTTCCGTAGAATTTTTTAAGACCATCCGCAGCTTTGTACGACCAGCCGTTCGTTCACAATGACGGCTCAAAGATTGTGCCTCACAACACGATCGTGACTCAAACTGTTGAAATACAGGTCCATTTTCATACTAACAAGCTCTTTGGAACATCATATGGCTTAAGTGATATAGTGGCGAGTTTTTTGTTCTGAGGTGCGTTTCGTGCTACGGAAATGAAGGTAATTTCGAATGTTTGTTGGTAGGTACTTCTTTTATAGAAACTTTATTACCGACGTAGTATTAAAAACCCCAGAATTATATCGTATTAGTTAATCATAATTAATAATAATTATTAATAATAAATACGAATGATTAATACCTAACAATAAATTATAATAATTTTCACTAGGTACTTGATAAAATTGTTAATAATGAGTGATAATTGATAATAATAATTAATCTAACATTTAGGATCTAGACATTTAGACCTAGTGATCTAGACAGAAGGGTGATCTGTACAAAGAAGATAATGAACCGTTGTGTCAAGAATTTGCAGAGTTTTTACGATTAATAAGTTCATTCAATAGAAAAAAAGTTTGAATAGTCAATCCGTCATTCTCCGTCCATGTCCAGGCTCGACCTTCCCAACTTTGATGTCCTGAAAAAGGGTTTTTTGAGGGTTAATCGAAAATTCGCGCCCTAACAGCACCTTGGTCAACCTTTTCAGATTGTTCCTAAGGGGTTCTTATAATTTTAAGATAATTTCCTCCGAAAATCAAGAGAAGAATATGTTTATCCGGACCTGTTGCACTTGTCACCTCGTCCAAGATGTTTCTTGAATTTTGACGGACACAGCTGTTTTTTCCCCGCTCTTCGATTCCCGCCCATCTCAGCTGTTCAGAACACTGGCCAACAGTTCTTTTCAAAGCGTCTTGGATGTGGCTGTCCAATCACCCTCCGTCATTCTCCTGACGGCCGTCGGTGATTCCACGGTAAGTGTCGGAAACAAATTTTATTCTACGTTTTGGTGTGAAAGAGCTCATGGAATAGTTTCAATTTCACTCCAATCAATAGAGAATTTGTTAAAGTTACATGAACATATACAGGAAAATCCATTTGTTCCCGTCATTCTCCGTCCAACCCTGTTTCAATGGAGAATGACGAGCATGAACTTCGTTCACCATCTCAACTTTAAGGTCGCGATGGAGATCATTCGTTCGAACATACCAGAACATGCCCGTTCGGGCATTAACTATGCTCCTGAGAATTTTGTTTTGCGTTGTTTGGATTATTTTCAAGTTGCTCTTAGTGCAGCCCCATAACGGCCAGCCGAAAGCCCAAATTGGTTTGACCACTTGCTCGTACAGTAGCATTTTGTTATGTATAGGCAGTTGGGATTTTCTCCCAATAAGCCAGTACATCTTTTTGAATTTTTGGTTGATTTCTTCCTTCTTCTTCTTCACGTGCTCCTTCCAGAGGAGCTTGGCGTCCAGAGTCATTCTTAGGTAATCAGCATATGGGACGATTCGGGAGTTTATTTCTGTAGGTATTGGGCTCACTTTTCTGTATGTAAAGTTAATGCCCTTATAAATGATGGATAACATAAAAAACTTCATGCAATACTAAAACTTAAATGATGCTATTATACAACGTTGAAACTTCAGCGTTGTACAAACACCGATTAATATTGCAGTATGAACAAACATTATATCACAATTATAATATTATTATACCGCAATGTTTTCTACTTGTATACAGATTAATAATTGTCAATGGTGGTTTTATAATATAAATTGAGTTCCCCGAGCCTACGAGGAAGGAATCCTCTAAGTTCTACACGGCTTTCCTCGCTGGCTCTCTACTTCGAATCCCTTGTAAACGAACCTTTAAATGATAACGTTAGAAACAAGTTCATTATATTGTTGGAGCGGGGTTTTGCAAATTGAGCATTACGAAGGCCATGAATATGCATTGCGCCACCGCGGCTGTGCTTTGGCTTTTACTTTGCCTCAGGTAGCGCATTGGAGATGTTTGGAATGATCTTGGCTTCATATTTGTCGAATTCATCAGTCGTTTAACCCCGTATTTCTATGGATCATCGGAAGGATAGCCGGAAGAATTATGTGAATTCATCTCTCTGAGGAGAGGAGTATGGTGGACACACAATCAATGCATGAAGTGTTTCCTTCTATACGTCGGGAAGGCCAAATTCGAAAAGGCCTGTGATAGAGAGGTGTGTAAAGATATGAGTACCTTTAGAAATGATTTTTTTAATACCTACAAAATGTTTTAACAAAATTAATGCTCTGCATGAAAGAAAATAAACCAAAATCTGAAATAATTTGGGGAAATTTCCTCTCAGCTACAGGCAGTGTTTCTTTTAATCCAAAGTTGTAGTCGATGATTAAAAAATGGAAATTTAAGTCAACCTTCTGACAACCAGTAAACGTACGAGGAGTGATAAGTTTGGCAAAGGGCAATTTACCTGATAAAGTGGTTGAAGCGACTGCTTTGTCGTTATATTTCACTAATATAATTACGTAAGGGTCCGTTTTGGACGTTTGAGCATGATTAGAAGGATGAAAAATAGTAAGGACCAATCGACACTCTCAGTTAGGGACCACTTCTAACCATTCCAACTGGTGGTTCGATATGCAAGCTCAAAGGCTACTAAGACTACTCTTCGGTTAGATCATATTCATGTATCAACATGATTTATTTACCTCCTTCATGAGATGGAAAATTTAACGTAAAAGTGGGGAGGTTTTGCAAAACGGTATACATAGAACTTCTGTACCGTTTTGCAAGACTATCCAATCAAACCCAAAAGATATATTTTCCAATTCCGTTCGATTTCATTTAATCAAAATATCATTATTATTTGATCTTGATGAGGCATCCATATTATTTTTATTTATTGGAAAAGGTGCCCTACCCTTTGCTCAGATGGTTGGAACATTGTTTTATTATTTAAAAAAATTAAGAGAATTTACAACAGAATTTTACAGAAAACAGATTTTAAGATGGTTTATGGTGTCGGTTGAAGAATGAAGAAAACTGAAAAACTGATTTTCAAAATGATTCACGGTACACGTTTACAAAGAGTGAATCTAAAACAAGCCATCCTCATCAGCGCTGTCAAACTCCAGAGGCGTCAGCTTCATTAATGGTGTTCACATCTTCTAGCAATTTTATTTGGTAATTTAACAAACAGCCTCCGAAAATAAAACATATCATTATACGATAATGAGTGAGCTTCACAAAAAGATGTTGATAGCTCGCCGTCTTGGAGTCGTCATTTACCTCATACCTTGTCTTTGGTTTATGAGATTTCTCCCCTTTTAATTTGCGATATTTTCTAATACGATCCAGTTCCTACCTATACTTTCTTATTCTTCTTTCTCGGTTATAAAAGGACTGTTGGAACGATGAAGGAAATGACATTGTTTAGGATAAATCCCTTGAATTCCTTTATTTCCTAATTTTGAAAAAATTCGACGAATATTACCGTTTTGAAAAACCGGTCGAACTTCATTACGCTTTTAAGGCTGGATTTGTTTCATTTTGACAAACTATAATGAGACTATTCGATACCTCATAAAATGTACATATAAATCGATGCTAAACTCGATTTTTGCGGTTTTGGCGCTTGTACCGTTTTGCAAAACTGCGCCTCAATTAAGATTATAGATACGTAAATCATACCATTCTGATCGTATTAATTCTGTCCAAATTTGGTGAATATTTTCAAATTCGGAGAGATCAATGACGAACTTAAAGAGAAGATTTTTAACAATAAAAACCAATAATGAATATTATATTGATTGGAGGAAAGAGGTAATTGTGGAACCAAGGAGCGGCTGGACCCCTGGGAGAGCTCTCCTCGTAATTATATTTATCACTTTGTCTTTGAAGCTGTAAAGGGTGGAGCGAAGTGAGTAGGATGGGCCTTCTGAAATGAAGAAAAGGGCTAAATAGAGGCCCTTAGTGAAAAGATATTCCGTCGAATTGGGAGGGTAGGGATTGGAGTGGGAGAGCTTCAAACTTTTTCGGCTTGGATTATACAGACCACTCTCCGCCACTGGAGGAAACCTTGGTTTGCAACTCCGTAGAATGAAACAATGAGGCTTCAGACAAAGATATTCAGCCGCTAGGAGCGCGACCATATTGACGTAGGTAGATCTCAAGGAGAGTTCCCAATCATGCTACTACTTGGGCTCCTAGAAGAGCATAGGGCCTCAATGAAATTCCACCTTTGTCTTGATTTCGGCTCAGCCTGACATCTTCATTCCATATTTTCCCAGCCACTCGTAGCCCCTCTTCTATGGTCCTTCTCTAAGACTTTTGCCTTGTGTCGTGCCTTTTGAGCGTCTTGAGGATTCCACTTAAGAGATGCCTTCCCTGTGGACCCGGAGAATTTTCTCGATTTCCTTCTTCTAATCTGTAGCTCCGTTCTCCTTCTCCATGGGTCATTATTTGATATTTTATCGTGCCAAAATACCCTTGCAATCTTCCTACGTTGTTCTTCAAGCGCTTTAGTCATTTTCCAAGTTTCACAACCATTAGGAAGACCGACTTCACATTTGTGTCAAAAACTACTCAGATGACCACGGGACGCATACAGCCATAGATATTATAGCCTTCCGGTGGGCGCATGGCAGCACTGAGTGCTGCCCAGACAGTGTTTCTGTGATAAATGGGAGTAGTGTTTTTGAAACGGCTAGAAAGGTTTGATACCTGCAAATTTCCATACTGACAACACCATCCACTTGCCATAATATATATTGACATATTATGTCGTTTTATAAGTAAATTTTATATGTGATTTTAGCTAGGTATTCATTTTTATCATTTTCACATTAGCAGTGTAAAGCTAATATGATTCCTAGGTATCTACCTATTTTATCATAATTGTTATCGTTAGCTATTACTATTGGTCCTCAATATTGCACGTTAAGGGCAGAGCTGTATTATTCTGAAGAGGAGATATATCTATATACCTAGTTTATAAAGTGTTCCAAATATAAATATTATCGTTCAGATTGCTAAAGAGGATTGCCCCTAATGATTTTACCTCCGTTCACTCGAAAACTGGGCTGATTTAGAGGCGAAAAAGGCGATTTTCAGAAGGCAGCACCCAGTGCTGCTACGCGCCTGCTTGTGTGAGTTTCAAAGACGCGCCCACCGTAAGGAGTCCAAATCCAGTGTGCAGGATCGCCGCGAACGCAAAATAAGGGATTTGGATTCCATTGGTCAATTCGCTATTGACAATAATTATTATTGTCAATTTATTATAAACCAAACCAGAAACCCCCATATGGTATAATTCTTTGTGAATTAAATTCCAGTATGTTTCTCTTAGGTAGTAGGAAGATTATAGTTGGTAGATAGATCTTTTCGTTTCGGGTTAGAGTGGCTTGAGGGCATAAGACCTACTACATTAGAAAATAAGTATAATAAAGAAGTATGAAGAAACGAGACATATTTCTAAGGCAGAATGAGATGCGGGTATCATCCGGAGATAACAGCTAGAATGAATTACATGGAAAAAGAAGTAAGAAAAGAGGAAGGCAGAGACGGAACTAGCTTCTATTAGGACAGAAAGAAATTTTTTTCTTCCTTTCTTCTTGACAGTCAACAGTTTTATATCCAACTTGGTTACGAGCTTTTTCCTCTTCCCAAAAACTGCTATAGAGGTACTTAGAAACTATCTTATTAATCACAAAACTCTGAAAATATCGTGGAGCCTTCAAGAAATATCAAATAAAGACAATGTAGGAAATGTTAAAATGCCTCTTCCAGGGTTAATCCAAGTTTAGCTGGGTTCTGGGTTCGCTGGGTTATAGATAATTATTTGTTGCTGTATTCACTTCATGTTCTTCGCTTATTACTGTCAATGTGTGCCTAAATGTCCGTACTAAATGGGAGCTGAAAAAGTGAATTATTCTTTTCTATTCCAGCCGTCATTATTTCACTCAATTTGGAAAGGCTACGGTGTTATGGCATTTCATAACTGACCTAAGAAAAATAAGAAGGTTCAATAAAGCAACGATGTAAATTGGCAGTTTGTAGCTTGTAGGTGATTTCTAGACGGTAGCTTCATAATACCAGATGTCGGTAATAAAAGCTCAAGAACTTCTATGGAATGTTCAGAAGTTGAACTTTTTTACTCGTTCGCAAGAGATAGAGAGAGAAGCATTTTGCCTTTCCATTCAACAACTATATGAGCGCGAAAAATTCGAAAAGCGTTCTAATAACATAAAACTTTCCAACGTCTTGGACCTCTCTCCGAATTTCCATACCTGCCAGACCTTGCAGCATCATGTGTGCCGAGTATTGCTAGGAGAAAAAAAAAAAACATTTAAAATATTGCTACGGTTACTTTCTACTCGAGGGGAGCCTTGATATTGTGCTAGGGATTTTCGTAAACGACATTTACGTGGGGGACTCTCAGTTAAATGGCTCGCTGAACTTCTTCCCCTGTGAACTTCCGAACAGTTTTGAGTTTATGAAAAGTAGAGCTGTACACACATTCAGAAATGTCTAGGATTAGAGGACGCTTCGGGAGCCTTCACACCTAGAATCCCATAAAACGTGCATATAAATAAACTAAAGAATGATGCTAATGAGCTTATTTTTGTCCGAATTTAATACTTTTCCCACTGAGACGTGGGTTTTCAGCGAATTTTTGAAGAAAAGAAAGCTATTGTTCTTCGTCGATTTCGAGAAAAATTCGCATACCAAAAATCCGTTCCAGACAGACCATCCTGAATTTACCGCCAAAAGACACCAAAAATCATATGTAGTGATATATATTTATGTGTCATTCCAAACGATAACTCTCGATAGAGTTGAGAAAAAGTTCAAATTTGCACAAAAAATCTGTTTTGGCAATCCAAAGGCTAAGTTCGTAGATGGGGAAATCGGGCCAGTCTAAGGGGGTTTTGGGGAATTTTAAGAGGGGAAAAATTTCCCATAAATTTCAAAAATGAAACAGTCTGACAAGTGACGCCTCATTTCAAAGATTTTTCTACGCTGAATATGATGGTGAAGTCAGAATTGCGATATCTCTTTCCGTTCTAAGAATTGAGCACTTGTTACTGAGTTTTTCTTCACGGTTCATCGGCTCAAATCTGCCAACGGAATGATATATCATACATATATCACAATTCTGACTTCACCATCGTTTTATGCGTTGAAAAATCGGATGTGTTACTCAGCAATAAAGGAGACAGATTTTGTTATAAAACCAGTAACACTTTACATAAAACCAGTTATTTCTTCGTAAATTAGGTCTTATAATGCTGCATGACTGTGGATTGTTTTATAGTCACATAAGTGAATTTCTGATCCACTATACAGCACGTTTTCAACCGGGTTCGTGTTACAACGTTCTGAATTCTGACTCTGAGTACATTATTTATCACCTCACAAAGACGAACCGGTGCGAAAGATCAACACTTGTCAAAGATTCATGTTGATCCTCTTATGGTGTTGAAAAATTCAAGTAAGTACGCAGTTTCTCTCTGCTGATACTACTTATCCGACTGTCATTTGGCTCTGCGTGCTTGATAGGCCGTTCTCCCGGGAGGATTGGATTGTGATCCTATGATTTTACTCAAGGCTTCTCATTGCCTCGCCACCCCGTATAGAGATAAGCTGGGATTCAAGCTGGGGTATACTATCATATGAGTAGTGTATCAGCGTTATCAAGACTTACCCAGACCATCATAACAAAAACTAATATACATCATTATAGAAAGAAAATAGTTATAGCGAATTTAATTATATATCGTTAATATATCGTATATTAATTATATCGTTAAGGTAAGCAGTTACACAGACACACGCACATGTATATCTATAGATAGGAACGCGGTAATCATGAAAATCGTACCTGTACAACGTGTGTTGGTCTAATGTGTCAATGTCTTGTTACTAAAGTTAGGCATCTTCTTCACCACAGCTTCTTTCGATTGCGTTCAACTGGAAGCGGTAACTCACTGTATCCAAGTACTCGTATTTGCAAACGTCTTTATCCGTTTGGTACTTCTCCCAAGCTCCGAGAAGAATTTCCATGTAGTGCTCCTGCTCCGCCCTTGGGTTATTGTGCATTCTATATCTTAACAGTTCGAAAATTGTTCAATGCATATGCAGAAAGGATGTACGCCGCTCGGAGGAAATTCTTACCACCTGTGCGTAAGACAGTTTGAATATTCATCAAAATTTGATGTCTTACGCACAGGTGATAAGCATTTCCTCCGAGCGGCGTTCATCCTTTCTGTTAATCGTTTGAAGTTTGAATGCTCAGGATTACTGACCGGCGACGATTGAAATTCCCGACGAATAATTTTATTTGGTTTCATGAACAGACCCCCCCCCCCCCCCAAACGCATTACGTCCGCCAAGGGGAGATTTCGAATAGGGTACAGTGCTTGTGAAATGGTCAGGACATATCTTTAAAGTGGCGGGGAAACTGGATATTTGGGAGGGGGGGGGGGGTGACCTTTACACCGAGTTTTTGGGGGGACATATACGTATATAAGCGGAGGTCTTGACATTATAGCGATTTTTTAGGGGGTCCTTGGAAATTTGTTTTCGAGAAACCCTGCACTAACCCATTATTCAACAAAAAGATTGACACGGGATATTTGTATACCTGTAGATTCTAAACAATAATCATGTCTGGTGTCACTATTCGAAAGTTTTCTTGCTTCTAGTACCAAAATTTCATCTTCTTGAATTCTTCATTGGGTATGATCACAATCGATTAATATTGAAAATATGAGTGAATGTAACACAAAGTTGGTTGGTATAATCAGGTAATTGAAAAATAGGTCCTTGACGAATTGGTTCAACCGTGATTTCTAATGCTCTACTTTTCAGAATTGAGTGAATTTGATCTATTTCAACGTTCCTTTGAAGAAACAGCTCATCATCACGAAGATCGGGAATTGGCGCCCTTGCCTGGGTCTCGTAGATGGCACAAGAACGATTTCTCGCTCGATGAACCCAAAGTCGTTGACTCGGATAAAAGGGCTTCGACTACCTACAAGCTCTTGAGAGAAAACGTCAATCCCACATCAACTCAGCTGTTGTAGGTGGAAGATCATGCAAACCTGGTCGTGACCATAACGAAAACCGGTGGGCCAGTGAGATGGCTATAATTTTCACTTTAACCCGACCCTTCCTCCAAACCCCGAATTCACCTCAGACTCTATCTCTCAGTTTAGCTTACAGCTAATTAATGCTTTGCAGAATCATCTACCATTGTGCTCTCTGAGAGAGGTCTTCCCCTCGCTGAACTATTCCGGCTAGATCATTGGCCTAGAAAATTGTGTTTTAGCTGAGTTGATCACAAAATGTTACACTAATTAAAAACAAATATTTACAATCAATATTGTAAATTACTGTATTTTTTTCATTCACGATTCCTTAAAAAACAAACCAACTTCGTCAAACGCCAAGGTAAGATGGATTGTCTCCCACAACCATTTTTTTCTCCACTCCCTCTTATAATCTCCTCCAAAAAACGGCTTCCCGTGTTTTCCAAAAATAAGTCAACTTCTTTAGTCAACTGCTGGGGGACCCCTTAACGTTTAAGAACTGGGCGAAAAAGTTTCTCTCCTCCTCCTAATGTATCATTATGCGTAACTGTCATGTCATGTTAATGTGTCTCCAAGCACGGCACACCGCATAGCCCTTGTTTCAAGTCAAAGTTTTTCCATCCCTCCCACCTTATTTTTCCTTCGTGGCTACTTTTACTCTTCGTGAGCTTAACTTTCGACGGAGTTATAACTTAGTTACGATTCTTCGCCGTTAATTTTAGTTTGGCTTGTTCAACAAGTTTGCGAATGGCTGTATAACCGAACAAGCTATTCTGATGATGAACAATAAATATTATAACAACGTAGTAAATGCAAATACGATGGGATGAATTGCTGCTCTTCCACTCTGGAAATGATTGATTGTTCTTATGTTTTCGGTACACTTCCATATTCATGGCAACCTGATTCATTTACTGAATTTTCCCAGAAATATGTTCTATTGCAAGAGGCAGCAGTATTTTTATATAGGTAATAATTTTTTTTCAACATTTTCACAACAGGTTTAAATGTTTTAACTTGTGGCCTCCCCAGCAGTATATGAACGAAGCTACATGGTAAAAAACCCAAATTTCACAAACATTTTAGTAATTACAACGAATTCATGGATTAGGTGCCAAAAAAGGACAAATTTGAGGCAATTTAAACTCAAAATGATACCGACTGAAAAATATCGATGATGGAGGAGAAACGACAAAAAAGAAGACATTGGTCAAACTCCTTCACGATTTCAACCATGCTCCTATAAAGCCTTCTTATTCTTAGGAATGCCGAATCAACGATCTGAGGATTCTTTTGGTGCACTTTGGTGCTCAGAATTGTAGCTGTAGTCCGTTGATACTATGCAATCAAACGAACAAAAACTCACCCGTGAGTTTTTACAGTGACTTGATAAATAAATAAATTAGGCCAAAATACATATGTTGTGCTCAGCATGCAGAAGACGAAGAATGCATTTTGGAAGATACTTTTTGAAAAATCAATAATGCTGGATTTGTAATAGAAACCGGGTATGATACACAAAAACCTCCAGTCTCTTGGGGTCCATTATGAACAATTTTTAATGTATTTTGATAATTCACTCATTAACTCATGTTACATGGCGTCTCCTAAGAAACAACACCACTTATCAACCAAGCACCGGCTTTTCAGGAGAAGGAAAAAACAAGTGCCCAACCAAGTTAAGTGCTGTTATAATTTTCGAAGTTTTTTCATATTAGATGTCTATGGGGGGGCAAATTCTTGCTAACCATCTTATGCGGCGAGAAAATTTGAGAGCTTGAAGGAGCGTAGGGTCAGAGCAGACATCATCTTCCTGTTTACAGCTGCTAAACAATTTGATCGACTGTCCATCACTCCTTTCTCGGATCTCCTTCAACACACCTACCTACTACTCCCGCCATTCACCATTATTCCACATTCAGTTCGCCTCTACCAACTACTTGTACCACCAGCCTCTCAACCGGCTCCCACGGCTGGCGAACCTCCTACTTGCCTCGTCGCCAAATGTGGACTTTTCCCATAGCTCCTTCCGATCCTTCAGGTCCCAAGCAGGGTCAGCCAAACTCCGCCCTTTCTAATTCTTAAGCCTTCTCTTTTATTATTCCTTTATCACAAACTCTATTTGATGTACTACATTAACACACATTAACTTATCATGGTGTAATAAACATACAAATTTTGTATTGGGCATCAGCCTGTTTTCTAATAAATAAACAATAACATCATTTTGGTCTAAATCGTTGATACGCGGTGTTGCTTCTTTGGCGACGTTTTACACAATTAAAATTATTCGTTTCATAAAATGGCCACCTTTCGAAAATTCTTAAATTTATTTGTCTGCTTCGTGTGAAAAATAGTAAATTGATTTGATGATTCAATTTATGCATCATCCCACGAATGGATCTCGACTCCACTTGCGAGACTCTTAATAACTGAGAATTACCTAACTGCTTTAAAGCTTAGGCGTCGCTGTAATGATAATAAGTTATTTATATTGGTTCTCAGATTTTGAATGTATTGGGCTCATAATACCAATGAGTGCTTTTGGGGAATAGTGTAAGATTTTTCTGAATACCTAATAGAAATAAGCGCGCTCCCAAAGATCCAGTATGGAAAATAATGGGATGAAATACGAGTAAGGTAATTTTTTTCGAATTATGGAATGTTCACTTTCAAACGAGAGTACACTGCACCAACTTTACGAAGAACTCTGTCCTCAATGACTCGACATGCAGTATCACATTCCTCGCGCCCTCTTCACTACTTTGCATGAATATTGGAACACTCCGAGAGCATCAACGGGAGCAACGTAGCGCGATCCACCTCTAGAGCAGATCTTTTCTGCTTGACATTCTCTTTACCTCGCATGTTGTCTCCCCCTCCAAGTAACGGCACTCAACTCGTCTAGCAATAAAACACCCGCTTCAATTTTCAGAATAGGTCCGAATGCCGATCCGACTCCCAGTATGACGATTTGAATGTCTACGTCAGAACGCCTCCGCCCGAAGGGTTTGAATAATGAAACACGCCACTTTTTCACGCGGGGTTTTTCACAACCTGCTTCCCCTGCTCACTTTTGGGAGTCCCTGGAGACGAACCCCGAGGTGACCCCCGAATCAAGTCGAGGAAGTGCAGAGTTTTACATCAAATATTGAAGGCACGAGTACGAGAACCAACATTTCTCTTGTATTTGCTTCACGAAACTGCAACCGTGTAATGGCAGTTCTGGACAAACCAAAACTCCCTACAAATCCTTGTAAGTACATAATGAACTTACTACAGTGATCAGAAATTGATCACACAATTTCTGCCTACCTCAATCATTCTGTTTATCAATGGGGAAAAAACAGTACATTAATATAATTACCTTATTTTTTAGCGAAGAACCAACCTTCGGAATTGACCAAAAACCAAAAAAATGTCTAACCTCCATTTCGTGTTCGTTTCCCGAGCTATATTATAATTTAAACGTTTATTACTTGTACTTAACTACATCACCTAAAATTGTATATCAAGAAGTGTCTACCCGTAAATGTCTGAAATGCAATTTTTGACGTTATACGGAACGTAACTCTTAACAAAAAACTTCGGTAGCTCTAGACCCTATTCCCTCGTATGACAATTGGTCTAAAGTTTTACCGTTTTATCTTGATGAGGCACTTAGCACTTTTAAAACTCACCGAGAACTGTGAAGGTTATTTCGGGTTTTCGTTGGTTGCTACTTCCAGATAGTCCATGAATCATATTATATAGGTCGGCCCGGAATCCAGTCGGAAAATCGACGGAAGCCAGAACTAGATACCGACTCCCAACTTCGACCAAGTTTCTGTTCTGTTATAAATTATTGTTGACCCACAAAATGGAAATTTCAACTCCTTCGATCAACTCTTCGAGAGCTCTCGTCGGTCCTGGGAAACGAGTGTTTTCAACTTCGGAACATCAATCCAGCTTAGATCGATCTTGTTACCAATTTTCGGGTGGATTAGTAAGGAGGAAAGTCGCTTCTTTAATGATCAAATGTAATACATACTATGTTCGTCTTGGAAGGTTTCCACGTTTTCCACGAGAAATTGCGGATGAACGGGACAAAATATTATCGCTAAAATTCAAATTTCTGATGTCATTACTTCAGTATTTGCCATTTGAGGAAAACTGAAGCTTAAGAGGTATCAATTTTTTATTTAGATGATAAGCAATCAAAAATTAATAATTAAACTTATGAATTACTTGGTAAAAGATAATTGGTAAAAATGACCAAGTTACATGTTACAAATTTTACAGGAGAGCCTTAAAAAAGTTTCTCCGTCTTTCTGAATCGAGAAATGGACATTCAAAATCAGTATCTTCCTCCGTATTCCCTTAAATATGATTGATTGATTATTATGATTAAATTGATTGATTCGTATATTCCCTTAAATATGATTATTTTTATTTATCTCTAAGTAATTTGATATAATGAAATTTGAAGTGAAACATTTGTATTTGTCTTTATGAAAATAAAGGAATTCATGGCTACGGCATAAGCTAATGCCAAGTGAATTAGAAGAAGAAGAAGAAGAAATACGTTTATTTAATCATACAATGAATTTTTTACAATTCGAAAGGGACATTCTTATAAACATTACGGCATGGTTTTGTCAACCGTCTGCCGGAGGTTCGGGTTACATAATTTTGTATCAAAAGTTAAAAGTTAAAGTAGACTAAAATTATACGTAAACGTAGGACAGGGAAATTAAATCTGACAAACTGATGGACAAGCAATATGACACTGTGAAGTAAAAAATGAAAAGAAGTTACTTATAAACTAGGCTAGAAAAAAATTAAAAATTAAACTCGTTGACAAGGAACCTTCTATAGCGCCAAGCCGATCTACAAAAACTTATCAGGCCAAGTGAATTAAAAAAAATAGATTGATTGAAGCATTTAGTGCCTTACTAAATTTGAAAACCCTCCAAAATCCCGTTAATATTAAAATTAAAGTGATTTTTTTGCAGAAAACGGGCTTGGTCATTATTACCAGCCCAAATTTCGTTTGATAGTATGAACTGGAATCGGCAAAATGTGTCCATCTGGCACATGGTCAGTTTTACCTAACAATCTTCTGTATCCCCCGTAATAGTGAATTGAAGAAAAACTTACCGTTTGCCACTTGATCAATTTTACATGGAAACGAAATGAGCGCAGTCTCTTCATGATCACTTTTACCAGCGGAATTCTGTCCGACCAGTGAAATCGATTGTACGGGTCAATGTTATCATGTGCCAGAAGGTCACAATATCCGACTGGAAAAAATTATTTTGCTTTTTTTTCCAAATTGAAGTAAAATATCATTTTAAAGCCGTTTCCAGTTTATAAATCAACAAATTCTGTACCATATTCACACAACATAATTTTCTCAAAAAATGCAAGTCTTGGTCACTTTTACCAATCACCCCAAGATATATGAAGGCTCTTGCCCTTCGCAACTTGGATGAATTTATGTAATATTTCAATAAACAGGGACAGATGGTCATAAATAATACTGGAACAGGGTGACATATCTAGGGAAGTAATTTCTTGCCGTATCACAACGATGATTGAGTGAGCGTAAAATTCAAACGGCAGTCTGCCACATCGGATGAAGGACTTGAATAAAGAAAAATACGACCACTCAAAAGGAATCCGTTAGGCTCCGTGCAACTTTTATTATGGCACTATTTTTGATGTCCTCATCAAATATGCCGTCAATCTAAAACGTTATTCTTAACCTTCTTCTTCCCCAAGCTACACCTCCAAACCGTTATAACCATCGGGCCTGAAACGGTGAAATTTCCTCGCAAATGCTGGAGGTAAACAAAAACACCTTCATCAATGTTTGTATGGACGTTAAACCTGTGTTCGAATCAGATATTGTTAACCGAGCTAAGTTGAATAAGTTTATCCGTATTATTTATTCATAGTTTAGGTGGTGTAGTATCTGCTTTCGTAATCCATGCGGAATTATATGGCGGTGTCCGAACAGGTTGGAGCGCCGATTCTTTATTCAAATATCAAATATTCTCATCGGGATAACAATATTATTGTGTTTGTGTATTGTGTTCTCTTCATCGTTAAAAACATATGCCCTAACCATGTAAAGTGGGGTGTAGACACGCGTCCATCAAGGTTGAATATATTATTGCAAGTATTAAAGAGACTTGATGTGAGTCTCCAGAATCAAAAGTGGATAACTCCGATTTTCAAAAATCACTGCGCTATTCACTCTATGTCCCAAATGACCGAAATTGATTTCAGGACCAAAACCGAACACTAAACGTGTCAAATATAGCGTTGAAGGCCATTTGGCCAAAGTTGTTTTGATATGTCTTAATAAGACATTGTCTTATGGGGGCGTTTTATGGCTCAATTCTCGTGGTGGTAGAGAGTTGTACTTTGGCATGTAGCCTCCTTAGGACTTACACTTTAAGCAGAGTAGGCCCAGGATCAGCTGAGTGGCTTCTTAATTTAATTTATATGCTATTCACTCTATGAAGCTGTAATTTGGTAGGTATGTAGTTTCCTTAGAACTTTAACTTGACGATACCCAGACCCCAGATCAGCTAAAAGCTCCTAAAAGTGCTATAAATTATGTGCTATAAATTATGTGCTCCTAAAAGTGCTCCTAAAAGTCCTATGCTATTCACTCTGTGAAGCTGTAATTTTGTATGTGGCCTCCTCATGACTTACACTTCAAGCAGAGTAGGCCCAGGATCAGCTGAGGGGCTCCTAACAGAAAAATAAATTAGCAACTGCGTTTAAGGGAGAAAGTGACGTTTTAATGCAATAAACGGAAGATTTTTAAGCGAAATTGATGTTTGCCATTTACGATGTTCGGATAGGATTCGCATGAATTGGCATATGATTGACATTGGTTCAATTAAATTAAAATTAAATTTTCCACAAATGAATTGAACAGCATTAAATTTTCCACAATCGACTGAAGGGTTTTCATTCCAAATACATTTGGCGAGTCAAATTATGAATAATTATTATCTTAATGGTGAGTAAGTAATAGTAGCAATTTCGATGCTCTTCTTAAAATTTACAAAATTAGTGGGTGCTCTTGTTGAGGAAATAAATAAAAATTCTGCAAAGCAATTGACTTTACAATTTTTCAGTGATTAGTGGCACAAAAATAGCTCAAAATGACTTGTGTAAAGTCCTGAAAAAGCCACTTTTTACCATGAAAAATTTCCCGTTGTTTGCATTAAAACGCCATTTTCTCCCTTAAACTCTATCCCTAATTTATTTTGAGTACAACGTTGGAAAGTGAAGATTTCAAGCAAGGTTTTCCCATAGACGACCCGCCGAAAGAAAAATTACTGAAAGAGAACCAGCCAATATAAAAAAGCGGCTGGGTGGTTGCCAAACATTCGCCACTAGGCGAATACCGCATGTGTATCCCCACCTTAAGAATGTAAAAAAACCGTTGTGTCAAGAATTTGCAGTCTTTAATTATTTTTTATGATTTTTTTGAATCTAGGTATGTAGAAACGTGAAACCTGACATTTTGAGGGGTGGGGTTTTTTTCTTTTCTTCCAATGGCTCATTATTGAAGATAATAAACCAGAAATAAATGAGCGAATTTTTTATATTAATAAAAATCGCGACAATACTATGTTACAGAATGGGTTCTCTGTTACGGTTGATTATAATATAACATGGCATTATTATGGAATTTTCGGCCCAACCTTTGGGTGATAGGTATAAATTTAATGGTTACGATTTTCTTGAAGGGTATGCTAATGATGAGGATAAAATAGGTGTATGTAGAACATACCTGGTGTACTGCTGGTTGCATCATGCTGTGATCTTGTAAGCTGCACACGCGGTCACCTTCCCGACCAAATCAACCGAAGACACTGACGCGAAGACGAGGTGGTGGGATTGAGCAGGAGAAATGAGAAACGTACGAAGGGAAAGGGTTTCCTGGAAAACATGTTTGTACTTGAGAAGGCCGGTTGTTCGGATCCACGTGGAGCGGTCGTCGCCTATTGAAAACCTCCTTTTGATTGGACGATTTCTTCGACGTCATCATTTGACTTCCACGCATTAAGAGGAGGCTTTGCTTTGCAGGAACTGTCCTGCACCCCTTTGTCACTCTCAACAATTGCGGTCCTAGAAATCCAAGGGCTAATAACAGAGGGAGTTCTGGGAATTATATGACAGAGAGTCTAACAGAAGGCTACTGGTGAAACTACCTGCTCCAGAGATTCACACCTTCAGAAACCCAAACCGACCTCGCTAGAAATATTTTGTAGTGTAAAATATTATTGTCAGCAACTCCAACACTTCGGACATGTTTTCAACAAATTTTGATATACCTAATTATTTAATAATTATTTCAGAAACATTTGGCCCAACAAGCATCCTGTGATTTTATACTGGCAGGGGCAATAGGTATTTTGACATTTTATGTCTTTGCTTTGGCACATTAAAATGTTAAAAAAACGAGTCTGCAACACATTGAGACATTTTCATGTCATCAGGTTTGCGATCGCCATCGATAAACATTTTGTGAATCACTTCAAGAACAAGTTCGCGTATTAATATAATGTAATATAATATACCTTACGACCATAATGTTGTGTGCAAACAAACTTCGTATCAAGACATGCGCATATCTCAGCTTTTCGAAGAGCGACAACCGAGTGAGAGGAATGTATTCTAGTTCTATAAATCGAGAGGTTTCCAACGAATCGTGAACGGTTTTTGTCCGATGACAAATGACGAAGTACTATTCCCCTAGCAACGACTCGGTTGTACGCGGAAATCGTCGGAAACTCATTAGGGACAATTTTCGTAACGGTTTTTGAGTTATGTGCCATAATAAATATGGCAAATTTTGTCAAATTTTACACGAGAGACGAAAACGCATTCGAAGCTCTCAACGAGCTCGCAATCATTTTTAATTTTTCGTTAAGACCCAATTTCATTTGTTAGGTGAACCTATATTAAATATAAAGAAATTTTCTTCCCACTTAACTGCGCCAATTATCACAAATATATTCAAAAGAAAAGAAAGTACTTAATTTCTCCCTTGCTGATCATCTGGCATGTGATCAGCAAGGGAGAAATTAAGTACTTTCTTTTCTTTTGAATATATCTGTGATAATTGGCGCAGTTAAGTGGGAAGAAAATTTCTTTATATTAATATAGGTTCACCTAACAAATGAAATTGGGTCTTAACGAAAAATTAAAAATGATTCCGAGCTCGTTGAGAGCTTCGAATGCGTTTTCGTATCTCGTGTAAAATTTGACAATTTGAAAGCCTGATATATCACAACATATATGTTGTGTCAACCTAACTTCTGAGAGGCGATGCCAGAAAGAGTTGACAATACTCTCTCAATGATACAATGTATATCATTACCAAGGGCGTTCCGATCGTCAATCATGTGATGAGCTGCCGTTCAGGAATTTGTGCAACCTGTTATTTGGAACCCCTTTCCTCCCGAAGCCCCAACAACATCAATGGGACTTGGCTACACTATACAGACTCGCTATTGAAGTAGCAAAGCGCAACCACGAAATTGGAGTGATGGGGCAGACCGAAAAGGAAACGGCGGTGACCGGCCTCCTTTCGGTCAGGCCCGGGGGAGTTCTTTTAGGTGAAGTGATTTCAGCCTTGGGACAAAGACTGGGGGATATTGGATCCTTCCGTCGTAAAAGAATGTTATCAGCTCGGATCGTAACTTGCACCAGCAATGATTAGATGGGCCCCCGCCCTTTCGGAGGCTCACAACTCTTCCAGATCCCCGGCCACGCTATTCCGAACAATATGTCATAACCAGCCTACATCCCAAAGAATTTATTGAAAAGAACAATAAAACTCGGCTGAGGGCTGTGCCCCCCTGAAGCCTGACTGACGGCAGAAATTGTTAAACGTTGAATATTATCATTACCTACGAGCAAATCATTACGTGCATCTTAACAGAAAATAATAAGCCGTTTTGCGGCTCTAGATATTGTTTTTTCAAATAAATATATAGAGAGATTCTGTGACATTCTGTGTGGTGATTTCAACCTTCATCGCCATAATAGAAGTACGACATTCATGTCTAACTGCATGAGGTTTAAATCAGATTCATTCCTACTCGAGAACATTGATAGTATTACTACCAAGAAGTCCTGGGCTGCCTTCCGTAGCCTCCTCTGAAACCACCATGATAACACAAAAGGGCAGAAGGGAAAGAGCTTCACCAAGTGGCAATTGAGTTGGGGCATTCTGATAAAGCCAAGTCCTCGCCTCCTCCTCAGACCAAGTTTTTATCGGATGAGTGATGGAAATAACGGAATTTCTTGTCCCAAAACCGACTTGTCAGTTCAAAGGAAAAAGTCCTCTTTACTCGTTTCCCGCTTTCCTAATTTCCCTGTCCGTTTTCCTTCAAAGAATAACAACATTTTACTTCATGGAAATACCGCCGTCACTCTTAGATGGTAAAATCGTTGGTTTCGATGTTTTCATTTTTGAATATTGAGAAACCTATTTCCCTCGCTTCACACAAAGCGGTGCAAAATGAAAAAAAAAAAAAAAAAAATTAGTTGAATATGGCAGTTTTATTAAACGTCTTTAATATCAAAGAGGAAAAGTGAAGGTAACGAAACTACTACTCCTACTCGTCGTTTCCACGAAAAGCCAACAATTCAAATCCGTCCATAACAAGTAGTAATGAAAAATTCATTTTCAACCACTTCCTTCGGGATGGTTCGAACCCGTCATCATCTTTGAACCATTGAAATCGACCGAGGAAATTCAGCTTTTTTTTCCTTACAGGGAAAAACATCTGATCGTGGATACGTCTGTTGTTCGGAAACTTAATAATTTGCATAGTGATTCAAGTTTTGTCCTTACATGATTCAAGTAAGGATAATATTAAACTGTACTGACAAAATATTATTTGTATAGATATTAGCTTTAGGAGCCACTCACCTGATTAAGGCCTTATGCTGCTTAAAGTTAAATCCTAAGGAGGCTACATAGTAAATTACTGCTTCATAGTGGGAACATCATAGAAATTAGCTTTAGGAGCCACTCAGCTGCAGTAACTAACGGGGCTGTTAAAATTACCTAGGTTAAAGGTTCTTGACCACTGGTATTCTAAGGAGTGATGTTGTGAGTATTGAGGGTTGGTCCAAATAAAACAATTTTTCTAGGCCGACGTTTCGCAATAAATGTACTGCATCATCAGGGCTACAAAACAGAGGAAGAATACACAGGTGGAATGAACATTGGTATAGAAACATGGCTTGCTTGCACACCTTACTAATATCTATTATTTATTTCTTATATTACTTACTTACTAATTCCCAAGGTAATTCTCACTATGGAACAACCACATAATCTTGATAAGTAGTTAATACTCATTAGTCATTAGTCATTCCTCCTCTGTTTTGTAGCCCTGATGATGCAATACATTTATTGCGAAACGTCGGCCTAGAAAAATTGTTTTATTTGGACCAACCCTCAATACTCACAACATCACTCCTTAAAATTACCGGCGTTCTCTAATTCCCCACTACAACCCCCTCAGCCATAAGCTGTCCGCAAATTACAGCTTCACAGTGTGAATAGCACAGAAATTAGCTTTCGAAGCCACTCAGCAGTATCATGCTGTTAAAGTTGTGAGTTCTTGAAACAAGAATCACGTGAATCGATAGAAAACTGGAAATTTAATGTCGGTCTACGATGTAGTCTTATCCCGTGATTAAAAAATTCGGGAAAAACATTTGGTGGTACGGACGCGACAGTGGTTCTTTATTTGGTACCGTATGGAAGGATCGTATTATAAGCAAATAAGTACACAATTAATAATTGTTACAGTTACGGTAAACATAGCGTGTTCCTAGACGTACGCGAGGCCACGTCCTGCTAGCTGTACAAACATGATGTTAATGATGACAAGAGCGGCGGGCAGATATCGAAGAGTAGGTGACAGTCAGTAAAGTTTATATAAACTCGTCATTTCACTGTTTTGGCGCATCGCTCCAAAGCGTCAACCCCCTTTTCAATGCAATGTTTGTTTTCCTCGCGAAACACCGAGCGGTTCTAACAAACTGCCGAAATTATTCCGCACCAGAATCGCTAGGGTTGAACTCGTGACGGAATAATACGTGTAAAATCCGCGAGGCAGCCGTGGCGATGGCGTTTGGCGAGTAAAAACCCGAAGCAGCTTCTAATACAAATA
Source organism: Stenodema calcarata (assembly GCA_963920205.1). NCBI lineage: Eukaryota > Metazoa > Arthropoda > Insecta > Hemiptera > Miridae > Stenodema > Stenodema calcarata. The sequence continues at coordinate 13,645,198 of OY986058.1, read as the reverse complement.
CGAGAACGCTCTGTATATCGCTGTATATCCATTTCCCTATTGTATCACTTTATATAACTCAGGGCACCCCTATTTTTTATTCATCGCACTTCTTGTTTCCACGTCTTCTCCATTTCCTTAGTCAGTACGACTAAACCCATTATTTAAGGTGACGTTTGTGTAAAGACAAACTGAATTCCCTTCCCGACGTATTTCATGTTCTTGTTGAAAATACCTACGAAATACATTCGTAGAACGTTGGGAGATTAACTATGTAGAGCAACAATGGCAAGGACGCTTCCCTACTACTAACAATTCTATTGTATTTCATACATTGTTCTCTTAATTGAAGTCGTAGAAAAACTCAGCCGTTTCGTTTTGAGCCTTGCGGCAAAATTTCTATACGCATGTAACATTTTTTAGCCTCATTTAGCATAGAAATTAGCTTTAGGAGCGACTCAGATGATACTGGGCAGTTGCTGCTTGAAGTCTAAGTCCTAAGGCTGCTACATGCCAAATTACAGCTTCATGGTGTGAATAGCATAGAAAATATCTTTAAGACCCATTCAGCTGATCCGGGGCCTAGGCAGCGCAATTTAAAGTCTTAAGGAGGCTAGTAAGTAAATGTGGTGCTGCTGAAGCCATCGCTAGGACTTCTACAAAAATATTTCACTACCCAACGTACCAACCAACGACGTATGTTACTGAAACCAATTATCGATTTTTTCCTTCAACATTCATACCCTATCAACTTGGACGAAAACGTACGTGAGTTTCTAAAGGAGAAGCCTCCACCGGTTTTCCAACCTAACACGTGCCTACAATGGTTCTTGGATGTGTCTACTGGATGTGTATTCCTTCTTTTAATCCAGTATAAGTGGTACCTACTTTCCCGGTTGAAATCGCATAATTAATGTTGATATCATTCTTCTGCATTCAAACTTCTATATTATATGGGGTTCGGGCCATTTTTCTTTTCTACAGTAACATGACAAATTTTGATTTTTCCTGAGTTCAAACTATGAAAGCTGATTTTTTTGGTGGCAATCCTTGTTCTTTCCCCTTACCCTTCAATTTTTGATTGACCCCAGCAAAAAGACATATTCATGTCAAAACCTGTAAAATATTTAATTCAGTCAACAAAAACTGTGAAAAACCGTGGATTCAAATCGAGTCCAATCTCGCATTAACTGGATTTTTAAAATCATAAATCTAGTTTTGAAATGAAAACTAAACTAATAAATTTTTTTCTAATATGGAACATGTTTTAGCCTTCACGTAACTGGCAGAAACCGGGCGTCCGTCCTCTCACCCGACGCTTATTCGGGGGTAAAGACTTGAAATTTGGCATGAAAACTTCTTAGAGGTTTGACTTTGAGCAGCGTAGGGCTGAGATCAGCTAAATGCTCCTAAAGCTAATTTCTATGCTATTAACTCTATGAAGCTGTAATTTGGTATGTAGCCCCTTAGGACTTACACTACCTAGTAGAATATACCCAGGATCACCTGAACGGCTTCTAAAGCTAATTTCTATGCTATTCACTCTATGAAGCTGTAATTGGATATGTAGCCTCCTTAGAACTTTAATTTGACGCTGCCCAGGCCTCGGCGTGGCTTCTAAAGCTAATTTGTTGTGGATGAGGCAGTTGTTGTGGGGGGGAGTAGCCCCCCTTGCGAGTTTTAAATATACCACGTTTTTAAAAGTGACTGAAAATTATAAAATAATTATTCATAGCCCTTCTACAATTATGAGGGAGGATCGTTAGTGGCTGCTATGCATATATGTGGAATAGGTACTTAGAGAGAAAAACGGGGGGCACAGCCAGTAATTAATACAAGTAGACAATCGGATAGGCGATCTATGATAGTTAAGGAATTAAATTACAGCGAATCCCATTTCCAATTCACTGAAATTAGCTGTGAATTCATCCAGATTGTCTACTTGTATTATTTACTGGCTGCGCCCCACGTTGTTCTCTCCAAGTATTCTAAATGTACCCCTTAGCCACTAACGATTCTCCCTTCAAATTCCTTGGTCATCATCCAAATTTAATTTTGTTAAACAAATATTGCTTGAACAATTTGTCGGAGAAGAAACCAAGTGAATATTGCATTGGCCAGTTCTTACCTATGTTTACAATTTCAAGTCTCTAGCTCATCGGAAAGCTAGTTTAAACTCGATTGCCAAATTCCACCTGGAATTATAATTATAGCTTACTTATAGCTTATTATAGCTTAATTATAATTAGTAGTCTTCGTACCTGGTCAGACAGGTACGAAGACACGTATGATGTTCTACAAGTGGGGGGGGGGGGAAGACGGTGAATAGTTCAGTGTTGATCCTGTCCGTTTGTAACATAATTCTACTTAATTCAAAGCCACTTTTATTCTCTCATTTGGCTACTAATAAGAATGAAGGAAAATCGCCAACGAGTTTGTTAATATATCCCTGATTTTAGATGTTTAGTGGTTGGTTCAGGGAATTTTTTTTTGTTTAATACATTAAATGTATTAAATGAAATGAATAATTACAATTGCACAATAATATTATTCTTGTTATGCTACTTTAATACATTTAATAAATTTTATTAAATGAAATGAATAATTACAATTGCACAATAATATTATTCTTGTTATGCTACTCCCCGCACTAAGTAACACTTGTGACGCGGGGAGGAGTTGTATAAACTTTGTATAAAAATAAAGAAGTAAGTTACCTAATTTCCTAGTTACCTAATTAGTTAGTAGTTACCTAATTAAGGACCTATTCCACGATATGCAGCTGAAGCTAAAATTATGTGAAAAATGGTTCAAGTTCAAGTGTGTTGGCGCAAAATACGAGTAAAATACAAATTGATCACGAGCGAATACGCCCATGTGGAACTAACAATAATTCAGATACGAGATGTGGAGGTCAAATAAAAAACTCAATAAAGCTTCACTTCCCCGGAAAAAAAATCGGCAGAGTTGGAGGAGTATGGAAATCCGACAGAAAGGAGCCTAATGCACTATTGGTCGGGTGATGAATGAGTAGTGAATCCACTCGGACAGGGAGGCTAATATACTCGCCTTCCAACCCCATGAAGTGCTCCCGATACCTCGTTTAAACAGAGGGCTTGCGTCGATGGGATCGGGGAGGAGTGGAATTGAGGATCGGAAATAATTACCGTTTACCGCTTTGATCACGAGGGCTAGAGCAGAACGGATGGGCTCCAGAAGGAAAGGGTGGGAGGAATAGGGAAGATTAGCCATTAATCCAGAGGTCGGTTTCCTAGGAGGCAGCCGAACGCGTTATTATCACGAGCCTGCTTGAAGGGTGATTGGTTTGGCATGGGACCAACAAGGGAAGGCTTGGCCTCTTCAACTCTCGAGACTCAAGGTCCCACTCTGAGTACCTTCGTTTGACTTAGGGTTTCGAGCATGGCCTACGAGTACCTGGACAAACAACGGGTTCACTATTCAAATTCAAATGGGAAATGGGGATGTTCCCGCGTTCAGCTCTCATCTCATCTTCTAGACCTAATCACCCCCAAAAACACACAGTGTGAAAATCACCCCTCGCAAATATCATTCTACAGCGGCCGGAAAAAGTTATGATATCCACTTTCCAATGGGAGATTTCGAAATGGGTACGGTTCTTGTGAAATGGTTGGGGCATGTTATTATATTATTATGATATTTTATCATATTATCTCCTAACCATTTCACAACAACCGTACCCATTTTGAAATCTCCACCTGGCCTTTTCGATGGTGAAGTCCAAATTTCAAAATTCGATCCGGAAGTGGGGGAAATTGAGATCAGAAATTATATCATATTATAATGATATTTTATCATATTATCTCCTAACCATTTCACAACAACCGTACCCATTTCGAAATCTCCACCTGGCCTTTTCGATGGTGAAGTCCAGATTTTTCAAAATTCGATCCGGAATGGGGGAAATTGAGATCAGAAATATTAAGATGACGCATTTTACCAAATAATGTACAACATTTTCCTAACAAAACATCCGTTTGATTGAGTCGTTTACATTAAAGTGACTGCCTCACGAGCAAGATGAGGCATTTTACCTTAACAAACAATCCCAAAACGGAAGCTGGAAATGTTAAAATCGCCTTAACTGCAATTAATCGATTATAAATCGATTAATCAGCGAGTTTCTTTTTCCACCGTTGAATTGGTTGAATATCGATATCTCACCAAAACATGGGGGTTTTATAATGAGTTGCAATTTGCTGTATTGTTCTTACCACCTCCTACAACCCTCCAAACAGACAAAGGTAATGAGTTGCAGTCAACTTACATCAAGGTTTCAGTGAAAAACTTTGAGGCGAATTTCTGCAATGTTTTGAATTTTGAGTTGAGTCATTTTACAGGGCAGATATCTTCAAGGCGGGCGGGGAAAGTGGATATCATAACTTTTTCCGGCTTGTGTAGAATGGTAGTTGTGATTTATACACAGAGCGTTTTTTGGGAGGATATCACATCTTTTTGTTGTTGAAGTTGAAAAGACCTGTAGAGGCAATATGCCAGAATAATTATGAAGAAAAATCCACAATTATGTTTGTTCAGTTCCCTGTGTGAAGTCAGTAAGATCTAATAGCGTATGTAGTAAATAATTAAGCCAGCATATAGTGGCATTTACCAAGGTATGTATCCACGTGCGTTTCCCGCTTGTACACCTTCACTCGTACATATCCCCGGCTGGTTCACAGTAGGCATTGCTAATACGGTTATTTCGTGGTAATAGGTTATCGAGTAACAGTGAAGATCTGGTAATAGGTTGTGGTAATAGCCTTCCCAGCTTCCAACGCGAACTGGGTTTCCAGCTTCCAGTAATAGGTTTTTCTGTTACCTAATATATCTATAGATATCTGGTATTAGGTTACCGAACAGTATTTGAAGCGGTTACGTTAAATATTCCTCACAGAACTACACTAGATGAGTACCGACCGGCCAGACCCCAACCACTCCTGGCTTTTCCCCAACAGAACTGTCTCACAACCATAACACTTATAAAATAATTACCATTACCCAGTGCCATTTGAACGATTCAAGCAACGTTTTAGACAGATTGGTACAGTTACCCTGGCTGTGGACCCGTCAGAGTGGCCAAAATTTGGAAGAATTTCAGTGTTTTGTTCCTGAAATGCTCTTCATGAGGAATTGTAGTGGGCTATTGGGATTTCAGGGCGAGAAATGGAAGTGAGTAGTGAGAACTATACAAATCAGTCTATAAAAGGTCTCATTCGACTTTGATCAATACCCCCAAGTAGTTACGTCTTCAGACCCTGATAGAGGTTTTCACTAACATAAATTTCACGCTGAACCACTGTTTTTTGACACATTGCACCTAACCCTAAAAAGTAAAATTACGTTTTTCTCAATTTCATCTAGTTGTTAATCCAACCCCTTGAAGGTAATATCACCTTGAGATATTCAAACAAGGGGCGTATAGGGGACCGTTTTTTGGGGAATGGAGCGACTATTCATCACTAAGGAGAAACGCGTCGTTATAAATCGTTTGTGTGCGTATTACGATCTTCCACCATATTATGTAATCATCATGAGGTGAAAATCGTTTCAGCTCAAGATAGAGTAAATTGCACAGCTTGGCAAATGATAGCTACGGAACTTCTTTTATTTGAGCTCATAATCTTCACTTTATCACCTGTGAGTTGGAACAGAGAGGCCTTTTTTCCCCTTACCGTATCTCGTTTCTGACTAATGGGTTCAGCGAATGTCGCGATCCACTCCGCTAACTCCCCACTAAAGAAGACGTTCTCGAGAAAGAAAGAGTAGCGTCTTTTTTCCCGTGTCAATGGAGTGAGGCAACCTGCTACACAACGGTGGATAGTTTTTCAACTGCAGCACCTCAAATCTATCTCTACAATAAATTCAGCTTCGTTATGGCTTCAATAGCTTCATTTTGAGCACATCACTGCTACGTTATCGCGGTGAAACAAGCAAAGCTATAAAATTTATAGCTTAGCATTTAATGCAAATAATTTTTATTCAAACTATACTCTTATTTCATCTAAAGTATCACTGATTATTGTCTCAGTAGTGTTACGTTGGAACCAACTTCACAAAATCTCATTTGTCTAAATAAGTACAATAATCCGCATTATTGGGGCCAGACTTCATCTGAATTATCAAAAAATCCGAATTTTCGAAAATAGGCAGTTTCTAGGTATGCTTTAAAATTATCGAAACTTGACTGAAACCTTGCGAATTCACTTAAATTTGAGAATACGTACGTATTTGTACGTAGTTGTAATGGATTTCCGTCCGGTTTTCGACCGTACTATCTATATGGTGTGAGATATTTTGTTTCGAGGTTCGGTCAATGAGAACAATTTTTGGTTCCGACGTTTCGGCCGTTTATTCAGCCATCTTCAGGGCTGTAACAACAGTATGGCAAATTACAGTATGAAGGTATGGCAAATTATTTGTACGTATGTATGTAAACAAGACTTGCTATAAATGCAAATTCAAACCTTATTCTTATTTCATTTGAGGTATCACTGATTATTGCCTCGGTAGTGCTGCATTGGAACCCACTTCGAAAAATCTCATTTGTCTAAGTAAGTACAGTAGAGCGTCGATAATCCGGATTAATTGGGACCAGACCTCATCTGGATTATGTACAGTAGGTAAATACAGTTTCACCAAGTCTAACTAAAGGGGGACTTTATTACCTTTACTTGAAGGTAATGGGGACTTTATATTTCACCATCAACTATCCACATTAACTTAACTGCCCTTCAACTTAAAGCCAGTCCTTTAAGTAAAAGTCTCCATACACCGATTTTCGACATCACGATGTACATCGGAGCCATAGAAACAGTAACAACACACTCGATGTCGAATGAACCGATTGAGTGTAATGGACGTGAAATTCGATTAAATAACGAGAATTTTATCGACGGTCCGGATTTTTGACGTCCTGATTATTGACGTTCTACTGTATAATATAAACGCAGTAGCAAAATTTATAAATGTATGCATTATTTATATGTACACACGACGTGCATGAGGGCTTACTAATGCCCTATAAATCTGAACCATATCCGACCAATTAGGCCCACTTACCAAGTAGGTACTCTTCTTAGAAATCCGTCACGACCAGCAAGTCGAGTTGTACTAGAGACGATAAGCGCATTCGATATAAATAAAATGAAATGAAAATAAATTTATTCCTTCTAATAGACATAGGACGGAAACCTAATGAAGAATTGTGGAATTACCCCACTTTTTGGAACGCTGGCTTCAAAGGCTTTATTACGTTTGGGGAGGCCCCTCCTCATGCCAGGATGCCAAAATACATTATGCGTCGCACCAAGGACCTATGCAAAACAAGCATAAACTTGATTGCCTAATTGAAATAATCAACTTTTGTGGAATAATTTGCAGTGTTTTGTAAGTTTCTTCAAGAATTTTTTGTTTCAAGTCCGGAGAGCAAAAAAGAAAGAAGGATCAAGTTTGGATTGTTCTAGGTGACTCCATAAGTAATGTTTCCAGTGGAGTTTGTGGAGTTCAATAACGAAATTTGAAAGATTTGGGATAATCATGTTCGAGAATTTCCCCACAAACGATTCCAATCGCAGGAACCCTACCACTATAACAGTAGCAGGCGAAGGGAAGGGTTGAAGCAAATTGCACTAATACAACTTTATCTCGGCAAGCTTTCGCCCCCTTATTAAATTAAATAGTACTTTCAACGCCCCATCTCAGTCTATTCGGGGACTCCATTCAAAACTGCTCCTCCAATGTGCTTAACAACTTCGACCCCCTCAACCAAAGGGGGGGGGGGGGGGACATCCCCGATCACCGGGAAAAAGGACTCGGAGGAAAGTAAAAAGAAGTTGGAAGAAAACTGTAAGAGGGGACCGAAAAGGAAGAGTAATCACCAATTTATTAACTCTTCAAACTTTCGAGATCTGCATCGGCTCACCACAGTTTTCTACTTGAGAATAACATCTTTATCCTAAAAAGCCCTTCTGTCCTTCTCGTCTCCCTTAGTTTTCTTCTTTGCCTTCTCTCTTCGAGGGAATTATGAAGACCCTCATTATGAAGAGCTGCCACGCGCTATTGTCCCTCTGCCTTGAAAAGGAACTTTTCTTATTCAAAGCACTGTCCTCGTCCAACCGCCAGTCAATGATAGCCCCAGTAATTTAGACCTTTGGAAAAATTCAGTGCCGTTTGTTTGGACTCATTTTAGATAGCTTCGACAGTTTTTGATATATCTAGTGGATTTTTGAACAAAATGTGTTGTCCAATAATTTCTAATTAATAGAAATTCCGATTATGCAACGTAATAGCGAAATTTTTAAATAACGCACCTACCAGTCGATGTTTTACATCATGTAACATATCCCTCAGTTTTCAACCATAAAATGAACATAATTTTTTCAATGTGTCTATTGTACATTACTACCATATTCCCCAATCGTTGTCAATTATGTGGAAATTATTCATATATTGAGAAAGTTTTGAGTTGAACCGACACTAATCGTGGTATCATAACTGACTTGACATAATATGTCATAAATATTATTTAATCAATTTTAAAGATCGATTTGAAAAAAGAAAGGTCTATCTTCCCCTGTACAGAAGATCCGTTTTCATACACGGGATCACCCGGTTAAAATAACTTGTTCAAAACAGCTGGTTCAACTTGATATCAATAACCAAAGTTAACAGAAGGTGCTTTCGAATATTTGTTGGTAGGTACTTCTAATTATAAATTATTACTGTCGTAAAAACCCTAGAATTATCTCAATACAAATTATTTTTTGAATAATTATTCATTTGAATAATTATAATTGGTCATCTATATAAATGTTCCATTCATCATTAATGTACGTAAATTATAGACCATCACTGAGGTAGTTACCGACTTCCCCAATACTTCATTCGGATAGGGATGTGCGATACTTATTGGTATGGGTTAAGTATCGGGTACTTCCTTTCGATACCGGGTAGTTATGGTATCGAATCTTGTATTTCGATACTATTACTGGTATTGATAACTTTTTCCATTATAGGGAAAAATAAACAGATGTACATAAAATAACTCTACATTAATCATTAATTTCTCTCAAGTTTGGTCTGGTATTTGTAGGAGCTTGATACAGAAAGAAAAGGACCATATACTTAACGGGGTGGCTCTCTAGCAATAGCAACCCTCACACGCCTGAGGGCTATGTGGTTGATGTTGATCGGTTACTAAGCTCGTTACTACGTTCTTAAAGGTTAGCCCTAGAACACACCAATGGTTTTTCTGTTCGATTCTACACCCCTGGGGTGTCTAACACCCCACCCCTCTATATTGAATTTTAAAATTTTCTAAACAGGCTTGATTTTGAACAACAATCGCAACTGATTGTCACCGAAATACGTTGACAAATTGTGTTTCCTGAGAGGTACAGAAGACGAATTTTGGTGAAGATATCTTTTTGATATAATGTATTGTTAATAAAATTAATGCATTCTTAATATGCATTACATAAACACTTAGTATAATGCCAAAATGAAAAAGGCTCATAGGCTCTGACGAACTAGTGGGCCTCCGGCCAGCCGTCTGACGTCATACGCTCATGCGTCATAGGCTCTGACGTACTATTTGGCCTCCTGCCAGCCGTCTGACGTCACACGCTCGTGCGTCATAGGCTCTTACATACTAGTTGGTCTCTTGCCAGCCGTCTGACGTCATAGGCTCGTGCGTCATAGGCTCTGACGTACTAGTTGGCCTCCTGCCAGCCGTCTGACGTCATACGCACGTGCGTCATAGGCTCTGACGTAGTGGCCCGCCGGTCGCTCGTGTTCTGACGTGATCTGAGGGAAAGGGTGAATTAAGGGAACAAATTTTTCCCGTTTCAGTTTATGTGCCAAAGCAAAGACATGAAAATGTCAAAAACTATGTAAAAACACAAACGGTGGGTACAGCTTTCGTACAAGTACGCAACCACGAGGTATTTTATGTCTTTGCGCCCCCTCCCATCAGAAACTTATATGAAGCTTGCATTCGTGTTGACAATATGAATTATTGAGAATGATCACCTGTGTGTAAACAATTATTTAAAAAATCACGCTCATACCGCAGCTTGTCGCCCACGCACTCCGCAGTAGTTAACGTAATATGGTTAAGTAAATCGAGAGCTATCCAACGAGTGGTGAACGATTTTTGTACGATGATAACTGGCGAAGATAAAGTTCCGTAGCAACGAATCGGTTGTAAGCGAAAATCATCAGAAATATTTTCGTGACGCTTCTCCGTTACATTTTCGAGTTTATGTAGCAAAGTAAAGACAAAATGTCAAAAAAACCATTGTGGTTTCCATATTATGGATCATTACAAACAATTAACCACCTAAGGCTTGGGACCGTTACCACCTTAACCGAATGTGCCTATCAACAATCATGTGTGGTTTCCTCCAACCTCTCGTTGCTAGCTCTAACAGGGTGTGGCAGGCTCTAACCGCCTGTGGCTAGCTCCAACCATGTGTGGGAGGCTCTAGCTACATGTGGCTTGAGGCTAGCAACAATCATGAGTGGTTTCCTCCAACCTCTCGTTGCTAGCTCTAACAGGGTGTGGCAGGCTCTAATCATCTGTGGCAGCTCTCACCATGTGTGACTCCCGCTAACCACCTGTGGCTAGCTCTCGACATGTGTAGCCCTCTTCAACTACCTGTGGCTAGCTCTCGCCATGTGTGGCTCCCTCTAACCACCTGTGGCTAGCTCCAACCATGTGTGGGAGGCTCTAACTACATGTGGCTTGTGGCTAGCAACAATCATGTGTGGTTTCCTCCAACCTCTCGTTGCTAGCTCTAACAGGGTGTGGCAGGCTCTAATCACCTGTGGCTAGCTCTCACCATATGTGACTCTCTCTAACCATCTGTGGCTAGCTCTTCTTCTTCTTTTGATTTGTTGGAGTACACAATAATAGACTTAATTTTTTAACTGCCCCTATTTTTCTTTTATAGATGTATCCATATGATCCACTACTTGTAACAGTTGGTATCAAATACTTGCTTCCGATACATGGATAGTATTGCATACTTCTTTTGATACCAGTATTGGGTGCTAGTATCAGGTATCGTTTGTATCGCACATCCATACATTCGGAGATGACCATCTGGACACTTATAAGTAACGCATCACTCCAGCTGTTTCGTATAGTATGTGACTCACAAGCATATTGTACAACAGTGTGTGTAAATAAATGAGAAACGGGAATGTATAATATAAGGGTTGTTTATATATGGAGGTTTTATTTTTAACGTGAAATAATATTGACAACCTTCCAACATTTTTCCCTAATGACGGTATCATTGACTAAAGTAAAATCCTCCAGAAAGTAGAGGATGCGAACACTTTACGTCTACCTTCTTCGCTAATGAGGAGAAAACTGGGTACTGGAAAAGGTTTTTAACGCGGCGAAGCTTCCCCGATGAAAAGGAAATGATTCTGAAAGCATTCTGTAAGGACTGTCGGAGTTATCACGGTGAGTTTCCAACATCACTGCATTGAGGCAATCCGCATCAAAGGGCCGGCCGCTGAATCAAAAAGGTTCATCGCCCCTTTATAGAATGATATTCCCCAACAGACAGGCCTTATCAACCAAGTACAACCCGCGCAGCTTCAACATACCTCACATACATACGTACAAAGTTTGGTTCGTCAATATTTACCCAATATTGATGAAAGACGTCCATAAAAACTGTAAAATGTAAATCAAAAGAAATATAAAGAAATTAATAGCAAATCAGTGCTAAATAATTGATACTACTGGCATCTAAGCAATACTAAGAACAGCAAGTAGGCATTGAATCATATAATCAACCATACAATTATTCATTCTCTTTATAACGCCCACGCCTTGTTTGGTTTCCGAAATCCCAACAGTCCTGCGTTCTGGTTCGAAGCCTGGTCCACACGCTACGTTTTGCACAACATTTTGAGTTTGCGCAGTTTTAAGACGGAATGAAAACGTAGCAATTTTGAGCGTCCAGACAGTGCAGTCATATTTGTATTTTTCGCTCAGTTTTGCTTCTGTGATATCGTCATGGAGGTTCTACTGAGATCGATTTTTGAATACTGTGTTAAAAAAAAGATTGGAACATCTCAGAAGAATAAAAGATGGCTTGTCTATTTCGTCTTCTCCAGATAACGAAAAAATGTAGTACGAGTACAAGACGTAATGTTGTGGAGGGTGAGATATGACCAGAACATGCTTCTTATTCTTACTTATTCGAACTGCACCATTGTCTTAAGTGAATCATGCAATTCTTTGCATTACAACTTATTATCTTATTGAATAAAATCAACTAAGAGATTTCGGTAACCCACAGTTGTTTTCCCCCATGAAAAAACGGAAATAAATGGAAGCAAATAAACTTGGTGGAAAATCTATTTCTAATATATTCATTGAAGATCGCGGGTAGAGCATAAAATTGAATCCTTTAAGATCACACCAAACGCGCTCGAAGATCGCCCCGCTTCTAAATAAAACAGAAAGCAAGAGAAAAAAATAACTAAAAGGAAAGAAAACTTAGGAAGGGGCGGAGGACGGGCCATAACTCGGTCTTCAAACTCCCGCTACCCCTAAACGTCCCTAAGGGCTCCACCCTACACTAACGTAGTATGTGAACCACTTTTCCGACCTTCTCTTCCATTCTACACCCTCCCCTGTACTGCTTCCTTCCCTTTTCCCATGTAGTAATGTATGTTTTTCCGATTTGTCCGTTAAGATCGATTCAAGGTTTTTCGGGATTTATGGCGGGGGACCCCTTTACAATAGATGACTGTCCACCTCGTTGCCTTTTCTTCGTCTTGCTCCCCAAGTCTTCCCCTGACCCTCATCCCCTAAGTAACGAACCCTTCTGGAGAAAAGGAGCCCCTTCACTCCGCCCATTTCTCGACGATTTTTATTTATTTATGGAATAAATAAATAGATTTTTTTTTGTTCTGGGACTCCATCGCTCTTTTAGGACAGCGAGTTCACAAATCGCTATCGTTCGTGGCAGACTTCCAGTCCGAAGAACGCCAAACGTCTTCCAGCGGTCTTCTTGAAGGAAGTAATTTATGAACATTCTTGTACCTATTTCCATAAGCTTCTCCACAGACTTCATTCATCTTGAAGGGCCCTACGAAGTAATCTTCGAACCAGTGGACACCCTGGAAAACCAACTGTGATTACTTATCCACCCGTGTAAAATCCCAAGCTCATGTACACAAATACACACGTCTCGAGTATCTACTTCATGTACACGACACTCTGGTACACGCTTCCTGTATCATTCCCTTAAGAAAATGTTCGGACTCATGGTTGAATAATTCTTACAGACAGCAGTCGGTTTAAAGAACCGACTTGCACAGCATCAATGGAAAAGTGAGTATCCATTTAAAAACATCCACTGCTGAAGTATCTAATGTGGTATAATCTAATTAATTGTTTAATTTAGCTCCATCAACTCCTTCCGGTTTCGTTTTGAGCCTTACGGCTGAATTTCTATAAGCATGGACCATGTTTTTGCCACTCAGCTGATCCGCGGCCTAGGCAATGTCAAGTTAAAGTCCTAAGGAGGCTACCTACCAAATTACAGCTTCAATGAGTGAATAGCCTAGAAATTAGCTGTGGGAGCCACTCAGATGATCTGGGGCCTTAGCAGCGTCAAGTTAAAGTCCTAAGGAGGCTACATAACGAATTACAGCTTCATAGTGTGATTAGCATAGAAATCGATCAGCTTAACGGACGGACAGTTTCAGCCAGTGAGGTGAAGGCTAACATGTTCCATGTTTAAACCGTGGTTGCTTTGATTAGAATCTAATCTAACTGTGATTACTTTAGTTGTTTGCACTCATAACGACATCACTACTATACAAGAGATCTGATGGATATTTAATCATTCTGAATATTCTAGGTATTCTTATTTATTCAAAGATTCAAAGAGTACATTGAGACAAATGTCTACATGAGCGTGAAGACGAAGACTTAGAAAAAATTCAACATCAATTAGGAAAAATTGAAATAAACAATATATCAATTATACACAGGCTTTCTTTTATTAATTATTTCGTTTCGATGTTCAAAACTCTTTCACTAGACAATGAATCGTCACAAAATATATTGCAAGGGAATTATTTTAATTAGTGACAGAGGTGGCACTTACTTTTTTTTTACCCTACGCCGATCAGTCTATGAGCTATTAGTTGACTTCTGGCAGCCCAATATAATTTTGCAATTTTCGACCAGTTGGTGTCGTCAGCAGTAAAAGCAAATCGTATGTCCTCGAGTTGTGGACAGTCAAAATTAAACAAAATTACTTGCAGCACAGTTGATCATTAAACATTCATGCGGTAAATTTCAAAGTGTAAAAACAAGATGCCTCCATCACCTCTTGTCTCAACCCTTCAATAAATAACAGTTATTTATGATATCTGGAAGTTGCACATCACAGTATCGACAAGACTTCAAGAAGCTCAGTAATGTCATCATCATTTGAATCACTTTGAAGGTGATTTCTAAAAATCAATTACTTAGAGTTTAGCAAGGCAGTATTAAGGGCCGCTTTCACCGCCGAACCATGAATTTCATGAAACCAATTTCAATGTGAACAAAATTTGTTTGTTGAAAAATTTTTGCTTTCACGAAGTTGAACCAGTTTGTGGGAACGAAGATCAAATACGAGTATCACCTTTGAAATACTGTTGATCCACAATTGAACTCTGATTTAGAACGAGGGGTGTTCGACAATAAGGTGATAACGAGGTGGAAGCGCGGGAGCCAAATGTCAAGCTGTCGCCTTCTGTATGTTATTGTTTAGTCAACAGCTACACCTACCTACTTACTCAACTAGTCAGCGGTACCACCGAATTGAGATGTACTGTATTTCGTCTCTCTGTGATGTCTGTAACTCCGGGTAAATGACATTACAGTACATCTCAATTCGGTGGTACCGCTGACTAGTTGGTACCGCTGACTACCTATAGTTACACAAAATATTTACCGTAAACCAAGGTAACTATGCTCCTTCGGCGGTAACTTTGCTTTAAATAAATATTTTGTTAAGTCGTGACGTCCATCTGATGACGTACCAAAATAAGTAGTATGGAGCCAGACAGAAAATTTTCATGTCGTTCCTGACATCTATACGACTTTTTTCATGCCTCTTCTCGAGAAGTTGATCAACGGCCCAAGTGAAGGTTATATTGCAGTTTCCCTCGCCTAATGAAACTTGTTATTTTTTCTGCTTTTCTATGAACTTGTGAACGACTGAACTAAACGTAATGAAAACGTACAATTTTACCACTCGTTCAGTTCACCTCTACTTTTGGTCACACAGCTTCTGAACGCTTTTGTAAAGGGAAGCAGCTTATTCTATCATGTTATAAATCTAATTAGCTTCATTTTCCCCTCTTTTTGATTAATTTAGGACGATTAGCAAGGTCACAATCACAGAAAAACACCTGCAACATAACGTTGCACCTAAAAAGCTTGAAAGATTACTTCATGAATAAGGTAGGAGCAATGTATCCTACCTACTGATTAGATACGATTTTTCTATATTTCTTATATATTTTAGTGTTTTTTTGGTATGTGCAATTAATAAAATTTAATGTCTCCTTGGATGTTTTACACTATCCTCACATCAAGAAAGTTAGACGATTTTTCTATGTTTCTTATAGGTACCTATATTTTAGTGTTATTTTTGTTTGTTTTTTTTTGTTGGTATGTGCAATTAATAAATGTCTCCTTGGAGGTTTTACACTATTGCCACATCAAGAAAGTTATACTGTTTAATAAAAATTCGATTTTTCGTTTGGTGTTTTCTTATGCAGGTCCTCGAATCAATGCTCCAAATGAGACACTAAAGCTTTTCATAACGAAAAATTAAGACATTTGCGAACTGGAGTATCCTTAGTGTCCTTAGTATCGTTACTGTGTCCAAATGACTAGTCAGTTAACGTAGGTTAGTTGCATTCTAACACTCCAACGGAACAGTTCCGTTACAGTTACAGTTCCGGAACAGTTACTGGCGTTCGGGATTCGACTGTTCGAATTTTCGCTTTAAGCGTTTCCTTTCGTTAAATTCCTCGCATAAAGGTTCTCCAGAGAGGCGGGAAGAATCAGGCCATAGAGATCACGTCTGTAGATTAGCGCAACGAGATAAGAGGGACCCGTCGGCGGTCTGGAACGATCTATTGTTGGTAAGTCCGATTCCAAGAGAACAATGGTTGATGGAAAGGCGAAGCCTCTAAAGCCAAGGGTTGGGACTCTGAAGTGCGGGCCAGCTAATGTCGAGCAATACAGCGTTGTGTAAAGATGAGGGCGAGGGAGAGAGGTGAATAGAATATCACATGTGACGTCAAGGCCCTTCGATTCGACGGGGCGACGGGGTGAGGTTTCTGTTGCTGTGAATCCCCAACTATTATCCAACACAATCCTACTTGATCAATGTCGTTCTACGCCATCTGACAGTCGAACTTTGCCGTTTGGTTGGTGTCGAGCGCTAAGGAGCCGTCAACGCTTCTTGCTGACAGAGGCGTGATTCGGGGATCAAATTTAACTAGCTGTCACTCGTCCATTTACCGATTTCACTCTCCATTCAGTTCCCTACGGAGCTGCATCCCGTTCAATACTTCAATCTACAGCTGATTGAACTTAGTTTCTGACGCAGGGAAAGGAGCAGATTAAATAAGAAAACCAGTCATGCAGCATGGCTAAAAGAGCAAATTTTCGAAAGAATAACTAGTTTTATGTAAAATGTGTTGTTTGGAACAACATGTCAATCTCAAACTTATCAGGTAATTATAGTCATCAAAAATTTATCTCCACTTTTTGCCGAGTAACACCTCTGTTCATAGATATTCCAACGCTTAACATTTTGGTGAAGTCAGAATGAACACAGAGCAGATGAACCGTGAAGAACCCCTCAAGTAACAACAACGTTTCTTCATCTTCAAAGTGCTCCAGTTTGAGAACAGAATAAGATATCGCAATTCTGACTTAACCATCGTGTTCACCGTTAAAAACCTTTAATACACTCGTCACTCGTCAGGCTGTTTCGTTTTAGCGAATTTTCGAAGAAAAGGAAGCTATTGTTCTCGGTCCAAAATTTTTAAAACTCGAAATTCCGCAAAATTTGTATACCAAAATCCGTTTCAGACCATCCTGAATTCACTGCCAAAAGACACAAAAAATCATATGTATATACTTATGTATTTATGTATGTGTCATTCCAGACGATAACTCTCGATAGAATTGAGATAAACAGTTAAAATTTGCACACAAAATCTGTCTTGGCAATCGACAGGCTAAGTTCGAAGATGGGCAGAATCGGGCCACTCTAAGGGGGGTGTAGGGGAGTTTTAAGGGGGGGGGGGGGAAATTACCCATGAAGTCCAAATTTGAAACAGTCTGACATGTGACACCTCATTTTAAAGGTGTTTTCATGCTGAACACGATGGTGAAGTCAGAATTGCGATATCTCATTTCATTTCCAAACTGGAGCATTTTGAAGATGAAGAAACGTGGTTAAGAAGACTATAATAGACGATACTTACAATAATTGTAAGTACCTACCGATCTTTATTCAGAGAGCGCCACACCTGATGTATACCGAATTAACCGAATAGCTTCATACTCAAATACCTATAATTACAAAATAAAATAAGTTCAAGATTGCCTATATTTGAATGAGATGTTCCAAACATCACATTTTACATAAAAGCGGTTATTTCTTCGAAAATTCGCTCTTATAGTCATGCTGCATGACTGGAACTTTTTGAATTTGTGGCTAATTTTTCTCCTTAAAATTCCCCAAACCCCCCTTAGAGTGGCCCGATTCTGCCCATCTACGAACTTAGCTATTCGATTGCCAAGACAGATTCGGTGTGCACATTTGAACTTTTTATTTCAATTCTTTCTAGAGTTACCGTCTGGATTGTCACATATATCTATATATGTAGAAATCAGGATGGTGTAGAACGGATTTTGGTATAAAACATTATCGAATGTTCGATTTTTAAACATTTTGAACCGATAACAATAGGTAGTTTCCTTTTCTTCGAAAATTCGCTAACACAACTAAGCAAGATGATCCTCATAAATGAATGTTAACTTCATTACACTTGTGTAGAAAGAGGACCATACGAAGAGTTTGTAATAATAATGTCCGCTATAATATCTATTGTTATTAATTAATCCCACTACAACATCTTATTATTTACCGTAACCTGTGTAGTGTCTTGGAAAAAACTATTCCTTACACACTACCCTAGCTAAATCCATATTCAATCGTGGCTTTACTCCTCAGTTTCCGAACAACCATTTAAGGAGTTAGCTCTTGTCCCTTTCAACTCAGGTTCATACGGCTCAGGTTCACTCCTTAAACTTGTTATTATCGTTTTGTTTTGCGCAAGTGACCGTGATTTTAGTCCAAATTTATTGTTCATTTAATTAGGAGAACCAAATATCAAGTCACTAACATAGTGACGCCTAACTAGTAAATACGCACTTGACCCACAAGAAAAGCCAATGTATCCGACACGATTTTATTCATCTGGACAGTTTTACACTGAGAAACAGAGTAATCGAGTTGTCTAGTTCCTAAAGCAACGGAATATATATTTTTTTTTAACTTGCTAACTAGCTATTAATAGCTAGTTAGCAAGTTAAAAAAATTAGTTTAACTATATTTTTGTCAATTGGTCTTGGAAGCACAAAGATCGTCTGCGTTACTAGACTGTAAGGGGTTGTCACTGTATGCCGAACGACTAGTGGCACAGTTAAGACTGGCTGGATATAACTCCTAAATTGAGTTATTATAATTTAGATGGTTATGTGTAAATAAATTTGTGAAATGTTTGAGAAGTGCCCAGTAGAGAATTTATTGATCAAACATCCTGTGATAATTAGATTGGTCCGTTATGTATACATCACCATTAAATATTTTATTGTCTGGTTTAAGTACTTATTTATTTTACTCAGATGTGTGTTTTTATGCAACTCTTTGTAATGCCTTCAAGGCTTATACAAATAAAATTCATTAAATTTCATTAGTAGTTTAACTAGCAGCCACTCGTATATCAATTTATTTCACATTTTATTTATTAATTTTTATTTATTTATTTTTTCAGTCCAATCGCCTAATTGCGACCAACATAACAGATATTGCCACAGACTTTCATTCGAGTTCATGTTTTCAACAAATTTGGTTGGGTGGAGACATGAAATTGTACATTCCCTGATCCGCCTATGATTGATCTCGTCGTAATATATTTTAATGCTCAAAAATAATTTGAAACGAATTTTATGATATTTGGTCACTTTGACTGCTGTACGCTCTGATGCATCAGAATCTGTCTTGAGCTTTTGAATGAAAACAATGTCCAATATCAAAACATGCAAATTTGAAATATATTCCGGTAAACAGTGAAATGCTAATCTGAGATTATAATACTCGTAATATTGAAATTCAAATGACTTTGATTCAAAAGAGCATTCCACCAGTAAGGAGGTGACGTAAAAAGGAATCAAATACTGTTATTTGAATAATTCGGTTCTCCATCTTACATAAACTCAAAATTGAATCTCGCCATCAGTTTGTTGATTCCACTAATTCTGCCGCACCAATTTTCGATGAGAGTGGGCAGAATTTGGACTGCATTGAGTGCTACATTGTGTTAGCCAAGAGAAGTGTTGTAATACTTGTATGTATACATATACACAATTTAGGGTGAAATTTCGATTTATTTACTGCATATAAAACTGGTTTACTGCATATTAAAACTTTATACAAAATTATAGGACTACATATTAAATCCACCATTAAGAAATGTGAATTAATTTGCTTGATTCTCAAAAAAATCCACAGTCATGCAGCATTGCTATAAGAGCTAAGTTTCGAAGAAATAACTGGTTTTATGGGGTAATTACAGGTATTTAAGTATGAAGGTATTCGGGTCCTTCTATCATGTCAGTGGTGAAGGTGGAAGAATAAGCATTCTTAAGGTTATAGGTAAATGCGAAATAATTGATAATACTTGAAAACAAAGAGTAACCCAAAACACCCAATAATTACAGATTAATTGATTGGGTCGGTAGATTAAGACATTTTCCCCCTTCTTGTTGTTTGACCGTTGAATTACCGGCCAAATAAAAATTGCCCACTTCCATCCACCAGGTAAATGGTTAGACTGGCCAATCATTGAGATTTTCCATCTTGATACCATACTAAACCAAAATTGTGTTATTTCGTCCACTCCGCCTAAAACGTTCTGAAAATTCATTTTTGGCCAATATTTCCCCAACTTGACACCATACAAAATTAAAACAGGAGTAGTTTTACGCAAAGTAAAATTTAGGGTGAAAGGGGGAGAATCAAAAATGTTTCGGATGCCAGAATAGTATTGGATACGTAACAGCAGATGGGCCGTGATAGTGATAGTGATAGTGATAGTGAAGAAAACCTCAAGTAACAACCAAGTTTCTTCATCTTCAAAGTGCTCTAGTTTAAGAACGGAACAATACATCAGACAATATCAATAAGACAATTCTGACTTCTCCATCGTGTTCAGCGTTAAAAAAGCTCTAAAATGAGGTATCACTTCTCAGACTGTTTCATTTTTGGAATTTATGGGTAATTCCAATATTACATTTTCGCCCACCGCGCATGCGCACTAAGTTTTTTTTTTTTTTTAAATGGGAACTTTTTTTATTGCAGATTTGGATTCTACGCGAAATGTCATGTACATTCGCACCTCAATCGATTTTTTGACGCAAAATCGCTCAATTTTGAAATTGCGCAAAAATCTGATTTTTGGGAACCCAGAGTGTGGCACGTGAAATGTCATTATTTTTAGACGCTGAATCACGTGGTGATATCAGTATTTTTATTTGACTTGATTAACCCGAGAGTACAGCCTAAAACATAACTAAAATGATCAAGAGCCAGAATAAGGGGATTTTTCTTAAAAAACGACCATGTTCTAGGTTTCAATTTTTCGGAATTTCGAGTTTCTAACATTTTGGTAAAAAATGACGGTAGGTGATTTGATCTTTTGAAAATGGTGGTAAGGTATGTTCTAAAGCATAAGAACTCAAACTTTTGATATTGTTTACATTTTTCTGGTCCGTTTTTCGTAAATCTGAAACGACCGTTTTCCTCTGGGTTGTTCAAGCAAGTTTTTGCAGATGCGTAGTTCGCTGTTGAATGGAAAACACTTTGTTGGACCGGATCATCTTTCGTTAATGCTTCCTCGCAAAAATTACGTTAGGTAAATAACAAGATAATCCCTCCGTTGAGAGCTTAAGCTCCTCTCGGAATAGCCACTTAATCTGCTGTCAAGAGTGTAACGTCGATAAAGCCCCGCCGGCATCCCCTTTGCGAATGGGGGTGTTCATTCACGATTGAGCGTAAAATGTGAAACACGAGCGGTTGGATCTTTTTTGCCCGGTGAGGTGGAACCTTCGCCCCGTTCACCGGTTTGTTTTATGGATAAGAGAAAACGTGAATTTCTCCACTTCTCTCGACACATTTTACTTTCACATCTATCACCTTTAGAAAAACTACTCGTAGACGAAGTATAGTGAGAAGTAGTTGGTTGTATCGATCGTGGACTGGAATTTTGATTAGTTCCGTCTTCGAGGATGTTCTTGGAAGGAATTGAAAGTAAATTTGAAGTAGAACTCATTATATTGTTTCGTTTGTTCTATCAGCCATTGAATTGATTATGGAAATACAATGGCCACTCAGCTCCTCCGTGATTAGAAACGACCACTTTACATCTTCCACGTGGTTCATTGTAGTCGTTTTTATTAAGAATTTTACGATAAAGTTTCTCGAGCTGATTAAAGTTACCTTGGTTGGGATACACATCAATAGCTGTCACGTCATATACGGTTGATCGCTAATGTAACTAATATTTCTTGACTCTATTGCTGAAACCTAAGTCTACTCGGGGATCGCAAGCATCTATTTAACTATAAGTATTTCCTCTAATTATAAATGTGATACAAAGTACCCAACTATCTACTGAGAACCTTATTGCATCGACCGGTCGGATATTTCAACTCGGAACACTAACTTTTTTTCGCTCCTTCCCCTCAAAACTTAGTTTTCCTCGGAACTCGCCGCTTGGTGACTCTATGAGTTACGTCCAATCGCTGTACAAACTTAATTCGAGTGTGGGCGAGAAAACCAGATTGCAGGGAGCCCGGGCAATCACTTCCGAGTATTCGGCGGAACGGGAATATATCGGCAGCTCTCGCCGCGGGTCTTGGACGGTCTCCAAATCGGGAAAATCACCCGGAGGGCGGTACCTCCGGTACCCCGGGGCTTTTGGCTTTTTCAACGTATCCCAAACGCTCTCGCGATTGTTCTCATAAACAGCTAGACATCGATTTGAGGAAGGCAAATGGGTTGAACCGTAATGAAACGACTCCTTCAAGCTGGACTCCTTCCTTGTCACAGCAGGCCAACGACGGAGTATTTGGTCCTGGAATCATAATATGCCATACCAACACCGGACCTACTGGGGCGACGTCCCTGGAGTTTATCATGAAGTACTATAGAGGTGAGCATTGAGGGGTTCATCATGATGGTTGAGAGACTATTTTATGTTCCGTTAGGGCGAATCCTACATATTATACATATATTATATATTATTATACATAATATGTAGGATTCGCCCTAACGGAACATAAAATAGTCTCTCAACCATCATGATGAACGCCTCAATGCTCACCTCTATAGTACTTCATGATAAACTCCAGGGACGTCGCCCCAGTAGGTCCGGTGTTGGTATGGCACTCATGGTTTCCTCTCTCAAGACCGATCGGCCTTGCGGGCTTTGCATAACCAAAACGAACAAGATAATATTATGTCAATATTAAATATTCAATATTATGTCAATATTCAATTTTTGAAGTCCGTTTTGGTCGCTTACTACTACTTAGTACTAAAATATCAAAATTTGATACTCGGACTTCAAATATTCGACTAATTCATTGACATTTCAGAAGCAACTAACGACTCACAGTGGGGAAAACAGCTGATCTAGAAGTGCAAAAATCATAATGTCTACTAAAACACTTCAAAATTTCTGAATGTATCCTAAAAACATAATAATATTATTATTGAAATGAGTAAAAACACCACTGTCACCAATACGTTGTATATATATTTTTTTTTTTCTTCATAGAAATCAAATTGAAAATTAAAAGAAAAACCCGATCACCTAGCCAGCCAGCCCTCTGACGTCATAGGCTCTTACGGCATAGGCTGTGACGTACTAGTTGGCCTCCTGCCAGCCGTCTGACGTCATAGGCTCGTGCGTCATAGGCTCTGACGAACTAGTTGACATCCGGCCAGCCGTCTGACGTCATAGGCTCGTGCGTCATAGGCTCTGACGAACTAGTTAGCCTCCGGTCAGCCGTCTGACGTCATACGCTCGTGCGTCATAGGCTCTGACGTACTAGTTGGCCTCCGGCCAGCCGTCTGACTTCATAGGCTCTTACGGCATAGGCTTTGACGTACTAGTTGCTCCACTTCTCTACGATGACACCTTCGATTTTCAATTTGTTCAATCGGAAGTGTGAATTGTGTCCCACTTTTGAACTTGAATTGGTTGCATCTCGATAGTTTGTTGAAAAGGCAGACAATCCGTATTTAGTTCTTTTTTTTCCTTCAAGTTACGAATCTCCTATGGAGTCAGGTTCCCTTTGGGGTAGGTAATTGGCATGAGGCCTAAGGTTGTTAAGGGACCTTCCGTATCGCTCCAGCTATTCATCTGAAAACCATTGAACAGAATGGACTAATGGCCCGAAAGCCTGAATTGCTATAATATAGAAGAAGAGAGTGGAAAAAGGCCCTCCAACAAACGGAAAAAGAAATCATTTCCAGAGAGAACATTTTCCCCAGGCTTTTTTTATATATATATCGGATATTGAACTGATGAAACGCTGGGTCGTTTGGAACTATATTTAGGTATTGTTTACGATTTCCCAACATCCCGCTAGAATCTTCTATCGCGAACTAGTAAGTGACATTGCAAATGCTTAACTTCAAGAGCTAACTCATCCCTTCTCTGTTGCCCTTCGAATTTCATTACGCCGAATCCAAATACTGGTTTGAATCGTTGATTGGAGTTAATTAAATCGTCTATACCTTTGATAGTAGCAACAAACTAAGTCGAAAAAACCTTCGAATTCTTCCAGGTCATGAAACAAGGCTTTAGAATATGGAGCAGTGTTCGCTAGGGTGAGCTACGTGTTTGACGGACGAACCCTTCTCTCTCCTTCTCTAAATGACCGGACGTTGTCCACTATTTTTTCTCGACTCAACCGTTTGTAGCTAATAAATGGAACTCCTCTAAAACAAAAGTTATTTTCAGCGCTGTGCGTTTTTCTTTTCTACGCCTGGGGTTAATCGTTCAAACCGATAGTTCTTCTGAACGAATAATTATAAATAATTTATTTTGTATTAATTCACCCTCACTGCCTTATATTGAAGTATACCACCAAAGGTACCCAAAACAATATCAGCACATTATCAGTTAAAATTCATTAAGGGTATCATTATCAGCTACAGATCAATAAGGACACTTCTAGAACCGAGCAATCCATTGGGTATATTGGTCGTCGTACAACATGTCGGCCACTACTATAAATATTCGAGAAAACAGTACACGATATACAGGGTGTTTCATTTCAAAACCGTCACAGGCTAGGAATCATTTCTAGAGCTCATTTCTGGTCGAAAGTGTCTGACGACAATTTTTTTTTAAACGCTTCGTTTCCGAGTTATTTCAATTTTAAGATTTTTTTCGTGTTTTCGGTTTTTATCACACTAAAATGGCTATAACTCCCAAAATTCACGTCAAAATTCAAATCTGATTACACCGTTGGAAAGAACACAAAATTTCCTATCCCTCTAATGAAAAACAAATTTTTTTTGAATCGCCAAAACGGGTGGAAAATTAACTTGAAAAGGAAAATTTGTCAAATCGTAGAAATATTCACTTTTTTCAAAAGCTCATTGACCCCTATGATCCGACACGATAATTTTAGCCTGTAGGCCTAAAAGTTGCGCCTAAATATCAGCTTTCCAATGGTATAAGCAAAAATGTGTTGCAATGCTGTTTTGAGGGCGAAAATCACGTTTGAATCATGAAAAACGTGGTTTTCACCAATCATTGATTCTTCAGGTATAACAAACATTTTTTACGGTCTAAGTACATAATGATAGTTCCAAAAGTAAGGTGGATTTCTGAGCCTAAAATCCTGTGACCAGTCCAGGCTCGTCTCTTTCCTGCTTTTTAGTAAGTAGTACAATAATGCATCTGAAACTCTTATTTTAATTGGTATTAGGTGTTCAGTGCAAAAAATATAGGTACGACATCAACCTTGAAGTACTCTAATAATTGTAGTTACCCAAAAACTACCTACACTCTAATAATTATTATCCTAAATTAAACCTGTCTATAAGTTTACTTTCATTACTTTCATTTTACTTCTTTTTTCCATTACTTTCCACTATTAGGAGACGAAGTATCGATCATGGCCTACTAAACTTTGTTTTTGACACAATTTTTCTCGATATAAATCCGTATCTGTCAGTTTCAGACATATTTATGGATGAAATTGTTGAACCTTTAAAAAATCATACACTCAGATATCATACACTATACATACAAGTTTTCTGTTTTGGTAAGGTACGGTCCATAGTTCTGTTGATTAAATTGAGAGCGGAAAGTAAGTGTTAAGGTGGAATGAGTGCGTGGTGTCAATAGGTAACGATTTCAGTGACAATTTCCTGCCATTGTCATATTTACAATACCAAATCAAGTTACTTTTGAGTGTTTCAACTTGTGTAATATTATTACCTGGAAAGTTATACGAATTCCGCGCCAGTTCTCTGAATGGGAATTTACTCCATTGTTGGGTTGTCAGTGGCTTGGGACAAAGTTTTGATTCATTTTCCTCCAACTCTACAATTCGTCTCGCTATCCACATTACATTCCCCACCACGTATGCTGTAATAGTAAACTGATTAAGTGAATCTCTTCAATCTCATAATCTCATCAATAACGTTGACGTTTGTATTCACCATAATCGACGCCGTCGAAGTGACACCATCTTCCGGTTCATTTGGAGTGCACTTATCCACGCACACCGTGGCTGTTCAAATCACAGTATATCCCACGTTGTGAGAGTTTTAATTACGTCAAGGTGACTTTCGAGCTACGCCTGAAGAAACGATATTCATCTCGATTTCGCGCGAAGTTCTATGAAATGGGGTATGGAGGACAAAAAAAAAGCCAAAACAGCAATGGGTTTTGTTGAAGCTGACTATTGTTGAAGGAGACAGAAAAGAGCGGGTTGCAATGGTGGTTATGGAGGTGAGGGGAGAGAAGGGCAGTAACAATAAAGGGCGTTTTAATTAATATGTCCGAAAGCCTGAGAGAGTTTTGCAAAGTAAATTGTGAAGCAGTGGGAGCAGTTCATCGTAGGAATACGGACGTTATTTATTATTCTCGCGGGAGGGGAGTCGAGTGCTTGGATTCATTGCCGTACACAACACATTCTCTCTCAAGCTCCACCCAACCTTTCGCTGGGTTTCCCGACTAACGTGTCGCGTTCCCCGTATTTCTGTATAACCGCATAATTCAGCAAATTTTGCACACACCAAAAAAAACAAAAAAAAAACAGTACACTCAAAACTATTTTGATAGCGATGTTTGAAACGATTTGAATTTAATTTTAACACGTCTGTTCAAGCTTTTGTGGTCACCAAGGAATCAGCAATCCATTGAGATTTGGATGGTACATGAGGACTGGTCCTCGGAAGGATCCGCATGAATTTCATCACTATCGAGGACGTTAGGTCGTATCCTATCCAAAAAACCCCAAAAGTCATTTTCGGTCAAAATGGAAGTTACGAGATTTTGTGTATTCAATGCCGATTTGGCAATTCACTGGCGAGTTCACTGAGAATTTGGCGGGAAGCTTCTCTCGAGATCTACGAAATCAGCTAACGTTTTTTGTAAGTAATATTTGGAACTATTACTTTTGACATAGGTAGATATGTCTTGGGGCTGGGGGCCGAAAAAAAAAAACAGATTTTTGTGTGCAAATTTGAACATATGATACATGTATTATGTGTATATACACACATGATTTTGTATGATTTTTGGTGCAGTGAATTCAGGTTGGTCTGGAACGGATTTTGGTATACAATGTTTTCTAAAAGTCGAGTTTTACAAATTTTGTCTTTTCGTCTGGTTTCGTCTTTTGTATTTCTTCAAAAATTCGCTTAAATGATGTGTAATAAAATTTAGTTTTGTGTAAAATAACAGTTATTGCCATTATAAAGAAGTAACTGAAACGTCCATCCCTGTTTGATACTCGATGTCCATTTAAATACTAATGTACTGTTTCGATCCTAAATACCCACAAATCCAAATAGTACATTAGAGTTTTGTTTCTGGCGCACCAATGTCGGGCTTATTTGCTCGATTCGACTGCTTTTAGTTTCGAGTCCCATTACTTTCCATTAGAACGATTCAATTTCGATAGTTTCGGATTTACATCTCATTGATTAAAATTTAGGAACGGATGAAGCAAAACCAAACAGAAAGGTCAAACAGGTTGCACGTGGTCCCCGCTCTAAACAAATTCAACGTATCAAGATTGAATGAAGATGCTGGTTTAGCCTATCATCGCTGTTTTGCTCTGGTAGCGAACACAATCTTCTGAAACTCTCTTCAACAGTGCCAATAATGTTTAAGGTAATCGCAGTAAATGCATGCAGTACCACGGTATAATCAGTCATTCACTTAATTTCCATTAATTAGGCAGTGGAGGCAGAGGTACTGGGACCATCTTGTCAGCTCTGCACAAATGAGATGAGTTCTATTCAACATCAATACAACTGTATCCGGACCAATACCATTACAGCTAGGTGATGTTAACATCAAACTTTAATTGGTTTGTTGCAAAGTAAACGACATTGTACCAATATTCAAACAGCCATTGTTATCCTAACGGTTGTTATTCTCGACCTAATACTTAGTCAACATTGACTGGCCTCAGCAACAAGTGTAATAAAACGTAGAAAATGTATTTAAAAAAAAGAAAAAAAGTAAGCGTTTCCCCAACACGAAACCTATTCAACAGGTTTATATACATTGAAATATTCTTGAGGGTGATCATTCATAAAATTTCGTAACGCAAAACATCGTAATTTTGGAACATGCAATATTTGTCTGGTACGAATTTTCGTGGGCTAAAAATCTATAGTATTTGCATCGAAAATTACACCAAACGATGCTTTTAGACCAAAACAAATTGTGGAAATAAGTATTAATGAAAAAATGCTTCAGATTGGAACAAATTAGGTACAAAATCCAATTTCCTGTCATTGGCTAATACTTTTTTTTCCAGAGAGCAATACAACGTGTGAAACCATATTTATCCATTTACGAGCCCATTATTAATATAAACACACGTCCTGTGGTTACTTAGTGCGGGGCACGGTGTCCAAATAAACCATTACTCTTTTCACCCTTCGTCGTGTCAACCTGTCACCGCATCGTTACCAGGTGAAAGATTTTTGACGTGAAATGACACGTCAGATTTTCGTAGGAAAGAGACTTAGCCAGAGTCGACTGACGGGTATGAAAACCACAGGTTATCATGTTGTTGTTTAACTGGTATACGTTAACGAAATAGTGTAGGTAAAGTACATGTTGTCATTCGTCATTCAGCAACTGAATTACTGGATGACTCGCTCTAATAGTTCTCAATATGCCGTCTCCTATTATCCACATCTTACCCAATCATTTACGTGCTCATGTAAGAAAGCTGTAATAGTGAGCGAAACATACCTAACTCTCAAAACGTACAGTTCAATGATACTTCAACGCAGTATCTAATGATAGTTATGGTGGACACTGTAGTAACTACGGACTTCATTAGTGGTCTGAGTACGTGTAATTTATCCCTGTGCTGGGCTTTACTGTTGTGATCTGGTAGTCATTCAGTGGTAAATGTAAATGGTAAATCTTCTAAAGGGGCGGAACAGTCATAGAAAAAATCAGCTTGTATTTTTGCCAACGGGAAAGAACTTGAATAAACAATTACGAGGGATCGAGCTGAAACTGAACATATCGTTGAAATTATTTCCGAGAAGCGACATTTCAGTATTCACCAAAAGCTTTTGACCTACCAACACCGAAAAAAGCTATTTCTAAACCTTTTTCATGCTTTATAAAATATTAAAATGGTATTTTTTTGTGTGTGAAACATGAACTGTCATGAAACCTCCCGAGGTTACAGGAAGGTGAAATTCCAGCCCCGAGATAAGCTTCTTTATTATGAACGAGTTTTCAGAGTGAAGGACACTCGTACATGGTCACTTGTATTATTTTCGGTTGGTCAGGTCAAATGTAAAGAGGACGGAAAAGGTTGAGGGGTGTCAGTAACATGGACTCAACATACACCAGGCAAGTTATAAATACGTAATTCAACCTTAATGTTGGTCAGCAACGATCTGGTTTTACAGTCCTTATATGCCACTGATAATTGGGGTTCATTATTAAATTTTTTTTTTATAATAAATAAATTTTTTTTTTATAATAAATAAATAAAAAATAAAATAAAATTTAAATTTTAAAATAGCTCGACAACGTTGCTAGGGAAGGAGCTTTTAAATATTTTTGAAGAGGGAAGAATGCATGAGGGTAGTTGTACTAGGGGTGGGGAATATTTAACGTAACTGCGTCCAATAATCTAATACCAGGTAATCTATTATCAGAAAACCCCTATTACTGGAATAACTATATTGAGAACTTGGGGGAAAGGCCTTTGACGGCTTATTTCACGCCGGCCATTCGGGATTCCGAGGTAATAGGTTCGCTGGGACTATTCCAGGTAATACCAGGTAATAGGTTACGGAAAACGAATGCGTGAAAGGTGTGCGATCATAAAATTTATTAACATTTATTAACGTTTAATGTCGACAAGTTATTTGAGTGAGTATTGAGTTAGTTTCGAGTAACGGCGACCATCTGGTAATAGGTTGTGGTATTAGGTTATTTTGGTAGTAGGCTACAGGCGATTCAGGAACCTTTCGGAAACCCAGTCCGTGTTGGGCGCTGCAAAGGTTCCTGAATCGCCGGTAGGTAACCCATCGCTGTTACTCGACAACCTATTACCAAGAAATAACCGTATTAGCTATGCCTAACTTGTACAAGTAATCCTTCTGTCTAGACCACCTTTCTGTCGTCTTGTGTGTTCACTGCTGGATAAATAGGGACCTGTACAAAATGATGAATGAATAATCGAGTGAGTGACGAGAACGTCCCACTGCAATTTCATTAGAGTGCAAACCCAGCGTTTTCCCTCACCGCTCGCCAAATTAGTTTTTCAGTATAATCCCCCTCACCGTCCAATTTTCGCATTTTCGATGATTTTTTCGGGTCCTCCATGTGTTTGTTTAACAATACACCAGACACCCCTAATTTCCCACAATTCTGTTGTTACCCAAACATCCCCGTAACAGCGTATTATAATTCGAGTCCCTCGAAATTCTCTAGATTCTGATAGTTTGCCGGTGTGATGGAGTGTTGCAAACTACTCGTCAAGGCTCTGCGGTCTGCCTCAAAGCCCCTCTGAGGGAATTATCTTAACCGTTTTCTGTTCTTGGTAGTTCAACCCTACTTGATTTATACTCGCCCTGAACTAGGGTTTCGCGACGCCGCCGAACTTCTTAGCAGCTTTCGGATGAATGGGAGTAACAAGGGAATCCTAGGCCTCGGCATCCCCGAAATGAAAGTATTCAAAAAGTTACAAAAAAAAATTCACCCTTAAACCCGGGTTTATTGCATCCCTTTTCCATTGTTTTCTGCGCAACCATG
Source organism: Stenodema calcarata (assembly GCA_963920205.1). Classification (NCBI taxonomy): domain Eukaryota; kingdom Metazoa; phylum Arthropoda; class Insecta; order Hemiptera; family Miridae; genus Stenodema; species Stenodema calcarata. Next base: position 13,614,289 of record OY986058.1, on the reverse strand, counting down.
TGGGCGTTTAGTAGTATTTCTTTGTTATTCCCCTGGTCCGTCTGCGCCTCGGCTTCTTTATTTCTCTTTGTCTCCGGTTTTCACGAACACCCGTAGAAAACGCGGAGAGGATTAAATTTTCCACAAAGCAGAACAATAAATTGTGGTTACTGAAAGTGCCTCCAAACCTCACTATATGGTGAGAGAAGCTGGCAACACTTATCGCTCTAGTTGAGAAAGTTCTGTTATACGCGATAATAAAAGTTAATGCACTGTGATTTGAAATGAAAACTTCCAAGTGTGGTCAGACATGGTTGAAAAAGAAAAAACCTCTCAGTGCACGAATGCTTCGGGTTTATGGAATTCAACATTCAGCGATGAATTAGATTGTAAAGCTGTTGATATAAGCTTGTATAAGCCTAGTGGCTCCCCTCCTACCACGTTGAAGGATTGATGTTGTAAAAGATCGATGGTTGTGGCCCAACGTCAGTAGATCTAGACCACTTGCTGGCTACATATCTCAAATCCCAGATCTCTCACTGCCCCACATTAAGTATCGTTGGGGTTGCCTAATGAATAAACTCAATTATCGAGTTTAAGAGATATCAATCCACAAAGCCATCAGATGCCAAACACTGTTTCAACACCAATGAATTTGATATGAAAACTAGTCCAACCTTTAATTGCTCTAGCGCAATCAGACGGATCGTTCCAGAGATAACACTTACCCATTTGAACCGAACCAAGTGCTTCGTTACTCTACAAATAAATAAATGGGAAGACAACAAAAGACCCGCACATTGGCCCAATTCTTCACCATTACGCTTCTGTGACTGCCCTGCTGTGCATCTACATGGTTGCGACACTTGCGGCAGAAGGGTGTTCTAATTTCCACCGATGTTCTTAATACCCGTAAACCTCTTCCGCTTTGTGGGAGATAAACCGGGGTTTAAAACACACAGGATAAATGTACAAGACGTTTACTAGAGTCTCAATTACAAGGAGCTCTCAGCCGTCATTATTAAGAAAAAATATAATAAAATTAAAATAAGTTAATAAATAAAAATAAATGACACTGTAATATTTTAAACTTTTTTGCCTTTCCATTTTGGTTTATTATGTTCAATAATGAACCACCCAAATCGACCAAGAAAAAAACAATTTTCAACACCCCCTCAAAATTTGCTGGTTTACGTTTCAAGATACATAGATTAAAAAAATCGAATAAACCAAATCCGTTCGTCCACAATTTGCAGTACGCGGCACTTTACCCAGTTAGCTTTATGCTAAATGTACGAAATTTGGTTGAAGGGTTCCAACCTGCCCCACAATAATCCTTGGAACGACTCATAAACTTAGGTCAATGGGTAGTTCAATCTGAACGTTGTATTTTTGTGGGCATTAAATAGAGTTTAATTTAACACATTTTTCAAGACCATCCGGAGGTTTGTACGACCAGCCGTTCGTTCACAATGAGGGCTCAAAGGTGGAGCAGATCAAAAGTTGTCAACATGAGGGTGAATCATGCGGCAGCCTGTCCGTATTGGCCCAGCTGATTCGAACAGCTCATGGTTTTCAGATATTGAGTTAATTAATTATTATTATTAATAACTAACAATCATAATTAATCATTGCCAACAATTAATACTAATCTACACCATTTGATGATATTTATTAATAATTAATGATAATTCATTATAATAATTAATCTATCATTTAGTGATAAAGTGACAGACGGGTGATCTGCACAAAGAAGATAGTAGACCGTTGTGACAAGAATTTGCAGAGTTTTGTATATCAAGCCTGTAACTACCTTTCCTGTGTCGGACATAGTGATGTTTCTTACTATCCTACAGAAACCATTTAGAGTTTCGGGGTTGTTAGTGGAACCAAAAGACGCTGGAGCACGTAAGGGCTGAGTCAATACAATATACTCTACAGAGAGGATAGAAAGAAAATAAATAAATAAAAAATAAATTTAAAAAAAAAATAATAATAATCGCGTGTGAGGATGAATGAATTCTATACTATAATTATTATAGTATAGAATTCACCCTTGTACGCGAGACAGAACCTTGTCATTAGGAAAATCATGTAAAACCTTGCTGGCTGACAAAGTTCACCTTAACGATTATCTAAGGCCACAGGGAAACAATGGGGCCAGAGGGATGTTATCAGAGGGACGTATGGTGGCCAACAACTAGGAGAAACCTCAGCTATAACGGCGACTTCCCACGCCGAATGCCCGCCCTCACGCGTGAGGTTCTGATAACATAATAGTCTTCGCACAACTGTCGTAACGATATTAAACTTTTGTCGTAAATCTGAAAACGAGGATTCCCGCGTCCCCCACCCGCTGACGCACGGTTTAACCCGGATTCGGAAAAGTTCGTCTAATAAATATTGGGGTAATTACCGAAGAGCTCTGTGTTTACTTTCGACAACCAACTTGTCCTCGATATGGTACAAACTCGTCACGTCCTGCAAACAGAAGTTTCAATTTGTCGGGAACATTTAATTTCAGGTTTAGGAAGGTCACTTTGAGCTCAAATGTAGCGAGTAATCGGTAACAAACAATTCCGTCCTTATGAAGGATCCCAACACAGTCATGCAGCATGGCTATAAGAGCGACTTTTTGAAGAAATAACTGGTTTTTATGAAAATTGTCTTTGTTGAAGAACATGTCAAGTATCAATCGTGTTTCTTCACATTTAATGTGACCCAGTTTGAGAACAAAATAAGATATCGCAATTCTGATTTCACCGTCGTGTTCAGCGTAAAAACCCATTAAAATGAGGTGTCACTTGTCAGACTCTCTTATTTTGGGAATTTATGGGTAATTTTCCCCCTCTAAATCTCCCCAAAACCCCCCTTTGAATGGCCCGATTCTGCCTATCTACGAATTCAGCCTTTCGATCTCGCTTTCGATTGCTAAGACGGATTTTTTGTGCAAATTTGAACTTTTTATCTCACTTCTGTCGAGAGTTATCGCCCGGAGTGACACATACATAAACATATACCTACCTACATATAATTTTTGGTGTCTTTTGCCAGTGGATTCAGGATGGTCTGGAACGGATTTTGGTATAAACATTTTTCGGAAATTCGAGTTTTAAACATTTTGGACAGAGAACAATAGCTACATTTTATTCGGAAATTCGCTAAATGCGCCACTTAAAAATCTCCGCTACTCCTCACGATGAAGTCTATCATTGCGAAACATCCATAATATACCTACATTTTTTTTAAATTTTCCCTTACATAAAATATGAAGCTTCTGAGAAAAAAATCTAGTTTCAGGGTAGAAGGTGAAACAATTTCGTTGGGTTATCACATTTTCAAAACATATTCTTCCTGATTCGTACCGACCCCTTCTCCGCTCTGATCAATCAACCTCCTAATCTGAATACGTGGGCTTTTTCAATCTCACCTCGTTCTGAGGGAGTTTCGGCAACTCCATACCTACTGGGAGTCTACAGAGAAGGCAGATGATCCCTTCAGAGTGCTTGTCTCTCGGATAAAATGTAAATTTCGACAACATTGAGTCGTTACCTGTTAGTTGTGCTTTCCTAAACAAAACCTCTCGGACGTTTCTTTTCGAGAAAATTACCAGCTTCTGTAGATGTTAATTCAACAGAGTGGCATGAGAGATGCAAATTATATTCGAAGCCCCATGACGGAAAAGGTGTTTAATTTATATACTGAACACGGCACCCGACGGAGGTCTATGAATCAACTTCGCAACAAAAACGCTTTTGGAGGAGTGCAGCCTAAAATTAGAGCGGTTGATACACTACTGTTGAATATTCTTGAGACCTCATTCCATTCACGATGAACTTAGCAGGTACCAGTACTCAATTAAATCTATAATTTAATATTTAGGTTATTTAATATTGTGTGCAATGCCTGCCTCATTTAAGTGTTTTTTTATTTTTTATTTTTTTAACCATGTTCCTTTTTTTAAATGTTTTTGTCGACAAGCGACATGATTTTACTTGAGAATTTATATTCGTTCATAATTTGGCCCAGTGTTCTTTTTGAGAGTTTTCTACCCTTCTCATTCATCATCATCATCAGATTCTGTCTCTCTCACAAATGATTTTTGCACTTTTCTATCCCCCTCACAAGTCCCTCTATCTCCCTTACTTCCCAATTTTACAAATTTCCACTTTTCGCCTAGAACAAACATATTAATGATTGCATATTACTAAAGGTGTCCTACTGGGCCATCCAAAACAGAATTTCAGAAGAAAAAACCTCATAATTCATGTTTGAATGCTAGTGAAAGTAGAGTTCCTGAATTTCCCATTCGAAGAATGACCCATACATTTGAGGGTTCTGAGCTCAGATAAAAACTGTTTTACACAATAACGAACTGTTTTATCCTTGAATCTAGATTCACTAGAAGCTTGCAGTTTCTATAACCGGAGAGCTCAATCACACATTGTGTTATAGATCCGGTTATAGATCGAAAATTCATGAACTAAAAGAAAATACTCATTTCAGGTATTGACTACCCATTAGTGACTAGACAAGATTTCAATCGAGTTGAAATTTCGAAACCAAAATCGATTGAATAGATATGAAATTCATTTGACCACAGAACCCCAGTCTGCATAGTCAGTTCAGTAATTCCTAAGTTAGAAGAATGACAGACATTTTCCGAAGATTCCATCCGCTGATCCAAGAAAAAGGGCCGAGAATCAAAATTGTCTCCTCTTTGGTCGGTACAAACCTGAAATTCTCAAGCTCAATGGGCAACGACTTAGCATGTTGTTTTGGCCTTCTGAAAAACGTGATATTCTTCTATGTCGCCTTCACCCTTTTTCAATGATCATTCAATCATGCGTTGACAGTTCAATACTGTGTTAAGGCAGTATTGTAAGTTGAAGTAGCGGATATCACCCGGATGACAGTTATATTGGATCTCATGATAGACCAGGATTGCGTTGATGGTTTGAACTGGTTTCTTACTCCCTGATAAGAGAAAGGATCGGTTTTGGTTGCAAGAGTATAAAAAATGAATGGAAAGGGCGCAAGCGAGAAGAGAAAATTCATGTTTACGATGCAGTAGGGTTTCATCTATGGGAAGAGAAGCATGGCTCAGACGTGCTGCCAACCCGAGATGCTAATCATTAATTTAGAACTGGGGCTCTATGGTAGGACTTTATTTTATTATACTGGCCCCACCCTTCTTACTCCGCCCATTACAAACTTGAAATATGGGTATGTTCTGTTCCCTCGAAGGATGGGCGGTACCAGCTTCCTGTGCCATTTTCGCTCGCAGCTGGATATATCACGCCAGAGGGGGTGATGATGTAGTTTAAATTCATCTTGCCTTTCAGTTTGGTATTTGTTACGGGAAAAAATCATCGTCGATTTGATATAAATATTATGCATGAAACATTAGATACCTACTTATCATTTACTACAGTTAAGCAGTCACACCGATTTCCAAAATCAATATTTTGGAATATTATCACTTCCCTACTAATAGTGGACGAATTTGGGATATTTTTTAGGGGATTTGTTCCGGCCGATCGAAACGTGGAAATCACCAACAGCATCGTTATGACACTTTAGCGATATTTTGACCCAAGCATGGAGTGAAAACTCAAACTAAGGCGATAATTCGTACGAAAATCATGAAGAAGGTCAGCGATGTTTTTGATCACATTAATTATTAATTAGGATTTAATTAGAATCTCACAGCCCTTGTAAGCTGTTTTTAAGAAATGGGGTGTTAAAGTATTTGGAGAAATGTAATCTGAGCCTTCGGCGTTCAAGCAAAGGACAGGGCGAGGGTGGTAAAGTGAAAGGGGCCGTGTAAAAGGGAGGCTGAGAAAAACATGGTTTCCAACTGTGCATCGGGCACAGGTGTTCGGGAAAATGTGCTAATAGATTAGAGACAGAGTTGGGCGAAATTACCTTGGTTGTAGCTTGGGTTTTGTTGGGGTAGAGGCAATGAAGGACTGGCGGGAAGGGGGATCCATTAGGCTCTAATCACGTATGCATTGCTCACATCTCAAGCGAATCCTCTATACCCCCCCCCCCCCCCCCCGCACCATCACCAGGTCGACCTTCTAATACGAACCTGAACGCAATATTACAATACGAAAATTGGCAAATCTGCGGGTGGCAGTGCAAAGAAACTGAGAGAAGAGCGGTACACACCTTTTCTCGGACGCTCTGTTTCATGCACCTTTTCATTGCCTGTTTGCCAGAAATGTCACAGTCCCCTGTGATCTGGACTATTTGAGTGAAGGTTGTCCAACCCCTGCGTCATATTTCTTGATAAATCTCTCTGATGTATACCTTCACTGTGCTACGCCACAGCCCGCCATTGCTGATAAGGCGTGATAGCTGTTATCCGGGATTTGGAAGAAATACATTACGTACCTACGAGTTACTTCGCTTATCAATTCAAGCCTTCTTACTTACCATAATATTTATATGTTAATACTTAACACTCTCCCAGCTATGATTTGTTATTTTCAATAATGAACAATTGGAACCAAGAAAATCGTTCTCGATCAATATAGAAAATAATACAGAAAACCAGATTTATCTTCCTCATCGAAGGTGCCTAAGCTCTGCATTCAATTAGCCAATAATGATTCAACGTTATCTATGTGGAGCATTTCTTTTCGTATTTCGCAGTTCATATAGCAAACTTTGTGTCTCGTAATTCAACCAGCTATTGGGGGGAGCCGAAAACCTACATAATATGAAGGTAACAGTTCGGTTTTCAACAAGTTTTGGAGGAATTACCAAGATGTTTCAAGTTTTTAAATAGAGGGGGCTTCATAGATGTTATAGGTGTGTGTATGTTGAGCTAACAGTTTTGAGAAACACAAAAGAGCAGATCAGAGAATGTGAAAAACCTGACTCAGTGTTAATTCAACAATATTCAAGATTCAAGATTCAAGATAGTTTATTAGCAGAAGTATTTACAGTTTAGTACATGTAGTCGTAATATTAGATTTTTTACAATACCGGCCTATTGGCCTCAAATGTTTATTAAACTTAATAACATGGTTTTAATTACAGGAATATTTAAATTTATAAAAATACATATGCTTAAAAGAGAAAATCATTATAAAAAAACTCTTTGACAGGAGGAGTGATCTTAAAATTATATACATTTAAGTATTTACAATTTATACAAATTTATGTACATATTTACAAGGTAATTTACATTATTTACAAATTTACAATATTTACAAATTAACAACGAGTGAGCTCAGGGCCGTCTTAAATTGGATCCCCAATGGGGTTTGTGGAGTGTGGTGATGTGGTGGAGGAGGGTGTTGGGGTGAGTACGAAGTTTGTCACTGAATTTGTTTTTTAATCTTGGTTATGAATGTGTCTAACGTGTCTATGTTGTATGTTTTGTGTAGGGTGTTGATGTTGCAGCGACGTGATGTGTGACTTGTAGTTTGTGTAGTAGTGAGGGTGATGCAGTGTGCCAGATTTGAGATGCGTAGGTGATGGAGGAGCGGATTAGGGCTTTGTACATGAGGAGTTTGGTATCTTTGGAGAGGGAGTTGGATTTGAAAAGATGGAAATAACGCCCGAGTTTTCTTCTGGCCGTGGAATCAGCTTGTTTAATGTGCTCATTCCACAATAGTAGAGAATAGTACTGATGTATAGGTACTATAAATTATTATTGAAAATTGAAAATTATTATTGGAATTGAAAATTTGGAGGCGCTTCAAATTGGTTCATCGAATCATGAATAGTGTACATAAATACTGGAAATTGAGTGTAAGGTAATTTGGGTACTACGTTACTTTGAAAATTGGCTCAACAAGTCGTGCTACATGAAGGGAACTTTCCTCTTATTTCATCCTTCCCGTTTCAATAATTTGTAAAAAATCGAAGGGACGAACTCCACAACCTTCGTTCCTTTTCCCTCGACTCACGTGACATCTTTGCTTGGCTTCTTTCGACTCATCACTTGAGAAAATTTGTTCGCGAGAAACGTCTCCATCTCCGCCTTTTGTTCCCCCTCCGTAAATCCCTTTACATCTAGAAATAAACGTTACATTTTCCTTTTAAGCTGGAATCAATAAAAACTCTTCAGTTTTATTTATACACAACAAGATAACAGCCAATTTGGGTAGTTCACAAATTATTGTGAAATGATGGGTAGGTAAGTCGGCTTGCGATGACCCTACCCATGTATGCCACACATAACTTCTCTGTACAATCAATACAGGATAATTCTCTAAGTGCGATTAAATAACTTAACAGTACCTACGACTTAATTGTTTATTAACATCCAGTTTTAAATGCAGTCTCTGTCAAATTCACCCAGTAGTCCCATGGGCGTCCGATCAAATTACTCTTCAGTTTTATTTATACACAACAAGATAACAGCCAATTTGGGTAGTTCACAAATTATTGTGAAATGATGGGTAGGTAAGTCGGCTTGCGATGACCCTACCCATGTATGCCACACATAACTTCTCTGTACAATCAATACAGGATAATTCTCTAAGTGCGATTAAATAACTTAACAGTACCTACGACTTAATTGTTTATTAACATCCAGTTTTAAATGCAGTCTCTGTCAAATTCACCCAGTAGTCCCATGGGCGTCCGATCAAATTACACTTGACTTCTGATGGCACCTTAAAGGCTGGTCAATCAGTCATCACACGTTTATCGAAACATTGAACAATTTTTAACGAGACATTTTTAACCAATGAAACTGTGTATTATGGGTGGAATTTATTATTTTTTTAAAAAAGGTCTTTTAGAAATATGCATTTTATTGCGCCTTTTAGTATGAGCCCACAAACATCTCGCAAAATAGAACTGTTTGCGATCCTCAAGAAAGGGGAGAAGACTGGCGCCTATTTTATGGAATAAAAATGAAAAAGCCTGCAAAAGTTATGCCATTCATTCAGCTAAAGCTAGCCTTTCCCTCTCAAGCTGGCTTCACCTACAACCGTCCACCCTCGTTTTATCCCATATCTTGTGCAAGAATGGCGTGATTTCGTCGAGAGCCTGCCTTTTTCAGGGGTCGTAACCTTATTCTCGGGAACTCGACGAGACCTCTTCGTTTCCTTTCCTTCCACTCGGGTCTCATCCGGTTTCGCCCATTTTGAGTGGCTACATATCTTTAAGACCATTGAAGGAGGAAGGGGGTCGCCAATAAGGTTCTATACTCGACAAAGAGACTCAACTCATAAACGTACCTTTGTCCTTAGAAACAGTAAGAGATCACTCCTATAAACCACTTATCTTGATTTCCTGCGAACTATAATCAAGCGATTTAACTGTGATTAAGAACTTTCAAGTTCCACCATTTTAAATCGTGATTGCGGTAATCGTCGTTACAAAAGTTTAAGCTCCGTGCTGGAAGCAATTTTCTTGGTTTCCAACCTGCGTGAACGTAATACCTAATTCGAATGTTGATGATCTGTTACAATAACAAAGAAAACAACCCGAAGTTTCTGTCATGTTCGTTTCTACTGTTTATTTTATAGGTAACATTCGTTGAGTCTACGTGGTTCCATCTCGATCTAATCATGCATTACTACTGTAAAGGGACAACTATTCTTTACTGGTTCTTCTTCAACTTTCAATATTAAAATTTTGTTGACGATCAAAAAAAAATTTATTACCGCCTCCCACAAAATTTACTGGCATACTTTACATGTAGGTATGAAGCTAGGAAGCTTATAAAAATTCGTTCTTCAATTAAAACAACCCTCACATAAAAGATTAACTTTTTTCCTAAGTTTCTGAGGCATACGAACGTGCCAGCAACATAAATAAGAAATGCCCTCCCGAGGTGTTTTCAAAAGAACGTTTTTAATCTCGGAGTTTGAGGTTAGAAGTGGGCGGTATCCTAAGCCTGATAAAGCCATCCAAGAGTGCGGGAACTGCGCGTAGCTCATACTTCTGAAATACGTGTCCCAACACTATAATTTACTTAAGGAACAAGACCTTCCTCATTCTCACTCTTCTGTATTCAACATCCATGCCCTCGGAGACGGAAAGTTTTTCTCCGTCTCCTTCGTTTCCCTTTATGCAATTAATTAATTACTCCACATTAGCGGCAATAGTCTCCGAGTTGTCAATGTCTCGGAGGTCTGTAGCTGTAAACCCTTTGTACAAATAAGGGTTTTTGTTGAGGAACTGGCGGAATGTTTCGAAGCTTTATTGAGCTCGTACCTTAACAAATTCTGAATTCGAAGTTGTTGCTGGATTAATGGCGATCCAGCCCTCGATTCAATTGTAACCTCACAACATTGTTCAAACTGTGTCACTATTGAATGGTGAGTGACATAATTCCCATATTTTGGAGAGTGCGTCAGAAATCACTTGAGATTAGTCTACAATCACTCATTTCTCTCCTTCCAGATATTTATGGGTCCTTCAGGATGTAGATTCCCATTGAGATTTTTACCGCATCCGCAAGGTCTAATGATATACCACTAAACTAGACCGCCATCTCTCTTACAGATAAACTTTTGTTTTCCATTCCCAGCGGTATTTATTGTTCCAAGTTTCTGAGTTGTTTTCAAGAGTAGAAACACGTCAAAAACTAGGTAGAATATATGAAACGAGATAGTGGATGATATTCATCTTGAACATAACCCTTTGAATTACTGTTATTTCTCTTCTTCCAACTTTCACCTCTGATTTTTGCTCAATTCGCTTGTCGTTGTATTTTTTCCCATTTGCGCACCGTTCGCGCCGTTCGAGTTCAATCCTGTTTATATCGGCCGAGAAATATTGTCGTGGGGACATTTTCCTGCATCACAATGTTTTGTATCGGTTCGGAGAGCGGTGAAACGGGGAAAAACAACTAGAAATGGTTTGGATGCCAATTGACAAATAGGCCCTAACAGACTGTAGAGGATCTCGATTGCGATTGTCGATTTGTAGATACAAGTACAAATCCGTAAATGATACAGGACGGTCCGGACATCATTTGGTAAATTGACGAGACCATCACTGAGGTAGTTATCGACTACCCGCTACTCAGAGAGAACCGCTACTCGAACGAACACTCGATATTTTACCACCAAATCTCTATATTCTGTGAAACATGAAACAGGCAGTGTCGTATTCATAGCCCACGGCATAGGTGTGGATAAGCGTGAAGATACAAACGATCAATAACAACGATAATCGGAAATGGATCAAAACAACTCATTTATCTACCGAATAGCCTCTTGTCCTTGACAGACAACCGACCTTATTTTACGTTTTGTGACGTATCGTTCATATCTCAACGATGAGGCAATGTCATCCAGGGATAAGATTTGCGTACATCCTCATTCGACTGTTTATAAACCCTCTCAGGTATTGACTCCAACGGGGTACTGATGATATTGAGTCTTATAATGTAATCATTCGAAACAAATAGCATTGCTATTTGCATGCAGATATTATCTGAATGTAAACTATCAGCTCCAATGCTTTTGCTTAGTCATTTTCACTAATGACCAGGGAAACTTGAACCCCTTTCCCCAATTTGATCGTTAACGTTCTAAGGCATCTAATCCAACGTTCGAATTTTTAAAAAATCCGTCCATCCTCCATGATCATTTGGAATATACTTAGGATTTTGAAATGCTGAGATTTTGATGTTGACATGCAAGCCCAAATATCAGAAACCAGCGACCAGCGAATAACAAAATAGCGTACCAGTGAATAACAAAATATTTCTTTGTTTAGGGTAGTTCATCACTAATGTTCTTCCAAAATAGATTCACGATGTCTAGGTGTACCTACACGTTTTTATGTCTACGTCCAAAAAAGGATATTCATATAATAAATTTCATCCAGCGGACATCAATCACTTCCATCTTCCTATTTATAGATTCAGTTTCACAAGTACTTTATAACTATTAATATACGCTAAGTATCCATTCACCCAAGTTCTGATTTAGACTCGGAAATACTATATTCCAAAGGGCCTTTCACCAAATTGATACATTTTCAAAGTTAGTATTTTTGTTTCAGAGAAGGACAGAAAAATCACAAAAGAGAAAGGGTCGGCGGAGGAAAATAAATAAACGGAATCGCACTGTAAACGGTCCTTAAAAACAAGGAGATTCTTTCCACGTAAGGAGTTTCTGGGACTATTTGCCCGTCCCCAAATAGATAAGGATCGTCTCTCAGCGAGGTTCTCGCGGAATGACCATCGATGGAAGAGGGACAAAGCGAGAAGGAGCCAAAAGGGACGTTGTAGCCTATATAAGGGGAAACTCCGATGAAAGGAGAAAACAAGTTAAGTCGATGAGATTGTTGATGAAATGGAGGAAGAAGGGGGTCGAAAGAGGTCTGTAAACTCCAATGTCCTTTCGGTAACACGCTGGAGGAACCTCCGCTCGTATCTCTTCTTCAGATCATTTTTCAGGTCATTGGGAAGTGCCCAGCCCCATCTTGGACTTCCTTCGGGCCGTTTGTGCCCCGGCATAACACGACTTGCCGGGTCGATGTAATGCCTGAACGTTGGCTCCTTTTTTATCGTTTGATTCTTCTGTCTGAATCAAAGTCTGGCTAGTTCAAGGAGGGAGGTTTGGGGTGTCCAAGCGGGTTGCACATGGCACCTCCTGTTGTCAACTCGGGAACCAATACAAGCAATGGGAAAAACGTACATGTGCTCATATGGAAAAGCTCTTCCACTCCACATAGAAGAAGTAGGGAAAGTACCACCGTTATCCTTCCCCTGGTCAGGATATTCCTAGCGTCAGATCATTTTCCAGGATATTAGAAACTGCCGTGCACCATTTTTGGTTTATTACTCCAAACAACGAACCTTTGGAGTCGACCAAGAACAAAATCTCTTGGCGCTTCTCAAAATTGGTTGGTTCACATTTCATGATGAGTAGAATCCGAAAATCGAAAAAATTCACTGCCAATTTCCCCAAAACGCTTATTTCCTATATTGATCCACGAGTATATATCTGTAATCTATATATGTGTCTATGTCTGCATCCGTGAAATACTAGCAATGGCTGACAAAATTATCCTACCTCTACCCAAGGACCAAAACTAAAAAAAAAAAAATACAGTCATGCAGCATGGCTATAAGAGCGAATTTTCGAATAAATAGCTGATTTTATGTAAAAATGTCTTCATTTTCGGATTTTATAACCAATGCTTGGTGAACCAACTTCTGACTTCACCAACACGATGGTGAAGTCAGAATTGCGATCTCATTCCATTATCAGATTATAGTAGTTGAACCGTGAAGGACATCTCATGTAACAACCACGTTTCTTCATCTTCAAAGTGCTCCAGTTTGAGACTGGAATAAGATTATTATAACCATCAGTATAGTAGGTAAATATACAGGGTAGAGTAGTCTCCAAATGGCCTATTCATAAACGAATCAAAATCGTCAATCATTTATAACGAATGAAAAGATGCTGATGAGACTTCAAATAACTCTCAAGGCTCCCCTGAGCCTTGTCGCCTCCGGTCGAAGGAAAAGGAAGCAAACTTTTCTCAAGGGAAAGGTTTTTCTACAAATAAATTTGACAAAAGGGAACCAAATGGGCGGAGAACCTCGTTGGCGTAAAAGGGCCGGAGGTTCCCTTGTAAAATCTAAACAGATAGCGTTTGCCAAGGATCCGGATAAGAATCCAGTCGTAGGAAAGAGTTACTCTCCGAGCACTAAATTCTATAACGGACAGTTTGATTAACATGCGAATTCTCAGGATTCATTCTCAAATAAGGGGGTCGTAGAAACAGGAGTGGGCCAAGTTTCAGTACAAAAACCCTCAACGAACGATTCATTTAGAAGGAAATTCCGATGAAACTGAAAGGTCTTTTCAATTGATTAAATACCAACGATGATGTGGAATTGGCCCGTGGCCAACGAATAGATTTCGTTCTCACCGTTTGTCAATTGTTGCTTCTGGACAAAAACGCCTCTCTCTCTTTGACTCCCTCTCCCGATGACCCGTCTCTAATTTGAGCTCTTTTCATAGGTTCCTCACTTTTTTGCCCCGCTTAGGGATATTCAATCCAACGCCCTGAGCCAATTTTTTCAGGGCGGGATTCGAATGAAAAACGCTGCACGTTTTTCTACAAGAGCTTAATATTTTTTGAATGGATCATCCTTCTGTCTAGAGACTTGAAACTGTACGAAATAATATGGTGTCTTTGTTCGAAAACGTGACCAGAAATCGGATGAAAGAGAGTCAGTAACTATTTCAGTATTCCAACAATAATATGGATTTCTGATCTGCAGTGCTCTGTAGATCTATAAATGGAGTAATGAGGTGAAATACCGCAAGGCAGCTCTGATCTAATACATCTGTAGTTCCAATCAAATATTTTATTTACCCTTGACAAACTTGGGGAGCCTTGATTACTGATCCATGGAGACTACAAATTGCGCGGTTTTGGCTAGCAAAGCAGTCACCTGCCAGTACTTCTTTCCTAAAATCAATTTCCTCCTCCCTAAAGAAACTCTGAAGGCTAAAAGACCGCGTAAGACGCATATTTGGCAACAAGCGAGACTTCTCATCTCAACCGAGTGTCGACTTAAGAAAGTAAAGCCGCGACCTCCACGGTTTTCTCGAGGCCGACTCGTAAAATTACGTAGACCCGAGTTTTCGAAAAGTGGTTTCAGGAACGTGAATTTGAAAGGGCAGGTGGAAAATGAAGGGTCAACATAAATCGTCCACGGAGACAGTAAGTAACAAACTTAGAACATTTGGATCATGGTATGGGCGGTACGAAAGTAGTGAGGTGTTCACGAAAGCTTTTTACCACTTTACTTTTACTTATTTATGGACTCGTAAGCTTTTTTTTCTTCTTTTTCGTTTATTCTCTTTTCTCGTCGTGTGACAAACAACAGAATGTTAATCCGTTTTTCTTCTTTTTGCATTTACGGTATTCCACGGCGAATGGTGAATAAAGTCTTGTTTTTCGGTTCTTTGTGCTTTCGTTTTTCTTGACAGTTATGGGAGTGAGGAGGCTAAAAAAAAAGAGAAAAGTTGATGAGTTGGTGCCGGAGTCGAGCCCGAAGTCGTCGACGGTGGCCCAAGACGGATAAGCCTCCCCGTCGAGAGGGTGTCCCGATAAATCTTAGTACTCGAAAAAACATAAGGGTGTATCTTACAAACTGTGGAATAACTTGCCTTCTCCCCCGGTTTCGGCTTCCTTTTGTCTCGCACTTGTCATAACAAATAGAACGGTTTGTCGCTGTTTCTCGAGGGCCGTTCTCGACGTTTACTCTCCACAACTTCATCGACGGCCAACTCCCTAAGCTTGAGAAGTTTGAAAACGAATCAAGATTTTGTTTCAAGGCTGTAGAACAAATCGTAATGGCTGGTGTGGGGAACTACTATATTCGATATAGAATTATCACGATATGAACTTATCTCTTAACGACATGAACTACCAAGAGCAGCACACCAACGGTCGAGAACCCCCCCGTCCGACATGAACTACCCCTTCACATTGCCTTTGTAAGGGAGGATGGTAGGGAGTCCCTATATAACATCAACCATCAGCCATAAGCAACTATGATAGTCTGGTAGAAGCTCTTGGTACGACCTTACTCATATTCAAGCCTTCTCATTCAACCCAAAAAAAACCTTTCCTCAAAATTACCCTAGTTTATCAAATTCAGCTCTCTTTAAAATTGTTCAGTTTTTTTTTGGTCAACCTTTCCTCTCATACGAATTAAGTGAACGGTGTGTGCAAATACACGTATCTGGTAACGACCGACAACTTATTTCGCATTCTCTCTCTTTACGTCTCCTCTCCTCTATAACAAGGTGTGCAGATATCTATATCTGGTAACACTTGTTATATAGCACCTTATCCTACGATCTGGAGTGCGGGGCCCAATACCCCCGGTAACGCAAATTATCCTTCACGCTATCACAAAAACCTTTCTCCAAACAGACTGAACCAAAAATCCAGCTAGTACCTTCTCATCGGAAGGAAAAGTGCATTTCTGGATCAATATAGTCCTCCCGTTTAAACCATGATCGTGAAATTCACCAGTAATCACACTATTATTATTATGTAAAACATGTATCTGTTGATATATCAGTAAGAGTTGAGGCAAATGAGTGATTAGGTGGAAGGTATTTTAATTTAATGCGCTGAATTACGAAGTATAGGCAATTTATTTCCTTTTAAATAATGTATTTTGGTGGATACACACGATATTTCATGAGCTTATCCCTGTATGAAGGCTAATAGGAAGGGGTACTTGCTATCATCGAGATACGCTTTATTGGCGATGTGGAGGGTCCTCCGGTCATTACTATGCGTCGGCAGGTTTCGGTAGGTAGGAAGTTGGGCCCTCGAGGTTGTATTTTATGGAGTTTCCCTCTTGACGAATGTGTTATTCAGATTCAACGCGATACATGAAACAATAATTACACATTCTCTGAAAACCGTTGTTATTATATAAATCATCTGTGATTTACCAAGTCGAAAATTAACAACGCAACACGAGCTCGAATCACATGAATTAGTGGAATTAAAAAATTCACCCTCAATACAGATGAGTATAACTTTTGGTTTCGTTGAGCTGAATGCACTCAAATACTTGGTGGTTGGTACAATTAAAAACTCTGCAAATTCTCGGCACAACGGTTTATTAGCTTCTTTTTACAGATCACCCTTCCGTCTAGATCACTAAATAATAGATTAATTATTTTTTGAATTATTATTAATTGTTAATCATCATTATCAAGTAGGTAGTGTAAATTATTATTATTTATCGTTAATGATTAATTAATTAATTTTGAGGGGGTGGATGGGGAGGGGGTTCCTGGGCGATTCCAATGGTTCATTTTTGAAGATAAACCCAAACCAAAGAATTATATCAATTCGAGTTAAATCTCAATATTTCCGAATAAATGTTTCGGAATAGAACGGAATAAGATATCGCAATTCTTCACCATCGTGTTCAGCGTTAAAAAAAACCTTTAAAATGAGATGTCACAAGTCAGACTGTTTCATTTTTGGAATTTATGGGTAATTTTTCTTCCCTTAATATTCCCCGATTCTGCCCATCTACAAACCTTGCTTTTTTTGCGCAAATTGGAAAAAATTTTTTCTTCACAATTCTGTCGAGAGTTATCGTCTGTAGTGACACATACATACGTATATAATATATATTATATACGTATGTATGTGTCATTACAGACGATAACTCTTTTGGTATAACAATTCTGATTTGTCTTTTGGTATAAAAATGTTTCGGAAATTCGAGTTTTAAAAATTTTGGACCGAGAGCAATAGCTTCCTTTTCTTCGAAAATTCGCTAAAAGGATTGGTTCGAGGACAGCAGGTACTTTGAGGAACTCCACATATAAGCCTCATAATTGACCCACTTTAAGCTTCATCCTCTCTCGTTGTTTGCAGTCGGTTTGACAAATAACTTTCAATTAATTTTAATGGAATTCCTCGAATCCCACAACCATTTATTTCTTCGATAAACATTTGTGTTGCACATAATCAAATGCCTTTTTTATGTCATGGTAGAAACCCAGTTATGGTACTATACAAGGATAATAAACCGTTGTGGAAAAATTTGCCGAGTTGTTATTTCTGTCAACCTTAACACCTGTTTATTTCACGTATCCAAATGAGACTGTTAAAAGGTGAGCCGTTGTGGAGGCTAATCATCGTTTTATGTAGTACCATGTACACCAATCAGCGGTTAAGTACAGTTATAGATAGGTAAGTATACCTTGAGGTTTTCGGCGGTCGGGTGTTATTTCCTCTCCGTGAAAATCTCATCGCGGTAAGTGCTTCTTGGGCGACCATTTATAAACTAAAAAGTAAAAGAAAAGAAAATTAAGGAGACAAAATTGGGACTTGACGAGGAAAGAAAGAGTTTTTTTTTTTCTTGTGGACTGGGTTGAAGGGGAATCCTTTGTTTTTCGGGGGACGAAATATAAGAAAGGGGTAATGGTAACAGGGAGGGATAGCGGTAGCTGGAAAAGGTTCGGGAGGGATTACTCCTTAATCCAGGACGCCTCGGCGAAACCCGGAACACCGCTGGAGGGGTGACGGGAGACTTTTAAAAATTTCAACGCGAAAAATGGGAAGAAGAAACGACACCCCCGTCCCCCTCTGCCGGGAGAACGAGATCTAAACGGGTAAACCCTTTTAGAAGCTGGCGACCCGGAGGGAAGAAGCAGAATTCATAAACATTTACACAGTGCAAAGCATCCGCGGATAGGCCCAATCTTTTTCGGGCCTATCTCAAGTTAAATACCCTCCAGGAACATTTTATCGTCACTTACTCCAAAAGGCTTTCTTTCATTCATGGAATCGTCTTTAGCTGGCTGGAAGAAAGAAACTCGTGTCATTCAAGGGGCGTTTACTTCCTTTCCTTCGGCAGATCACTTCTTTTTAGTATTGAAGCTCAGTCAGTTCATTCCAAGTATATTCCTGAACTATCCAAGTCGGAAAGCCTTTAAACAATCAGTTTCAGCATATTCAGAACAGTCATCAGAACTTTGGCAGAGTAGATGGAAAAGTAGGTACTAGGTACCATGGAGGTTACAACCTGGTTTCAATCAATATACTTACTTCTTTCTATTTTTCTTCTACATTATTATTTTATACATTCATAACTAAATTTATTGTTTACTAAAAAAAATGAATAAATGAGATAAAGACTGATTATAGTATACATACTATATCTAATACATGTATTAGATATTATAAACACGACGCATGTTGCAGTAACAGCCTACTGGTTCCTGCCTATTTCTACTTTGTGTCTTTGGAGTGATTGTTAACAGCAACATTTCCAGGTAAATTTCGGAATTGACCAAGTCGAAAAGCCAACACAGAACTATGGCAGAGTAGATTTTAAAATAAAAACGACTTCGTTAGTGAACGTTTCATCTAAAGGTACTCGTATGTTTGTTGAGAACTGGTGGTAACTAAATACGATTTCAGAGCTTGAATTGTGAGTAAGTGAGATATGTATGAATACTTGAAATCTGCCCTTCTCCAGCATTTATCCTTTCATCCCATTTATCCATTTTCACGCCTGAAGAATACGAGTACGTGAAGGACCTACCAACTTATACCATTCCTTTTAAGCTTTTTATTCTGAGATAGACATGTCGTTGGTTTAAATTCTAGAATGGATCACTTCATGACATCCTTTTTCATCATCATTTCGAGTAAAACCCGGTTGTCGCATTGGCGTAGCTAGCGACTCTAGCGTACAACCTTCTAAAGCAGTTCATGTGGCGTAGGGAGTATCCATGCTACATCTGTTTTGAAAAATGGCGGTGGTTATGTGCCGAATCAGCTGTTTCTATTACGTCTTAAATGTTTGAAGGAAATAAAATAAAACCAGCTGATTCTTCCATTGATAGCGAATTAATAGTTATGTGGTGGTTGAAGCGATGGCGTGCGTTTATTGTGCGCAACTTCCAGGTTGCGTTGTTTAGTTTTTTTTCGTTTTGAAGTTAGTGCCTCTGTCGAGCGTTCGCATTGTTGACTTACGTCGATTTTGTTCCTCCGTTTCGCGAGCGATTTGTGTGTAAATTACTCCATTACAATCGAAGGATTTTCGTGGTCCCGAATTTTTGCGTTTTACGAGTGAATAATATGACAATCATGGCGCAGACGGTGGATTTCAAACAGAGTTGGCCAAGGCCCTCCAAGGAAGAGGCGATACATTCTGGACATTTCATGGTGTCCAGTTTTGAAGCTGAAGCTCAGGATGATGAGGACGAAGTAGCCGTGCCAGTCCCCGAGGAAGTTTTGGAAACCAAAACGATGGCCGTGATAAGTAAAGTTGAGCCGCCGTCTCCCAGCTTTTTCGAGTTCGGAGCCGTACAACCTTTCCAACAGACTGGCAAGTTCCCCTGGAATCGGCTCTCTATCGAAACATCACTGACAAAGCTATTCCAGTGCATGTCACTTGCCTACAGGTACACAAAGCCCTCAATAAATAGAAATAAAAACAGCTTTGTCTGAATTGCTCGTAACTGCGGCTGCCAAGGTCGTACTTGATTAAACAACTTACCTACTTGAAAATGGTGCTCTGATCAAGAGATAGAACTTCAAACTTGACAAATATTGAATTAAGAATCACCAAAATGCCTAGTAGATATATCAATGCTGTTTAATCTTCAAATATCCAAGACATTTGATAATGAAGTGAATGATAGATGAACTTTTATTGCATGGATCTACCTAGGTTTTTAAATTTTTCTGGACTCCAACTTTCTTATTGATACTGCATTGACAGCTATAACGAGCATGTTGGTTCAAACAATGTTTGAAGTAGATGTCATCTACTTTTTATTGTCAGGCGCCAAAAGCTATAGGTACCTACAACAAAACTTCTGAGGGTCCTATGATGATACCCTCATGTCTCTAGACCCACTCGTTCGATTATTGACTGTGAAATCACCAAATAAATTCACTTTTTTTCGTGCCACCCTCAAATTTGACCCAATTTAAGTTTTCAAAAGTGGCTATTCTTCCGAATTATTACTCATTTATTATTTTTCGAATAAATATCAACATTTTGGCCAAATTTGGGATTTTAGCGTTGATGGACTCGTATGCATTTTTAAATTAAAGTAAGAATCGATTAATGGATTCCGAGTGCTCCAATGTTGAACTCGTTTCAATATCTTTTTTTTAGATAGAGTATTTGCAGAAACAGTTCAGGAAAATATTCATAGAATGTTTCATTTTCGTGGTTTGACAACACGGAAACTGATATGGAATGAATCAACAGGTGTATCTTGTAGAGATCTTGTAAACAGGTAACGTTGTCGAATTTTAGGAATTTGTGAAGGATGAAGATCGGCTGTTGTGTTACTTTCCACTATTTACAAAGCGTTGTCTAAATGATTGTCAATACTTCATAATCGAATCGAATATTTTGTCAAGTAAGTGAACATTTCTGTTGCGTCAGGTAGAACTACAGGGTTGTTTGATCTCGTATAAGTGACGAGTTTTACTGGCTGAAGGTAGAGGTGGTTATCAGGTTTCCACTCTACGTAAGACTTATAAAACCTAGCTTGAGTTTTCTACCTACCTAACAAATTTTCTCGCCATTCCCTCGCATATTCAGATTGATTATTTATTTCCGCTCCTATGTGGTAGTTATTACATGAACATAACAGGTACTTACTTGAACTACCTAATTATTGATTTCCTTATAATATCCATGTACACAGACAAGGCGTCCTCCAGAAAATTAAAAAAAAAATCAAAAGATTAACTAAATCTCCTTACATAATATTATGGTGCATGAGGTATCATTGAATTTGGGTTTTTTTTAAGCTCAGTTACTGAAACCTTTTTAATTTCTCCTCATTTTCAAATAAATGAACTCAACTTGAAATACATTTTCAGCCAACCCAACAATTAAATTTCGAATCTTGTACCTATCTTGTTCCCTTATAAAGGCTCTTTCAAGTACCATTCCAGTACCTGGGTTTGCACATTTGCCCCAGAATGTTCACCAGGATTTTATCCCATGTGCCTACTTGCTACAGCAATAAAAATTGTTAGAGTTAAGTAATCAATTTTAATGCTTTTTAGTACCATATAATATATTATACCCTTCTTTGATTCCAGACAAAAACTTACATCACCCAAATGGAACCGTTTCAAAGGAATACGACTGCGGTGGAAGGACAAAATACGATTAAATAACGTGATTTGGAGGTGTTGGCATATGCAGTGTACGTAGCTATGCATACATATTTATCTGAATAATTATCTCGATTTATTACGTAATATAGACTGGCTCAGATGTTTGAGGTAACGTTTCTGCTCGGAAATGGGATTCTTATAAGATAAGAGGGGTCGCTCACCATTTACCCCCTTATGTAATTTGTTCCTAAGTTGATTCCACACATCTTTGAAACTACGTCTTGAGTAATTTTTTTGTTTTTATTTTTTCGTAGCGTCACGTAAGTCTGAAAATGATATTAGACTTACTCGGGTACAGGTTTGGAGAATAATAATGTTATCTATTTATTTTTTGTGTTACAAAGCCCTGTACTAGCCCAGTCAACGAAAATGTGTAGAGGGAAATGCTTGGAACATAATTTTTGACTTCTTAACTTTGTTAAGACTCGTTAGGAGGTGAAAGTAGCTGTTAAGCCCCGGGTGGGGGAGGGTGATGGAAAGTCGGTTTTTAGCTTATATTTCGGAAACAAGCGTCCCACCGACATGACCACTCTATACAAAATGAAAGCTGATTATATTGTCTACAAGTTTTACTCAGTCAGGTTTTTCGATATCTTGTATAGTTCGAGATATTGAAAGTCTGTAATTTTGGGGGGAAACATTTTTGTTCATGTAGGGAAATCTAATTTCTGAGCTTTAGAAACTCGCTTCGCAGCGGAATATTTCCAAGTTAAAGTTTTTTTTTATTTTTTTTTTTCGATTACCTTCTCCGAAGCATCAAATTTGTAGATACGACACTATGGCACCCAATGACCGATATATTATTGAAAAGGATTTAATGCTCTTCAACCCTATGCCCAGCATTTAGATTTCGATGCATCGTTGAAGAGTTATCCGGTCAAAAAGAGCAAACATTTTTTTCCCTAAAATTACAGACTTTCAAGGGCGAATATCTCGTAAACTATACAAGATATATCGAACACCTGACTGGAAAAACCTTTGGAAAATTTGATCAGAATTTCGAATTTCCGAAAAATTTGCTTACCAAAATCCATTTCAGACTATCCTGAATTCACTGCCAAGTCACCAAAAATCATATATATTTATGTATGTGTCATTCCCGACGATAACTCTCGGTAGAATTGAGATAAAAAGTTCGTAGGTGGGCAGAATCTGGCCACTCTAAGGGGGGCTTGAGGGGGAAAATTACCAATAAATTCCAAAAATGAAACAGTCTGACTTGTGCTGCTTCGTTTTAAAGGTGTTTTCACGCTGAACACGGTGGTGGAATCAGAATTGCGATATCTAATTCCGTTCTCAAACTGGAGCTCTTTGAAGATGAAGAAAGAGATGAGATTGTTCACGGTTCATCTGCTCTAATCTGTTAACAGAATGAGACATTGCGATTCTGACTACACCATCATATTCAGTGTTGAAATCTATAAACTGAGGTGTTACTCGGCAAAAAACATAGACAAAATTTGTAATAAAACTAGTTATTTCTTCGGAAATTCGCTCTTCTAGCCATGCTGCATGACTGGATTTTTGTGAGCATTTGTTGCCTGGGCTATACTATTACCAAACCTTTACAGGTTAGTGTCACATCTTAACATTACCCAAACCGCAAATACGTAGTTATTTCACGTTGGACTGCGTGAAAGATGTGAGAAAGAACGTATTTGATGTATATTCTAAGAACTACGTCCATTATTTTTGTAATTTTCTGTGTAAAAGTTTGGGGCATATGTCCCTCAACTATTTCACGGTCAGTTTTGATGTGGAGGTAAAAACAGTTTCTGGCAGTCACTTTCGAGGGATGCCTTCATTTTCAGGCTCACACTTCCAGAAACTCTGCTTTCATCCTCGCTCCTCTAGTCATCACAAGCCAACATGTTAGTCGTAAAAGGCACTTAGAACTCGGCAGATGTTGGTTTGTGCGGTTTAATCTCATAAATTACAGAGAAAAATCTGTTCCCAACCTCTTCAGGTCGAATAGTGGTGATAAGTCGAGGAGGGTCAATGAACGCTAACTTTTCGGGAGTGAGAGCCTGAAGACGATGTCGTAACCCCTGAAAAGAGCTTTCTCGTAAGATTTGACTTTTTAATCCCCTTCATCAACCAAACTGACCAATGGGCAACTTTCAATGTCCCAAAACACCTATTCCTGTTGAGCTGGTAATTCCACTGGTTCGGTTAGGTCGTCATAAGTGTGGCTCCATCGTATGAAACAGATAGTTCCTTTTTATAAGAAAGGCCTCGACAAATTACCATAAACGCGGATTATTTCTGTATTCTTATAGTAAACTAATTGAACTACCACTACAAAAATGTGTGAGTTTTTATCCCCTTTTGAATGAAAAAGAAAATTATTAGACGTAGTATGAAGGACTGGCGAGTTTCTAAACGAATGAAATAAAACGGAGGCGGCAATTAAATAGATAGCGAAGGCTTTTAGATAAAGAGGGTTCCTCAAGGAGATAACGGACGTATTTTATAAATAAAACGAGTTTCTGAAAGCGAATAAATTGGACCAATGGCTGTACTCGTATTCCAAGAGAAGCTAACGTAATTCTAGATAATAATTACAGAAAAGCGTGCAGATAAGCGCTTTGTGATTGATTGTCCTTTTCGTATAAACTTGAGATAAACACTGGTACCTTTGCATGATATTACTTTGTCCGAATCGCGTATCGTTGGGAAGGAGGGTTAAATATTTATTATGATGATCGTAAATCAATAGTAGCAGTTGCATTCGATTATCCCTTCGATATGATTTAATCCACTCCGTCGAAGGAGTGCCAAATGTCAACTCATTTCATTAAACTCGTAATTTTCCAGTTTATATAATGTTCACTTGGAGCCTAACTACCTGCTCATTATATAAAACGCTTTAATTGAGTGAGCTTGTCGCCATGTGTGACTGGAAGATGTCCGTTATAACAAATCAAGTATTCCAGATAGATTAGGAGTAGTAATAATCCTATGTTATCCTAAAATTAATTTTTCTCCTCAATTTCACTCATTTATTACTGAATGTATAATCTAAATGTCCTTCGTAAACTATCAATTTGTCTTCACGATTCAATGTACATTTCAGTTATTAAGAAGAAAAACACACTGGTTTGTCAATTTGCCTCACCCCTGGATGCTGACACCCACAACAAACCTGAGGTAGATTCGTAGTTCGCACACTCCTAAATTGTTTACACGTTTGCAATACTTTACCCAAATTGAACGAGTGTGTTGTTATCGAGAAAATCCGTTTGTTATCGAGACACCTGGCTTAGTTGAATGGTTGTTATCGCCATAATTATAAATGAATTTCTTCTTATCAGGCTGTTGTTCTGGAAGGCAAGTATTGGAAAAGGAAATTGAATGCAGTGACTGCAGAATACAAGAAATGGCGATTGTTCAGTCACAATCAAATACTTGGGAAACCCAATAAAGAAGAAACCCAAGATCTTGTGAGTAGTTGAACAGTTCTATGAGATTTGCGGAGAGTAATAGGTACATAGATTCTAAAATCGTTGAGGTCCTGACTGAAGTACCCTAAATATCGAATCGTTTCAAGTATAGTTATTGAAGAATCTCAACCTAGATATACCATAATCAAACGAATGATATTTAACCAAGGAAAGTTAGTGCAAAAAAGGGCTCTAGCATCCAAAATCGGTCGAGAGATGGAATTCGCATTAATCCGTCCTGAATAACGGTATATGAGTTTGCGACAGTTTCTACATTGTGCTTCAGATTTGAGAGCCTAAAAACCGCGAAATTTAACATTTTAAAAAACATCTAATTTAGAATTAAATTTCCTACAACTTTGGTCCTATGACATTTTCCAATCGAATTCATTTTCAACCTATATAGGCGTTAGACGTTGAGGATAGATTTTTAGCAAAATTTAGTAAACCTCGCTTATCTTTGGCTGAACGGCTTGACCGATTTCCATGTTTTGAACGCCATTTGACGCGGAATCAAAGCGCTTCCACAGAAGAATGAGAAGATGAGGTGACGTTTTCTGCAGGATGAGTACTTTTCGAGTTATACCTACGCGAAAAACTGACAAAAAGTGCGACGTTTTTTTGGCCCCAAATCTGAAGTACAACCTAGACCCGTTTTTCAGGACTCTCAAGAGGGATAAAAAGATTTTCTGCTCTCAAGCCATTTTTGAAAGCCTGAGCGCAAATTTGTTAGTTGTATTTTTTAATGAAATTTGACTCTACCAAGTATGCTATAATAGTCCAGGCTTTTGGAGACAATAATTGATCGCTGAACTAGTTTATTGTCAGCTATGTTTTCTTTAGCATTTATGAGTGAATAAATGAATAAAGATGGGTACTGCCTGCGTCAATTTGGAAAATTATTGAACCCTCTCGAAAAAATCAACATCCTGAAAAAACGAACTGGTTACTTTTGGGTAATTGAAAAGTAATTTAATTTTCTATTTTCTATGTAACAAGAACTTCATTAACTAATCTAAACTACTGAAGTCTGTGATATTAAAATCCAATTTCCTTCTCATATATCGTTGCAATTTCAACCCCTGTAATATAATTGGTGCTTACTCTCCCTATAATTATCATGTATAATAATTCTTAGTATTTGGAATTAAACCAATAAGTAACCTTTGATGCATTTAGACAGAAACCTGCAAATTTGAAAATACAATTTTTTTTGTTTTTACAAAAACATTACTTTAGCATTTTTAGCATTACTTTGTGACTTATTTTCTTCTTTTTTCAACTCATAGCTTGCGGAATTTGAAGGGCAGGACTGGCAAATATGTGCCGCAGACAATTCGATGATGGTGGATGAAGACTACATGGGGTTAATGAGTGACACGCTATTTTCAACCATCACCGCAAATCAGCCATTTGCTTTCCCTGACACTCGAGAGATTGGTAACTTTTCTTTTCATTGTACATGTATTTTCATGTCTGCGTTTAACGTTTACGATGTATTGTGCAATTTTTAGCATCTTTCATAATATTATATTTTAGCATCTATTCATAATATAATATATATTATAGGAGTGATTATTGGGTGCTTTCTGTGAAAAGCAGAGGCCAGTATTGAGATGTATTGAGAAATTGAGAGGGCAGTATTTTCAAAAACGTGTTATTTATTTTCCTAGCTCGAGGAGTAAATTTGGCGGACTTCATTCAACCCAGTTTGGTCCAACTCCAACCGAATTTGGACGAATTCATGGACATTGAACCTCTGCATGGTAAATTTTTCACTCTTCTTATACTGTTACAGTAAATGTCGGGTGAATGGGGGGGTTTATAACCTAACCTTACCTGAGTTGTTTAGCGATCTAATTCTTTCTATTGCATATAGGCGTAGGTTGTTAGGTAATGACAAACAAATAGCTGAATTTCTACCTAACTCCTAATTGTGCATCAGTAACATAGCCAGGAATTTCGCTCACAGGGGGGGGGGGGTCCAAAAGTAAGGGATTCCGGGGGACTACCACCTCCCCTGGAAAAGTTTTGACAAAGGTACTAAATAGAGGGGTTCAAACTAATTTTGACACTCCACATAAACAAAAAAAAACTTAATTTTCCGAAAAAATCTTTCTTAATGATCTTTTAACTTTTAATATTTTTTAAATGTCTTAATAAAAAACACCCCCTGGATACTCTGCCGCTGTTGAACATGGCCAAATCAATGTTTTTGAGCGATTTTGGTTTATAAAACATTTTTTGCGTCATTGAGCAACCCTTTGGGAAATGTCACTATCTTGAACATCGAGATATCCTGCCGAAACGTTTGTAGCAATTTGGGTAATAAGGCTGGTTTTTACCCTGACAACTTCTATCAACCTGACAAACCATCCCCCCCCCCCCTCCCTGAATCCGCCACTGCCTTCTAAGAGGGTGAGCTGAGCATATTATTATTCTCAGTTCCGGAGGATGTGCATTAGAATAAGTTGATTTTTAGTGAATTAAGTTGATTCTTCATAGTTATTGTTGAATGCAAGAACCTAACCTAATCACGCCTTAACTAATCTTATAATGGGAGTTTTTCTGTTAGATGTACATATCTTTCATAATACACCTAATATCCTCGTTTTAATCTTCTAGATTTTTTGTGTACAAGATTATCGACCGTACCAGAAGAGCCTGCCATTGTTCAACCTCCTACGTCAACTTACCAGCCGTCAGAAGGATCTCCTCTGAAAGCCCCAGTTACTTCACTGGTGCAGCAAACATCTGCATTTGGCCCTCACTCGCAGTTTGGCCAGGACGCGTCTTCCTTGTGGTTCATGTCTCAGCCGACCTCGTATGAACCATCTTTGCCCGCCATTCAGGCGTCTCAACAGTTCCAACCCCCAGCACCGCCTGCACCACCACCGCCGCCGCCTCCTGCGCCAATGTCCAAGGCCCCCCGTGGAAGGAAAGAAGACATTATGGCTTCTTCGAAGGTATGTTTTAGTGTGTGGCTATTCCATGGGTTCTTCTTCCTATGTTGCTCAATCATTCTCATGTTTTTTACATTTTTTATACCATTACGACAGGTGAAAAAGACTCGTAGCCGAAGCGAAGGCTCAAAAAAATTGGCTACCTCCAACAACACTGTAATATCTCAATCTGCAAGTGCTGTCACTACGATCCAATCGACCAGCACCCAAGTCCAACCAAATAATGCTCTTCTTGCCCAACTCTTAACTAACTGTAAGTAACACTAGCTATGCAGTGTTATAATGTCGTGTGTCGTTCCTGCTTTTACTGCTACATGGAATCTAATCTCACTTTGGGGCTATCTGGAACCTTTGCAAGTTCTTTCCGAAGTCTGCTCTAGATTTAGTTGGAAAGAGCCCACACATGCCCATCAGAAGGTCAAATGACCTCTTGGTGGATGTATTCCTTGTGGCGATCTCATTCCAAGTTACATGTCAGACATTAAGTTCTGCCTGTCGTCATTGTTCCAACAATATTGGAACTGGAACCCTTCCAAGAGGACATGAAAAGCTTTAGTTTAAGGGTTTTAAATTATGTGGGGGACTCAGGGAAAAAAGAATTTTGAAAAAATATCAACGGGAAGTGGGTCAAAAAACGCACCATGACTGGGAGAAGAAGGTCCAATATTTGGTGATTCCACTTCAGGTGTTGCTGTACCATGTTTTTTTGGGGGGGAAGGGATAGTTTTCTTGTTCTTGAAAAGTCGCTTTGATTTCGTCATTTCAATCACAGAAAAACCTTGCCTCATTTTTTCCTAAATCTTAGTAAAGGTCTAATACACAATTGTTCCATGGATTTTGCGTTTTGTCCTTACATCACATAGTATGTTTAATGCTTTCCGAAGGTTCTAAGCCCAAACTTGAAGTTTTTTTCCAACTCCAATTTTTTTAGTGTTGGAAATTCCCATGGCACCATCTCTAGAAATTCCCATCTCTAGAAAATGCTATTCCCAACTAAACAAAATTAAGGTGATAGGTTGAATAAAAGCTGAGAAAACGGAGCTTGAAACCGACTATTTTTCAAGGAGATTTCATCAGTCCTAAAAAATTACCTTTAAATGACTTGGTTTTTTTTCTGCATTCTTGTAAAATTTTTAACTGTTGCCCATATGCAAGGCGAATGAACAAATGCTCAAACGAACATAATAATTACAGCATCCGGTGGTTCTTATGGATATTACTCTGAAGAGCAGTCTCCTACCAAAGTACTGCCTAAAGATGAAGTAACCTACATCCAACGGCAGCCCTACAAATCTGAGAATTCCGGGAATCGGTACCATTCCGAAAGGTAACGCTGTTTCAGCACTCAATTTTTAATGACCGGTCATATTTATGTTGTGTTTTGAATTATTGAAATATGTTGTTGTTTTGATTAGCAATGTCTTAGTGCGTCATACCTTGGATAATGTTGTTATTCCCAATCCTTATTTCCAGTGACCTGAATAAACAGTCGTTCTTGATCAATTCGGAAGCCAACAGTAATTCTTCAACGGCTTCACACTGTTCGTCCATATCACCACCCATAAATTCATCTGTAGTGGTAAAACCTCTGCAGACATTATTGGGAAATGTATGTTGGTTTCTTTTAATATCATACATGATAATAAAGAGTAGACTGAATTGCATGTAGTAAATGATTAACACATCTTATGTACGCCCCATTTAGCAGCAACCTGGGCCCAGCATATCTTGTCCGGAATCTCCACTAGGGCAAGAGTCGCTCAGTTTATCACCTTTGAACGTTGGAAGCCCGACATCATCATCTGGCAAGCCAGCGTACAGGGTAACCCACTTTTTCATAACGTCTGTAGTGCCACCTATCAGATGTCACGTGTTTTACGAGAACAAAACCTTTCCTTGGCTATAACAGCATTTCACATAAATTATCATAAGGTCAATGTTTTAGGAACATCGCAGAGTCTGCCATATAAATGCCGAGCAAAAGCGACGTTGTAACATCAAAAATGGATTTGATACTCTTCATTCTCTCATCCCTATGCTGAATCAGAACCCCAACATAAAGGTATGCCCATATGAACACCCGTGTGCGTTTCTCATCGGTGACCTCATTCCACGATTGCTCCTCACAATATTTTTAACATTTAGATTTTAGATTTTTAAATATGTAAGTATATTTTGATATGGTCTTCAACAAGGACTGATAAGGAGTTCCAGCTCTTATACTTATTATATATATAAGAGGTCTGATACTTATTACAGAGGTCTGAGACACTCGTGCGTTTTGCTACCTATCTGGAACTCCACAATATTGTCAAGTCACAAGCCTTACAAGGTTATAAACATAAATGTGTATGATTGATAGTTACGCGTGTACAATTATTAATTATTAAATTCCTACAGATGAGCAAAGCAGCTATGCTTCAAAAGGGAGCCGAATACATCATGCAACTTCAAAACGAGAGTCGCCAATTAAAACTAGAAATGGATTCGCTAAAGCAGCAAATCGACACTCTTAATTCAGAAATTTGGTATGATATAGTTTTCGATTATTTATCTTGCCATTGTGTTACTACTGCATTATTGTATTAACAATTTGTACCTTTGTTCGGTTTTTGCAGCAACTCTCAGTCGATGCTCCCTGCAACTGGGGCTCCAATATCAAAACACAGAAGCAATAGAATGAGAGACATGTACAGGGAATACGTCCGTGTGAGAGTCCACGAAAATTGGAAATTCTGGATCGTATCCTTGTCATTATGAGTGTTCTTACTCTCTAATAAGAATGGTTTTCGTGTTTATATTCTCCTAGAGTTTGTTCCTGTTCCCAATAACTGTCGAGTTACAATCGTTACCTGCCGCCAAAAATTTTTTTGTTATATTTTCCTCAACGCCATATCCAGTTGAGCCGTATATGCGAGCCACTCTTGGAAACCTTCAATAACGTGGTATCCACTGCTAGCATGGACGAGTTGTATCGCACAACTTTGCAATGGGTTGACCAACATTGTTCACTGGTTGACCTGAGGCCCAGTAAGTAGCTCAAATATATCGGTGAGGGTCTCGTCAATTAAGAGACTGATCCATTTTACTATTTCTTCGGTTCTTGAAATAAGAGTGAAGCCATGATATTTAATGTGCACCTTATTTTACACGCCCTTAATATATATTTGATGTTTTTTATGTTTTATTTTCAAGTTGTTTTGAACGCTCTCCGACACCTGTGTACGACAACAGACGTACTTACAGAACCTGGAAGACTTCCCATTGAAGCGAGGACCACAGTTGACAAAGCAGTCAAAAAAATTTAGCTCTCCAAAGAATGAGCATAATGAATTGAATTCATGTTCTAATTAATGATGAATTAGTGATGCTACTTACGACACAAGGTTTTTGCTCAAAACATTACTCCGTTTTATACCATTCCTCTCGAGCTGTAAATTGTGAGTTTTCGCTTGAAGTCTACGCTTAGGTCGTGGTTAGGTTTTTCCTAGTTTGTCAAAACATATAAATTGCCTGTGCCGGAGTAAACTTAGATTCTTAACGGCTTACTAGCCAACCCAATCAAACATCAAATTAACCTTCAATTTCGAATTACCTCTTATTTCGATGTATGCGAAGTGACTGCGTTTTTCAATATTATTACTTGCGTCAATCGTCATACTTGCGTCAAGTATTTACCTATTTGATACCCGTGGTTTTTGTGCGTACTTATGTAAATTAATTAATAGGCCCAGGTCTTGGAGTATCAAACCTCTTTTGTATGTTGTGTACTAATGCACAGTCATACTCGCGTAATAGATACCTATGAGCTCAGTGAACTCAAGAGATACCAGTAAGAGTGGTTTCTTTTGACGGCGACTTTGTTGAAAATCCGAAAAGTTCGATTTATCACTTAGCCTTCTTTTTAGACGACCTAAGCTTTAACTTGTCCGGCTAAAACTCGATAGCAGTTCAATCTTGCGTTTGTATGGCAGGACAAGATCTACATCCATTTTTGTACGTCTAACTCCTACCATCCATTCTCAGCAGAGCAGGAACCTGGTTAGATGGGTTTTTTGTTTCAGAAAAAATAATTTGCTCTTCAGTGTATTTATATTACCATACAATGATGAGCCACAATATGAAAACTGTGCCATAAAATAACGTAGTTTTAAGTACATTTCATCATGTTATTAATTTGTATCTTCGTGGTTACAGGCAACCATATAACCTGTTATTCGATTTTACACAATCTCTTAATTTTTGTGTTATACGACGTGAGACAATTAGGTATTTGATTGTCATTAATTATTTTAAAAGGCCAGCGGAAAAGAGCTCTTGCTTTGAAGAGTGAGGAAAGAATCGCGGTTGAATTTATCAAGTTGTAAATTTCAGTAAGTGTCAACAAGTCCCAAACCTTGATGTCTCCCGATGTCTCAATTTCCACTTCTTTTTTAAAAACTATTAATGTCTTCCGATATTTTTGATTTATGTTACAATGACACACTTCACTTTTGGATAAAGGATGTAATAACTTTAAATAACTCTCAGGCCAATTTAGTGGTGCAATAACATGAATGACTTCCAATCATCAGCCATTACAGGGCTCTCTAGAGCCTTAGGATCTTGCCAAACTACTTCAGAGCCTTCCTCTGTTTTGCCAAAATCGTATGATCCCAGAAACGTAAGTTAATGGGGTGGGGCTAACTATGTACACCGCCGGTATGTCCAACCACCTGAAAGCTCTCACTGCAGAAAAATAGAAATATTTTGTTAGTGCAGTCAATGGGTGTTTTGCCCTACAAGTTGGTGTAGTTCTAATTTTGGAATATGTTATTCCGAATTATTTTTTTTTAGGCCGTTGGCTACTTCGTGGTGGTGTGGAAATGAGTTAGCTTTGAATTTACAAAATGTAATAATTATGTAACGAATAGCTACAAATCATTTCTCAAAATGAGAAAAACGAGGACTTTGACGATATTTTGGAAAAAGATGTTCACGTTTTGTTCGCTGTAACTCGTCACCGAATTACCAAAAAAAAAAGTGTCAATACAAAAATTGTAGGGAATTTGGTCTTCTTTAAATTTGGATTGGTCATTTTTGTCGTGGGAACAACCGTTTTATTATGGAGCCCCTATCCAATAACATATTCCAAAAGCAGAACTGCACCGCCTTTTGTAGGACAAAGGCCTTTTTGCTGGACTTTGTGTGCCTACCTCAATTTTGAATTTTAAAGAATTTCACCCCGAATTTTAAATTCAACTGTTGAATTGATGTGGTTGGTTATTAATTTTTGGTGCAGCCCACTGACATGCTGCCTCTCATCTGTATTTTTCCGATACGTGTACTGGAGGCATCGCAGAGTTGTCATTTATCAAATCGTGCGACTAGAATCTCTTCATAGTCACTTCTAAGATTCTTACCTATTCGATCCAAATGCTTGACAGTTACCTGAATACAGAAGCCTGGGCATATAGAATCACGTCACTGTGATATTTATGTACGCCCGTAATCCCATTTTACCCACTAGTTACCTCTACCCCCTCCAATGAATGCTTGCCAATGTCAAAAAGGAGGATAATGAGGAAGTGTGATTGTGTTCCTGTAATCTTGGATACAAATACCATTATACCTCCACCCCTTGCTGATAGACAATGGAGTCACCGGACCATCTCTAGTTCACACTTAAATATCGTAGAATACAGTTGTGAGAATATATTTAAATAATTGGTCTCAATGGATTGCACTTGATCAATAGAATGATTGAAGCGTTATACTGATCTCTTTGACTGGTCATCGTAAAGTTAGCCACGATGTTACAAAATTTGATTTTAAAATGTTGATTGTTGATAAAATATAGGTTTATGTATATATATTTGTTAAAGCATGTAATTCAAATTACGATGAAAATATTATTTTCTTATGAAATCTTTTCGTTTTCTTTGTGCCTCACTGCAGAAACAGTTCTGTATGAGCCCCAAATTTTGGTTTATTTTGTTTTCGTTACAAAAAACGGATTCGAAACCCTAAACCCACTGTTATTATTAGCAATTAGGGAACTTGTCATAGTTAGCAGTACCTAATAATATTACATCGTACAATAATAATATTATACAGTTTGCGGTATAATATTATACTGAATTATGGAATTAGCTCAATCAGCTCACCCAGTTCTTGAATTGTTCAGAAACTATTCGGAACTCGAAATAAATAAAGGCGCGTCTGAACAAAAAAATCTCAACAAATTTTATTTTCTTTGGCTACTAAAAAGCCTGCGTGGCACATCCAACAACTTTAAAAACTAATTTTACTTATTTTACCAATTTTAAACTTCAAGATAGATTTACCATTAGTCCGCATGAATCACAAAGTTGGTACAAACCGGTAGACGTATTATCGGGGATCAGAGCAAACTGACATTTTTCATTACAAGTGTCACTATGAGTCGCAATACACCTTTTCAACAGTTCTTGCAACCCCAGTAAAGACGTGCTGTTTGGAAACCTCTGAGAGCACTTTCGACACATGACAGACTCGTCGATTGTTTCCGTCAAAGCAGATTTTTCACATATCGGGCAAATAACTTCGTTTTCCCATTCGCCAAACAGAACGGACTCTTCTTCATCTAAAACTTTTTCGTACTCTGCCAGTAACCACTGTTCTGTAAAATGGTAAAAAAAAAACGGACAGTTTTTATTGATATCACATGCGAGAGCACTTAACACATATTTCGGTAACACTCGAACTAGAAATTTGAGTATACCTCCGGCATCGGGCAAATCTTGGATGGCATCTACTTCTTTCCTTAAAAATAGAAAAACAATCAAGTAAGTAAATCTTTCTAACAATCTAATGAGTATTGATTATAAACTCAATGTTAACTTCTAAACCTTCTGTATGGGTCATATTGGGTGTAGTGTTGGTAAGTACCTACTAGTGCGTGGCTTGTAAGTAAATAATTTATTTTAAATAATTCTATCAAATTAAATCGCATTATGATTTAATTTGATAGAACGATATTCAGGACAGGACCGCCCCAGTATAATAACTTCCGCATGTATGAAATATGATATGCATGGAGTAGGAATACCACGTAAGTAAGTAGCAAACAATTTAACACAGGTACCTAATAGTGGTGGGCGTTATTGCTACTTTTCCATAACGGTACGTTACGTTAGTTATGAAAAAATAACCGTTATTTTTTTCGGTTACAAAATAACCGTTATTTCTTTTCTGCTAACCTACAAAAATAATCGTTTCGTTTTTCAGTTACTTCCTACATGATAGTTTTTTTCCGTTTCTCGCCATTTTTTTCGGTTACAAAATAACCGTTATTTCTTTTCTGCTAACCTACAAAAATAATCGTTTCGTTTTTCAGTTACTTCCTACATGATAGTTTTTTTCCGTTTCTCGCTATTTTTCGGTTGTCAGGTTATTCCGAGCACGCCACTTTTGATAAATAGCAGTTTTGCTAGTAAAATTGAACGTTAACTACTGCGATTCTTGTTTTGAAAAAAATGTTGGGGTAAAAAAATCTTTTAATACAACAATATTTCCGTAGCACGAAACGCACCTCAGAACAACAAACTCGACATCACTTAAGCCATATGATGTTCCAAAGAGCTTGTTAGTATGAAAATGGACCTGTATTTCAACAGTTTGATTCACGATCGTGTTGTGAGGCACAATCTTTGAGCCGTCATTGTGAACGAACGGCTGGTCGTACAGAGCTGCGGATGGTCTTAAAAAATTCTACGGAACAAACTCTATCTAAATATCAAATAAAAAACATACCATTCCATATGAATTTTTCGAGATATGAAATTTTCAAAATTTCAAAATTCGTTTTGAACCCCTTCCCCTTGACCTAGGGTTATGAAAAGTTTCGAGGACCATTGTGGGGTTGGTCGAAACCCCTAAAAAAAATTTCGTAATTTTAACTCAACGCTAACTGGGCAAAGTGGCGCGGACGGCGTACGACGTACGGACGGATTTTTTTTTTTATTCGATTTTCTGAATCTACGTATCTTGAAACGTAAACCAACAAATTTTGAGGGGGGGTTAACATTTTTTTTTCTTTGGGCGATTCCAATGGTTCATTATCGAAGATAATAAACCAAAAGTGGTCCAGACATAAGTCTGCCAGGATGGGGGAAATTGGAGCTCCCATAAAAATATTAATGAAATAGAATAACCGAAAAGAAATCGAGAACCTTACCTGAGTACAGCTACAGCCAGAAAAACGAGCCTCAACAGTTATGCGTTATAATATAACGCATGCGTTATTTTACAGGTCACGTTTTTTTCGGTTATTCCATAACCGAAAAAAACGTAACCTGTAAAATAACTGAAAAACTTCGAATAACAGAATAACCACTGTTATGTAACGGTTACATTGTAACCGATGCGCTGAGGCGATAACGTTTCGATTTTCGCTTACAAATACGAACGTTTGAACAAAAGACGAACATGATGAAGGATCACTGATGTTTCTTCATCAGCTGTCGACAGTATGGGAGTGACAATTTATTGTGATTGTGAGGCCAGAATAGCCGCAATATAGGAGCGAAACAAAATTTTAGGTGGTTTTATAACCGTTATTTTATCAATTGAATAACGGTTATAACGGTTATTTTAAAATAACCGGTTATTCATAACAGTTTCAGGTTATGCGACCCACCTCTAGTACCTAATAGGTTATTTACACATGAATTCAGCTAATTTGATTTGGGTCACCGTGAGGGTTCAGCCAATTTGATATTTCTCCCGAAAATAACCCAGATCAATTGTTTTATTCAGGGTTTCTACCAGTAAAGTACAAGGATATCAAATGGAGAGTTAGAATAGATCCTCCGAATACAAGTGGTAGTTCTGCACACATTTTTGAACTAAAATTGAATGAAAATTTTATTTTGATACTCACGACGTATCAGGAGCGCCTTCCTTGAGCGTTTTAATTTCTTCGTGCAGTATGTTAGATAAAACATCACGGATTCCATCACAATCCGCCTTCAGTCTGTATTCGTTGAGCAACGACCTTCGACTGGCCTTTATTCTTGAACGACACCGCTGAAATACGAAGACTTACGTGAGTTCTACATTCCGATTGGTATGCGATGATAACATGCATCTGTAGGGTACTTGAACTCAGGAGGAAATGTTCAAATGGTTTCGTGAACAAGTCCTATCAACAAGTGGAACATCGACATGAACAACTTCATATCCAGTCTCAGAGATGGTAAATCGCCGTAAACCAAATTACCAAAGAACACAACATTAATTAC
Organism: Stenodema calcarata; assembly: GCA_963920205.1. Classification (NCBI taxonomy): domain Eukaryota; kingdom Metazoa; phylum Arthropoda; class Insecta; order Hemiptera; family Miridae; genus Stenodema; species Stenodema calcarata. The sequence continues at coordinate 13,576,987 of OY986058.1, read as the reverse complement.
CTACCTCTCTCAATAAATCTCGGAACTTCGGCGATTCGTGCCTCCTTTTATACATAGAGCTTCTGTCTCTGAGTTTTGAATCCATACTAGGGCTGATCAAAACGTCGCCTGTCGTAGATCCAAACATTCTGAATATCCTTAACTGTGGTTTAAATCAACGTGGACTGAAAGTGAAATGTCGAATCAATTCACAAGACTAGACGTCTACAGATAATAAAATAACTAGACAAAAGTCAAGTTTTTACATGACGGGCCAAGGAAATCAACAACAAAATGCACCATATGCGAGATGACTGGTTCCCGCGGAAATCAGCTGACAGAGGAATACTAGACATGTTGTTACATTTGTGTGACTCATGGATGATGTGATTTTAAACGTCAAGCTGAAACCGTGTGATTGTCTCTTCTTACCTGTTAATTTCACTTCCGAAAGAATGAAAAAAAGTAAATATCATATTTTAAATTTCTTGGGTAATAAGTTGCACAAAACCGTGGAACAAAACATAAGACCGATTCATTAATGTAGTCATTGATCTTGTATCCCAATATTCACTGCGCCTTTGATCCATACAATGTGGTCGTAAATTCTCCCCATCTACTGATGGTCTGTCTCAGGTTATTTTGCTCACTTTGCTTCCTTGCTCTTTTATGTACATAACTTTTGAAAGTTTTTGATATTGCGGAATTGTTCTCATAACACCATTCCTTGTGACGTTATTTTTTATGTGTTTGCATTTTGATTTCGTTTTCAAATAATGGCTACTATATTCGAGATTGATCCCCTTGATGAGGATTTGAATCAGGAAGATTCCGAGGATGATACGCTAGAAGTTGAAGAGGTAATTCTAGCCACCGTTTTTCATTCTGCCATATGCCAGCATTTTTGCATTACAAGAAAGTGATATCTCATGTTTGGAAGATTCAGCAAACTACGCAAAGTTGAAGTACCACAACTGCAACTCTTTTCGACACAAAGATGGTGTTATGTTGTGGAAACTACGTCTGACCTAGACAATGCAAATTCATATTTCGTATTTTGATATTTGTTGTTCACCTCCATTGTGAAAGTTTTGATTTTAAATTACGCGAACCTTCGTTATGCTGCTTGAATGAGTGGTCGTGATTTAGCTTCTTCAGCAGCTAAGCCACTGTTCATTAATTCTGAATCTCCGTAGTGGTTTGTGTGAAATTAATTTTTACACTACGAGAGTAATTTTATCTAGACTGTTTATGGATCTAGTTAATTGAATTATTTATAGGGTCGTGAAATTTCTGAAACCTGAATACTAGGTACTTGTGGCATTTTATCGGGCATGTCTTCGACATAACTACTTGGTTCTTTCACTGTTTATCGTTCGAATTCGTTATTTCATTTATTTTTCCACTTGTCTATCTCTGTTAGGTACTTGCGAGGTTGTCTAAACAAAGACGCCTTTTTCGATTTCCTCAGGTTGTAAGCGCACCAATATGCGCCTTATGACGTTTTTCTTGCCGAAAGTGTTTTTGGTAGTGGTCCCGAAAGTGAAAGTAGACCAACCTGGAATGTGCGTCCAACGCCAGTTATAAACCGTAACGTGAACCAAACTTGAGAAGCTTTCCCCCTCAAAACAACCCCATCTGTTGAGACGGGTCTTCGAACTCTGACTTACTTTGCCACTAAGTTTTCCACAAAATGCGATAATTTGTTGCTGTTTCTACTAAATACAGCCACTTTTTCTGTCTAAGTTTTGATTTCTGGGGGAGTCTCGGTAAGGATCAAAGAAAGTTGACAAGAAAGTGGTAAAAGTGGAAAGTTTGCACGCTGGGAACAACACTGGTACATCTCCAAAAATGCACTTTGGGAAATCGCGGGAAGATTTTCCGAATCTTGGTAGGTAGGTAGGTACGCCCACATTGAGTGCTCTACTATTTTTTTTTCAGACCACTCCAGGTTTCACTGCATCTAAACACTACCCCTAAGCCGTGTACGATGCATTACAACAAAAAATAGATTTTTTCAAAATCAGAGCGAATTTGGGCGAAAATTCCTATGATGTAGGTACCACTGTTGCGCCAAGGAAATTTCCCAAATCCGCACTTATCTCTCGAGAGTTGTAGAAACACATGATTCAAGTTTGTTTTTTTGTTAGTACTTACAACTTTTTGTGTGTTAATTACCGTTTGAGGGAAAGAAATGACCAATACGCAGCGCGTTAACCAGGGAAGTAGAACTTTTTTATTCGAAATAAAGAATAAACTGGAAGCAACCTCTTGAAGAAGGCGATGGAAAACGCGGGAGTGTAGAAATAGCGACTTGAGTGTTCCGTTTGTATTAGACAACCTCTCTTGTCTGCTCACAGAATCCAAAACAGAGACTGATGACTCTTGATTGCTGCCACACATAACAATAACCCTGTTTTGTTTTTAGGTCAAAAATTGTGAAATTAGTCGTGGACAGTTTCGATTTTTATAAAATTGTGAAACTTTTGGGCAAATGACTCTTCTGTAGGTGCACACTGCGACGTTTGGCCCTGTTTCTGCCTTGTCGCGCTCTTTTTCTTCTCTTGCGATCGTTCTATTAGAGAGGTGCAACTCATGATCTTGTTTCCTTCGTTCTTTCTCATCCGATGACAATTTTTCAAATCCAACCCAAACATCGCATTGGTCTTTTTTGGGAATGTAAAATGAAATGTTGAATTCCGTGTCTAAGATTCGTCTAAACTTGTCCTCGATGACGGAATAAGACTGCCGATGAACCACCGTTCTTCCAAACCGAACTGGTCAAACCAAGTAGACCCACAGCGGTTTATCTGCCCTCAAGCGCCTTGAACTACTCGTATATTGCACTGCTACCCCAGTGTAGCGCTCGTCAAGCGGATGGTGTAGAAAACTCAAAAGTGCATTTTTGGAGCTGTACCAGTGTTGTTCCCAGCGTGCGATTTGTTGCTATTTGCTTTGCGCTAGCAACTTACAGGGAAGTAGTGGTGAAGTGTCCTCCCTCCATCGTTATTATCTCTCAGCACTTCTATCAAGTCCTTACAAACTTCAATCACAAACCGTGAAATGGTTGATTTTGAGATTTTAAACAGATAACTGAGACTTGTGCAGAATCACCAGTAGCCAAAAAACGCAATGTAACCAGGCAATGAGGATAGGCAAGAAAAATGATCAGGTAGAAATCATATAAGCAGTTATTAGCATAATAACTCTGTCATTGTCTATGTAGAACGTTGTTGTCATTGTCTGTATAGAGTGGCTTCTAAAGCCAGTTTTTATGCAATTCATTCTATTTAAGCCTCCTTAGGACTTACACTTTAAGCAGAATAGGCCCACGATCACCTGAGTGGCTCCTAAAGCTAATTTCTATGCTATTCACTCTATGAAGCTGTAATTTGGTAGGTAGCCTCCTTAGGACTTTAACTTAACGCTGCCCAGGCCCCGGATCAGCAGAGTGGCCTGATTTCCTAGTTTCTATGCTTTCACTTTATGACGCCCGTAGTCCTTGATTATCCCCACTCTCCCTCTCCACCGCAGCCCAATTCCCGTTACTTTTGGGTACCCCCTCGTATTGTACCGATTTCGGGTCTCTCGAACATTTAAAATTTTCACGTTCGACTCATTGAATTAAGTGAATGAAGAATCGATTGAACTCTTGGACCTCGTTTCTTACAATGTCACTTGAAATAGATGTACATCACCCAGTGACAATAGGAAGGCATCAAATACAAATGCTTCAAGTTTTATTACACTTGCGAAAAAAACGCCGGCTCGTTAAAATGTATAATCTACGACGTATCCCCGAAGAATTGTCAACAATTAACACTTACGGTTGAATTACCAGCGTGATTTTTGTAAGATGTTACTGAAACGAAATTAATGTGGCTGTAGATAGGAAGATGAGTATTGATCGGATTTAATGAACTGTTCGATTTCGAATGTCGCCTTTCAGTGACTTTTTATGACTCGCAGCGAGGCACAATAACTTGCCATTGTTTAGTACGAGAAGTTGTTCTGAATCCTCAACTTGTGGGATAACATCATGTCTTCTAAATTGGTGAATTCCATTTCAATAGCTAAGTCATTGTATTATAGTCCTTATGTAATAATCGTATGAAATGTTCATTTGTGGAAACTTGACCAAAAGTATGTAGAATACACATTTTGTACGAACTAAGTGACGTATCGTTGTATAAAACGACAGCAGTACCTGCCGACTAGGCCAGTGTATCTTTCTCACTTTTAATTTGTTCCTCATCGAAATACGTTATGTACCACTTACCTTCACTATGCCAAGGATTGGTTCCATATGGTAGTCAACACCTGGGAAGCTTTACAACGATTTTTGTTTAGTTCTGCAGTCATTTCATTGTGTTGCTTCGCTCTAAAGTCACATTTAGAGCGATGATTGAGTTCAAACTCTGTAATAACGTAAAATACTGTGATGACTCAGAAGTAATACTTTGATGACGTCTCGGTTCCCATCAATGGTTGATGATCATCGTATGGATAATGGGCGATTCAAGTCTACTTTTTTATTGTTATTCCCCAAAGTACCTTGCCTAATGTTAACGAAAATCGGGTCGAAAATCACAAAAATTTAGCAAGAGAAATGAAAATTGGTAGTTTGAAAAACAGGCAGGCGTGTGACGTCAGGGGATAGCAGCGCAGGTTATCTGCGTCTTATTTTGGTGTTTATTCTGAGGATTTTTTAATTGCATCAGATCGAAGGAATTTGCGAATGCGAGGATCATGTTTCTGGAAACGTCGTGGATAGTACAAGAATATAGCTATGTCCATTCCCGTTCGAGGTATCTGATGTCGTCGATTGCTCGTTTTGATTGCATTTCCTACCAAACTTAACGAAAAACTGATCAACTCATACTCTTTTCTTGATCTTCACACATCCCTTGACGGATAAATGCGCCTTTTGCTCCTTTCATCCTCTTAGTCTTTTGCTGATTGACCAGATATAAAATTCAAGTGTAATGTTTAGTCTGGGTTTATATGGTGATCTCATTTAGGGAATGGAGCACACCGTTACATTTACATTTTTATTTTCTAGTATGTGCTTTTAACCCTCGTTTTATGTTAATTCCCCCATTCCCACGTTAATCCTGTTACAACTGACAAACCTACCCTAACTGACGACTTTTATTAACCTTTGTCTGTGAACTACTTTTTGGATCATGAGGTTCATGACCTAACCTGACCTCACCTGTGTCAACATCACTAGATGAACAAAATCGACTAACAGTCACCTATTAGGTTCATATTTGGAAGGATGTTGAAGTTTTATGTTTAAAAAACTTACGTTATTGCTCGTATCAATGACGGTTGTTCAAGCTGTTCTTCGAGTATTTTTAATCTTGTTCCATATACATTTGGATTGAATTTGACAAACAAAGTTAATTCTTTCTATTGCATATATGAGCGAATTGCATAACTCTTTCTATACATAGAGCGTTTAGGGGATCACTGACAATATCTGAATGTCTACCCAACTCCTACTTATACATATCCAATCAATGTTTATTAAGCGATTTTGCCCTTTTCATTTTGGTTTATTATCCTCGATAAGGAACCAAAGAAAAACATTTTTTTGAACCGTCCCCTACATCACATCATTCTACAAAATTAAGGCTTCGCAATAGGGGATCCACCCATAATAATTATGGGTGAATCCCCTGATTATTGTATTACTGTATTTGTATTTTTGTACAATTATTGCATTAAAGATAATGATTTTAAACTTAAGACCAGTTACGAGTCAATGGTGTTCGACTGTTTCCTACTCGTCAGGCGTAAGAGCTACTTGCTGCCAGTGTAATGCTATATAACATGACATGACGTAACGTTATTACGTTACTACGTTATATTTTGCAAGACCTTTGTGATGAAGTGTGATTTTCACCTGGTACTGGATGAGTGATTTATGTTTTAATTCATATTCAATTCGTTTAACCCTGTATTCCTGTTTATTTCCAGGGAGGTTATGACCCAGACCCAAACGTGAATAACCTTGAGTAAGTGATGTTTATATCTCATTTCTAATTGCTTTGCTGAGAATACTTACAATTAATCTTGCCGAGCACTTCCTCATTCTATCACTCCAATCTCCTTTTATCGAACGTCTCCAAAACCTTGTTTGTCCTCACTTCTGCGAATTATTCCATTCCTTCGTCGTATTTGTTTTCTTGATATTTACCCCTCATTTTCTCGTTGTAAAACCTGTTTGTGTTTTTCAGCGTTGATTCAGAAGACGTTGAAAGAGTTCAACTGTCTGAGCACACAGTGAATCCCGGTCAGGAAAAAACCGGCCCTCAAGATTTTGAGCTTCGCAAAGTCCTCGGAAAAGGCGGCTATGGGAAAGTGTTTCAAGTGAGAAAAACTACCGGAAAAGATTCAGGCACTATTTTCGCCATGAAGGTACTGAAAAAAGCGTCAATTGTCAGGAACCAGAAAGATACAGCTCATACTAAAGCAGAACGTAATATATTGGAAGCAGTTAAGGTAAGAATTATATACAAGTACTTCGTTCCCAATCTCTTATATATTTATGTGATGGTGAAAAAGAAATGGCCACTGCTGTGGAGATGTGCTTGGATACTCTCTATGATCAGCCAGCTCTAGAATTACTGTAAACAATATTTTATTTATTTTTTCATAAAAATAAAACGAAACATTAAAATCGAGCACAAACCCCTGTTTGTTTGCAAAATTGTACATTAAATTATGTAGTTAATCGTGGACATCACTGTGTTAGGTCAATGTTAGGACTCTACAGAACGGACGTAATACCACATTTTGTAATTCCTCTTAGAGCTTTTAGTCATACTAAGAGTGGGAGCCCTTACGATCACAATCAAGTCTGTTTCAAACTGCTTTAGTATAGGGGCGAACGGACCATAGGGGAAGTGGAACCTACCCCCTTGTCAATTTCCCGAGAGGTGGCAACCCTGCACGGTAAATGACCCCCTGTCATGGGCTGAGCCCTTTCTCCAATTACTGAGTGCCAGCGCCCCTCAATACTAAAGCAGTTTGGAACAGAGTGAACTACCCTTGACTCTTCATACAAACTCGTACAGCATATTATGATGTAATTGATGTGCTCTTCACAAAATTATACCCTTATTTGATAACATTTACAAGGCCATCATAAAGCTAGAATGATGTCGACCATTTCACAGATCCTCGCATGTTATGAGGAAATCTTGGGTGGTTTGGTGGCTCTGAACGTTCTGAAGGGCCCCCAGATGTGTGAGTCAAGAAAATTCTAGCGACATCGTATTTTTTGGTGCCGTCCAGTGTTCTAAACAACTTTGCGTATCCAATGAGCTGGAGTGGTAGCAAAACGGAGCAGTCAAGATGGCGGAAGAGGGGCAGATGGAACATCGAACTCCAGACGACTCTGGCTTGTCTTGTGGCACTCTCATAATTTGGACTAGGCCATACTGCTCTGGTTCCAATGGACCATTGTGAACCAATTTGTGCTAGGCTATTACTTTCGTTTCTTTCAACAGTCTATTGTTTCTCTCTTTTCTGCCTCTGACGCTTACGACATCTTTTAGTCTAACTAACACCTTACGGTTATGTGGACGTAGGAGAGTTCAGTATTACTTGTAGAAAGCTCCTGAGACACTGTGTTGTCTACTAAATGTGGAAATGCTCATTGAATTTTGTTATTTCACACAATACTAATCCCTCACTTTATGGCACTTGTGTGTTTCAGCATCCTTTTATTGTCGACTTGATGTACGCTTTCCAGACAGGTGGGAAACTTTATCTCATCTTGGAATATCTAAGCGGGGGAGAGCTTTTTATGCATTTGGAAAGGGAAGGCATTTTTCTCGAAGACACAGCTTGGTGAGAGTGTTTTTCTTTCCCATTTCTTTGTCGATGTACGTTTCGGTTGCATTGAAAGAGGTTTTATCTAACTCATCTCTGTTTATATTTCAGTTTCTACTTATCGGAAATTATATTAGCTTTGGAGCATCTCCACAGACAAGGGATAATTTACAGGTAAGCCCAACATAGCACCTGTCAAGTAAATGTTATACGAACTCTCCATTCCAGTTCTTGAATGGTGGTTTCCTGTGAAATGCACTGAATGTAATATTCATTTCACGGTGTTTTTTATAATTTTCTGCATGCAAGGGGAAAATGCTACTAATATTTACTACAAACCAATACTGAACTCCACAGAATCTAGCCTTGATGTCTAATTTACCTGCTGGTCTAGTCAACTGATTTCGCATTTTTTATATTATTCCACTGATGCTCTAGCACTGATGTTTGCTACGTAATAACATTTTTGTGTCTCAGAGATTTGAAGCCGGAGAATATACTTCTTGACGCTCATGGTCATGTAAAATTGACTGATTTTGGATTATGCAAGGAACACATTGAAGAAGGAATCATGACTCACACATTTTGCGGAACCATAGAGTACATGTAAGAGGACTGCAATCCAGAATATTTTTTTCCCTCACAAATTCGTGTTTTCCATTCACGCTTATGTCAATTTCGTTTGTCGCCAGGGCTCCGGAAATTCTCACACGAAGTGGTCACGGTAAAGCTGTCGATTGGTGGTCCCTCGGTGCTCTCATGTATGACATGCTGACTGGTGCCGTAAGTATTTTACTACCATTTGCCAACCCTGCAAAGTGTATAGAAAATTTCTGGTAGTTTTCTGTTCATTACGAGTTTTAAATTAATTAATGTGTATTATTGCGTTTATTTCAGCCACCATTTACAGCTGAGAATAGGAAGAGAACAATCGAGAAGATTCTACGTGGAAAACTTATACTACCTCCTTACCTCACACCAGATGCTCGTGATCTGATCAGGAAACTACTCAAGGTAAATATTTGTCACCAATAATCACCATGACTTATTACGTTCCATAATTTTGATGGTCAGTGGATTTTTCCAAGTGTGAACTTCAATGTACTGGTTTGTATTCCCCACTGGTGGCACATTTGAACAGTCGTTATCTGTAAAATCAACAATTAATCTGGTTCCTAAACAGCGGCAGGTTCTACAAAGGCTAGGATCCGCTCCTGGCGATGGGGATGCTATTCGTAATCACACGTTCTTTAAACACATCAATTGGAGGGATGTCGTCAGCCGCAAACTCGATCCTCCATTCAAACCCTCTCTGGTGAGTATCAACTCACAGATTGTCCTTTTAATTTTTATTTGTATACCTATATTTTCTCCTGCACTCTTGAGGGAAACTAATTTTTTGGTCTTTGTTTCAGTCCAGTGAAGATGATGTTTCACAATTTGACACTAAATTCACAAAACAAACTCCTATTGATTCCCCCGAAGACTCAACACTCAGTGAGAGTGCAAATATGGTTTTCCAGGTACTTGTGAATTTATTATTGTTTTAGTTTTGAATCTCAAATGCCAACCTTCCTTGGTTGGTAATATGCCCCGAGTGTTTTCGTGACTATTCCAGCTAATATTTAAACTGAAATGAATGGTTTGCTGACTTGTGTAACCCGGGGAGGTTAGGCAATTACGCCCCACCCAGAGGGGTATCCTGGTCTGCTTTCACAGACGTAGGTATGCCCAGAGTGGTCGAACCAAGACTTCGTGAACCAGGGAAACTTAACAAACCACTACAAAACCTAACGCTTTGAATAGTGTTAAGTATTTTTCTTACTCATGAGAAAACGGTTCAAGGCTGCTCCACAGTGAAATGAGGTTCTGTGGAACAGTGACATCTGTGATATAATAGGGCTTCGAGGTAAAAGTATTACAATATTGTCAGCAGAGTCGCTATCAGGGATACTATCCCGAAAAAAATATATACTATGCAAAACACAGTGGAAAATAAAAGGAACCTCCTTCTCTGCTAAAATGGGAAAAAATGATCTTTGAAAGTAGAAAATGAATCAGACATGTCTGAAAAATGATGAAATGAAAAAAGGTAAAGCACTGACAACCGAAAAAAGAAAAGCACACGTGGATACCTAGCAAGTAGGATTTTTGATAGTTTGAAAAGTTTGAAAATAGAGGAAGTAGGAAACTAATTAACTGTTGGATAGCGAATGAAATGATGGTGGGAGACAGGACCCTCTCTCCTGGTAAGAGGTGGGGATTTCCCCCGATCAGGCTCCACCAGAGCTGCCAACCTTGTTAGGCCTAGGTGAAGCGCATGAAGCACATCCATGACACACCCTTAGTCAGCCAGTCGCTTCTGAGTCTCTTCAAATATCCAATCCCATGTATTGCATTTATCATTTCAACATATCATCTCCAGGGGTTCACCTACGTGGCGCCTTCGGTTTTGGAAGAAATGAAAGCACCCCCGCGGATCATCAAAGCCCGGTCACCAAGAAAATTGACCAACCATGTCCTCCACCACATCCCAATCGCCCCTCACCCTTATCGCCAGCCACCACCTCACCTCGATGACATGATGGAAGTTGTAACGCATGCACCTAACCATTTAGAAATACATTAATTATAGTTTGTTATCAATACTTAAGAATCGGCAGGTGCAGATCGCATGTTTTGGCCTATGGTTGACCTGTTTAAGTTGAAATTACCTCAATGATTTTTCTTGGTCCTCCAGTAACTATGTAATAATTGAACATAAGGTTAAACATGATCTCGAATTTAATACTTTTATTTGATGTTCCGGTATCTGATACTTGAAACCCAGACTGATATAGCGTGTTTAAACAATTTGACCATAGGCTTTGCTTGAAATTACCACAAGTGTTCACAATAGTTAAATCTCGTTACCGCGTTCTTATAAATATATGATAAGTATATGAAAGAAAACTCCATTTAGCCTTAGATCGGAATAGAGTAATCTAATTGTTAAAACGAATGCACAACTAATATTACTACGTGAATTTTGTAAACGACTGTAGCTCATCTTTGTTCGTAGGTGTCTTCCCAAATTTTAGTAATAAAATCGAAGACTTACTGACATTTCCGATGTTCCTTTCCACTTCGAATTGCAATGGATTGCCCTGATGGTACATTAAACATACAAAACTCCGGAAACTTGAAAAATAATGTCTTGATAACGTTTACGAGGATTCCTAAGAAAATTTTCACTGTCTGCATCTGCCTTAGCTAATTTTTTTCTTCAATTAAGAGGTCATTTATATTGCTAGAGCTAAATACGCCCTTCAAGGGGCATTATATGGAAAGTCGCATGTTGCTTCTTTTTCATGAGTGGTGGCCTTCGATGTAGATTAAACAATTTTACTGTATAATATTTGATGAAAAGGAAGTTCTTTGAAAGGGCGAAACAATAAAATCTTTTTCTTGTAGTAGTGGCTTTTTTTTCGTTAAACTTCGTTTGATCTTGTTGGTTGAGCAAAAAAAAAAATCTTTCTTAAAACGTAAATAATTATAGAAATCAGATTGAAAATCCTTAATGAACCCTAGTGAGTTGTAACTGCCCATGTTATCCATCGAAGATCATGTTAGTCGTTACATAATGATGGTAGGAATTTAAAAATGGTCTTAATTTTTAGTTTGATAATAAGAGACAATACTTTTTGAAGACAATATTTTGCTACTTTTTTTGAAATGTATCCCACGCACTTCAACACTCACTTGTCATTTCAAAATGGAGATGCTTCGTGTCATGTAATGACTAGTTAGAAACTCCAGTTCGTTTTTTAAAATAAATACGAGTCCAATGAGTTAAATGATGAGACGCAATCTTCCCACGGTTTCTTACGTTATTCGATAGTGTACTTTTGCATTTTATTTATTTAGGTGCTGTATAACGGAATCTGACGTTCTTGGCGGGAACGGCTACAGTCAATGAACTTAATCCTCCTGGGTATATAGTGTTACAATGTCACTATGTATTTGTATTTTAAACAAATACTTCTTGACCTTCGCCCGTATTGACAGTCGTGTATAGTGTCATATTTTTTTTGTAATGTAATATTCTGTTGAAATGATGTTGTTCTTTCGATTTATACGGTTAATGAGAATGGTGGAAGGTCAAAGCTAACTTTTCGTATGGGATGATTATAATACTATTTTATGGAAATCAATCAGTGGTTAATTCGGAGTGTGGTGATTACGGAGTTCAATATTCTATAATGTATACGAAATGACTCCAGTTTGGTTTTCTCCTTAGGAGTTGGTAGTTGATAAAGAGTAACATTTGTATGAATCGTATTTGCGTTACACTTGAATATTTTTTCGTTAATTATTAATTTACTGTCCTTCATAAGATTCAATTTTCTTCGTCCAATTCGACCACATGGCATCTAAACAATTGTAAATGAATCGGTCTCTATAATTATTATATTAAATTCATTGTGAGAATTTTCTCGTTATTAGGTATTTGCGTCAGCGTGTTAGTTATGAACCCCTTAACATTTTGAAGGGAAACAAAATTGCCCATCATTATACCAGGATGAAGCAAATGTAAATAACTCATTCTTTAAGGATGAAGTGTTGGTTGAAAGCCAGGACTTCAAATTCGTATCCCTGATATAAATTGAAAAATATTGAACTTAACAAAAAACAAAAAAAAATATTTTTTACTTGATTTGTCTATGCGCTAGTGTACATAAATATATGCGGATGTGGAATATTTAAATCCTGTAGATTTTATATGGAATTTAACGGATGCCCCTCATTAAACAAATTTCCATCATCCAAAAATGATTGTGTTTTGTTTGTTCTAACTCTGCTTGCAATCTAGTGAATATCCCTTCGCTGTTTCTAATGATCATAATTGGTACATACATGATGTGATCAATTTGAATACCTACCTTGAGCTACCGTAACTTGGTGCAATCTGTTATGCTCTCCAGATCTTCTCTCTTCAAATATCTCTTACCTACTCTATGATCATAACTGTTACTAAATTAAAATTGTATTATTTTTGTAGCGTTGTTGAACACAGTTTGATTGAATTTTTTTGTTTATTGTTCATAGCATTTATCAGAGACTTTTGTGCTGTAATTATCATTGTGTTCTTAACAATAGATGGTGATTTATAGTTTTTTAAGTGGAATACGGTGATGCCCATGAATGGGGAGTTTCATGACAGAAGATATAACCGGCACACTTTGGTCAGTAAAATGAAAAGTTTCTATTTGTTTTTTTCTTTCACATAGGAATCTTAACATATCAAATACCTACAACTCCTGACAATGCTGGCATCAAAATATTGCTGTTTGAAGAAAAATAATTGATTGGTCATGTTATAAATAGGCTGTAAAAACTAAAATTACATAATAAAAACATTATCCCCAATGCATCGATTTTTCAATTATACCTTCGTTTCTGAAATAACAAAGTGTATGTGCCAAAGGCCCATTTTTCATGTTTTCATGTTCATGTAGTAGCCTGACTTGTGCATAGGCGTGCGCAGTTCATTTAGCTTATGTTTTGGTTACTCTCTCTTAATCTTTTCAAAATCTCTAAGTACAGGTGAATTCCACTGGCTGCTTTGTTTCTGGGTCGTATCCATAACACGATTCATCACCAGTAATCACCTTGGAAAAAAAAAAAAAAAAAAAAAATCGGGGTCCTCTTTGAAGCTCAAAATATGCCTCGACGCTCCTTTTGCTCGTCTGTTAAGGCGATGGACAAATTTGGCTGCGACTCTTCCTATGCGCGAATCTTTGGATAGAATCCTATGAATTGAACTCCATGATATTCCACTCATCTCACAGAGTTGATCAATAGTTCAACGACGGTCTTCACGAACGCGAGCATTGATTTTGTCGTTTCCATCACTTCTTGACGGGGGGGGGGGGGGTCCCGAACGAGGTTGGTCTTTAATTGACATTTTACCACTTTTAAAACGTTAAAACCACTCCAAGACTCTAGTTTTACTTACGGCAGCATCACCATAAGCAGTCTTTAACGCTATGCAATAGTCTCCTGACAGTGTTACCCTAGGGCTGACTGTGTTACCCAGCAGGCAGCTAGCGCTTCCAGTTGCAATGCGCAGGCGTAGCTTTCACAGAGAATCGATAATATCCATCGATTCGATATGGATAACTTTCAGATTAAGCGGCCCACTCACGATCCTGCAGCAGGAAGTGGGGGGAACCGAAAATTTCCCCCTCTTCGGACACGGGCCTGTGTGTGGTGGCCTTCCTGCCGCAGGTGTCCTGCAGAGCTTGTCGGATGGGATTCCCATCCGACCAACCTGCGGTCTGGCTTCCCCCACCCTGTCAACCTGCAAGGTCCGACCGTGTGTGGGGCTGCAGGACGACATTAGAGTGTTGTTATCACCAGCCATGACAGAAATCGGTTATCATCCGCCATGATAGAAAAATTATCATTTGAATTTCGGCGGGAAAGTGCCGGTTCGGGCTGGGGGAGAGCGAAGAGGGGGACTTCGTAGCACTCCCCACTTCCTGCAGCAGGATCGTGTGTGAAGAGCGTAGGAGAGCGAAGAGGGGGACTTCGTTGCACTCCCCACTTCCTGCAGCAGGATCGTGAGTGGGCCGCTTTAGGGATGCAATATCGGAGAAAACTATCGATATATCGACTATCGATACTTTAGAAATATATCGAAATAGTAATTTGATATATCGGTAAAAAATATCGATATTTCGATATATCGGTCTTCGATATAATAATATTACATATTATGTATTTTCTTGTCTAATGTTCTTCCCAACAGAAGAAATCTAAATTTCAAAATTCCAGACTACCGATTCAATTTATAAATCCAGGTAGCTCCATGTTGTTCTCCACGCTGGAGTGGTTCGCAAAATTGTAATTTTACAAGTGCTCTAAGGCGGATGGATGGATGCTCTTCTTCTTCTTCCGCTTGTTACCTTTATTTCTTCTTCCAGATGCTCATTTTTGTTGCCAAGGGTGTCCGTGATAGGATACGATCTACAGTGGACCAGAACCTTCAGGTTCAGCAGAAAAATTCTCAAAACTATCAGTCAAAGGGAAGGTCAAGGATAGAAGCCTTAGGGCGAAGAAACTTGTTGGCTACTCATTGGACATTAAATGCGATATAATATACCTAATAATATTTATACATTTATGCAAACATAATATATTTTTATTATTATATATCGGACCCGATAGTGCCAGTTTGATATCGATATTCCGATATATCGGGATAAAAAATATCGGCAATAAACATCGATATATCGCAAGAAAAATATCGGCTATTTCGATATATCGATATTTTTTATACACCCCTATTTCAGATCTCCTTGTCATCCATTTGTAGGGTTTGGACTTTTTTTCTTCTGCGGAGGTGCTGTTGTTTGACTGTTCATCGTTTTTAGTTGTTCGTTTAGTTTTTATGCTCCTAAAATGGATAGTTGCTGTATCAACTGTGCAATAGTTCATTGCTGTCATTTAGTTGGACGAGTCAGAAGGGAGTTATCAAGGAAGTTCCTTGAAAGAACGTAACTGCGAGTGCACAGTACAATAGATACCACTAGGTTAACAAGGCGTAGTTCAAAAAACCTTTTATTTTGTTTTTCTCTGAAAAATCATCATGGTGTAATGGATTTTCAAGTATCACAAACTTGACAAAAGCTGCTCAGAGACAAGCTACTGAGAGAATTCTCACGTAGTGTTCAAGTGCTTTATTAAAATTCGGGAAGACGTGCAAATCTTTTTGTTGGATGTGCAACAAACTGCGCAAATCTCTCTTCATAATGAGAATGTAAAAAAAAAACTCGGAGATTATGGCCTGGCTTGTTGACTGTATTCTTTTCTTGGCTAAACAGGAACTGCCGTTTAGAGGGCATGACGAGTCATCCCGTTCCCATAGTACAGGGAATCACTTCGAGTTATTGCATTTCCTGAAAGATTACGACCAACCACTGAAAGATCATTTGGAATCTGCAACGATTTGTAAAAGGACGTTCCCTGAAATCTAAAAGATCTTACAAGTGCTATAGCTAGAGTCATGCCATTGAATCTGATCTAGCTGTCACTTTTCATTTTGAGGGTGAGAGAGTTAGGAAGATGGGGGGGGGGGGGGGTGCATTTAGTGAGGTGCTCCTATGTCCAGAGCAGCCACCCTACGCTCCTGTATATTTATAGTATATAATATATCATTACATTTGTCTTAGGCAAAATTGTGATTGTACCTATTACAAATGCCAACTGCTCTATTACTGAGCATAACAAGTTTGCCTAAGACAAATGTAATAATATTACACTATAATAAGACAATTTCATTATATTATAATGAAATTGTCTTATTATAGTGGAGATCGTTTGCACAACAAAACTTGTGGTTTCTCCGGTTTAGTTTTGAGACTTTTCATCATCTTGGCAAACAATATCGACTATATCTCCCTATCTATTAATGTAAAAATAAGGCTTACCATTTGATAAAATTTATCCATATGGAAGAAGGTACGTTCTCCCCTTTGGCGATACTCAAAGGCATTTTACACTACACAGTGCAGTATTGGACATCTGGATACCTACTTCATGAATTAGGTAAGCGGTAGGTACTGGACTTTATTTCAAAGGTTGAGTGATCGCCCCAAGCCGACAGGTTTTTACGGTGCCAAAATACTTTGCTACAGTTTCAGTATTTGGCCTAAAAAAAATTTTGCGTGAAAATAAGGATATAAACGATTACTAGTTTGTAGCATTTTCGTAGCGAAATATTAAAGTGACGCGCCACTTATTGCAACGCGAACAGCACGAGTGTAACCTCACGAGAGCTGCCGGGCGTTGGTTTTCGGAAGTTAGGTGGTAAATTAAAAACAGGAATATCAGTATTACAGTTTTGTTCATTGTGATGAATCGGTCCTAGAATTAATTTAGTGCCGCTTTTCTTATAAACTGATTCGGAAGATACTGTTTTCGAGTTGGGAGTTGTTCTGATGAAGGTAAGTGAGTATAAAGCCCCGTCTCGAGTAAGCCAAATATTCAAGTCGTGTAACGAACACGTACTCCTTCGTTAGCATTGATACTCTCGATGATTCATTGATAAAGATTACTGATCAGATATCGGTGCGCGTATTGCATCAATAGCTGAAATTGTAACAAATTTTTGTTGGCGGCCGAAGCACGATGACTAAAGTTGTGTGCTGCGGTGTTACGTAACTCATTTTTTGGGGTGTCTGGCCGATTTTTTTTTGTCCCCTAGCGACCTTGTTCATTATTCCGAACTTTCGACCCCTGTTCAACTCGGTGCTGCCGTCTGCGATTCAGAAATGAGCCACGTTGTTTCTTCACGTCGTCATTGGTGAAGATGACAGACATGGGAAAGATTAACTAATAACCAATTCTTCACAAACTACAATATTCATTTCAATTGGAACCGTGATTTGATGGGATAGGTTTTCCATTAAACGGAGACGTAAATGTCCATCAGCCCCTCCCTTCAATGGGTTATTCATACTCACGTTAAATCGTGAGCTTATGGCGTTCCCGTGATCCACTCAACTTACTGCTACAGTACAACGGGTTGGCACACTTTTTTTGACAATTACTGATCCTTGATTGATATTTATTGTTCCTGGATTGCCTGTGGTCTCTCTGTAAGTTCTGCTGCATTGTGTTTGTTTTTTGCTCAGCGTGTTTCTCTTTGGTTACTGAGGGAACAGAACACTTTCTATCCTAATGGAATCCTAACGAATTCGCATGAACAAATACATTACGTGTCCTGAATGAGAGAGTTTACTGGCTCGTCAGAAGACGCGAGCATTCGTCAGAATCACTCGACCGTTCATAACGGTTTGTTTGTTCGGACGAACCCGTCAGAACTATTTTCTTCACAAAATCGCAGCGTTATCCAGTTCATTAAACCGCGACGCAAGTGAAGTTGGGAAAAAAAATTGGATTGAACGGAAAGAAACTGTATACATATAAAGTACCCAATGCCAAATAGAAAAAAATATTATTCTAAAATCATAGGTACCGTCCTATTGTATAAAATCCCTTCTATAATTTTGCTATTGAAAATAAAACCTCACCGCTCGTTTACTTACTACGAACTGTTTTAACGTGGACAAGAATTAGCGGTAAGAGCCAATCAGCTGATCCTGGCGCTACTCTGCTTAAAGCTAAAGCTTAACTCCTAAGGAGGATACATACCAAATTACAGCTTCATAGAGTGAATAGCACGGAAATTAGCTTTAGGAGCCACACAGCTGATCCTGGGCCTATCTGCTTAAAGCGTAAGTCCTAAGGAAGGTACATTCCAAACTAGTCACCGTGAATATGCCCGTGGCTGTAAATTGGTATCGCGTTACATTTTTTTCCCGTGTAGCAACTTTTTTATGACCACCAGCGCAACGTGTACCAATAAACAGCTACGGGTATACTCACGGGGACTGTATACCTCCTTAGGACTAACACTCTAAGCAGAATATTCCCAGGATCACCTGAACGGCTTCTATGCTATTCACTCTATGAAGCTGTATTTTATCGAGGAGTTAGATTTCATCCTCTCCCTCCTCCAGTTTCACCTCATTTCCCCAATTAAATAATATAATAAACCATTCAATAAAATAGTGGACCATTTTAAATGAATATCGCTTGCAATACATACACGTTACTCTATGGCCGTGCTATACAACAGGAAGACGTTTTTTACCAAACCGTACCGTGCAAAAAATTATGTGTCACCAATTGACGTTTATTTTTGTTGAAGAGTTTCAGGTAGCTTATCGGTCAAGTACGAGGAGATAAGGAAACTCTCCACGTTGACAGTTGACAGAAACCTCAGTAACCACATCCCAGTATCGAAAGCGGTTGCCTTTGCAACCATACTACTATATCGTCACTTTTTTCACATTTTTATGAGCTACCGTTTCAACGAACCCAATTCTGAAATTCGTAATATCCCGGCAATTTTAGAGAAAAAAGGAACGGAAAAGAAGCAGTGGCTGCTACGCGAGGAGTCAGGTAAACGTTTTTTCGGGAACGGAGATCATGATTTACTACTATTGAGAAAACGCTCGAAAAGTTCAACTGTTCCAATCGTCTCGCGGTTTTCTATAAGCTTCACTCGACAGTTGATCGCAAAAAGTAGCTCTTGACTGCAGAATTTAGTTGAGACTTTGACGGTATTCAAAGCTCGCCGGGAAACTCAATAAACGCCTCTATCGCGAATGTTATCGTTGGAGTTTACATGGTCATTACGCAATCATTCCAAGATTTCAACTGCCCTTCTACACCGGAGACTGGGCGGAGCAATATCAAGTCACAACTAGAGGCGAGACTCCGTCAGTTGAAATTGCTCGGTGACTACATCGATGAGTAAAATCCGCAAATAGGATTCAGATGTACTCGTAGCTAATATACATGATGAGATGATTCTTGCAGCACGATTTCTGACTTTACTGATCTGCTATCAAATCAACCCCAATGAATCTGCGTTGGGACACGTTGGGATAAACGTGAAATATTAGATGTCAAATTTAATTAATTTTGAAACCTAATGGTACCTCACAATAAAACTTATTATTTAGACAGTCATTTAAAAAATGAATTCCAGATAATTTATCATCAATATAAACGTTTCATTTACCTTTTATAGAGGGTGGAAGCGACGAAATTTTTTGGTTTATTATCTTCTATAATGAACCAGTGAAATCGCCCATGAAAAAAAATACCCCCTCAATAGTTGAGGGTTCAAGTCCTTTTCAAAAAATCCGTCCGTCTGCGCCACTTTGTCTGGTTAGATGGGCTAAAATCACAAAATATGGTGTACAGGTTCGGACCACACCGACTATACCTAATCCTTGAAACGTTTTTCTGTTAAGACTAAACCCGACCTTACGTCATTAAATCACTATTTCTCAACTTATGCGTCACTTATGTCCACTTTCACCTCATTTTCGGATTCTGCATTAAATTTCTTATTAAATATATTAAATAATTAAATGAATTAAATTTGGATGATGAGCTAGAATATTGACATTTTAAACATGGGTCGAGGATGGATGACATCGCAATATTCACTAGTTTTCTTGTCTGTAAAATTGTATGAACAATACTTATTTGTTTAAATAAATATGAATGATGAGCTAGAGTTTCATGTATCATTTTGGATTAGGGAGATCTGCTCAAAGAAGAATTTTGCAGAGTTTTTCAACTATTACTGCCGAAAGTGGTTAGTGTTTATTAAAACTAGCTGTTGGGCCCTTCGCTGACGGACAGAACTCGGGGTGTGTCCATCTACCTCTGTTACCTTTCCCGGGTTGTATAATATGTATTATGATGTATGTACGTGTTTTAATAGTTGATCTCCAGTACCGTTGCGATGATGACTAAAAATGTTATATCTCTCCCCCCCCCCCCCCCGCTCTCTTTACGACGATACTGCCTACGTCAATGACCGATTCTGACATTTTCTGCTTTCAGAAGTAATCTGGCAATCGAGAGCGCTACATCGACTTCCAATCATGGCTGCCCTTGATGAATACCGGCGTAAATCCAGCTTCGACGTCAAGCTCATGTTCGCCGAGATGGAACCTCAGGAAAATCGAGAGATCAAGGTGAGCGACCAATCGTATGAATATAAGCCTCATCATATTGGCCCAACTGAACCGATTTGAATAGAGTTTTTGTTGTTGTCACAAATGAAGAGCAAGGCCGAGTAGTCGAACTGTCAATAGTAGATCTTGGAACGCAGTAGTGTTCTGCCCCGTCAACAAACTGTTGAGAAAAGCGAACGGTACCAAGTGTATGTTTACGAGACGTCACGAAAGGCGTTTTTCAGGTATCCATATCTCGGTTCCTTTTTGATCGACCAACTTGAAATTTGGTGTAGATAATAGAAAGCCCTGAAAGTTCTATGTCTAGGTCTAAAGCCGAGTTACTTATATAACTTCAAAAACCCTGTTTTCGCCCTTACCTCATTCTCTCGGCCACAGGCTCAACCTCTTGATACCAGCCCACAGGCTTGGGTATCAAGGCTACAGCCTCTCCACCTTCACCGATTGACTTGAGATTTTGCACGTGAGCTTCGTTTCAGCTTGATACAGGAAGAGCCTTTTAAGAGATTTAACCCATTATCGCAACCAAAAAAACAGAAATTTGGCACAGACCTTCTTTATAACATGATTCAATGCCATTACCCACTATCCCAACTCAACAAAATTGTAGAAGCAGAAAACAGAAAGTTTAGGCTAATATTGTCCACTATGACGAATCTACAGCCTGAGTAACAGGACCAATCGACTTGAAATTTGGCACAGACCCACTTTTTAGGAACACCAAACTGAAATTTTGGCTAATTTTGGCCACTTTGACGGGTCCCCAGACGATCAACTTGAAACTTGGTGTGGATCTTCTTGGTATGGATAAC
The DNA here is from genome assembly GCA_963920205.1 of Stenodema calcarata. NCBI lineage: Eukaryota > Metazoa > Arthropoda > Insecta > Hemiptera > Miridae > Stenodema > Stenodema calcarata. The sequence goes on along the minus strand of OY986058.1, from coordinate 13,555,743 downwards.
AGAAAGCTCGGAAAGTTTCAAGTCGCTAGGTCTAAAGGAAGCCCTAGGGTCTAAACTCCGGTTCTTCACTTCTTACCATTTTCTTGTGGACGGCACTGATCGGCGAATCGGATTATTCGTGCGAATTGAACCTGCCTGCGATCAGCCCGTTGTCTGGAAACAACGTCTATTTTTAGAATTTACACGGGTTGGCAAATCGCCATAACTGCCGATATTTAACTGTCATAACCCTCATACCCATATCGGAAGTGTTGGATCTTTCCAGCACCCTCAGAAACCAGGAAAAAACTTTAAATTGAAAGACAACAGTGTGTTTTTGATATTTGTCGAGCTCCTCATTATAATATAGCATTAATTATTATTCTAACATATTATGCTATAATAATAAATGTGTATTATTTGTTACAGAGGAAAGTTTGGCATTTTCTGGCTTCCAACCCTCTTTTTCACGTGGATTACGCCAAGAACGGTGATTCCAAAAAAGCTAAAGATCGAACTGCCCAACAACTTAAGGTGTTCCTTTCATCATCTGGCCTTTTCAATCACATCGATGACTTTACTTACGCTACCCGAGTAAGTCATGTAATCGTAATCATAAGCAAACTTAATTTTCTAGAGTCCCTCAACTTTTCTACTTTTCTGTCGATTCAAATTGTTGGATAAGTATTGCACTTGTTTTAGACTAAATACTTATTACTGGTAAATGAAGCATTGGAAATTTACAACGCGAGTCTCTCCATCAAACTCGCCCTTGGTGTTATGATGTTCTCCAACGCATTAAACTGTCTTGGTACCGAAAGGCACCAACAATTTTACGAGGATATTTGGGCTGGCAAGGTTTGTAGCACCATTATTTCTACTGGCATTTGCCCATTCTAGTTGTTCTTACTCTAATAAGGTTAGTTCGTCGTGTATTCGTTGAATTTATATTCCTTATTCACAGATACTGAGTTGTTTGGCCATTACGGAGTTGGAGCACGGCAGTGACACGAAGGAATTGAAAACGGCAGCTGAATATGACCCCACCACGAGAGAATTCGTTATAAATTCTCCGGGTATAGGAGCAGCCAAGTGTTGGGTGGGAAATCTAGGTATGTAACTACCTAATTTTTAAGCTTGGGAACGTCAACATTTGAGGGTAGTTTGATCGCAGTACAGGATAGAGTCAATGCAATTGTTGTTTTGATTGGGCATCCTTTTTGTTAGCCTCAATGTCCTCGAAGTCCCCAAAAGACTTGGAGAGTGCGATCTGTTAAGCACCGCCAGTAGAGCTCTCGGAGGAAAATACGTCCAATACCACTGCAAATTATAAAAATATCAATGAAATTAAGGATCCATTTTGACCGCACTTCATAAGCGGTCTACACAATCTAAGTCACAGTGTATGTCATATTGTCTGTTAGCGAGGTGTTATGGCAAGCTGAACAGAGTTTAGTCTTGGTCAGGTATGACTCAAACAACTAGACCCTCCAGTGGTTGCAGGTGCTTCAGTAATGTTAGTTGTACTATGCAGTTGTTGTTATTAAAGCTTAATTAACTAACCTTTCCAAATTTCTTTTTGCAGGCCAACAGTGTACTCATGCTCTCCTGATGGCTCAGCTGATTGTCAAAGGCACTTGTCATGGACTTCACGGCTTCATTGTTCCCATCAGAGATCCTGAAACTCTGCGCCCCTATCTCGGCATCACGGTTGGAGATATGGGAGAGAAGAGCGGCCTTCATGGCATTGATAATGGGTACACCCATATTTTATACATAATAAAATGACAGCACTGCTACCATTGACCTTTTGTAAATAATTTCACTGTTTTACTCTGTTACAAAATACAGTGGTTAGTTATTTGGTTATTCCGTATTTGTTTCCAGTTACATCATGTTCAAAAACTACAGAATTCCACGAGAAAATATTTTGAACCGCCTTGCTGATGTCAGTGAAGAAGGAGAATATAAGACATTCACTGATCCCATGAGGATGTTGGGTAAGTGCCAGTGTCACCAACCCAAATATTACAGTGTTCCGTAGTTACAGCGGTTCAAAGGTTCCAAATGTTTGTATTTTAGGAGCGTCCTTGGAGATTCTTTCAGCAGGAAGAGTTGGAATCGTGAACGAATCCAGCAACTGTTTACTTCGTTCTATTGTCATCGCCGTGAGATACGCCGCTCAAAGACAGCAGTTCCGTGATTCTAATGGTATCGAAAAACCCATCATTGAATATCAAACTCACGTAAGTGAAAACAACATTTCATCCACTGCTGTGTCGATTGGTTTCAGGCAAACCAATTAGCAGTGCTAGTAGACAATTAGGTGTTATTAATTAATTAACTCAATGTTCATCAATTTTCCTCATTGATTTATTCCTGCCAGCTCTCATTGCTTCAAACGAAAATAATTACTCAACTTAGCTTCAACTTACCTTGAGTACTCCCCATTCGACTTTTCCAAACTGCAAGAATAGGTAATTAAATAGTTAAGATTTAGTTCAAACAAATGGTAAATAATTATAAGCATTCAGCTAACTGACGATAATATTATTTTGCTCCATAGCAATACCGGTTGATGCCTTATTTGGCTGCAACTTACGCCATCAGGAACTTTGCCATGGAATTCAGCAAGCAGTATGTCCACTGTGTTGGGTTATCCAGGGATGATTCAGCTGACATGACTGGTGTGGTAAGCAATTGATTACCTAATTATTATTCAGTAGGTTACATTTAAAAAAAAAAAAAAGTTTTGTGTAACGCCAAATTTATATTGTCCAAAGTACCAATCAGTTGGAGGGATTCACGCTGTATTGTGCTGCTCAAAGTCTCTAATCACTTGGACCACCCAAAAAGCTATACAGGAAGCGAGGGAAGCGTGTGGAGGTCATGGATACCATAAAGGTAGCACGCATAACACATACGGCTAGGTCATTATAGTACCATTTCATTTTCCTGATTTCCTATTAAACAATTTGCTTTCCCCATTTCAGCTGCTGGTTTGGGTGATCTGCGCAATAACCATGATCCAAGAGTGACATTCGAAGGAGACAATACAGTTTTACTGCAGCAAACCAGTAACTGGCTTCTAAAGCTATTCAACGAGTCCTCTGAGCGCGATTTCACTGAATATCCCTTTTGCCTCATGAAGTTCCTGAGTAATTTCAATAATATCCTTCCCAATAAGTTCGCTGGCCGTAACGCAGAAGACGTCTGTAACACTTCTTGTGAGTACCATCCTGTGCAGACTATGATGATAACCAGCTTATTAGTTACACGTAATAACTATTTATTTTTTATTTTCCTAGTTGTGACTGACTGTTTTGAATGGTTGGTCTGCTGGCTATTGAAATCTACTAACGAGAAGATGACTGCTCTGCTTGCTAAACACAAAGATCGAATCGTTGCTAGAAACGAATGCCAAGTTTTTAAAGCCAAGGAGTTATCTCTTGTATTTGCAGAAGTAAGTATTTACCCTCGTCTTCCAGTTGTATTTTGTTTCAATCGTGGTTTGACAGCGAATCGTTACAATATTTAATTTATTTAAAATAGAATGCAAGAAGGAGGTTTTTGTCGTTATTCTACTTGTACAAAGGACGTCCAGAAAGTATGGGTACAAGGGCTGTGTAGGACGAAGGGATTTTTTTTTTTCACAGTTAGATAGAGAGGTTCCTTGCTAAAGATCAAAACAAATCATCAAACGCCTCAGTCCTTTACGAAATGTCCTCACAGCAGCCAAAAACGTCAGATAGTCCTCCAATCGCTCCACCTACGCGAATTTCTTGAACGGTACCAATTGTGAGTGGTGACTATACGCCATACCCATTCACACTCAACCAAAAAATGCAAAGTCCGATTTTCAGAGAGGAAGATCATGATCATCATATGTCTTTTGGTACCGGAAACGGATATTGGTCGATTTTATGCCTTAAGAAACCATCATAAATGCAGCCGCATACTGTGAGACACTCAAGAAGTTGAAAAAACTCAAGGACAAAAGGAGAGAAATGCTGATTCGTGGTGTGTCACTCCTTCATGACAACATACATACCTCATACCGCCCGTCTCACCTCAGGACCTGCTTGTTTCATTTGGGTGGGATACTGTGACTCACCACCCTACTCCCCTGACCTGGCACCATCGAACTGTCATGATAATAAATTGAAGGAGTTTTTGGGTGGACAACGATTATCAAATTACCCAGAATGTCCTGCATGCTGTTTAACAGTAGCTTTGGGAGGTGGATCGGAAGGTATACGACGAGGCTATACAAAAACTGGTCCCCAGGCTTCAAAAATGTATCGACCTCAATGGCGATTATGCAGAGAAATAATGACGTTTTGATAGTCATCTTGTAAATTTCATTGAAATATATTCATTTTTCAATTTTTAACAGATGTTGTAACCTTACTTTCTGGATGTCCCTCGTATAATATATTATCTTCTATCTGCTTACAAAACATACTAAATCAAGTGGGAATAGGCTATCATCTGCTAATGACAGCATCATTGTATTACGTTGATTTTTTCTTGATTAGATGATGCTTCATTTTCTTTGTAAAAATACATGTTTTGACTTTTTGTTTTAAAGGTTTGTAATATTATTGTATTTCAGTACCTCATTATCTCCCACTTCAGGGCAAAGATTTATGCTTGTCTGGATCCTTCCATCTCCCTTGTTCTTCAGAAATTGTGTTCTCTTTATGGACTTTGGTGCCTGCGCAATCATTTACCTCTTCTTTATCAAGGTTAGTTGTCTCTCTTCAAGCCGTATAATAACTAGCAGCTATCATTGTATAAATGTTAATATTTTCCTACGGTAAATAACGTAGCCAAACAAAGCTCTTTCACTATTCAAATCTTTACTCAAACATCTGTTTGTTATTTCCCTCTCAGGTGGTTACTGCAATTCTCCTGCACTCGCTGATTGCATATCGGATGGGATTTTATCGCTTTGCGAGGCAATCAAACCTGATGCTGTGGCTCTAGTTGATGCGATAGCTCCGCCCGATTTCATACTGAATTCAGCACTTGGGTGTTACAATGGAAAGGTGATTATTGTCGTCAACGTCACTTCGATTATGTCAAGTAGAATAGAATAAATCTTTTATTTGACATGCACCAACAGAGTATGTAACAAATGATTAAGTATGGCTGCCGGAGGCCGGAATCCTATTGGAATTAAGTAGGAGATTACAATCAATTAGAAAAATTAAATAAAATGGAAAAACAGCTGGGTTGTGGTTTTTTTACACTGACAGACACCAAACGAACGGGCTCTGTAACTGAAGATCAAAAATTAAATTGACTCATTAAGAAATCCTGTACCGCCAAACCAGCTTATAGTAATCAATCAGGGACGACCAGTCTGGGCCCCTCAAAACGAAGTAGAAGGCGTGTTCCCTCTCATTGAGATTGTACATTGAGCACTCCTCCTGCTGACCAGAGACATTTTATGGCTTTGCATTGTACATTGAGCACTCCTCCTGCTGACCAGAGACATATGGCTTCGCATTTAATGGCAATGGAAACCTAAAGATCCATCGAACTCTATGGAGAGACTCTGACGGACCATCACGCACTTGACCTCCGGATCCAATTACAGGGTGAAATACTACCTGAGCCCTTCGCTTAAACTGCTCTTTTTTGTCTGGCTTATGAAGCCCCGAAGCATTGTGCCCGCATCGGACCTCATGACAGAAGCTTCAAGGGACGCCAAGTGCTAGAGCCCTGATTGTCAGCCCAATAGATTCTACTGCAACCACTTTCTTTACTTTATGTCAAGTACCTTAAGAATAATTCTTAATGCACCGTTACTTCTTATTGCAGGCTTATGAAAACCTAATGAATGCATTCCGTAAAATCGACAATGGACACTTTCCACTCGAGTTTCCCGACTTTTGGAAGTCGAAGCTATAAAGGTAAGTTGTCTTTAATAAACAAAAACACTCTAAAATCATTGTATTCAAATTCATCTTTTTGTGTTCACTGATAAATGTATATTTTCATTTATGTCGTACGTAAAATATAAAATTTAAAAGAATGTTGAAAAAGTATTTTGGGATTGAATATTCAATATTTTATTTGATCCCTGTTGTAAATATGCATTTGGAAGAAATTTATGGCTTAAGTGCCGGGCTATGGGGTCTGAAATCTATCAAGGCTGTGTATTTTTTGGATGAACCTTACAGTTACGTTATACACAAGCGTTCTGCTAGTTGGATGTGTGAGCATTGAAAATGCGTTTTTTTAAAATTGATAAGGGAAACCAAACTTGATTTAAACCAAAGGAAATTATAATCCTCAATACACATCTCCGTTTTATGGTGAATACCACCAAATATACCTCTGAATAATTATGTCTACACATATTTCTTGAATCCATTGATGACGTTTTTGTTTGGAATAATCAACATATCTGCACTCGTAGCGAGTAGCAAAAAGTCCTCCATCTGTCGGGCAAGCCCTCATATTACATGGAGATACCATGAAACTACTGTTATTGTTCTGTATAGAGAAATGTTTCTCACCTGAAACAAGATACTTATTTTCTGTTGTTTCTTCACTGGCGGAGTTAATATTTTTATTTTTTTTCATTTTTTACTGAAATGTTCAAAAATGTCATGTTGGAAAATCTGTGGTCATTGTACAACCAGTGTCCCCCGATCTAGCAGCCATAATTATACGGTGACAGAACTTTTGCTGGGTTTGTTGGTACTACTAGAATTTCTAGTATCCCAGCTGCTGATCCGTGAATAACAAGCTAGAATCAGTGGATCAGTTATCTCAAAATAAAATTATGAAAAAGAAACAAAAACATACCCCATCAAAGAAGGTGAAATTAATTTACTCAGGAGTTCAGAAAAAAGTGGCATTTCTCACTTTCCTATTTATTTATTTGGTTCATTACTTTCTGAAGCATTTTGGAAATGAAAAGTACCAAAATGGGAACGAATGGTACCACAGGGCTCGACGCTCGATATTTTAAAACCTACCTCACATTTAGGTGCAGGCACTGAAATTAGCATGAAATCTTGATCCTTCAATATTCGACTGATTGCTATTTTTTGTAACTCTTCACAAGTTATGGGTAAACAGTGAACTCCGCTGTTTTTCGAGGTTCTTCATGAGAGGGAATCTCACCTGGGACCAGTTGTAAAACGACGGTTTGTCCAAAACTATTCGATCAACAGCCTTTTCAATTCAATGATCATAACCTACAATTCTAGACACATATGAAACATGTCCTACAAGATTAGGCCATGTGGGAGTGTTAATACAATGCCAGTGGTTTTAACACTGCCGCAAGGGTACTATAATTTTGGTTTATTATTTTCGACAATAAACCATTGGAATAGACCGATTTCTGTAATGTTTGTGGCTGTGGGTTGGGGTACACAGGGTGTTGAACGTCAAGTGAATTTTGTGTGTTTATTACGAATAATTGCTTCTATCACGTCTCCAACATGAAACCGAACAACTAGCTCCGTGCATTGCATTTCTTCTCTATGATAAAACTACTGGGTATTCTCAATTAGTCGAACTTGTATTCAACGTATCGTATTCGTATTGTATAGTGATTCTTCTGTTTATTTAAGCAATTAACACTATGTTACCGTTTATTAAATTTATCTGATCTAGTTTTTGAGACACTGTGTGATCTAAGATGCTTCTGTGATTCCACCTGTACCTTTAATTATTCATGGCTTTGTGACTGGAATTGTAATCAAATTTACATCAGCATATTGTTAATAATGTATTATATTGAAACGTTAATCAAGATAAGATGTTTCTAAGGGAAGTGGCTTGCTTGTATTTTCATTGCAGCCAGGTATTGATTTCCGGAGTTACTCAAGATCTTGTCACTAAAATTGTAAACTTTGAGGGTTTCTTATCAGTATAACTAACGTTTGCTACACTGCTTTTATTATTGTAAACTGTTTTTGAACTTTGAGCATCATCATTATTTTGGCTCAAGATTTGATTTCTTCATTATTAATTTATCCGCTCACGAATGAGATTAATGAACTCGAGAGGTTCTTTGTGGCTTGATCAGGATGTAGGAAAGTGAAATGAGAGGATTCAAACTAGTTCTCTTTGTTTATTAGACTATGTTTATTGCCATGTTTATTACCATTTTTCCTCTTATGTATTATGAATTCAAGGAGAAATAGAGTGTGTAAGGCTCATATCGCATTTATACCTTCCATCGCATTTGTACTTCCTCTTCATTCTTCGCTAAGCTTTTTGCTAATAATCCACTACGTTTTTCTAAAAGTTTTGCCCCCACTAGTTCCATTTGTGCCTATTTTATAAGTATATGATTCGCGGTATGATACTCATTTGAGTTTCAACGTCTTGATTTGTATTTTTTGGAGTTAAGTAGCTTCCTATGAATTCTTATTGTGATACATATTCCTTGAATTTTAGTTGATAAGTGATCGATGTGGAGTCTGGAAGTCTGCCTTCTTCCATAACCAACATCCCTGTACGCTACACGTATATTGTAATCTAATAGCCCAATCAATCAATTATATCTACGATCATATGATGATCAGAAAGTTCCCTTGCACAATCTTGTGTTCATGTTTTTGCACAAATTCGAATCATAATTCATCTGATACACTGGAATTGGCATCATCTGCTTTTAAAATAGTGGCTTAGTATTCTACAACATTGAAAAGTCTTGTTCGTGCATGGTCCTAATGTACAGTCAGGATGTGTAACCCATTCTCCACAGCATAGGATATCTACTGTTTTGTTACCTTGTATGAATGTGCATGAGCATAGAGAAAGCATTAAAAGGTTTCTGGATACCGTGCGTGGATACTTCTTGCAACTGAGGTTCAATGAGTCACCCAAGGTTTGAAGTAGCAGATCTTAGATGGCGTTGACCAACTTGAAACTACTGTTTGAGGAACTGCTTTCTTTATGATCATTCAACGTTATTGAAGAGGCCACATGAAATTTATTTCCATTCACTAGTTACGCTAGTTTTCGATTTTTATATTATAATTATATGCAAAATCCAAAATGTTATGAGAAATCCATGTGATACTATAGTTCATTTAAAATTACTTGAATTGATCGTTTTAATATTGATATAATAGGTAGAAAATGCCTTGTGAGGGGTGGTATTTGCTTTGTGCTCAAAATAGTGGGGAGGAAGGCTGCACACATTCAAGAAAACTCTTGGCTTGGAAGTAAACTGCCAAGTTTTGAAGGAAACGTGACGGTACATAGAATTTATGTTAATGCACTGCGGTTTGAATGTCTTGGAATTTAGTATTTATTTGACTGTTAATTAGATTGGAGTTTACAATTGAAAATTAAAACAAAGAAAAGGATTTTTAAATCTTGGAGATCGTGACATACCTTTTGCCGGCGATGAATGAAGAATCAAAGTAGATTATGAGTATTTATTTGACTGTTAATTAGACAGGAGTTTAAAATTGAAAATTAAAACAAAGAAAAGGATTTATATCTTAGAGATCGTGACATTCCTTTTGCCGACGATGACTGAAGAATCAAAGTATTTTAGCCCGAGGCGCTCGGCTTCCTGCTTGAGAAAAGAGCGCTCTCCGATGGTGAATCCCGAGCCGAGCATGAGCGAGTCTTTTGATAACACTGGTTTGAACTTTTTCAAGCTCCTCAAAATATCGAAGACGAGAGATGTCGCAGTTTCTCATTCATCCCGACCTCGCACTCGGTAAACTTGGAGCCCCTCCGAGAATACCTCCAGCTGCCACTATACTCGTTGTGATTGAGGTCTTCAAAGCCTTGGAATACGGCAGTGTCAACGAAGAGGAACCGGTTTCTCTGGCCGCCCGAAAAGTATTCTAAAAGGCCTACACGTTGGCCAAAAAGGCGCACGCCCAGGCCAACGACTTTTTCACTAGGCGCAACGTCGAACTCTACCGAAAAGCGGAGTCTTACATACTGAATGGCCTGCTGACCAATGAAGAGGAAGAAGAGAAAATGAAATACCTCCCCCTTAAGATCTACATCAACATGACCGTCTGCTACAACACCGACAGTTTGAAGGCGCCCGAAAAGGTCTGCGTTGCTGCTAGGAGAGCCCTCGAAGTGGACCCGGACGAGGCGCAGGAAAGTGCCAAACTGTTTTACAATCGGGGTCTTCTGAGCAACTACGAACTCTCGTCTAAAGACTTGATCAAAGCCCAGAAACTCGAACCAAACAACATGGCCATTAACCATTCTATAAAAAAGCTGGAAGAAAAGCGTCAAATGTACCACGATATCGAAAAGATGTTGGGATTTTCAAAATCTAAAGAGCTGAAAAAAGTCAATACATTTGATGTTGACGACGATTGCCACAAAACGGCGACGGAGGTCCTCGAGAATTTCCTCAAAGGCACGGCCGCCTCGCTCATGCTCGGCTCGAGATTCACCATCGGAGAGCGCTCGCTCTTTTCTCAAGCAGGAAGCCGAGCGCCAGGGCTAAAATACTTTGATTCTTCATTCTCGTGACTACTGATTACGTACATCTACCCCCCCCCCCCCCCAAGAGGCGTGTAAAATGTTGGAATTTTTCTCAAGTTTCACGAGAGCAATTCCGCGTTCAGGGATCATTCTTTCGTAAAATTTCTAAGGATTCAGAGAGTAGGTTGATTAATCATTATAATTAAATATTAATGCAGGTTTTTTCGTGATTCCCGCGCATTTCAGTCTTATCCTCTTATGTCGCCTTGTCTCCGTATCAATCGAGGACTAACTCTGTCCGAGGAACCACCGAACAGTTATTTTATTCACTCCCCACCCCCAGACCGAACCCCTAGTTACTCACCTGTGTACATGCTGTGACAATCACTCCTGAATATTATAGTAAATACCACTTTCTCCATTAATGTAATTATGGCGAGGGGAGGGGGGGGGGATCGATACCCTGTAAAAAGTTGAAAAGTTACTGGTTTTTTAATAGTCAACTAATCAGGAGAGTTTTTAAAATTCGTGAACAGACAAAGCTATTTTGCACAATTTCAAAGACAAGCATTCATAACGCAGAATATCTATAGAAACGTAGTAGTCATTATTTTATACTGTACAAATGAATTCGTTATGAGATTGGTGGTGTAAGTTTGGCCCAGCTGGTCCTATATGCATAGTGCATACATTCTTTTCGTACATTGAATTAGAGCCATCCCTGAACGATTATGGATTTTTTGAATCGCTCTCCGTCATGAAATAGAAAGAACATTTTACACTTTCAACCTCAACCTTCAGCTTAAAGCCTGATCCTTGAAATTGACGTGAGGAGTGATAATTGACAATTTGAAGTCTGTACAAAAAATGTCTTTTGGACGTTAAGGAGGTCTACTTGAAAGTGTCACGTGTAATTACCATTTCGTGTGTTCGATCGAAAGTAAAAATAGTAGTATCCTTGCTTATATCAAGCCCATCAAAATGAAAAGTAATCTGTGTGTTGTATATGACCAGTAAATTTGATATGACATTCTACCAGTATTCTGAGGTATTTAAGTAATTTTTAGATTTTTTATTGCCCAATGAGAAAACAACATGTATTATTGTTTCTGTTGATTAAGTACTAGCGTTTGAAACTCTGCATTTACATGTACCTAAATGATTTCTACCCTAATAGATTTGTTTTGTGCCTTGTGGAAAATTGATACATTAGTATGAACGGAATATAAATTGAATGTATATTTCTGTATTGTCGTTAATGTGAATGCAATTTATTTAATGTGCATTCTAAATTGTAATCGTTTTATTATTGTTTTAAAAATATAGTACTCTTCGTATACTGATGTTTGAATAACCCCTGCCCTTGATCTGGTTTGTGTTTCCACTACTCATTCATTTTCAATAACTAAACATTGGAATCGATTAAGAAGAAACTTCTGTTCGAGAATGTCACACAAAAATACATCATACAGAATATTAAATTTTGCTAAAAGAATTTGGCAAAATTTTTTTCTCTTTAGAAAACCACGTTTTTTTGCCATAAGAACCCTCATTTCTTCACTTTGAAAGTACTTTTTTCACTTCTGACCACATTTTCGGATTCAGCGTTATTTCCTACAGACGCCTAATGCACGTTTGTGATAAAAAACGAACGCCTAAGGACCGCAATAGTTTTTTTGAAAATACTTGTACGTTAACAGCATTTACAAAAAATATGCTGGAAGATGTCAAATCTCAGGAAAACTTGCAAATTTAATCAGCTTTCTACTGGTATTGTCAACATTGCGATTCCTTAACGCTTTCATGGAGAAATTCAAGTTTGAATGCGGAAAAACCGTAGGCACCTACAAAAAACGAGTAGGTACTTACCAGAAAATTAACAACAGGATTCTCAATTTTTTGTGTTTGCCGTTGTAGTGATACGATACAGATTGATAATTTCGAGGATATCAGGGCAAAATGTTGTGAGTCGATTGAATGAATTTCAGAACAAACGTATTATCGAAATGGTGTCGTACACCAGCCCTGGCTCTTTTTCTCATGGATCTAACCGTAAAATTATACGTGATACCTTGTTGCAGTGTTGCTTCCAAAAATTTTCCCCTTAGAGAAATTCCATGAGAAAAAGAGCCATGGCTTGTGTACGACACCATGGAGACCATTTCGATAATACGTTTGTACTGAAATTCATTCAATCGACCTCAGACTCACAACATTTCGCCCTGATATCCTTGAAATTATCAATCTGAATCGTATCACTACAACGGCAAACACAAAAAAATTTGAGAATCCGTTTGTTAATTTTCTGGTAAGCACTGGTATTTTGGTAGGTGCCTACTTTTTTCCGCATTCAAACTTGAATTTCTCCTAGATATCGATAAGGAGTCGCAATGTTGACCATACCATTAGAAGGCTGATTAAATTTGGAAGTTTTCCTGAGATTTGACATCTTCCAGCACGTTTTTTTGGAAATGCTGTTAACGTACAAGTTTTTTTAATTGTCAATGCTTGAACTGCAATTGCGGTCCTTAGGAGTTCGTTTTTTATTACGAACTACATTAGGCGTATGTAGGAAATAACGCTGAATCCGAAAATGTGGTCAAAAGAGGAAAAAATAAGAAAGTGAAGAAACAAGGGGTTTTTATGGGAAAAAATCGTGGTTTTCTGGTAAAAAAATTAACACTTTAAAAAATCATATTTTGGGAACGAATTGAGATAGAAAGGTGCGGTTGGCGGCGTTCCACCCATTTTCAGCCTAGTTTTACCCATTTTTTCTTTTACACGTAGTGGCGATCACCCTGTATTTGTAAGTCTCTAGTGGCAAATGTGCCTCAGTAGGTAAAGTCTGCTGAGGAGATGGATCTCGATACAAGATCCGGCTAGACAAACATCACGCCACTTCTGAGGTGAATTGACTGGTTCTTAGCCGAAGGCTGTGATAGCTCATCCTCATGACGCAATTGATAGTTCTCGCATACTGATTGGCGTTAACTTGACCGGTCTGTCCGTGACCTTCGTCTTCCCTCTCCAGAACCCCCCCCAAGAACTCTCCAGGCAGCCCCTTCCCGAGAGCTGCAACCAGTTGTTGTCAATTCCCCTTCACCTCTTCGACTTGTGTCATCAAACGAGACCGATAGCTGTTCCATATGGTCGGTCACGAGGGTGAGGGGGATCTGTTTGTTGGGGTGGACGTGGGCACCGGCAGTGCCAGGTCGGCTTTGGTCACAAGTAGTGGGCAAGTCCTCAAAGTTGCCACTAAAACCATAACAACTTGGTCTCCGAAGCCCAATTTTTTTCAACAATCTTCCGAGGAGATATGGGACGCCGTTTGCTACACTGTAAAGGTAAATCACCCGACCTCATAATCTACAGTTAGCCCCTGACTTGGTATTATCCACGTTCAAGTTACTACACCTTCATTTTAACAGCAGATTTTTCAGAATCCCAACTAACGACTTTCCCCCATGAAATGTTGCCCTTTCCCCCAAATTTAGCCTGAGCTGAATTTGTTGAATTCAAACTTGAAATATAATTGTTCACCTCAAATAATGTGAACAATCTGCAAATTTTCTGTCGCTTTGTACAGTTTTTACTAATATGGACGGCAGGTGACGTAGGGTATGGCTTGTTTGTGTAACCTCGTTTATAACACCTTATATTACCCCGAACCATAAAGAAACCTCGTTGACGCGTAATCACAAATCCGCTCGTATTTATCTGTACAGTCGATTCATCAGTGGCCTCCGCAAAAAAAAAAAAAAATCCAAGGGACAGTTACGTCAATCTTGCCAATCCATTATCGCTTCGTTATCATTTGTAGTTCCATCTATATAATTTTTAACACATTTTTAGCGAATTCCCGAAGAAAAGGAAGCTGTTGTTCTCGGTTCAAAATGTTTAAAACTCGAATTAGGTACCTACCGAAAAAAATTCCTACCAAAATCCGTACCTCCCTGAATTCAATGCCAAAAGACACCAAAAATCATATGTATATACATAAACATACCTATAAATATATGTATATTATATATTTATAGGTGTGTTTATGTATGTCATTCCAGACGATAACTCTCAATAGAATTAAGATTAAAAGTTCAAATTTGCACAAAAAATCCGTCCTGACAATCGAAATGCTCGAAAGTTCGTAGGTGGGCAGATTAGGGGAGTTATATGGGTGAAAAATTACCCATAAATGCCCAAAATGGAACAGTCTAGCAAGTGACACGTCATTTTAAAGACCTTTTAACGCAGAACACGTTCTGGTTAAACACGTTCTGGTTAAATCAGAATTGCGATATCTTATTCCGTTCTCAAATTGGAGCACTTTGAAGGTGAAGAAACGTGGTTTTGTTACTTGAGATGCTCTTCACAGTTCATCTGCTATAATCTGATGGATGAATGAGATATCGCAATTCTGACTTCACCATCGTGTTCAGCGTTGAAAAATCTATAACTGAGGTGTTATTTGGCAAAAAAAACGGAGGCAACATTTATTATAATACCAGTAAAATGGAAACATTTCACATAAAACCAGTTGTTTCTTCAAAAATTCGCTCTTATAGCCATGCTGCATAACTGTGGATTTCTTTCATTTCACCAGACAACCTGATAATTCGCTCTAAACCATACTCATGCCAAAGACTTGATCAAAATTAATCGTACTATTATATTAAATGTTTCAGGAAGTCACTAGGTATATAGAGCCAGAGCGTGTCAAAGGTATTGGATTCGATGCTACTTGTTCTCTTGTAGCTGTCGGCGTCCGTGGGCACCCAGTTACTATCAGCCCCGATGGTAACAACACATTCATCACCTGCAATTTATTTCTAATGTCATATACCTACTCGTTTACTCTATTAACTTGAGAAGGACGAAAATTGATTTAGCTCTAGCAGTTGCACGAATACTCACTAATGTCATGGAACTGACTCAATTGAAATGATTTTTGTTCCATGGGCATCATTGAGTATTGAAATAACCTCTAGTAGGGTAACAACACATTCATCACTGCAGGGTTATCAGAAAGGGGAACCCAATTCTTAGTAGAAATTATGAAATGTTCGTCCCATTTACGAGTTTCAACGTTCATCCTACTATATGTGGGTAGCTAGAGAAAGTCAGTGCTCAACAGGCAGGTAATGGTGTCATTAAAATATACACCACACTTGTTTACTAAATGTGGATTACCAAAATACTCTTAAGATTGAGGAGATTTGCCAGAGTGAAATGGGAAGAACCTTGAACTACCTACTGTAGAGATTAAAATTTGGCCATTGCATTAAGCTTTGTGCAAAATAATTGCGCGAGAGAGGGACTAGGTGAGATTGCTTGGTGGCTCTGCTGGATTGAATAGATCCAAGCGATCGTGCAATCCCGTCAACCTTGACTTTTTTTTCAAGTAGGTGGAAATATTGAAATTCATAGGTGGAAATAACTTGAAACAAACAGGTTGAAATGCAGGTTTTACCAACTAATTTGTTCAAAGGTGAACCAGACCAGGATGTCGTGTTATGGATGGATCATAGAGCACAAGAAGAGGCAGACATCATCAACTCTACAGGGCATCCACTTCTGAAGAATGTCGGGGGCAAAGTCTCGTTGGAAATGGAGCTTCCGAAATTGATGTGGCTCAAGAAAAACCTTTCTCACCTATGCTGGGACCATGCAGATCATTTCTTTGATTTACCTGATTTCCTCACTTGGAAAGCTACTGGCTGTGATTCTAGGTACAGGTTATTCTACTTATTTACGTGCATAAGAACGATCAATCAAGATGATAAGTCAGATAACGTACCTTGAACCAATTTTGTTGTGTAGCACAAACTCTGTGGTCCTCTTTGTTTAGGTCGTTGTGTTCGGTAGTTTGCAAATGGATGTTCGAAGCTTCACCAGACACCAGACGTTGGTGTAAGGAATTGCTGGTTCGCCTCGATCTCGAAGATCTGCTGGAGAACGATTGTCATAAAATAGGTTAGTTCCGTTTGCTGTAAACGGGCATCCATTCAATGAAAGTGCATTCATTCTTCCGATTTCCGGTATCTTCCAGGTTCTATCATCAAGACTCCAGGCGAGCCGTGTGGCGAGGGGATTTCGCCTCTTGCTGCCCATGCTCTGAATCTCCTTCCTGGAACACCTGTCGGCACATCCATTATTGATGCTCATGCAGGAGGCCTTGGTCTAATTGGCTGCAGAGCTGAAAACGTTCCACCCTCCCTTACATCTCGTCTCTGTAAGTTCACATCAGTTTAAAAAAAATTATTTGTGCCAACCCTTTCCTTCTCTTTGCTGTTCTGGAGCACGATGAGGATTCCACCATAAAATTCAATACTGTAATACCACTGTATTACTAGATCATTAGACGGGTTTGAGAAGGTTTGCAATCTACGGCTAATTTTACACGGGTTACCTTTTCAGCTTTGATATGCGGAACTTCTACTTGCCATATGGCTGTGAGCAAAGAAAAGCTTTTCGTCGAAGGTGTTTGGGGTCCTTACTACAGTGCCATGGTGCCTTCACTGTGGTTGAATGAAGCAGGTCAAAGTGCCACTGGCAAACTCATCGACCACATCATAGAGATCCACCCAGCTACAGAGCATATTCTGGATAAAATCCCAGAGGGAATGAGAGTGGTCCAGTACCTTAACAACTTCCTGGAGCATATGGCTGTTGAGCAAAACAAACCTGTTGATCTATTGACTACGGACGTTCACGTTTGGCCTGATTTCCACGGTAACAGGTCGCCCGTAGCAGATCCCACGTTAAAGGGAATGGTAATTACAATCACTTATGTACAATACAAACTTGATCGTTGACACTTACTTAAACCTTGTTAATATTCATTGTGATTCATAGGTTTGTGGTTTGGAATTAGCTGCAGGCGAAGAACAACTTGCCCTCCTGTATTTAGCGACTTTACAAGCTTTATCGGTAATTCCATCTTACATTTCACAGCATAGTTTATTTTCTGCATCCATGTCTACAATCAACCCATGAACATACAGCCATGATCTATTTCAGTATGGAACACGCCATATAATGGAAGTGATGCAGCAGAGTGGTTACGCATTTGAAACCATCCTGGTTTGCGGAGGTTTAAGCAAGAATCCTATGTTTTTGCATTGCCAAGCGAACGCTGTATCGAAAACCGTCCTTATACCAGAGGAGCCTGAGTCAGTACTGGTTGGCGCTGCGATCTTGGGGGCTACCGCATCAAAAGTTTACCCGGACATACTGACTGCCATACAGAATATGGGAGGACTAGCCGAGAAATTCGAACCTAATTTAGAAGTCAAAGAGTACGTATTTGGTTTAGTTAACATTAGATATTTTAATACTCAAGTTGGAGACTTGTAAGGTATGGAGAACACCCCTAACTGACGTCTACAAGCAAATCTCTTCTTTGAATTTGCAACTGATTTGATGGCAGCTGTACTACCCACCAACAATGCCGAAAACTGGTGAGGAATGAGGTATATTACACCGTAAACATTCGTTGAAACAAAACCCTTAAATAAGGTGCCAATTAGGCGTGTTCAAAAAGGCAAACGTGCGGTCGAGTGTTCGGCTTTCTTGGTATGTACTCATTTCATAATCAGCATTAATATTCTCCTTTTTTCAGATATCACGAGAAGAAATACAAAGTCTACAAGAAAATGTTGGAGCATCAAAAACAATACCGAAGCATTATGGAGAGCTGAATCGCAACAATCAATCGCAGATCAATAATGACCACATATTTACTGACTCCTACCAATCAAAACCATATATTTTTTTAAAGATCTTGGTTTTCTCTTATCAACCCTTATGTTACATAATATTATAAAACCTGGGTGAGCTTAAAAAATGTATAATTTTTTGGTAGCATTCACAAGCCAGCCGAAATCGACCGTTTCCTCCTCACAGCATGAATTGTGTCAGTATTTCGAAATGCTCTCATGATACAAGAAGCTCATGCCATGAGGTCTAGTAGTAACGCTTAAAAATGTAAATGATCGAATCCTAATCAGAATATGTCAAGAATAATGCTAGTGAACGGTAATTGGCTAAACTTCCCAACTGGTCGGAATGGCACGCTCTCCAAAAATCCGAAATGGCCTAGATCCGCTCTCCCGAAATGGCCTAGATTCGCTCTCCACATCCGAAACTGTTAGAAATGGGCGTTTGACACATTTTGGAATTCCATCTTGCTCACTTGAAAACATTGTTTTTCACCATGATCAATACTTCACCTGGGATCTGCATTTTTCGAATTTTCTTCTGTATTGACACGAGGGAAATATTAGTTGGGAGTGAAAAACTCTGCAAAATCCTCCACAACTGTTGATTATTTTCTGTGTAGATGACTCATACGAAACAGGTGGAGCGAAGAAGTAAAATATTAGGTTCGAGAATTCGATCAGATGGTCCGTTCTGAGTGGATGTTGTCGGTAACTAGCCCTGTGATGGTCTCTTCAATTTTCTAACCAAATTCTTGGTTATTACTTTTACCTCAGCACAATTCAAGTAGGTCGTGATTTTTGATAGGTCTGAAAAGTCAAAAGTGATTGAATATCATTAGGTCACCCTACTCGAGCTGAAGCTCAGTATTTCACGTTATACGTCCAATGGTTTCTAATATTTATGGGACAAACAAGGACGGTTCAACACTAGAATGACTGAGCATGGTTTCCTTATGTATTTTTCGACGCTGAATCCGAAAAAAATCCAAAAACATCGTACACCCCTAAAACTTGCACCGGTTGAAATCATTCCTCATCTCCGCCGCTCCAGCGTTAGCGACTGTAACTATTTCGCACAGGTTCCATCTAGGATATTATGACTTTCGGTGTACACGGGATCCTCTGGTTTGTATGGGGGCTAATTCGCATTTGTCGACCCTCGCTGCAGACATAAAAGTCTCATCATTAGATTGTCCAAGAGCAGGAGCACAAGAGTACATTTAAAGCATAAGGTCACTTCACTCATGGGAGCAGGGGATGATAGTCCGTAGGTGCAAATTTTCGGGACGTACGATTTTTTTGACATTGGATTCGGATTCAGCGTCGAAAAATGCATAGGGATACCATGGTCATCCTTTCAGATCTTGCACTTTTTTTGGTGGGGTTGAAAGAAAGGTTGAGGGAATGGATCATTAGCTTATAAAATACGTTTTGTACAGGCAGGATCTTACCAACTGAATATCGAATTTCTCGCAAGCATCGAAGTGTTGGTAAGTACAGCAGGTAGTAGGCGATTTAGAATGTATTTAATTTCAACATTTTAAGGGTACCAGAAGCCAAATAGCTGTAAAAAAGTTGCTGTCTATTTTTTTTCTTTTTTTTTCAAACAGAGTGAAAACATTTAATGAGTGGTCTTAACGTACTTTTAATTAAGGCTTTCACTGTGTGATGTTGAAATTTTGACGGCACAGAATTTATTATTCTTCCCAGTGGAGGTCACGACTCAGGTCGAGCTCGCCGCAGGTGCATTACCATAAGAGACGTTTTCCCCACAACGAACTCATTTGAGTTTCGTTCGAGAATATTAAATTTGGGTGGGGAGTATCACCATTAGTTTCTCAAGATCCCCGCTAGATGGTGGGCTTATGAGCATCAACAGGTCCACTTCAACTTGAGCCTGGGGGAGATGGGAGCTGGACAATCGATTTTTCAAACCGGGGAGGAGACAAATACTGGTTTGGAGGAAGGAGGCGGAGTTTGTACGAGAAGTGCAAGGACGTAGTTTTATAGAGTGCCCTGATATCGTTCATTAGGCGAGCGGTCCTCCGAAACTACTGAGTTGAACTAGATACAAGCCCTATTCGGCAGTTATGGCTTTGTACAAAGTCATTTTGACGAGGAACCTTCCCAAAGTGCTCACAAACCAGAGTAAGTTTCATACACTATGGTACCATTTTAATTCGTTGTTTAAATTGATAAAATCAAAATCTATAAAATTATAATAACATCTACATGAAAACTTCAGCAATAATTTAAATTGAAAATTCACTAATCAATCGTGGTACAGGCCGCCTCTTGAGTTTGGTGCCAGGTGAGCCTGAAGGCCCATCGATCAAGACTAGCTCCGTCCCTGGACCCAAATCCCAACAATTGATCAAGGAATTGGAAAAAATTCAAGTGAGGCTAAAAAATAACACCTGATGAAATTCAACCATGAAAAATACTACGATTTCTCGTTGAAGATAAAATTTTTGAATTACCCTCACCTGTCCTGATTTTCTCCAGCAAGCGGGCTCTGTTGCACTGTTCGCCAATTATGACAAGTCAATTGGAAACTACATGGTTGACGTCGATGAAAATGTGTTTTTGGACGTCTTCTCTCAAATCGCCTCTATTCCCGTCGGCTACAACCATCCGGGAGTTCTCAGTCTTCTGTCTGACCCACATAATATTGTAAGTTGAAGGTACGTTTTTATAGGCGTAGGTGAAGTTCTACCTCCAAAAAGATTTGGCATTCTCAAAATGCATTAAGATACACGCACTGGAACGAAATTCATTGCACGAAATTTGGTTCATTTATGGAAAATGTGTATTATACATTTATATATTACATACATTCATAATATTATACAAAATTTTTTCTTTGGTTGATTTCAGTGGTTCATTATTGAAAATTATAAATCATACAAAGGACACGAAAATGTTAAAACATATTGTAGTGTATTTTCACGTCGATGACCCTCTTGAAATGATTAGTTTACGTAGATTTAGCATATTCCAGGCTCATATCTAATCTAACAACAGGAGCAACGCAACTGAGCCAACCGATTAGGACGTTACTCCGTTTGCTTTGTGTCGCCAGTAAATCTGCAGTACGGCAGGGGTGTAAATAACAATAAGGTTTACGTAAGATAGGGTGTTCAATTTGGCTGACGACGCTCAAATAGTTGTCAAGGCCTATCCCCGGTGGGAACGCAAGGGTTTGGACGATCCGTTCGAGCCCGAGGAACCGGCCGTTTTTGTCGTGGACGTTGAAGTACAGAACGGGGCAGGAGTAGCTCGGGCTGTAAAGGATGTTGTACTCCCAAGTAGAGAGAGATCCGGGGTCCGAGTCCTCCGTCAGTTTCCGCTCTTTTTTGCCGAGGTAGCTTTCCCCGTCGCGTTTTCCGGCCTCCAGCCATTCCCAACCGTCGTTGAGGCGAGATGAAACGGAGAGCAAGTCCTGGGCAGCAACGACGAATTCGGACCACGTCAGCGGTTCTGTACTCATTTTGACCTGTTCAGTATCAACGTTTCATATTCAACAAGGATTTCATGTTTGCGCAAGCACACGGCGTCATTTGTTCCAACCGCTATGAAATTATCATTATATAATATTATGATATGATATTATATTAATTTCATATATCTCGTTCTACTTTTGTTTCAAATGCCACATATGAGGGTTGTCGTGTTCACAAAGCTATTTAAGGGATTTTTTTCTACTGG
This sequence comes from Stenodema calcarata, assembly GCA_963920205.1. Lineage (NCBI taxonomy): Eukaryota > Metazoa > Arthropoda > Insecta > Hemiptera > Miridae > Stenodema > Stenodema calcarata. Next base: position 13,533,895 of record OY986058.1, on the reverse strand, counting down.
AGAGGGTTTTCAAGGCACAACACGATTTTAAAACATTAAGAAAGACAGCATTAACCCGGACTTGAACGTTTATTTGCTCTCCTAAAAAGTTGGATATTTTCTGATACGTGGTATTCGAATGAGAGTATCGAATAATATTGGTTTAATATTATCATACCAATACAGTCTTGATCACAATGTACATGTCATGTATAAATACGATGATTTTGCACTCTTGTTGATAACGAAATTTCAAATTTTGACAGAAACATAGTCACCGATGTTTAAATAAAGTTACGAAATTCCTACCATCTACTTGATCCGAGTGTTAGGGCTGTATTGGGTGTTCTTCCGTAGTTTGAATTGTCTGGTAAAATATTTAAGAAAGCTAATATTTGAAATAGAAGATCTATACGGGGCAAGAGTCAAGGGAAACTGTTGCGGCTTACATAATCTCCACGAGGAATTAATTTTACTTAATGACAGGGATTGTTCATGATTTATTGGTCAAGGTATGTGTACCTACTAGACTATGAGGGTTTGAGTGGGATAAAACCGGTGTTTCAGCCTCCTCCGACGTCCTTGGAGGACGCGGAGTCTGTTCATAAAAAATACAACGAAAACATTTTAATAAGGTTCAATGTAACTCGTCACCCCCTTCACCTGCTCCGTTTTACCACCGCATATTTTCACATAAAAATTTCAATTTTTAAACGGACACATCGATAGGGTCAAACGTTCATGAATCGCAAAGTTATAAAATTTTGACCGTAGATATTGTCATCATCTACATGAAACTCCTCGTGAGATACAACCATCACCACAGCCTGCTCATTGTACAAATTTTAAATGTGAAAAGAGCAACAAACTAAGCATACAAAATTGTAGCTTTAGTTCAGAGGTAATTTTGTAGACAATTTTGTCTGGACAAAAAACATGCAGAAGCTACTACCTGAAAACTATAGAGCGGTCCAAAAGTAGCGCCAGATTTAAATAATAATAACTTTATTAAAAAAACAATAAATTTAGTGAAATTCAGATGAACCGTGAAGAACATCTCAAATAACAATTCAGGACGGTCTGAAAAGGATTTTGGTATAAAAGTTTTTCGGAAACTCGAGAACAAAAATTTTCGACCAAGAGCAATCCTTTTCTTCGAAAATGCGCTAAAAGCGGTAGAACATAGATCTCCCCCCTAGATACGGCTAAAACATCAAAGTTTGAAGTAGGTATTGTTTCTGCAGTTTCTTTCTTTACCAAAGAAAAAGTGAAGATAAGATAATAAGTTACTACTTGATTCAAATGTATGGTGAACTTATTACGGAAATATGTTTCTATTGTTAGGTGGAACTATGAGCAATTTTTCAAGAATTTTACTGATCAATGTTTGATTCAAGTAACATTGAATGAACATCATTGTCAATGTACCTATTACTTTATTCAAGCATTCATAACGAGCTGGATCATAAATCTCCGCGTGCTATCACTATAACATCATTAGAATAGACAACATTCTTATGGAATATAGAACTAGTGACAATTTTGGCACAAGGAAATATTCGTCCGAATTCATAGAATGTAAAGCAAGATATTTTTGTAATTTAGTGAAATTGGAAATTACAAACTTACCGGTTTCAATGGGAATCGTGTTGGAGTGACGTTACATAATAAATATTTGTTAATCAGCTCTTCTCGGAACAATTATCTTGTGGAACACTTCAAAGTCACGGGTTTCAAGGAATATGACATACACATTGTGTCGTTTCTCTGAGTAAATATGAGATTTGACATGATCTCATGACGTGAGAACTTGTTAGTATCAACGGGCTTTATCATAGAACGGCGATAAGAGAGCAACACTAGCGCTCCCAACCTCGAAATACGGGCGGACTATTTAAATTTCATTGATCCAGCTGACACCTGCTAGACTCCGTTCTATTACATTTTTGGAGCGTAGATATCATGTTTTGACACATTTCTTATTCACTACCCGTACTTCTATACAGCCCGCCGTTGTACTTGGTTGCTTGGCTATAAGTGCACCTTCTCCCATAATTAACACTACAGCATTCCAATTGAGGGGAACTTCAAACCAGAAAGATCAAATTAGAATCCGTACAATTAGTACTTACCTAATTAATTTCTTAATAAGAAATAATTAGTCAAATTAGTACCTGATTGCAATACCACAGCACCAGTGCTGGTGATTGAACGTTAGAGGGGGGTGGGGAGGTAAAATCCTAATCTACAAATTTCATTGTAAGAAATTGTTTCATGTTATAGTTTCATTTTTGCACCTACAGGCCTTTACTTACTACAAAATGCGAGGAAAAACTTAATACAATTGTAATTGTCATAGGTTGTTCAATTAAGTCACCAAGTAAAATACAACTATTGCAAACAAAGGAACAAGTATAAGTAAACCAAACAAACAAGAATTATAGGCTAATCTAAACTTCGCACGTTTGTTGGATTAAAAGCTGAGTACCTTCATAACATACCGAAAAGTAAATTTAATAACATTTTAATATATCCCCCCCTGGCCACCCCTAATCACCACCAGTGCATAGCACCACCCATATTTTGTACTTTTGTTGTAGAAAAATTATTAGGTGTAAAAACTCTGCTCGTTCAAGTTGATAACATTTTGTAATTTGCATGATTATGTTACTTTCAGAGGACAATTGCAAACAGACCTGCTCTAGGTGTGATGCCGGGAGCTGACTGGCCTGAGAAACTCAAATCCGTCTTACTCAGCGTGAGCAAATTTTATCATTTTGTGTCTTGTTTCATATTACTAAGCTTTATTATGTTATTCGTCCGTGGGAAGTTATTGAGGTAGGCGACGGCCTAAATATGGTGTGATTAGATTTTGGCTTAGTGCCAGTAGCTTTGTCACAAACGTAACGACTTGCGATAAACTGACTTTAGTATAGGAAGCGTAAGCGTGAACTTTAGCAAAATTGGTTCGGATGACAAAAAAAACGCAAACAATCGAGCACTACACGCGCGGACAACACAGTATTGTTCGCTTGAATAGGAGCACGATTTCGATACAATTAGATATCTCTTCGCAGTGTTGAGTGACGTCACCAACGAAGTAGAACTTCCTTTGACTATGTAGGTAAATCATACCCACAAAATCCTCAAATTTGCTACTCATTTCAACTCGAAAAATATACAGAGTTGGCAATTTTTAGGTCGCCCCTCCAGGCCACAATCAAGTCACTACCATGATGTGTGGCTCGTGCTCGAACGAAAATGCGTATAAAATGATGTTCATGAACTACATGAAGAAGAAAAGAGGAGGAGATGATTTCACCAAGGAGGACATGGACTCCTGCATGATCAACATGCCTCCTGGAGCCCCCAAACTCAGTATCTTATCTTTCCAAGGTTAGTCCATCGTCACTATTAAAATTAAACAAACAGCGTTTCTCCAGTTTTTATTGATCGGTGAAATAATCAAATTTCCAGGTGCTTTCCACGGAAGGACTATGGGAGTCCTGTCGACGACCCACAGCAAAGCCATTCACAAATTAGATGTTCCCGCTTTTGATTGGCCTATCGCTCATTTCCCGCAGTACAAATATCCACTTGAGGAATTCAAAAGAGAAAACCAACTGGAGGACGAGAAATGTTTGGCAGAGGTTGTCACGAACATGCAATTTCTATACTCACAGCAAAAGTGTTCCCACTAAGTTCAAATCTAATTGGGGTGTAATTGTTTTCTTTTTTGTCTGTTTCAATTTTATTGGTTCTTTCGGACAGGTTGAGGAGCTCATAGTGAAATACTCGAAAATCGCTCCAGTTGCTGGCATAACAGTTGAGCCTATCCAATCGGAAGGTGGTGACAACGAAGCGTCCCCAGAATTCTTCCAGAAACTCCAACGAATAACCAAGAAGGTTTGTAATTACTAATCACGCGTGCAGGGCAGGCTCCGAAGCTCCGCCTGTGGTGAAAGCCCTGGGCTGAAGGTTTAGCGAATTAGCGCTAAATATTCTGTATTGCCTTGCCTGAAAAAGACATTATTTTGTCATTTTAATAGTGGTGCCTATGTCGCCTATGCTTAACTCCGGCCCTGCATGCGGGAGTTCGGAAACATTACTAAGGTGGAGTTCGGAAATCCCGGATGACTGAGAATGTTTTCGAATTCGTATTTCAGCACGGCTGCGGGTTTCTGATTGACGAAGTTCAAACGGGTTGCGGATCGACGGGTAAAATGTGGTGTCACGAGCATTTCAATCTCGAGTCGCCCCCTGACATTGTGACGTTCAGCAAGAAGATGCAGCTGGGAGGATTTTACCACTCTAGCGATTTCATGTGAGTTCTCAAAACGGGCTTTGTGTGTTGTTATGTCAGACATATTTCATCTTGACGAAAACTCTCTTCCTCAGGGTCAAAGGGGCGTATAGGATTTTCAACACGTGGCTGGGAGATCCAGGAAAAATCGTGATCCTCCAAGGCGTCATGGAGGCCATCAGACGAGACAATCTCCTCCAGCTGGTACAAGACACTGGGAAGTTATTGAGAGAAGGGTTGGACACTTTGGAGAAGAAATATCCCCAACATATCAACTCAGTACGTGGAAGAGGCACCTTTTTGGCGTTCAACGCCCCCAACTCTGGCCACCGAGACAAGATCGTTGGCAACATGAAACTCGAGGGTAAGTTACACTTCGTTTATATTGAATGTCCCTTTGTACTGCTACATATGGGTTTTCTCCAATTACGGTGCTATTTCAGTCACAGAACTTTTTAAAAGTGATCAACCACTTGGATATTGACGGTTTTTTCTTCTATTATTCTCCTCCTTGAGAACATCATTTCGCTTTTACTTTGAGACTCCAACCATTAATGGATAGGTATTTACTAAATACTATTTAGTTATACAATACATAATGCTAGTTTTGTCCGTCCCTAGCCATTTCACAAGGCTGAAATTGGGACTTTACAAGTCCACGCACCAGTTTATTTCGTAGTAAGCCTAAAAAAAAAGTATGCCATTTTATTCAGTATCTTTTCACATATTGTTATCATTGTAATTGGAATTTTTGATGCAATATCTAGGAACACGGCCAAACCAGTTGAGAAAAACGAACAGATACGTAGTGTAGTTACACATTTTCTAGGTATCCATATCTCGGCTCCTATCAGAACGATCAACTTGAAATTTGGTGTGGGTCTTCTTGGTGTTTATAATAGAAAGCCCTGAGAGTTTAAAGTCGCTTGGTCTTAAGGGAACCGAGATATATAACTTCAAAAACCCTGTTTTCCGTCCTTACCTTGTTCTTCTTCTCCGTCTTCTTATTCAGGCAGGCAAGGCTACAGCCTCTCCACCTTCACCAATTGACTTGAAATCTTGCACAGAGCCTTTTAAAAGATTTAACCCATTATCTCAACCCAAAAACATTTTAGAAACAAAAAACAGAAATGGCAAGTAGTCTCCACTTTAACGAGTCTACAGCCTGGGTAACAGGGCAAATTGACTTGAAAATTTGCACAGAACTTCCTTATAACATGACCTAGTGCCATTTGAAAGTTTTAACCTATTATCTCAACCCAAGAAAATTTTGAGAACAAATTAGGCTAATTTTGGCCACTTTGATGGGTCCACAGACGATCAACTTGAAATTTGGTGTGGATCTTCTTGGTGAAACTTCCCTGAAAGGGAGCCAAGTTATATATATAACTTCATAACTTTTTTTCTTCATTTGTCCAAAAAACTAGAACCCATGTCTTACGAATAGAAGGTTTTTAACATTCAAATATCGGGAGTAACGAGTTTTTAACTTGTAAATTTTTACTAATTTTCTAAAAAATTGAACTTGCAAATTTTTACTAATTTTCTAAATGTATGCTCAAAAATCAAATGGCAAGTGAAAAATCAAATGGAAACTACAACGGACGTTTTGAACTTATTAGAACTAGACCATTGTTGATTGTTTATAATTGTCCACAGGAGTCATCATAGCCGGATGTGGAGACCAAGCCGTACGCCTACGACCAGCTCTGGTCTTTCAGCCCCATCACGCCGAAATCTTGCTTGGAAAACTAGAGAAAGTTTTGTCACGCTTGTAAGGGGTGCCAAATCCAAACGCAGTATCCCCCCCCCCCCCAAATATCCCAAGAATTTCTTGATCTGTCTGAGAAAGGCTTACCACGTTCTTCAGTGTAACGTTTCGTTAATTTGTGCCATATTAGTCGAGCTTCACCCCCTCCATAGGTTATTGAAGCCTTCATTAAGAATATTGATGTCCCCCTACCACATTTTCAAGTCAAAAGTGGTCATTTTTCTCTGATCTCTGGAATGTGCAACACAAATGATCAAAACCCCGATACATCCCTGCGGGACTCGTAAAGTCGTGCGATTGTCTTCCATATGATGTCTTCCGAGATGAGACGATCTCCAAGGTAAATGTTAATCATGTCTTCCATCAAATACTACTTATATAATATTTGGTATAAATAATATTTTATTTTTCACGCCATAACCACGAGATGTTGATTCAACGTTCCACTTAACGGTTGTTGTGATTTATGACCCAACGTTTCCCATCAATTTACATTCGGCGTCAGCCTTGGCCGAGTGGTTCCCTAAATTGACTCCGCTTATTATTAACTCCGCGTAGTGGAACGTGAGATAGTTAACTGCCCGAGTACTCTGTCATACGATGAATGTTGACAATGTTTTACAATAGAGCTTTATTTGATAATGAAATTATATTGGTATAAATACATATTTTATTTGATGGTATATCGTATACTTTTGATCTTGAACTCTATACTGCAGTGGTTCCCAACCCGTGGTCCGCGGACCACTTGTGGTCCGCGCCGAGTTTACTTGTGGTCCGCGGGCTGTTTCAGAGTACGTCTTATAATTCACGGTTTTCTTCATCAATACGAGTATAACAATGTTTTTACTGGCTATATAATGAGACATTCATCCTCGGAGATACGTTTGTTATGAAAGTATGCCACATGAGTAATGCTGTTTTTATTTCTGATTAACAAAAGTTAAAGTTATGGCAAACTGAAGTAGAGAAAGGATCTTTTGCTAATCTGTTTTCTGAGTTTATAATAGAAACGGAAGGTATGAATATAAATAAAGAACAGCTGTCATCTTTGGTAAAGGCTTACATAGCATCGCTTCAAGGGTATTTTGACAACTATTTCCCTGCCAGTTCTGACGTCAGTTCTAAAAACTTGTGGGTGGCAAATCCTTTTTTACCACTCAAGGATATTGATCTTACACTTAATGAACAGGAAGAACTTATTGAGATAATATCTCAATAAGTTCTTCTGATCCTCAGCTTGAAGTTGTCAAAATACAATGTGACAATATTGCAAGCTTTTGGATCAAGTTACTAGATGAGTACCAAACCCTCAGCCAAAAAGCCTTGAAAATTCTACTTCCTTTCAATTCTACATATCTTTGTGAAACAGCATTTTCAACACTAAATGTTATTAAGAATAAACATCGTAACAGTTTGTTGAAATTGGATGCTCCATTCAGGTTGGGTTTGACCTCTTTGAAGCCAAATATCGAAGATCTTGCCAGTAAAATGCAAAACCAAGGAAGTCACTGAGAGACTTAGTGTCATATTTTGTAAGCGTTTTACAATAGATTTATAATGTTTCTATAACTATATTAAGACTATAACTATGTTTTTTTTCTAATTACTTACTCTTAATACAATGTATATTAAAGGATTTAAAATATATTTCTCTAGTTCTCAATTTAATTTACCTAGTTATAAAATCATGTGTTCCGCAGACGTTTTCTTATAGATCTTGTGGTCCTCGAGGGAAAAAGGTTGGGAACCACTGCTATACTGGAATGTCTTTAGCATACGGCAATTTTTGATTTATTGAAGTGTGAATACTTGTTGTAATTGTTGTGCTAAAATTACGAAATTGGGTTTACGGGTTCGGACCACACCCACGATGATCCTCGAAACATTAAATAAAATTTTCATAACCCTAGGTCGTTTGGGAAGGGGTTCAAAACGAATTTTGAAATTTCTGCTCAAGTTTGAACGTGATTTTTCCATCAACATGAGGGTGAATCAAGTGGCAGCCAGTCGAAATCATGCTTTTCAGCCTCTATTCGAAAGGTCATTAATTAGGTCCTAAATAATCGTAATCCAAGCATTATCCTAAGGTGAAACTGCAGTTCAGCTACACTGTATTACTATTCGGCCAATTCACAGAATTCGAATCCAGATGTGACAGGGTGGACGTTTTCGCTTCTACGCTTTCTCGTAGCAGGGGGGGCTTGACAAACAATTCAGTAGGAATCGTGTGATAACGAGGAAGATTCATTTACTGAAAGCCAAATAAACCTTAGGTACTCGTAGATATTATTAACGAGTCTACGATTTGATAGAAATTATTTTGTTGGTCCTTTCATTAGTTATCCCATAAAATCTATATAACAAGTTCGTTTTAATGGAAGACGGTACAGCTTCGGGAAGAAACACCACTCAGCTCGTTGGAAGCATAAAGAGTGATAAGATAATAAGGTACTCAACGGCTGTACCGATAAATGGGACAAGCAGATGACGTGAGAGTGTTAAGTGTGTAGTGATATGTCACAAAAGTGACGACAGAAACTAATTTTTACTAGTGAACATGTTACAAGTTGAGGTTGAAAAATAATAAAAACAATTCATTGTAAAATATTCAATCACCAAGAATGACTTCAAATATTCACAGCAAATTTGTATACAATTGGCTCAGCACCAGCCACTATCATCAGCTGAATTAAGTGATACGTAGCCCTGAGGAGAAGCGAGCTTCACCACAATTCATTGAACCTACTAAAACAACCAGGGGTGATAAATAAGCAACGAATAATGAGGTTCAATTAGATTGTTTAATGACACAGTCTTTCAACTAACCTAAGCCTAGAAACATAAGAAATTAAAAATATTTTACATAACAAAAATAATAAACTCGAGTACAACTTTTAAGCTGGATTGGGAATTGATTTATACAACACTGTTATGTAAACATAAAATAAAGCTTTGTAAGCAATGAGTTTGGATTGTTCTTCACTATAAGACTGTTGATTACATTTTATCCTAAAATAATTGTAAACAAAAATCAGTTTATGCGAACAAAAACAATACTATCTACAAAACACATAAAACTACGTTGAGATAAGGTTTTCTTCTTCTTCTTAGTAACCGTACAAGTCTTGTACTACAAGAGCTAGGTTGCAGAGTTAGGTTGTATTGAAGGATTACATTGGCTAAGGGACCGAGAGAGAATGGAATATACGAAAAGTGGTTTTACTGGATTTGCTTGCAAATTATGACGGTTGACTAGAAAAATTGTAAGGACATCACAGCAGTAGTTTTGTTGCAATAAAGACGATTACTTGTGATTGATCATCTATCGCGCTTCGCGATCAGCTTGGATACGACAAGGCCGATGGCAGCTACGATGGCGAGACCGATTCCTGCTTTCATGAAGAGGGAATCGCCGCTCAGGAGACTCAATTCGGTCAAATGGCTGAAACAGAAGCCGTCGTTGTAAAATGAGGTGTTACATGTCAAACTTTTTCATTTTGGGAATTTATGGATAATTTGTTTCCCCTTTTTTGCAAATTTGATGTGGAACTCGGCAGAATGGTGGTGAACTCTACTAAAAGAGTACACGCATGCAAACGCAGTAGACTTGCTCTTTGCCCGATATTGTTTTGGTTTATTATCTTCGATAATGAACCATTGGAATCGCCCAAAGAAAAAAAAATTTTAACCCCCCCTCAAAATTTGTTGGTTTACGTTTCAAGATACGTAGATTCAGAAAATCGAATAAAAAAAATCCGTCCGTCCGCCGTACGCCGTCCGAGGCACTTTGCCCAGTTAGCGTCGAGTTAAAATTACGAAATTTGGTTTCTGGGTTTGGACCAGCCCCACAATGATCCACGAAACTTTTCATAACCCTAGGTCAAGGGGAAGGGGTTCAAAACGAATTTTGAAATTTTGAAAATTCCATATCTCGAAAAATTCCCATCAAACGGTATGTTTTTTATTTCATATTTAGATAGAGTTTGTTCCGTAGAATTTTTTAAGACCATCCGCAGCTTTGTACGACCAGCCGTTCGTTCACAATGACGGCTCAAAGATCGTGCCTCACAACCCGATCGTGAATCAAACTGTTGAAATACAGGTCCATTTTCATACTAACAAGCTCTTTGGAACATCATATGGTGATGTCGAGTTTGTTGTTCTGAGGTGCGTTTCGTGCTACGGAAATGAAGGTAATTTCGAATGTTTGTTGGTAGGTACTTCTTTTATAGAAAAATTATTACCGACGTAGTATTAAAAACCCCAGAATTATATCGTATTAATTAATCATAATTAATAATTATTATTATTAATAATAAATACGAATTATCAATACCTAACAATAAATTATAATAATTTTCAGTAGGTACTTGATAAAATTGTTAATAATTAGTGATAATTGACAATAATAATTAATTCAACATTTAGGATCTAGACATTTAGACCTAGAGATCTAGACAGAAGGGTGATCTGTACAAAGAAGATAATGAACCGTTGTGTCAAGAATTTGCAGAGTTTTCATTCTCCAATGGAAAGAAATATTGATTTCAATGGTATGGTTTTTAATACAGTTATTGATATTTGAATCCAGCGTTACTTTTAAACCACCCTTTCTTTCATGTAACATAACTCAAACAATGGTTTGTATAGTGTACATATAGGATCTAGGAAGAGGCGTTTCTAGAGCTAGTTTACCATCACCCAGATATCAGAAATGTAAAATTCAATTTTAATACTCACTGAATAACTAGGTACTGCTAGGTACTAACGAAGTGACGTGCTGACTGGAGTTTAAGTTATTTGGAATTAGTCACTCTACACAAGTTAGTTCAACAAACCCCCTTAACACACACCTACATCAAGCAGTCTACATTAATAAAATCATAATCAAGTAACGGGCTCATCAAGTAAGTGAATGTGACAGTCGGTGCTACAAAATGGGCTACATTTGAAATAGACCTTTTAAACTCTTCAACATGGCTCAAGGAGGGCGATTTCAAGAACGGCAGGGAACACCAGACTGAAAAACATATAAAACGATAACAGATTTTCGGAGAACCGATACTAACCTTGCGTGACGGTAGAAGAGTATCCAAGCAGCATGAAACCGACTAATCGAAACACCACAGTGAGAAAAGAGACATAAACATTAACAACGGGATTGATGATACACATTTTTGAAACTGAGAGGGACAGTAAGAGGTTATTAGTAGGTTTTAAATGACAAATCTGGATGAAAACTTGGGAATTTGCTTCAAAAATTCGAACCATTTCAATGGCACAATGGACATAATGGCGTGATGGAATATCCAATATATTCGAATCTGCAATTATTCAAGGGAGGGCGGGGAGGTTCTTACAAGAAACACGGGAGAACAAGGCCAAATCTATAGTTGCAGACAAGATAGCATAGTCCCGCCTTAGTCCAGACAAGATGTACGAGTTAAGACATGACAAGGGGTTCGGGCTTGTAAAAGGTCCTGTCATTATGAATTTTTTACATGTCATTGGGACCCAAGTGAGTAGTACGAAACCAGAAAAGCAGCCATCAAAGACCTGTGCAACCGGAGTTGAAGCCATAAAAACCACGACATTTTCGTACGTTTTTTTTGGTTTTGTTCAATATCTCATTAAAAAAGGGTCTGTCGGGTATGATACTGTGCACTCTCTTGAACTATACTAAATTTTCTACAATTTGAGACTAGAGCGAACTCTGTACCACCATTAGCCCCCAAGATACATCTCTTCAAAAACAGGCCCAATGTTCCAAAAAGTGAATAACTTAGTGAGGTTTGGCAGGGCTCCAGCACTCGTATACGGCTTTCATTCAACACGGTCATCAAAAATGAAAACCTTAATTAGTATTAATTAGACCATCCACGTTATTACACTTGATATTATTGGCTGTACATTATGAAGCTAACATTATTTTAGAACATATAATTTTCATATAAACCTACTTATTTCCTTTAAAAAAAAAGTTAAGAGTAGGTACATTCAATGAGCGTTTGCCACCAGGACCCACGTATGTCTTCGGTAATATATGGTAATATATAACCGAAGACATACGTGGGTCCTGGTGGCAAACGCTCATTGAATGTACCTACTCTTAAATGTACCTAACAGCATATATGCTGTTTTTGAGATAACTGCTGGGCCTACAGATAACCGCGTGGTCTCGAGTTAAAGGTAATCGGGAATTTGGGTCAATTGTCAAGGAAGTTGTAGTAGTAAGTCCTACAAGTAGTACTACAACTTCCTCCCACATGACATTTGACGTTGGATGCTCATATTCGGAAATATTTCACATAGTAAGTGACGATTTCGACAGTTTTTCAGGTCGCTGCTTTTCTGGTTTCTTACTGTTCATTTGGGTCCCAACAACATATGAAACACTCACAATATGATATTATGTCATAATGACCAGACCTTTTGCAAGCATTACCCCCTTTTCATGTCTAACTTGACTGGACTACCTATTATGTTATTTGATTGAGCAATCCTTACATAAATAATAAAACACAAGTCAATGATCACGAAGCAACAATTCAATGCAATTATGAGTGGGAAAGAACGGTTACATTAGTACAACGATACAGGCACAGTATTAATAAAGAAGTAACTTACGGGAAAGCAGCCATCGTAGCTAACTTCTGATAAACGTCCTTGTAAGTTTCACTCAGAGCGGAGAACTTGTGCGGGGGCGCCAATCTATGCGCATCACAAAAGGCAGTTGGTTGGACCAGATAATCTTGCCTCACCTCAGTCAGGTCACACTTGCTACCCACAAAGAGCACCGGTACTTTCCCATCTTCGAAATATTTCTGTGAAGCAAAGCGAAAATTACCGTTTGCGTCCAATTATTCCTGCGTCAAAATTCCTTCACAATATCAAATAATAGTGTAGGATTGGTCAGAACCAGTTTGTATTGATGCTCAAGCAGCGAATGTTTGTAGTCAAGGGTTAAGGAGAAAATAGTAACTGCGAACAATTTAGACAATATAATAAGGATATGCAGGTAATGTAAAATGCAATTTAATTCTTACCAGGTAAATTCTAGCAACGTATTCGAAAGACTTCGGATTGGCCAAGTCATAAACGAGGCACGCGACATCACATTTCACGTCTGCTTGAGTCAGGGGATCCGATATGTTTCGTACCTCAATTTCTTTCATGATGAGGAATTTCTCTTGTCCGTATACATGAACGATGTTGACAGATGTTTGAGGCGCGTCACGAGAATCTTCGTTTATTGTCTGAGGAAGAGAATGCGCTTATGTTCAAACTCGTAATATTCTGATAGTGCTCTAGTGACGGCAGATATTCTGAAAGGTCTGAATATCGGTAGGTATAGTTGATCAGTTTGTTGCATCAATGGCACTTGGCATATCTCAAGATCAAACAACATTCAGCTTCTTTCAACCCTTTCCACCTATTAGTTCAATAAAATAGGGATAAGGCCTCGAAGTGACCTGGGGAAAAATGGAAATCGTTCTAAAACCCCGAGATAGTCTTGAAAATCGTAGAGGAAAAACTGAGTGATGAATCGACAAATTTTAAAATTTAGGTGTTCTCTGAACTCGCCGTTAAATTTCTTTCATGATGAGAAACCTGCAATTCCAAGAGTGTTTCGATAGGACCAGTACGTTTGATGCTACAATCGACAGAAAGTCGTCAAACGGTACACTTTAATATGGTTAACATTGTCGTCCAATTTTGAATTTGAAGGGTCATTCGAGGCAGACTTCAATGCTCTTCATTATCCTCTTGTCAAGATTTTCGCTGGAATGAGTTGTTTAGGTGTAAGCGAAAAACAGAAAAAAGTCCGAAAATGTCGACGTTTTTGGGGCACCAAAAGTTAAGCTCAACCCCGGGAGGGGTACGAACTCTGATTACTCGTTCCCAAAACTATGTTAATTTACAGTAAGATAACTGACCTCCACGCTGTGATCAATGATTCTTCGTGTGATGGTTGATTTGCCCACGTTATGCATCCCAATTACGTGGCACTGGTAAACATTTCTCGTCGACTGTTTCTTCAGGATGTCCAATTTCTTCTCCCTCGTAACTACAAAGCACGTGAATTAATTAAAAATTCTCACAATCAACAGTGAAATTTATTCACCCCCATTTTATTTAAAACATTTACCTTGGATAGCAGATAGTTGGTTCTCACATTCATTTATGGGGTATCCAAAGTACGCCAAATATTCAAAAGTAGATCGGACATCGGTCACTGTAGTGTATGCCCAAAAGCACATGAATCCTGGTAGTGTGATCCACTCCTGTGTTATAGAAAAATTGGTTACGTATATATTTGGTAGATGGTTAAAATAGTAACGTACGTAATATTGATGCCATGTCATACCTTTTCATTGGTTGGTACGAGGTTCTTCATTTCATTGCCCCATGCGGGCGCGTTACACGTTGCAAACAGCTGTGTGAGTTCTATAGGACTTAGAGCACCATCCTTGTCTTTGTCGAACCTCCAGAACAGTTTAGTGAAAAACTGTGACCCTTTGTGACTCAACTCGGTCGTACTTCCACTAGGAAACTTCAATCTGAAGGAAGAACAGGATTCATGAACTTTACTAACGTTTTGATCATCAGCGACGAAAATCTCTTCTTTCATAGAGCTTGTGATCAGAGTCATTCTCAACTGTGAATGTCTAGCGCGCAGTGCGTCAATACGAGTATAAACCATCGGCGAGAAAATGTCAGAATACTTACGGAGGAAAAAGAAAATCTTTGGTTAGGTGTAATTGGTCGTTGTAACCGAACTTTCGCAGTACCGCCCATGTCGTATGGCTTCGTCCTCTTTGGATGAATAGACAGTGGAGGAACAAGAAACCTATTGAACAATCGTAAGAGTATACTATTAGGTACTGCAGGAACTACACACGTGTCTGTACAAATAGCGCCATTCACCATCGCCCTTTACTTACTCCTAAAATCCTATAATATTCAGAACCGAAATTTTAGAGTACAGCAAGATGAAAACTATAAAAGAGGGGGTCCCGCAAGGTGTTCTAAGTCTCGTACTTTACCTTTTGTACACACGGGACCTACCCATACTAGAAGACAACTGTTGCTACTTTTGCAGATGACACAGCAATCTTATCTGTTGGAAAAGATGTAGAAACCGCTATTCACAAATTACAAAAGTCCACTGATGGAATTTTCTAGTAAGATATGGAGAACGAAGTTGAACAAATACAAATCAGTTCACATCAACTTCACAAACCGGAGATCAACTCAAATAAAAGACCGTACGCTGACCCCGTCAAGTACTTGGGTATGACTCTTGACTGCAAACTTGATTGGAATAAGATAAGTCAGTTACTGTTTAAATAAGTATAAAATTGTACTTATTTAATTTAAGTACAATTAAAGCTTCGTTTTATTGTTAATGTTTTCTAATGTTTTTGGACTAAAACTGGCTTTCACCTCCCCCCATCCCCTCGTGAAAATCCTGAATCCACCCTTGGTGGTAGCTAATAAACGTTTCGAAAATTACTATGTATACCTTCTAATCCCCTAAATTTATAGATATAGAACATTGGGAATGAAGATTACCCTGAAGAGTGATGCAGTTGTTTGGTGAAACGCCACCGCTTATGTTACGTTTCAGAACTTCCTTAACGTCTTCCATCGCTTCAGGTCGGAGGGGCATGTCGAAACATCGCTTTTGAAAGGCGTTGAGCTCATAATCATTCAACAATCCGTCATTGTCCAGGTCGCAAACCTAAAGTTTAAAATTCGAAATATGTCAAGGCTTTGGACGTGTTAGACTTGATGGATTACACTTAATAATCTTGAACGAGATAACTTACCATGAATATTCTCGTTAGTGCTTTTTTACAATCCTCAGTGAGCTGAAAGGCACAGACAGAACCTCATAAAATACAAATAAAAATGACAAATATGCACTTCTAGGAGTCTGGAAATGATGATATAATTGTTCTTACATCCTGTTTTTCAGCCACGTATATTGGTGCAGTCGGATGCAACACGGATTTCTGCGCGAAATAGAACATTTCGCTGATGTTCCTGAGTGATTTTGCTGAACACTGAAACGTGAAAAGACATAGAAAACCACACACAAATTACAAGATTATTACATGATAAGGAATACAGAACCATGACACGCCAATATTTTACCTGAGCTGGACGGCATGCATCACTCATCCTGTTTTCATAAATCGCCATCCGTGTATGACTCACGGTCAACAGCGTTCATTAATATCTTGATAGCGGTTCCGTTGACTACTGAATTTTTTTGAAATTTTTGAAAGTGAATAACACTACAGACACTAACTACCACAGTAATCTCAATTCAATTTTTTATAGTTTTTCAACAAATTGGAAACTTGGAAACGTGAAATCTTTATAACTGACAGCATCTATGCAGTAGCATGAGGTTGTATAATATATTATATTATGTATTATGTATAATATAAGTATTTGTAGAAATGACGTTTGAGACTCTTTCATGATGTTTCATGAGGTTATTTGGTCACTAATTGTAATACAACACATTATCACAACCCAAGTCATATTAAGGAGAGGATGCTCACATCCCCAAAATACAAAAAAAAATCTGCAGTCATGCAGCATAGCTATAAGAGCGAATTTTTGAAGGAAACTAGTTTTATGTAAAATTTCTCCTTTTATGTATATTTTGTTGCCGAGTAACACCACGTTCGATTGCCAAGACAGATTTTTTGTACAAATTTGAACTATTTATCTCAATTCTATCCAGAGTTACCGTCTGGAATGACACATACATAAGTTCATATGGTTTTTGGTGTCTTTTGGCAGTGAATTCAGGATGGCCTTAGAAGGATTTTGGTATAAAAATGTTTCGGAAATTTGTGTTTTAAACATTTTGGACCGAGAACAAAAACATCCCCCAAACCACTGATCACATACATAAGATTAGTTGGATGATATAATATATTGGATGATTTAATAATATTGGATGATATATTATATCATCCAACTAATCTTATGTGTGTGATCAGTGGTTTGGGGGATGTTTTTGTTCTCGGTTGAAAAATGTTATACATATTATAATATAACGTCCCCCAAACCACTGATCACATACATAAGATTAGTTGGATGATATAATATATTGGATGATATAATATATCATCCAACTAATCTTACGTATGTGATCAGTGGTTTGGGGGATATAAATGTATGTGATCTGTGGTTTTGAGAATTTTTTTTTGAGCGCTTGGCAACGCATTGCTTATCACATGGACCTCTCCTGTCATGACAACTACGTAAGATAAGGTACCACCAACTTGATTCGAGAAGTTTCAACAGAAATGTAAAAACTCACCTCGACGAAGCTTTCAATTTCAGGGAATTCTTCCATGATTTCTTGGGCAGCCTGAAACAGAATTGTGCAGAAATCTAGAGTTTTACAATAATTATTAGGATTAATCAATTTTCATATTCGAGCAAATCGGACACAACTAATTTTCTAAATGACAAATTGTTACAAGTACATTCAAATTAGTATTAATGAAATCCAGGTAACGTATAAGAGAAGAAATTTTTTCAAATGATTTAAAATTGTCAAATGAACAAAAAATTGATTCCGTATGATTGAGTGGAGTAGACTTTGGTGGTTATACTTGAACGTACCGATACAGTGGATTCATCTGTAAGATCAACCTTGTTTCCCACGAGAATGATAGGGCACCGGGAATGTGGAATAGCATCGCGGAGCAACGGGAGCCAATGAGTTGTGATTCTCAGAAGAGTTCGTTCGTCGTCCACAGAATAAACCAGGCAAATAACATGAGCCCTTCTCACCTCTTCGAGCAACTGTTCTTCCGGTTGTTCTTGAGCTTCAGAAAGAAACAACCAAGGAAATGAGAGTATAATATAATATTGATAAAAACAAAATGGGGAGCAAGGGAAAGTTATGCGGAGCGGGTGGGTCATTGCCCGGCTTCCGTGCGACAGTTCTCACAGCTCGAAGTGCTTCGAGTGGCTTGCGTTCATTGAATTTTATCAAAATATAACGACTACAAAGATCGAGATAGATAACAGTGTCAATAATGACTTGAAACGAACTTACCGGAATAATCGACGATGTGAGTAGGGACCATCTCTGGAGTGACATCTGGAGGGATGGTGATTTCTTCCGCTCGGAACGGAACGTCTTCGGGAAATTCTTCACTCACCAGAGACAGGATGAGAGAAGTCTTCCCAACTCCTCTGTCGCCGAGAAGAAGGATACGAACGTTTTTTCTCAAACTACCTCTCACAACCATAGTATCCCGAGATTCCGAGCCTTTGGAATACTGATAATCACTCACTCCACGCGTCCGGCGAGAACCGAATTCAGTTTGGCACGTATTGAAGTTGAATATCGCAGTAAACACTTAACGAAGTCTTCGTCAGAAGGGAAACAAGCTTGGTATCTAGATTTGTGAACGATTCAGTTACATGGTACTACTACGCGTACGTATTCGAAGCTTACGGAATCCTTCGGACCTCCACTAAGCTAGCATGAAAAAGTTGTTCATTGACTCAACATAAATATAGAAACACCCATAACAAACATAAAAATCCAACAGTTTTTAGGGAGGTACACCCCATGCAAAGCGCCTTCAGCTGACAGCACCTTTCTAGAAGGAGCTACAGTTTCAGCAACTTACCTTCATTACGGCGTCAATACCAGGGAGGAGTTATAGCCTAAATAAGGATAACGCTAAATTGAGCTGTCGATGACTCGTCATGGAGGAATCAAGAAAGTAGATAAATAGATTGTACTGTACCTTTTATGACGTCATCAGAGTTTAACACCCTTTTTTTTAATCGAATGGTTAGAAAATAATTATTATCAATAATTAATTAATATTTATGTTTCTAGTTGGCAGGATTAGGATTTATGATTAGGATTAGTCGAACTGTCTGCCATTTTATGGGAGGTTTCAAGTGGGTAGAAGACGGAATCCGTCTGACGGATAGAAGACCTACCTATAATACCGCCGTTTATGGTTGTGAGACCATTGTCAACCCTACGCGTTTATGGTGTCCAAAGTAACAGAACGATCTTACGTAGTATAGTAGGGTTTTCTGTGGATCTTAATGACATTCAAACGATACAATCGAAGTCATGGTTAAACTTAACAATTGGCTTAAAAGTTTTGAAAGTTACGGGCTTCCAGTTGACGTCGGTCAATTTGGTTAGCACTAACTAGTACCTAGTTAGGTACTTTGACAAGACGAAGTTTCGCAGTCTTCCCCTCACTCTTAGGGGCCTTTAGATGAGCCTCCCTCAGAGTTGACTTTGGCTAATCTAGGTAGAAAAAAGTCGTTTTTATAAGTCTGCTCGGATATTTTGCCACACAACCACGAATCCTCCCTCTCATTTTAGATATCCTGGCCTCCGCCAGATCAGTACTTTGGATGCATAGGCCAAAAGCCATTCTGTGATTAATTCAATATACCTACTCCACGATGATCAGTAATATGCGAAGAGTAACCATGATAAATAACATATTACAATAGGGCGAATAAAAAGCACATTGAAAAATATTAAAGCTATATTTACAACAATATTGTGACTCAGGAACAAGTAAAACTAAGATCATTTCAATCATTTACTCAACAAATACACAAAAGAAAAAAATGGTAATATTTTGTATCAACCGCAACGAAAAATCCAGACCTGATAATCCTCCAACGATATTAAAATGCTTCAACTCCTATTATCTACGTGTTTCAAGTTTTGTCAAACATAAGGATTTTAGCTTCGGAACTAAAAATTTTTTAACTAAAATTACTAAGCCGTAAAACAGTTTAATTGGGACTTTGGCTGTGATTTAATAACAATACCTACAAAATTTACAATTGAAAAATCGTTTTTCTCAATGCATAAATAAATTACTTCCATCAGAATCATAATACAATGGTACTCGATTGTTCATTACAAGTAATACCTATTATAGTAATATCGTTACATTCTACCGATAAGTAATAATCAATTGAAATACAATGTTACGTATAAAACGGCAAACTTCTGTTACAAAGCAAGATTTTTTTATTTACAGGAATAAGAAGAAAATCTGTACAAAGACATAAGGTGGTTACATGAATAAATAAAACCATGGCTGTGAGTAAAATTCCACGAAGAATGAGTATAAAATGATACAGGAATTATAATACAATGATGAAGTTCTTATGTACCCAAAATGGCGGCACTATATTACAATGTTTAGTTCACAGCAGTATTCTTTTGCAATTCTACCCATTTCCTCCGCCGATGAATTACTGCTCAATCAATTCATACAAGATTAAGGTACAGGAAGTTCTCTTCAATGATTTTTCACCGGAAATTGGTATTCGTAACTTGATTGATTGAGATCACTATTTCCCACCATCTACCAACTTGTCTCTCAGTCCTTTCACTTTTGAAACGAAAAACGACTCTAGGGATTCTGCACATTTGAAGAAAGGCGATTCTTTTGGGTTGTAGTAGCGGCAGTTGTCGAATATTTTCGTCATGTCTCCGATAAACTCGCTAAGCTTTTTGTAGTGCCTTTGGTTTATCCTCATTTCGATCGTTTGGAGGTCTGAAAATAGAAGGAACGTTTAGGTATCTCGAGTATGGTAGAATTGGTGAGAGTTGACCCCAAGAGTGCTAAGCTAGGTAGGTTCACATGAACTGGAAACATCTGTGGCAATCCGACATTTAACAATAATTTAACATTTAGCAATAATAACGCATGAGTGGATAATTATTATTAAACTTGACCCAATGATTGATCACCGCTCTCTATGAGATCCGGCAACTTCAGCTTGAATTGTCTGCTAGATGCCATAGTATTCAGCAATGAGTGCCGATAAAGTCGAGAAGGCTAGTCGAATTACCGCACCAGTTTCCTGCGCCATGTGAACCTCGCTCACGGGTTCCAATATTGGTTCTCATCCGACTATCTTAAGCCCCATGAAACCCAAAGAGTTTCAATAGTAGGATGTTGGAGATTTTGCTCTACTTCTAAGAAAGTCCAAACCTACAGCTTTCTCACATGCTCGATTGGATAATCCCGAACAAGCTATTTTCCCCACCTCCTTACGTTTAGAGGGTAGTAAGGGTGTCACTACTCAAAATATTGAATAACAACACTAAAATTCGGATAAAGGTTCAATATCCTCAGTGATGGATTCATGCCTTAATGACCAAGAGGCACTACATTTCTACTATCTATATCCCTTCCGTCCCGCTTATTCCCATTACGTCTGCAGAAAATGTTTCTAAATCTAGGTAGATAGATTTCAAATCGAAATTCATTGACCATAATGCTAGTATATCCATCACCAACATGCAAAAACTAAATCCAATATTGAGAACGAAAGTTAAATTGCTTCACGCCTCGAATTTTGATTTATTTAAAGTTGAGCAAATATTCAGCTGGTACCGGTACTGAGAACCACACACGCGCCAATGATTCTCAAAGCCGAACGCCCAAACACGGGAGACAGCACTAATTGAGAATGGATTCAAATACATACTTACCCATTGGCTCTTTAATAACTTTATAGTAATCTGGCGCTTCAGTTGGATCTACAGGTTCCATAAAAGGCCAAGCGTTTTTATGTGTCTGGAATAGAAAAATTGGGTTCAACGCCAAGTGAATATTTCCTTAAATATTATTTTTTGGGGGTTAGTACATCCTTTGATGATCGAATGGAAATGTGAAGACTGACCCAAAAATAATACTGAACTTAGAATGACACGATGAATCAAGCACTCAACTACTTCAACGGTTATAGAAGAATCATACGCAGATATAAACGTCCCTCTAAATCATGATAACATTTTATCATGCAATGTATGCTAAGAAAAGGTATGCTATTCAAAGAGAGTACGCATTCGAGGAATTGAAATGAATGTTGAAAGTTACCTGGATTTGTTTGATTAGTTTTTTCAGCTGATCAAAATCCCTCGTCCCAAGGTTTTTCATATTGGCGAAGTTAATGCCGGAATTCCTTTGGCAATTGGGGCATATGTATTCGTCTATATTATCTGCTTCCGATTGCAATATGCCAACACACCTACCATGGAACCAATCCTGGCACTTGTCGCAGCAAATGTAGAATCTGAGGAAATTGTAACATGATAAAATTTATTACTAAAATCTCCATGTTGGATTTAAATCTCCATTTGAGTTTAAAATCTCAATGTTGGATTTATAATATTCACCTCAATATTAAATAAATAATTGTTTGCGATATTTTGCTGTCATTGTGCGTTTCAATTTTTTTTTAAAATAAATAAAAAGGCTATAAAACCAAATTTTCGAAGAAATAACTGGTTTTACGTAAAATGTCTCCTTTTTTGCCGAGTAGTACATTAGACTATAGATTTCCAAGGCATCTTTAAAGTGCTCCAGTTTGAGAACGGAATAAGATATTGCAATTCTGATTTCACGATCGTGTTCAGCGTAAAATAACCTTTAAAATGAGGAGTCACTTGTCAGACTGTACCATTTTGGGAATTTATGGGTAGTTTTCCTCCCCTAAAACCCCCTTAGATTGGGCCGATTCAGCCTTCCGATTGCCAGGATGGATTTTTTGTGCAATTTTGTACTTTTTATTTCGATTCTATCGAGACTTATCGTCTGGAATGACACATACCTACATATAATATTATATATATATGTCATTCTAAAGTATATTATATCCAGAGTATATTATACTATATATAAGTATGATTTTTGGTGTCTTTTGGCAGTGAATTCTGGCATGAAATGTTTTCGGAAATTCGATTTTAAAACATTTTGGACCGAGAACAATAGCTTTCTTCGAAAATTCGCTCAAACAGGTTAGATGGGCTGAATCTTTGCTGAATCTGAGACAAGTGATATTGATGTAGTTGAAACTTACTGAGATTCATCGTATGGTTGTTTGCATAAGCAGTAAAGCTCTTGGGTTTCCCTTGCATGCTTGCATTCACTGCAAACGAATTCCGAAAGTGAGGTACTCATTTCTTCTGTGATGCCCACACAGTCGCCATGGAACCAGTTATTACACAGGTCACAACCCACATAAAACCTACAATTTAAAATAATCAAATTAAGTGTAATCAACTTGCTTAGTCAACAGTAAATAGCTTTTGGTCAAATACAGATAAAGTGACTCACTTAGTTTCGTCGTAGGGCGTTCTGCAAATACATAATAGTTTCTCTTTTTTGGTGCGATGGTGATTGACGACTGGCGGCGGAAGAGTCGCAGGAGGAGGTACCGGAGTCTGGTGAGAGGATTTCTTACTCTTACTCCGCCCACTAACTGCACCAGGGACAACGGGTTGAGGAAGAGCACCAGATTTCCGTTTGCTGCTCCCAGTTATCCTGACTTCCTCCTGCTTACTTCTCTCAGCTTTTGTCCGGGCTGCTAACTCTGCAGCCACTTCAGCCTGAAAGCGGTCATCAGTATCAGTCTCTGAAAGCTAGAAAAGTTGAATAGTAGAAAATACATTTCAAATAACTTTCGATTTAACATGGAAATATCGACGAAACCATTTTAAAAATATCAAAACGTTTCTGACACGCAGCATGATCCCAATTAACGAATATTTGAAGTAACCTACAAATTATAGTGCCTATTGCCCAACAACAACCTCATCACTTCGAAAAGTATACTGAATATGCAAAGCAACTACTGCAGATAATGTGCTAACTCTGGAAATGATGCTTGAATTCTGGGTATGGATTCAGATTAACCCAAAACGAATTTGAATCGAAAAGGTAGACCTTTTGTGTAGGATTCAATACAGTTTACCAATAACATACCTGAATCTGAACTTGAAGTTCTTTTTCCAAGAGAGCTCGTTTTTTCGCTATATCTTTCTTCAACGCTTCTTTTTGTCTAAATAGCAACATAATGAGTTTACTCTGTATTTGCTGCTTCTTCTTTTCTTCTTGAACTTTATTCTTGCTTTTATTGTTAGTAGAGCCCCTGGAGGGAAAAACACTACAATTAAAATCAATGTTTTGTCAAAATTACAAGTATAATTACCCAACCACAACATTTTCCTTACTTAGTATCTTTTGTATCCAGCTTCACAAATTTCTTCTTGTTGGGAGATTCAGGTTCATAGTCGATTGGAGCTGGCCGTTTGCGACTCGGCTGTGTACTACTCACTGTGGCCTGCTGAATGGCAGAAGGTTGAAGAAGTTGAGCAGTGAGCGGTGGTGGGGAGGTGTCGTCTTTCATTTGTTTTTCTTGATACCTTTGGAGCTTTATCAACTTTTCTTCTACTTCCGGATTGAGGTTTTCTTGTTTCAGAGCATTTTTGATAGCTGGAAAAATAAGAACGTTATAACAAAGCTGCAAAATTCAACATCAAAGCTGACACGCAGCTCTGACAGTTTAAAAACTCACTTTGTTGAATATAATCTGGAGTGAGAACAAATTTACTGCCTTGAGGCGTTTTAGGCGAGGCAGACGACGAATCTTGAGTGGTGACAGTCTCAATGGATGAAAGTTGGCCATTAACAATGGTTGCTTTGGGAGGCTGTGGACACAGATTAGCTTGATTTTAGTAACAAACTACAATAGACTATCTGGCTCATCAAGAGGGTAAATAATGTCTGGTGAGAAGGTGAGTTTGAAGGAAGACTTACGGTTGAAACAATCTCCTGTTTGATTCTTATCTCATTCTTCTTGGGTAAGGACGCGGGTTGGGTTTGAGGGGCAGGTGTAGAAGCAGGAGGGGTTGGTGGTAATTCTGGCTCTTCAGTTTTAACAGTTACGGTTGGTTCCACAGGTGTTGGAGGCGGCGCGGTTGGAGTAGGAGGCTGGACTGCAAGGTAGATCTTTGTTGGACCAAGAACCCCTTGATTACCAGCTTCAGCTTGAGCTATGAATGAAAGAATTTCAAAATCAATAAAACCGGGTTTCGGTTACGAAGTGAGTGGAAGCAAAAGACAAGGGAAATATAATTGAGTGAAACCATGGCAGGAGAAGAGAGTATGACTGAGATCCAGGGAGTTTCAGGGGAGCGGCATCCGGTTCACAACCAACTGATAATAATTATCAGTTGGTTGTGAAACGGATACCGCTCCCCTGAAACTCCCTGGATCTCAGTCATACTCTCTTCTTTTGCCATTGTTTCGCAATAGCAAAATACATCAAATGCCTCAGGGACACTACTTGATAGCCATAAAAACACATTATTCCCCTCTTCTATAATATAGAAGATCTGATGGATACTCAATTATAATTTGGACACTTACCCTTCAATAATTGCTGTTTCACTTGTTGTTGGATCGTAGCGAGCTGCTGAGAGGTAAAATTTGACCCAGTAAGACCCTGAAGAACAATCCTCGGCCCCTGCTGAGTCTGTATGACCTGAGCAGTGATGCATTTGATAACGGTACCCGGAGGTTGTCCAGCCAACATTGCATTTTCCTGAAAAAAAACGAAACGATAGTGTTCAACTTACATTCTTTTTCATATTGCTAGCGAAGATATGAACATTGGTTCATATTACTCTTAATTTTACACGACATGAAAAGTCCATAGAGAAATATTCATCTGCCCAGAAAACTACTAGACTCTCATGTTTTGACGAGTGTATCCATAAAATATCCCATTGTCTTTTTCATGACGGGCTGAAGAACCATTACTGTAGTACTACAAACATGGTAAGTTTGATGAGGAGTAATACAAACCCATTTTTGTGTCACTAGGACTAAAACTCTACGATTTTAACGATGTACCTATACAATTTATGTAGTTGTAAGGTACACTGGAGGCGGATTGTATGAAATATAGAGCATTCCACCGCACAAAATGGACCCCTATGCAAACTAAATCGAGAAGGGTTGAAATGAAGTGCACAAAATCGACGAACCTTGAGTTGTAAGGGTTCAGGAAAATTCGTTCCTTCAGAATTTTCAGTCTCATAAAATGTCTAAATTCACAATGGAAATCGAAAGCAAAATAATATTTTTTATGAAGAAAAAAAATCCGAAATCATGTGATCACATGTCTACAGAAAGTTATTCATAGCAGCTGATTTCAAGTTGATATTGAATTCTAGCAAAATTTGAGTTTTTTATGAACTGTAGAGACTGTTTACAATTCGGATGTGTATGAAGCTTTCACATAAAAATATCAGAACTAATATAAAAAAATATGAATCGCAAAAGTCTACTTTATTATGACTTTCTCGCGTCCAACTTGGGGGAAAAAATCTGTGTTCGCCCAGACATTGAATCCAAAAAAAAGTGTATGTTCTTATTTCTGATGACCTAGTATTTCCCTCTATAACTTCACCATGATGGCTATTCTCTCCTATGCATATAGTATTACCATTATACTCACAGAAAATAAATCAATAAAACCAAAAAATTAGGTATGATTCAGATTCATTATAATTTGGACCTTCAGTATAATTCAGTTTCTAATTATTGAACAGAGGAGTGTAACACTTATGGTGACATGGAAATACAAATATGATGCTGGTGACCTCACCTGCTCTTCTGAGAGTCCGGAGGTTCTCTTCACAGGCTGAGTCTGAGTAGGAACACCCGGTTCAGTTTTTATAGTTGGCTGTACAGATGGCAGAGCAGCAACCGAGGCGGTTGGGGTGACGGGGGTTGACATCGCCGTGGAAACAGGCATAGCTGATTCCATAGCCTCTGGAGCTGCAGAAGTGACTGCAGTTTTAATAGCCTCTTGAGGTTGTGCTGCCGGAGTTTCTGCAGATTTAGCAGTCGCCTGAAAATGACCAAAATCAAAGTAAATGATACTCACATTCCGATTACTTCCTAGAATATATTAAGGGGAATGGGAGTACAGTGGAACACCAATTTACGAGTACTGTACCTGGACACCTCTTGCAGCTGTCATTTGAGGCGATTGAAGCCTAGCAACAAGCTGGCCACCAGGTTGTTTTAGCACCAAGTTGCCACCTGCGGCTGATGTCCGAAGTACGACTTGTTGACCATTGAGCGTAGCAAAAGTAGCTTTCCCTGAAGCCAGCTGTTGTGTGAGAATCGAGTTATTCAAGACTAGTTGATTGGTATTGGCTGCCGGCTGAAGGAAAATAGCACAGTATTAATTGAAATAATAAAAAACGATTCCAATATTATATTTTTCAATATTATATTATTATATCATCATAATAATCAATGATTATGATAATAGCACATTAGAATCACCAGGACTTATATCACTACTGTTTATCTAACCTGAGGTGAACTAGCGGTCGTTGAAGTTACTTGTCCTTGGATGGCCACTTGACCAGCTGACACCGCTACAGTACCACCAACAGCTTTCTGAACCACTGGACTATTGCTCATTTGCTTGAGTATAACCTAGAACATTACCAATGAGGTATTATAATACAATAACAGAATTTCGACCTATACCAAACAAAATCATGTATTTTAAATCTCTGAATTTTCCAGGACTGTAAAGAATTTTAATTACTTACTTGCTTTCCAGGAGTAGAAACAATCCCTTTGCCTGACGCTGTTTTTACCACTAGTTGTTGACCAGGGCGGGTGGGAGTGGCGGCAGTCTGTGAGGCCGCAGCACTGGCTGTGCTACTCGTATTTGTACTCAATACGTGCAGTTTACCATCAGGCATTTGGACCAGTTGTTGACCTGAATGAATCATTTGAATGATGTTAGAAAATGACTTCCAAGTAGTAGGGATCATCACTCAGACAGAAAATGTCAATTGGAAGCACAAGAAAATCACACAAGAAAATCAACAACATAATGAAAAAAAAAAACATTACCTGGCATGAGACCTTTAACTTGATACTTTCCATCTGGGCCTTTGGTGATCTGCACCCTTTGCGTGGTAGCTGTTTCAAAACAACAAAGCAAGTTAAATTGGATCATTCTAACAATTAGGAATAGGCTAAGCTAAAACAAAAATATATAATATTGTTAATCTATGTTTCAATACAAATAGTTGATGTAATCGAAGGGAAGGGCGAGATCTTTTCTTCTCTTAGTTTTGATGTTTTGGGGAATACTTAATAACTAATAACACAAGAACGAAATATTTCACAAGCTCAACTAACCCGGGGGGGTTTGCTGTTGTACAGTTACACTGCGGGATTGAGGAGAAGGAGTTTGAGGGATAGCCCCTCCTTTCGGCAGGATACTGGTTGGTCCACCAGCCACAACGCGCGTCGTTCCGTCAACATCTCAAGAAAAAAAACAAAACAACAACATAAAAAACATGAAAATAGTGTATCTAGATAAGAGTAGAAAGAGGAAACACGATAGTAGGCCTCCTTTCTTCCCGCAAGACTTCCCACTCCAGTGAGAGCGCCCATAGGCTGGTGATTGTGCAGCACAGACCTGCAGGCGTTCTACAAACCCTCTAAATACCTATTCTCATCTCGCTGCAAAAGGGTACTTGGAATAGTAGAATTAATATAATAAATAATTATTGATATTGACTCACTTTTGGTCATGATAATTCTACGCGCTCCTCCCAATGCTTGTTTAGTAGCCGCTGGAGTGTTATTGGAGGATAAGAGAGATGTGAGAGAGCTCTTAGCAGTAGAGGTAGGTGTGGGGGGTATGGGAACTTTTGAAACCAATTTGTACGTGTCCATGCCACCTGTTTTCAATGAAAGGTTACAGATTTGTAATACGCACCATGAATTTCCAAAAGTAATAAATGATTAGAGATACTGCTTACCGCTGGAGTTAGGAACAATCTTGATGACGTGATGCTGCTGTGGGGTGGATGGTGTTTTAGCTTCCGATGTAGCACCAGACATAGCATTGGCTGCCGCCATGGCAGCTGCAGCTCCTTTTCTTTGGTGATGGGCCGCTCTCTGTAATTTCAATTGTGCCTCCAATTTTTCCTTCACTTCTTCGGCGCTCATCTTTTCCTTCTCTTTAGGCAGGTTGCCAGTGGAGCTGCGCGTCCTTGCCATCGTTTGTTGCTGGAGAACTTGTCTCTCCAATCTGATGAACGCACAATATTTGTAAAACATCCACACATTAACGTAAGAGGAAATTGTAATATAAAGGGCTAGACAAACCTTTCGCCATACAACTTGATCTCCCAAAGCTCTAGTTTTGACTCATCCACCCACTCTTCGGTTACTTGAGGTTCAGTATTCTGAGGAGCTTCCTCCCTCTTACGCTTTCTTAGACCAGTACGAATCGATTGAACCTCTGAAAAGTCAATGTGTTTCACATTTGTAGACATAGCATTCGAAAAATATACAATTCAAAGTTACTGAGATATGATAAATTACCTCTAACTGTTTTAGGAACTTCAAGTGGGATGACGACTTTCCTAAGGAGATACTCCGTTCGGTCTAAACATGCTCCCAGATGCCGATGATTCAGGATTTCAGTCGTCATTATTTCTGATTCAGTAGTTATTTGATGTTTACCATCTGCATTCGGTGGTTTGACCTACAAGTCATAGTAAATTAATAGAACGTGCTGATCAATCTAGCTGATATAGTTAATATGATTGTTTGCGAACAAAAAATTAATACTCACAGCCATGTCATCCCATTTCAAACACGCCCACATAGTGCGTAGTTGCAGTCCTGCAGAAGCTAAATTTTTGAAATTGATCGTACGATATAGCCAACAAGTTTTGAATGTCGGTCTTGGACAGGGGTAAGGCCATGACGGCAAATTCGTTTGACAAAACTGGAAACGAAAACATGGATTAACCTAACTATTATAAAACTTGAAGATGACATAATTGATAGAATATGTCATTACTTACTTTGGGCATATGGTTGAAAGCATAAATGGGAAATTTACCGCCCTTCCTGGACAACTTATTCAATTCATGTTGGGCTAGAACCATAATGCTCTTCTTCCCGCCTTTGGCGAGAAATGTCGAACACTTAGGATACTTGATGGGGTTCCGTTTCTTTCTTTTGTCAGCAGTGTGAACTATTTTCTTGAGGTATACCTGAAACAGTTAGTTGGCCATGCTGAGCGTAATAATTTGGAGGTTTAACAACAGATGGAAAGGGGGGGGGGGGGTTAATGGCGAAGTTACATGAATATGCGTTGAATGAATCTAACGTAAATAGTTTTGTTCGTACCTTTCCTTTGGTACACGTTGCAGAATAAACACGATTATGTTCATCCTTGACAACAGCAGTGGTAGTATTCACAGCTAACACAGTGGTGGTTGAAGCAACACCGGGCTCGGTCTTTACCGCAGCTGTTAAGGTGTTAGTGTTCTCTTTCGTCACTTCCACACCTTTTGAACTGGAAAATGAATCGTCCGAGTGATACAAACAGGAGATGGGAAAGCGATATTCTATGGATGAAGGATTAACGATAAATACGAAACACAATGTAACATTTGGTGGCAATAAGCCCACCCCACTTACTTGGTAGTTGTGGAAGTTGTTGTAGACACAACTTGTGATGCTACAGTACTCTTAACCTGGCCACCAACCATAGTAGTCGTATGTTGGGTTGTGGTAGACGTAGAGACTGTAACCGTTGTGACGATTGGTTTTTCTTCTTTCACATCAGCTTCTGACGTGCCGATCTCCACCTCATTGCAGACCTCCATGTTGTCCACTTCTTCTTTCATTTCCGTTTTCATCTCCGATTTCGGAGACAACATCCCCGTGATCAATGGAGACTTTTCTGGAGGATTGAGGTGGACCGTGGAGCCCTTCTCTCCATTCGAGGGTTTCTCAGTTTTGACCATAGGTGAAGCTGCCGAAAGATGAGGAGACATGAATCTGCTCTTATCGTCGATTCTTCCTTCAAGGACAGCACGAAGTGTTTCGGTTCCCGTGTGAACGCGTCTTTCAGGCTCAGCATTGGGTTCAGTTTTAACAGTGGGAACAACTGTTGAAGAATCACGAATAAACTTGTAGAGAAATATTAGAGGAAAAATACAAGTAAGTTACTGAAAAGATGAAATAAAAAAGTTCTGTTCATGCACCATTGTTAACCAGATGGAAATATTGACACATCCAACAGGGGACTCATTCGCATAATGAATTGAAAAAGTTATATTCTAGTATCAATTCTGACTAACCTGGAGTCGCTGTAGGAGTGTGACCTGGCATTGAACTTGAACTTCGCGCCGTATTAGCCTTCCGAAGCAGCATTAAAAGTTCTTTCCGAAGAGCATTCCGTTGAGCACACACAGGAGAATAGCATCCGAAGTTGCCTTGGCTGTCGCAATTGATACTGTAGCATTTGTACAGCTTGCATTGCTTGTTAAGAGCTGCATACTGATTCTTTATGACGGCTACCCGTCGGCCGATTGCCGTTAAGACGTTTCTGATGTCTCTGTCAAGGACTGCACCAGGAGTGGCAGGTTTGTTGGCAGCGGTCTGTAATATCAAGAATCATCACTTGTTAACTAAATGCAACAAAGAGAAGCATTTAGAGGGAAACACAACGCTGTCTCAAAACTGAACAGTCATTAAGTATGTGATACGTGGACTTTTGTCGGTAAATTCCATAATTTACAGGAATTGTATTACAGATGGGGTAAATTTGAAGGGCCCAGAGAAGTATTCAGTCAACAATTATTCTTAAAAGACAACTTGTTTTGACCTCATATCAGATGACAATGATTGGAAGAGAATAAGTGGATGATAACTTCCCGTTGAGTTGAAACATGAGTTATTGAGTTAAAACAGCGTCGAAACCGGGTGTAAACTTGCCCCAATGAATGGTCCTCATTGAGCTACGTTGCACCAGTGACGAAATGTCTTAACTCTTCAATAAAAACCAAGGTCACGATGCAAACTGCTGTTCAAAACTATGGCAGTTGATGATTAATGCTTTTCTAGTCATATTCTTTTTTGAATAATACAATAAAGAGCCTTCTTCCTTTTGGCGGGATATCAATGTAAATAAATTAATGATGTACTTATTATAATATAATAAGTATTATCATACCATAGCTTCTTTCTGAGCAATTTGTCGTTCTTCCAATATCTTGAGCTGAGTGCGTCGCTGAAGGAGTTCGTCCAATTTGGATTTTTTCGCCACCTTTGGATAATGTAATCTTCCCGGTTGTGTTAAAGCTTTGGTAATGTTTATTTCTTCGAATTTAGAAATGGGTGGGTAAACTTTCAAGTTGTTGAGATCTGGAAAAATAGAAATAAACCAGTTAGGTCGTCGGAATCGCACCAAGTTATGATTAGATAGTCATCACAGGCGTTTTGACGAACTGTATACTTACTGATATTGGCGGATTCGAGCGCAAGCCTTGTGCTTTCAGATATAGAAGAAACTTTATTATCTTTCCTATCCATGAGGTACTTGTACGTAGTTGGTTCCACTGCCAGAATCTTGAGCCCTTGATCATCTTTAAGAAATTGGTGAATATTGTTAAGCTAAAGATGAATTTTACGACGAACAATAATGATTTTTAATTTGTAAATTACTCACATACTGTAAATTAATGTGTCATATTATGATTATTGTACTTGTAAGAAACATGGAATAGTATGTATCCCAGTACCTCTTATCTGAACCATGTACTTCTGAGGACCAGCTCTCAAGCCCACGGTTCGACAATCAAGAAGTTTGTAGTTCCGTGTGGTGGACAACCACAGCCAACCCCACTGCCCATGAACTCTGTACTCTTCTCCCTTTTGCTTCCACACCTGGTAAAAAATGGAGTACAAACAGACATTAAAAATACAGAACTAATTAAATACAATACAATCAACATGCTCTTCAGACGACTACCAGACATACCTGGTGTTTCAAACCCAATGTGTACTTGACGAAATTGAAAGTGAGTTTATTGCGCTCTTCCTCTTCTTCCCGATCCTTCTTCTCTTTCTTTTCAATTCGTTTCCGCTCTTCTCTTTCCACCGCGGTTATTCTTTGCAACTTCAAATGACCTACGACATTTTAATGAGAATTAATGAGAATCAATTAATTTATATTATCGATCGATGAAGATCATTGAGAAGAAAGAGCAATAACGATTCGATATAGCTTACCAAGTTGCTCTTGCCATACTGGAGCGAAAACGGCAGGTTTCATGCAACTTTGGAGGACGATGAGAACACGAGCAAAATCCCTTGGGGTGTTGCAATTAGCCACAGCGGTCACCCAGGGTTTTCTGACTTGATTCCAGTTAACGTGCATTAAAGAACTAGGAAGTGCATTTTCTAACTGGAGAATAGTTTGCCGAGTGGTGGACAGCATCTGATTTTTAGAGCCTGAAACGAAATGATTACTCACAGTTACACCTTCGAATTTCGATTGAACTAATACTACATTTTACACCGACTTGAACCCTCAACGCGACAATAGATTCCTTCGGAGTGTTTGTGAAATATACACGGTAATAATCACAAACATGCCTTGCTGCACTACGCTGTCACTCTTCAGCACAAAATATTAATAAATAATCCTGTAGAAAGCTTATACACAAATAAAACCAAGAAAATGAGGTAACTTACCATGCACGGGTCCAGCCCATTTGAACTCTGACTGCGCCGTTAAGCTAAACTTGTGAGACAAGTACCTCTTCTTATCTCTTTCCTCATTCCTCTGAGGCTTGTTGAGTGCAGCAATATTCGTGCTGAATTGATTGTTGTAAGCCTTACAGCCGTTTTCCATTCCTAATTTGAAAAGGTGAGTACCTGCGAATCGTGGAAAATACAAATGATTGAATTACGAATACTAACAGGAACGTTCAATCATAAATGAAACGGTCTACCAGTACGATACAAACGTGAACAATAAATTACCTGTAGCAATTTGATGAGCTTTCAAGCGAGTCACCCGACTACTGCTTTCTCCAAAATCGGATGTCCTCTTTTTTAACTCTTCAGCAGTGTAAACTTTGGGAGTGATAGCACCAGTTTTGGATCTCGTAACGATGGCATGCTTTTTAGCTGTAAAGCAATAAAGTCAACTCGTTTATACCCAAGGTCTTCATTAAAACTCACCATTGATACTCGTACATAATATTGGTGGTTTTTGTCTCATTAGGAAAGTTGCATACTATGCCACTTTCCCAATGAGGCAAAAATCACCACTATTGGTGTATATTTTAGATATTAGTACCGTCTTTTTTCCCTTGTTCATCGTCTTCATTTTCATCATCTTTTGATTCGTCGGGCGTTTCAGATCTTGAAATACCAGGAGTCTCACAAGATTCGACCACTTCTTCCCCAGCCACATCCGAATTCTAAGGACGACAGATTATTTTGTTAAATCCTTCAATTGAAAGAACACGAAGATGATTCATAATTGAATCTAAGATTCTATTTACCCCATGACCAGTGGCGGCTCTTGCCCTGAAATTCAGGGGACACACATAGATCAAGAGAGGCTATCGCTAAGATGATATGCACTGTCGAGTTGTTGCATTATATTTTGCCGACCCAGTATACGCAAGTCCACCAGAGCGGTCTTATGAGAGACGACCAATTCGTGTTATCGATTAGTTGCCAAATGAGCTACATCACTCATGCCATCTTTAACCCAAGCCTCATTTCGATTATTACAACAAAGGACACAAACAAAGCAAAA
This sequence comes from Stenodema calcarata, assembly GCA_963920205.1. Lineage (NCBI taxonomy): Eukaryota > Metazoa > Arthropoda > Insecta > Hemiptera > Miridae > Stenodema > Stenodema calcarata. The sequence goes on along the minus strand of OY986058.1, from coordinate 13,499,321 downwards.
TAAACTTGTTACTCACCTCACATTCGCAAAGCCTGTCTACCTTCTTGTAATATTCGGCGTTGAACTTACGACACGAATCTGGACGATTTATCATTTTTAATGTTTGCCAAAGTCAAGGAAGTGATGGCAAGGGGCGGCCGACATCACGAATCTTAGCCCCATCTTCCACAGACAAACGGGAATAGCTGAGTTTGATGAACTCTACAGAATTATTCATCGTTGGAAAACAGAAAAAGTAGGATGGCTAGACAAGAAAACCACGAAAACGAAAGTACAAGCGAATACCGGCTGATTTGAGACAATAGATTATGATAATGCATGAGGAAAGATAGCAATGATGAAGAATACACTGCAGCAACAAGTTATTCTTTCTCCGTTCAAGAATTTTTGCGGTCTCTGATTGGTCAATCTCACAGGCCCGCTACATTCAAACCGGTAGAAGTCACGAGGAAATATGAGGCAAGGGAGGACGACATGAGTAGTTGCTCTGAGGCGCTTCTGATTGGTCAGGTTGGCCTCCCCCAGGTGCCCGGTCGATTCAAATAGCAAAGTCCTGTTTTCCGTCAATAGCCAACTCACTCTTCAAATGGGATGGGAGAATTTGGTATCATTTGGTTTGGGTATAATTTGGGCTCTTATCAGTAGCCGCCACTGCCCGCAACGCCACTCACGCTGTTTACTGACAGAACAATCAAAATAAAATAATGAACGTAGTTACCGCTTGTTGAATTGCTTCTAACTCTTGTTGTCCAGCTTCTCTTTCCTTCCGCAACTTTTCAATGTTGGCTAAAAATAAATTGTTACGTGCATTAATTCTGGTACTCGAAAATTAACTCAGGGAGACAATGGTGGGTTTCAGTAATGATATGTGCCTACCTGCTTCCATTTCCAGGTAACATTTTCGATTCCCTTTCGCTTGATTGGTAATTTTCAAGGTGATATTCATTTGTCGAATTATCTCCTCTTTGAATTCGAGCATTTCTTGGCAGAGAGCAGCTTCGTAGTTTGTGCCGTCGAGAGTTTCCATGAGGAATTCAAATTGAGCAGGGCACGAGTAATACCAGCATTCACCTTCGTTATTCTCCCTAAAGATATCAAGTAATAAAAATTGAATAGGCTATTTTAACGACTACAAGAAGAGATGAAAATTGAACCAATAAAAAACCAGGTGGCTAGGCAATTTTACTGGTGTAACAACAGAAGAATATGGAAAAGCAACGCTTTTACTTGGAATGGTATAAGATGAAAGTTGCTTACACGAATATTCGTCGAGTGAGAAACCAATATTTACGACCATGCCTATCAACTCCGAGATGTTCTTGTCTGCAGAGGTGACCCGACTTCTCAACGTCAGGGATGCAGTCGTTCACACCCGTCACCTATAGAAACATACAAAAATTGGCCAGATTGTATCACTGGAGTATGGATGGAATGAAGAAAAAAATCCAACAAGCCTTCTTTCCCACGTTTTCACTGACTGTATTCTCTCGTACTTCAAATCCATAGGGAGTTTACTGGGAGTCACTCAAAAATCATTTAGGCGCTATTATTAAATCATAACATTGTTTTTTGTTGTATTTTTGTATCAGCCATCAATGTAGATGTCAGATCACATTTTAACCATTGTATTTTTGTACCAGCCATCAATGTAGATGTCAGATCACATTTTACCCAAAATCAAAACATTGTTTTTTGTTTGTTTTTTTTGTATCAGTCATCAATGTAGATGTCAGATCACATATTACCCATTGTAATACTCATAGGTCTAATTGCGCGTAGAACTTATGAGTTCAGGCATGAGGCGAGGAAAGTGTAGCTAGCTCACGTATGAGTGTAATTCGTCATATTTGAAGAAATTACATCAAGCAACTCCTACAAATCCATGTTATCTATTACTATTAACAAGCGCGGGTCATTTACACAAATTTGGCCAGGTAAAAACTTGTTTTATCGCTCTCAAAAGGTGTAACATGAATCAATGATAGTCACATTGGTTACCATATTCATTTATAGAAATTAATTTGTTGCCTCGAAGGATATTGGGTAATAAGTTTTTAATGTACAACTAATTTCGGTTTGAGGGTCGTACCTAGTAATTTGTAACAACAAGTCCGCAAACTGGTATCAATGAGAATATAATTTGACAACACTGCCTTACTTGAAATGATCGCCTAGAAATCACGTTGAAAATACTGTATACATTAACGAAATGTGACCGCTCGAACTGCATATCTGGCAGTCAAAACTGACAGAGATGTTCACCCAATTGGACCAATATCCGGTTCACGACGTTAGTTGAGACCCCACCATCCATATATGCCACCCATGTATCAGTCAAGGGCATCAATTCGTCTCCGTAAAGTATTTTCTGTCGAGTATAAACTTATCACATGATAATTCTGTCGAGTATAAAAATCTAACCGAATAAAAAGTTTGCGCGCAAAACATTACAAACCATTAACATGAATATACCAACAAAACATGTACAAACAGTTTGCATAAAGTTCTAATTACCCGAATTTCTTGACGAATGCGTTGATATTGGCATGCTACTGTATTGGGATGTTCATTACACTGAGAATCAAGTTAGAATTAAGAGAAGTAGTAATGCGGAAATTATTGATTTTTAAAAAAATACCTTGTGGGCTCTGCAAATATTGCATTGCCAGTCCTCCTGAGGGATGTCAATTAGAGGTGGGTCGACGCATTCAAGGTGGTAAACCGCTGGGCAAGTTTCACAACATAATAGATCGCCAACTCGATGGCAAATCCGACAATGATCGTCGTAGGTGAAATTTCCTGAAATCACACATTTTGGTGGTAAAATTCCGTTATAACGCTACTACATGATAAGATGACGTAACAATGAGACAACATACCTTCATGTATGAGATCTTCCCGAACTGGGTTGGTAATGAGAAATTGGTCTGTGAGGAATTGCAGAACTTTCAGCCTGTTTTCAACATCTGTGAAAGGGTAATCAGGGCTGGACAACACATCGACCAGAGATTGGTCAAAATTTTTATCGGCCTCAACATATTGTCTCAGGACTTCGGGCCAAGTAATAGCATCCACGAAAAATAAACATATGTTGACGCTGTCTTTCTGATCTTGAGGGCCAAAATGGGTTTGTTGGGCATCTTCTTCTCGAAGGATGGCTTTGATCAGCATTATGTGGATCTCGGCGAGCATGTAAGTTTGTTCCTCACACATAAGAACGGCGCAGAAATCCTCGAATCGGAAAGGAGAGAGTCGTACAAGATTCCTGAAGTGTCTAATAACTTCGTAAATCGACAGAGCTTGCATTGCATATTCCCTGGGTATGAGAAGGTCGTCTGAGGACTTAGGCAGCTCAAGGGGTGGAATTTCAATGTCATCTTGCAACCAAAGTGGAACAGGACTAGGATTCCGGATATAACTAATGGACTTCTTAGTAGTGCCGCTCGTAGTACTGTAACTTGATAATGAAAAATCGCTGTCGCTCATTTCATCCTTGGGATTGGTTTCAGAGTCACTGCTATCCTTTGATATCACATCCTCTTCATGGTCACTTTTACCACTAGATTCCTCTCCAAAATCGGATCCATAATGATAATCAGAGTCCTTATAATCAACCATATCAGGGTTGTAGCCTCGCCGTGTATTTGCCCTGCCTCTAGGGGTTCCTCGGGACTTTCTATTCCTACCTCTACCCCTGGCACGAATACTTCGTCGACTACCTTCGCTACCATAAGGAGACGAAGCTCTTGATGGAGTAGGTGTACTAGTTTGTGAATTAGGTGTTTCTGAGCCCTTGACATCACTGTTCCCTCCAACAAGGTATTTGGGCTTTTTCATCAGATGATACTGAAATTTCCGTGGTCTTTCCATAACGGAAGACTTTGGGGGCCGCCCCCGCCGTTTACCACCTCTGGCGGACATAACGCGGTAAGTACGTTACAATCTAAAAGGTTATGAATTAGTTGTTTATGTTTAACTTCACCTTGTAAACAATACGAAATGACATAACTTTATCAAGAAGGATCCATGTTTGCAGTCCATCTTTGCGCCATTTTTCACAACGGGTCACGTGACCCATAGACGCTACGAGAACACAGTAGTGATAAACACAGCCGAAATGACGTTAAAAATCACTTTACAGCACACCTGTACGATAATTCAACAGTAAACTCACATAATTTCAGCAGTAGAAAATAACACTACGGGAAATGATGAGCGAGAAGCTGAAACAGTGTCCGATGTAACGAAGCTCCTGATTGGCCAGAAATTCCCGAGGTCCGTCAATAGGACTGAGTTGCTTTCACAAATTCGGAACTCGCGTAATAGTTTCTTCACGACAAATCACTGCTAGATGAAATAACACTAAACTGGTAGATAAACAGTAATTAGTTAAAATTGTCTAAAATTCGGTACATCCATAATACGTTAGACACCCAACTAAGATGGCGTCGACCAATAACAGCTTAGCACACTGAATTCAATACACAGTATTGACCATCACACAACACCAATCTGTTTAAAAATCACCATCACTTCATTCCATCTGGTAAAACCATGAAATCTACCATTTCAATTAAAAATTAAAACACACCGTCAATTAACCACGAAATGTCGCGTATATTCTCGAATGAAGCTTGCGATCATTACTTCACTGCCTTCTGTATACCTAATTTCTTTACTTCTTTTGTAACTAAATTTGCAAGTTTGGTATTACAAGTTTGATTTTAACGGCTTAGCATTCTGAAAAAAAGTGAAATAACTGTGAAAAAATCGAATAGACCATTCAGTTCGGTACAGAATGCATGAAAATAGCTATTATGAGGAATTTTTCACACAAATGACCACTTAACTGAGCGTTTGAATGGTTCTATTTTGTTTGGATTAATGTACTAAGTTATTGGGAAAGTTATTTCAACTCATGAAATTCTTGCAATAATATGATAATTTTTAATTGTGGACCCACATAATCTTTATATTCACGATTTGTTTCACAAAATCTAAACAAAGGCTAAAGAGAAGTTGTGTTGGCTAATCTGATTAATTTTTTCCCGCCTAGGGTATCGTTCTATCGAAGCTCGTTTTGTCGACTATGACATTCGCGGTCTTTTTTGTTTCCCTGGAGTTTCATTAAAAAATTGAGCTATGGTTTGAAATTATAACTACTTAAGTGCATTACTTACAAGAAGATCAAATAATTATCTTGAATGAAGTTTGCATTCCTGGTGTAGCATGGAAAAAGTTGGACCAACTCCACGTCTGTATAACTTCATGATCGAAAGCTTATCTTATCACGATACACATCACTTCAGGCTGACGAGAAACGAGTGGACGTTCGTTTTTATCTCTCTTCGATTTAAGTTCTCACGTTGTGTTTTCCGGCCCTTCAAATTCATAAGGCTTTATTATTCGCGATTTTCACGTATTCATCAGTATACTGAATTCGCTCAGTGGCAACTACATCCTGTAGTTACTGTTTGGAAGCCTACTTCCTACTTGTACGAACTTCAAAACCTGGTGAAAGTAAAACCTAAGTACTCCAGCTGTGTGATGTGTTTCCCTGTATGTCATTGATGTGCTATTTTATGACAATAATTAATTGAAAACTACGAATATGACCTCTGGATCGTCAATGTACCGTATGAAACCTTTATTCGAGCTGAATTCGATCGCAATCAATACCGACATGTACCAAATGAGGAACATCCACGATGTAGAAAACGCTGGAGTGGTGTGCAACGGGACTGCTGAAGATGATGATAGTTATGTAAATTTCATCGAAGGGCGACAGGAAGAAATTCTCAAGCGACTGATGAAGTTGAGGGAGCTACTGTCGGAACCCATAATTCCGACTGGTTCGAATCCCAAAATAGACTCCCAACCTAGCCGGAATGTAGTCACCAAGATGACTGTTCAAGCACTCGATTTGGCCAAAGTGAGTTTCTTATTGTTGATTGATTAAAGCTTCAAGTTTTGATATTTCATTCTATTTGTTCGGAATTGCAATTGGTTCTCTTGCAAAGTGAGATCCATATATTTTTGGCTTAACCCAAATATATAAATTTACTTACGTTAGTGATTTGTACCATTCTCGTTGTACCATTCTGTTCTCAAGAAAAATTACTTCGAATGTCGTCTTGCTCCTCTGCCCAAAAAACATTTAAAGCTTCAAGTTGTGATATTTCATTCTATTTGTTCAGAATTTTGTTTCGTTTTAACTTCTGAAAGCGTCTGTTCTCGTACATGCATCGCAAAGAGACAATAATACTTTGTGTTTGATTGAAGACTAGGATACTGACTCAATAACATTGAAATTTCTCTGAGAAGACTTAACTTTTTTCTTTTCTTGTTTAATACTGTGTTACTTTATTCTAGTGTGGTATCACACAAGAGGTGGTCTTGAACGTCAACCCTTCTCAACTGCCTTACTCGCTGCTGGGGCTGGCGAAGCTATGGAGCGGAATTCTCACTGTGAAAATATCCTGTCATTCGCACTCGTCCATCAGAACAGTGCCCAAAGCAGCCATGGAGTTTCAAGAAAAATTACTTCGACTATCGTCTGGCTCCTCTGCCCAAACAACGCCTGGAGAGCTTAATATTCGAGTCGTTTGGAAAGAAGGTAGGTTAATATTCATACACTATTTGTTCATTTGAGCAGCGACAAGGACTGAGGCCTTATAACATAGCAATCACTATCCAACTATACAAATGGTAGGGACTCCCTCGTTTGATTTCCTCTTGCTACACGTCCATTCAATCTCTCATGTTACCTACGCTCTAATTAGCTCAATGTCAAAAACGGTGGTTTCAGTCTGAACATCAAGTTGAAGGAAATTTTGACGTTACCATAAACCTTTTTCCGTCATTACGGTTGAAGTTTAGGTGAGTAAAGACCTCCAAAAATGTGATGTGGGGGTGGAGAAAGAGCACTTGAAGGATTCTCAAAGCCCCCTTGAGTTTTCAAGTGCGACCAGTTCGATATTGGCGGAGCAGGGCGCATTCTTCTGGAGGGTTTGGAACCGGTCATCTTTTGTTCTCTGTTGAAAATGTCCCTATTTAACAAAGAAAATCTTCCTTTTTTTACTGAAGAAAGAATTTCCCTTTTTTCACTGAATTTTTTTTATTTTTTATAAGTACCTAGGTAATTATTTCTAAAACTAACTTCATTTTCCTTGAATGTAATTATTTAAAATAAAATTAAAAAAAAGTATAAGATGGTTTCACAGGTACCTATTTATGTTGGGTAGGTACCCAGATTTTGAACATAATTTTCGTTATGTTTTGCTGTATTGTGCTGTTCCTATTATCATGAATAGAAAAATATTCATGTTAGAAAATCATCTGGCTTTTATTTGTCAAAAGTGTATGTATACAAATCGCTCATTGACTGCAATATTGTCATACCTCCAAATAGGATGCTTCGGGGTAATCGAACTTTGAATTCAGTTTTAAAGCTCAGAAATGGTTTTCAAAGTTCGATTACCCCGAAGCATCAAATTTGGAGACATGACACTACAGCAGCCAATGAGCGAAATGTACATGACATCAATCGGAATCGCTCCAATACTCGTCATCACTCTCTGAGTCGGTTGCACCCACCACATTAATAATGGTGCTCCCTATTTCGTTCTCAACAGTTACTATAATATCATAATATGATTTTATTAGTTACTATAATATCATAATATGATATTATTAGTTACTATAATATCATAATATGATATTATTAGTTACTATAATATCATATGATTCCTCGTTCGTTACTCCTCTTCGATTTTTTGAAGGAACCAACTGGTGTTCGCAAATGGGAATTACCACAGATTCCCTCGCGAGTTGGTTCTGGAGGTCGCCCCATACAAGTTCGATAGGGTTGAGATCAGGATGGTACGGAGGAATATGAAGGATGTGGTGACCCCTGGCTGTCAAAATTTCGTTCACGTTATAGTGCGATCAAATTCTTTCGGTTCCACTGGCAACGTTTCCATTCGAAACGTTGACGCAAAATTTGCAAAATATTTAATATTCCTTAATAGGTACAATCAATCACACCATATTCTTTAAGCGAATCATGGAACGAAATACCTTAGTAAGATGGTATTGTAGTATTTAATTAGACGTAAAATAAATGAAGAGTTAGGTGGCAGTTAGTAGGAGGCCGATGTAGACCTCTATCTGTCCAAGTGGTGCCCAATTTATTAAGTACTCTCGGCTATTGGTATTTGTGCCTCAATATTGAAAATACCAATACTTTATATACAAATATTGAAAATGCGAATACACTCATACAGATAACGTACCATCACATCTTTTTGTTGTTGAAGTTGAAAATACCTTTAGAGACAAGGCATTTATTAAATTAATAAATTAAGCAAATTAATTAAATAATTAATTATTATAAATATAATTATTATAAATTAGTTATAAATGAATGAATTTATGAATTTAAAGTTGTATAACTCACCTCCCTTTAGACGTAGCGACTTGAAACTTTCAGGGCTTTCTGTTATCCACTCCAAATTTCAAGTTGATCGGTCAAATAGGAGCCTAGATATGGATACTTGAAAAATGAGTTTCGTGACATCTGGAAAACCATACACTCGGTACTGTTCGTTCTTCTAATAATTCTGTGAACCTCGTCAGGTGTCTTCATGAACGTACAGTAGTTTTCTGTAGTAACTGGATGTTGGTCATGCATTGATACGCTTACGCTGTGAACAGTTCAGTGGTCTTCAATGGCATCAATAGGTGAAGCATCTTCGTGGATTATGTGATTTGTCATCAGTCGTCATCTCCTTGTAATATCGTCACATAAGATGTCACACTCACTTTTCCCAACTTTACTGGAGAGACAAAAAAACGTGTCCCAGTCTTGCTATAGACTCTTCTGCAATTTTGTTCTACATTTCATCTCATTACACACTTGCATGGAGACCCAAGAATAGTAGAAGAAAATTGCAGAAACGTCTATAGCAAGACTGGGCACACGTTTTTTGTCTCTCCTGTAAAGCTGGGAAAAGTGAGTTAGCCCATGTGGGATCTTAAGTGACGATATGTTATTGTCCATCTCCATATTACGTTATTGTCAACGTGAAAAGTGAGCATTTCATTCAAAATAAGGGAGTTATTGTTAAATAATGAGTAAATTTCTTATTACAATTCTTCATTAAAATCGTTTACCTTTTTACTACTTTGACTAATCAAGACGTAATTCATTGTGTACTTGTACATAATCAAAAAATTTAGTTTTTCCTCTCAGTTTATGGGATGAGTTACGAGGAAACCTGCACAGTGAAATTACTAGACATTTAAAACCCCGAGGAGGGTGATGTTTCCTTATACGATTCATATGTCATCAGTACAACTCACTAATGCTCATCATTACTGGACCCTCTTTTTTAATTGTAGGAACTCGATTAACTTAACTGATCTCTATTTGTATTCCGTATATTCTAAATGTGGATACAAAATTAGTATTTCGATTTTTTTTTTTCAGTCGAAATGGACAGTATTTTTGTTATTTCGCCCATCAAAAGCGTTCCGGTTCACGCCGAAGCCAATTTCCTCAGGCTCCTCAACAGTTGCATCGTCGGTAAACTCGACCCCGTTCAGCAGACTGTCCTTGACGATAAATTGGATTCCTGCTACGCACTTAGCGTCGACAACAGCAAATCGAGCGTCCAAAAACACAGTCAAAATCTCCTGTCAAATTTGACAAATTCAAAGTGGCTTTTGGGCAACGACGCTTCCGTTGTGGACTTGGCTGCTTGGTCCGTCCTCACCCGTCAATCCAAATCTGTCCACCTCGACAAATCTGAAAAGCAGTGGTTTGAGAATTGCACAAAAATGTTCGCTCCTTGAATGTCTCCTGCGTCGTCAATAAATTATTTAAATTGTACACTTGAATAAACTGTTTTGATCGAAGATAATATTATATTTTTCTAATTCCTTACTACCCATCTGTAAACATTGTCTAATTCAGAAATATCAGGCCCACTGAAGTTACAGAATGTCATAGCCAGGCTCGAACCTAAGCTTTCTAGAAGGTGAAATTATCAATAGGCCTCCAGGGCTTAGCGCAGCAATTCAGACTGATCTGAATGAAAAGCCACTGTGGAATAATCGGTAACAAGCTGGTGGACTCACATGCGAAATAAATTCACACTATGAAGCTGTAATTTGGTAGGTAGCATCCGTAGCAGGGTTCGTGCCGGTCAGGGAAGTCAGGGAAGTCATGGAAAAGTCAGGGAAATATAAATGGGCACTGGAAGTCATGGAAAAGTCAGGGATATTGGATTTTGGTCAGGGAAAAATCTCAAATCGGGTGCAGAATTGCGAAAAATCCACGATACGCGTCGAAAACCCCTTTACCAGTTGAATTTTCGCGCCGCGTTCTCGTTCTCGCAAAGGCTCGGTACCGTCCGGTGCTTCATTTGCTTCGCCGCCTGCGCTGGCCGACTGGCTGTCTAGGAATAAGCCTTTTAAGTTATGTTTTGTTATTGTGATTCGACCTGTTTGTTTGAAGTGACAACCAAAGGCCTATGGTGCTGGAATAATTGGCTGAAAGAAAAGCCGGACTGAGCAGATAGCCGCCCCCGATGACGCAAACGCGGCGTTTTAACGAGATAGGCTAGGTTCTTTTATGAACGGTATTGTTCCTAATATATTTAGTACTTAATTCCTGCTTTAAAAAAACTGTAAAGTACCTTTGTAAGGTATGGTTTATGTAAACCACGTACTCAAAACTTTTATGTGTTTTATCTTGTGATTCTATCTCTTACTTTGTTTTAAGTAAACTTCGTTTTTTTATGAATAAAAAAACTTGTTCCTTATATTGTTTTTCTTCATTTGCGCATCTAAAATTTTCGATTCATGCAAAACGTTACTGTTTAAAGGATCCTGAAACGTTGTGAAAAGTCAGGGAAAAATCGAAATTTTTGGTCTGGAAATCAGGGAAAAGTCAGGGAAATTGAAAATTGAAAATCGGCACGAACCCTGCGTAGGACCAACTTGGCTCCTAAAGCTAATTTCGGTGCTATTCACTCTATGAAGCCTCCTTAGGCCTTAGACTTTAAGCAGAATAGGCCCAAAATCAACCGAGTGGTTCCTAAAGCTAATTTCTATGCTATTCACTCTATGAAGCATTAATTTTGTGTGTAGCCTCTTTAGGACTTTAACTTGGCACTGCCCAGGCCCCGGATCAACTGATTGGATCCTAAAGCTAATTTCTATGCTATTCATTCCTACTATGAAGCAGTAATTAGGTATGTAGCCTCCTTAGGACTTGAACTTTAAGTAGAATATCAGACATATCCGTGATCAGGTGCTGTTCCCAGTAAGGGACAAATTTAGTCATTTCCATAGAGTGATGATATCTAAATTTTATCGACTTGCATCCTAATATATTATATGGCTCAAGTCGAGAAAATTTGACGATACCTGGATTTGGCAAATTTATCTCTGTAGAAACGTAGGTATATAAGAGTGGATAAGTATAAGTAATGTGACAAAATGCAAAAAAAAAATCAGGTATTGGGATAGTAAAATTAAGTATATTTCTCTGCAAGTGTCCATTTTAAGGTGACAAAAACTTATAGCAATTGTTTTCCTCCCACAATCAATGGCGTAAGAAAGGGGGTGATCAATACCCCCCCAAGAATATTTAGAAAACAATTTAAAACTCGAATTTAAGCAAAATGTGCATACCAAACTCCGTTCCAGACCATCCTGAATTCACTGCCAAAAGAATATGTATATATATAATATGTATATAAATATCATGCATGAGTCATCCTAGACGATAACACTCAATATAATCGAGATCAAAAGTTCAAATTTGAAGAAAAAATTTATCTTGCCCATCAAAAGTCTACGGTCGTGGATGGGCAGAATCGGGCCACTCTAGGGGGTTTTTGGGGAGTTACGATTACCCACTAAAGGGGGAAAATTACCCATAAATTCCAAAAATTAAAAAGTCTGACGAGTGACACCTCATTCTAAAGGTTATTTTACGCTGAACTCGACGGTAAAGTCAGAATTGCGATATCTTATTCCGTTCACAAACTGAGGCATTTTGAAGATGAAGAAACGTGGTTGTTACTTGAGATTTTCTTTACGGTTCATCTTCTCTAATCTGATAACGGAATGGGTAATCGCAATTCTGACTTCACCAAGCCAAATGGCTTGCACAAACTGCGTCCACACGCAACGATATAACTCTACAAACTGGCTTGTGCAAGCCAGTTTCCGCAAATGGCTTGAGCGTGTAGAGTCTACACTGTAGACCCACCTTTACTCGGCAAAAAACTCTGCGAATTTCTTGACATAACGGTTTATTGTCTTCTTTGTGCAGATTACCCTTCTGTATAATTCGCGAAATGACAGATAAAACCGAGTGAATATCGTCGGTGAAACAGCAACATGCTATAACTCATTTTTCCCAACTTTTCAGGAGAGACAAAACTGTTTACAAAACTTTCGTCGTCTTCCATGCTGAGCCGTTGCCTCGCCACAACTGCACTGTAAAACTACTGACTTCATATGTTTATAGCATGTTGGTTTCAAACTGAATTATAGCTTGTTGGCATCACTATCAATAACTTCCCAGGGAGTCGTTTTTTCGAGAAACTGACTTCTCCAGTCGATCCGGCGCGAAAATATGAATAAGGAATGATGTTTAACTCATCGCCCAAAAATTGACTTATAGCATGTTGCTGTTTCACCGACGATATTGCATTGTCATCCATCTTCGACCCATGTTTAACATTTCCAAAAATGTCCACTTTGTACAAACTTGAACTGAAATTTCAAAATTCGTTTTGACCCCCTTCCCATCAACCTAAGGTTATGAAAATTTTCAAGGATCATCGTGGGGTTGGTCTGAAGCCGTAAACCAAATTTCGCAATTTGAGCTCAACGCTAACTGAGAAAAGTGCAGGGTTTTTGTTGAGGAATTTTTAGTCGATTTTTGGAATCTACGTATCTTGAAAAAGAAACCCTCAAATTTCGATGGTTTATCGTCGAAGATAATAAACCATCTTGGAGACAAGATCTATACTATATAATAAAATCGTGTCTGTCTGTCTGTTTGTCTCATCATCAATTGAGAACGGCTGAACGTAGAAAGTTGCGGCTGGTACCGTTTGACGCAGAATTTATCTGGGAAGATTTATGAAAATTCCGCGTTTAAATCTGTCCATCCGTTGAAACGCTATGAATGAAATACTAATAGAAAACGTGTTATAATCACTTCTATGAGGATATCTTTTGAGCGGTTGAACGTAAATCCGATTGTAAGTAGTCTCTGGATTCAGCTCGACGAGTACTTTCAAGTGGTACTTCAATCAGGATGTTGAAGAGAGGGGGTGGGGTGCAGGTTGAGAGGGGGGGGGGGGGTTTACTGGCATTCAAAACTACTTGACCAGTTGGAGTGCAACTTTGGGAATTTGTTGTTTGAACATTGAGGAATGTTTCTAAACAGGTAGGGTGGGGGGGGGGGTTAAAGGCAGTTATGGCGGGGGGGGGGGGATTTATTAACGGGATTTCAAAACTACTTGACCGATCTGAATGAAACTTCGGGAATATGTTGAGTGAACATTGGGGAAGGCTTCTGACCAATTTAGGAGGGGGGGGGGTACAGGTTGAGGGGGGGGTTACCGGCAATCCAAAAACTACTTGACGAATTGGAGTGAAACTTTGAAATTGTGTTGTGTGAACTTTGGGGAAGGTTTCTGACCAGTTTGGTGTGTTCTACCGGGTACGCAGCTAGGTAGTTAGTTATAAAACCAGTAAAATGGAGACAATTTACATAAAACCAGTTATCTCTTCGAAAACTCGCTCTTACTGCCATGGACTGTGGATTTTCTTCAGTCCTATTCCAGTTGTATATTCGAACCTGGAAACCGTTGGGAATGAACTTGAGGTTCCCTAAAATTATTTCGTCGGTCAATCGTTCACTCGCTCAAGAACGAGTTCGATTCAAAGGTGGAGCTGGCAACAGGGCGTCGCGCGCGGCCTCCGAAGGGGAGTCTCGGCAATAAAAACAAAAAGACGACCCCTCCGGATTCCCCCCCCCCCCATCTATCGGGTTCGTCCAAACGTGACGTAGTGGGTCGAGGACCAGACGCATCGTACCTAGACGTATCGTCAGGGTCTGCTCGGGGACCCGCGGGGCCTGATGGACCTTCTCGGGCGTTTTGAGCTGAACGTCTCTCTTGGACCCCTCCTCCGCCGTATCCTTTGGGCGTTCCGCCCTTCGAGACGAAAAACATCGGCGGCAGTCTCCCGTCGTCGGCCGGTGTTTCATATCACGCGATCAAACACACCCGGTCGGTTCCTCTCGTACCATATAAAACGTTTTTACTCGCGAAATTTCTCTCAGTTCTAAAATTCATGTAAAGTGGTCAAATTAAATTGTGAAAAACCCGCAAAATTTGACAGTACACGTTTCAAGGTCGGACATTCCATTGAGTTAATTCACTCCTAATCTTTTAATTTCGCTTCCGAGTCCGCATTGATTTTTACCCTGGAGGTCCTCATTGGGTAAAACTGCACTGTACGACCATCCGATGTCGTGTAGTAATTTATTAATCGACTGAATAGTCAATAGGTGTCCTCACTGAACCAAAAAGAGAGTAGCGCGATGCTGATGAACGGACGGATTGGTTTCAGTGGCGTAACCCGGGGGGTGTCTTGTACTGATCACCCTTCTGTCGTAATCACTAATGATTATTAGGAATAATTGGGAATAGTATTAATTAACTCGATATCTTAAAACCTTAATAAGGTGTAAAAAGCCTGTATGCAAAAAGCCACTGTGCAAAAGCCTGTATGCACAAAAATAAAAATGTTAAGGAAACGATAAAAACTGTTGTCTAACTGTAACAGGTTACTTCAAACATTGAGGAGAAACAAAGCGCTGAAGCTCAATTCCGTTCCTATTAGCATGTGCACAAGGCCCAAATTTATCAGTGAAGCTCAAAACCTTATTTTTTGAAAAAATAGTACTTACAGGCTTTTACTCTGTGGCTGTCGATATGCTGTTCGAATCAGCTTGGGCGAGGGGGGGGGGGGGTTCTCGGGCGATTCCAAAGGTTCATTATCGAAGATAATAAACCAAAATATTGATAAATCATGAATTTAAAAAATATTTCTTTGAAAAATTAAGTTTTTTTTTTTATTATGACAAGTGTAGGTAGGTAGGTACCCAGATTGTCAAATTTTTTTGACATCACAAAAAATGTGGGGTGAGCATATAACGCTGGACTATATATTATGTTCCACATAATATGTATACCTATAATAATATTATAGGTATGACATGTTACTTATGTCATTCCAGGCGATAACTCTTAATAGAATTAAGATGAAAAATTTGCACAAAAAACATCTCTTGGCAATCGAAAGGCCAAGTTCGTAGATGGGCAAAATCGAGCCACTATAAGGGGGAGTTTTGGGGAGTTTACAACTGGAATAGGATTGAAAAATCCAGTCATGCAGCATGGCTATAAGAGCAAATTTTCGAAGAAATAACCAGTTACTGGTTTTATGTAAAACTTATCCATTTTACTGGTTTTATAACTAATGGTGTCTCCATTATGGTTTATTATCTTCGATAAAGAACCATTGAATATGCAAAAAAACACCCCCCCCCCCCTCAAAGTTTGAGGGTTTCTGTTTCAAGATACGTAGATTCCGTCCGTACGCCGTACCCTGTACTTTTCTCAGTTAGCGTTGAGCTAAAATTACGAAATTTAGTTTACGGGTTCAGACCAACCCCACAATGATCATTGAAACTTTTCATAACCCTAAGAAAATGGAAAGGGGTTCAAAACACATTTTGAAAAATTCATAACTCGAAAAATTCAGATGGAACGTTATAGTTTTTAGTTCACATTTAAATAGAGACCATCCGGAGGTTTGTACGACCAGCTCAAAGTTGGAGGAGATCAAAAGTCGTCAACTGTCGGGTCAATGTTTATAGAAGCCAAGCTGATTCGAACAGCATGTCATGTCATGGTTTTCTGATATCAAGTTAATTAATTATTAACTAACAATTATTACTAACAATAAATATTACCTATCCATTAACAACAATTAATAATAATTTACATTACTTGATAAAAATTATTAATTGGTAGTTAATGACAATTCAGGATAATAAATCTATTATTTAGTGATCACGATAGAAGGGTGATCTCTACAAAGAAGATAATAAACCGTTGTGTCAAGAATTCAGGAGATTTCATAGATCCAAATGTACGTTTACAGGTATCGATCATCACACTTTGTCATCTCCAAGAAAACGATGTAATAATAAATATGCCCAGGAGATGCAGCGTTCGTAGTTGTCGAAGCAATTACAGGGATCGAAATTCCGTCGGCAAGTACGTGTCTTGTTACGGGTTCCCTAGCGATGCGCATATTTCGAAAAAGTGGTTAATCGCCATCGGTCGCCCAAATTACGTTCCGAATTACGACAGTGCGGTGTGCGCTAAACATTTCGACGCGTCTTCGTTTCTACGTAAAGATATGTACAGAGGATTTAACGGCGAGCTGAAAGCGTTCGAATTCGCTAAACCCAAACTCAAAAACAACGCCGTGCCGACGCTGTTTCTCGGCGTGGGGAGAGAAACCAACGTGGATAAAACGGATCGTCCTTTCGCCGCCCAAAAAAAAGCCGTCACGCCGCTCTCGACCTTGTATAACGACGTGCAGCGGGATGGTGAAGATATGATGGTCAAACAACACGATGTAGATGACGACGATACTAGGACGTGTATGGATTTCGTTGAGGTCGAAATGAAAGATCCTGATAATCGCGATGAAAATCTCTGTGACTCTCCGGATTTCAGAACTAAACATTGCCTTTCTGGTAGAAGACTCGGGCAGTCGGCAAAGATGAGGATCTACGAAACGACCCGTACAGAGCGCTGTAATACTTATCCAGTCATTTCTATAAGAAACGGCTTTCAAGAAAAATTTGTGAATGATGAAGCCACGACTTCACTGCAGCGAAGTCCGTCTTGTGTTCTTGATACCAAAAATGTGAAATTCGCGAATCAAGTGATGGGGCGTTTGGGAGGGGCGAACGTTCTAAATCATACGAGCGATTTGTCCGTTGTAACGTTGGATAGAGGCAGAAAGGGACATCGTGAGATTATTAAAACTACCAATAATATCCCAGAAGGGCCCGACCAGAAAAATTGTGAAGTTGGTGTCGTAACGAAGGTGGAAGACAAAGGTTCTCCTTGTGATCTGGTAGTAAATCTGGGGGATCGAGAAGAAGAGGTCATTTCTTCGGAGGATTGGAAAGATAATCTCAAGGGTACCCTGAAAAATTGTGGCGTTAGTAGTTCTACTTGTGGTGAAATTCGTGGGAAGGTGGGGAGTGTGAACAGTTGTCAGACGTGTCCAGTTGAAGATTTGGAGACAATTGGAGGTGGTTCAAATTATGGATTTTTGAAGAGTACACGAAAAACGGTGTCTTTGAAAGATTGTGGTTTTGTTAAGGATGTTGTTTGTGTTGAAAGTGGTGTTGGAGTGAAGGAGAGCGGAGTTACTCCTCATACAGAGAATGTTGATTTGGTGTTAATCGATGCAAATGGTAGTCGGAGTGATGGGACGAAAGATTTTGAGGGATCTTTGGGAAATGCCGAGGTCAAGGCTTGTGGTCAAAATCGCGGGTCCGAGAAGTATAAAGACGGGGAAGACGAAGGTCCTTCGGAAGTCCAGGAGTGGGAGGGTGGATGGGCCGTGAAAGAAGAACTTTTCAGGGGGCTGGGGCTGGTTCCGCGCGGCGTGTTGCACGACCGTTCGGTCGATAGGCGTCATTGCGTCAGAGGGCAGCGTCGGAGCGAGGTATCAACCAAACGACTGCGATCCCCGACAAAAACGGCCGTTTTCTACCCGCCGGGAACGGCCATGTTCGATACGGAAAAATTCATCGGAGAAATCCAAAAGCGGCCGGCGATCTACGACGTGCGCTCCAAAGTGTACTCGAACCGCGTCGCCAAATTGAAGTACTGGCACGAGGTCGGGAAGGAAATGTACAAAGGATGGGATATCCTCGACCAAATGGAAAGGAGGACTTTGGGTAAGTCACACCAAAAATATTTACTTTCATCATATTTTCCCGCCAAAAATATATATCGCATTTTTTCCACATATTTACACTTCCCCCAAGCAATCACACAAATTCCCTCTCATACGCCCTGTCATTAACAAACCAATCGATTCATTTTCCAAAAAACGTCCGAAGAGGTATCGCGATTCTGAGCTCTGCCGGGCGGGAAACTGATATGTAACCTTAACCTTGTATCCTCCTCGTAACACATAACAACGTGTAACTACACTTTCATATGTGGATATGAGGCAGCTCATGAGGCTGTTGCGCTTGTGCGAATCTGGTGGGTGGACGGAGATCGAAAGAGGGGGCCCCCGAGCTAATCTTGCACCAGCTCCTCCTTCACTGACACTTATTCCCTTGTTGTCCACCAAACTCTGCAAATAGTTGTACAAAGAGTGGTTACTTTTACTACAAGGTTCTCCAGGAATCCTCCCCCCCACCCTCTTGCCCCTTCTTCACTCCATTTTTTTACTTAAGGGTTTTTTTTTGTTAATATACTTAATATATTAACAAATTAATAATATATTAACATAATATGTTAACATAATATTATTATGTTCATCAAAGTTACGTTATTAGCGAATTTTCAAAGAAAAGGAAGCTATTGTTCTCGGTCCTAAATTTTATAAAAATCGAGTTTCCGAAAAATGTACATACGAAAATTCCGTTCTTGGCCATCCTGAATTCCCTGCCTGAAGACACCAAAAATCATATGTATATAGGTATAGTAGATAGGTATACGTATACCTATAGGTGTAGGTAGATCGGCAGAATCGGACCCACTCTAAGGGGGGTTTTGAGGAGTTTTAAGGGGGGACAATCACTCATAAATTCCAAAAATGAAATAGTCAGACGAGTGACACTTGAGTCATATTTATGGTACCTAATTCTTCACGATGAGTCGAATGTGACACTCTCATATCTCCCAGACTCGTACCTGTTTGGTCATTATTTGTATTTTAAATTTTTATTTGATTTTACAAGTGGCTCATTATTGGTTGTTAATGTCCTCCGTTTGGTCGTATGCAAAGACCCGTTCGTCTGTAAATATGTCAAACCTTATTTTCTCTCTTAATTCAACAGCAAGAAAAAAAAAATCCACAGTCATGCAGCATAGCTGCACGAGCAAATTTTCGAAAAAATGACTGGTTTTATGTAAAATATCTTCGTTTTACTGGTTTTATAACAAATTTTATTTCCATTTTTTTGGCGAGTAACATCTCAGTTTACAGATCTCTCAACGCTGCTTATGAACAAGATGGTGGTCTATGTTCGATAGCTAAGATAGATTTTTTGAGAAATTTGAACTTTTATCTCAATTCTATCGAGAGTTGTCGTCTGGAATGACACATACATAAATATTTAAACATACTTTTTTTTTTTTTTTTGGGCAGTGGATTCATGATGGTCTGGAACGGATTTTGGTATACAATGCCAATTTTTGATACGGAATCGACAACAGATTGGGGAAATGTTCTAGCAATATTTGAAATAAGATGTTGTAATTGGAATGATATTTTGCTTATTTACTAATTATTTGTTTTTTTTAATCAAAATTGTGTTGCGAATATTTCAGTGAAAGAGCTGCAGATTAAATGGAAATCGATCAGGGATCACTTTATGCGACAGCTGAAGCAAAATATGAACGGAGAAGGACCTAAAAAGAAAAAATACGTGCATTTCGACCAACTGCAATTCCTCACTGCAAATTTGGGGGTCAAAAGGTAATATAAGGTCGGTCATTCAAATTTGGATTCTAATATTAACGACAAGTTCAACTAAAAAACGATAAATTTTGCAGGCCGCGCCATTCATTCAAACCCCCTAAACATGAGCCCGAAGAAGAATACATGGAGTTGACCCCGGAGCTACCCGAAGAGCGGCATTTCTCGTTCATGACGTCTGTCGAGAGACCTGACTATGATGAGCACGAAGTCCCTGTAGCCGCAGCGTTGCTGCCGCAGCAGCCAGAGGATCTCTCATACCACCCCAAAGAGGTTCCGTTCCATCATCACCAGGAGTTGTCTTACCATAAGGAGCTCGAAGGCGATCGAATGGGAAACAAAATGTTTCTTCTGTCACTGCTACCCATAATGGAGAGGTACTTAGTTGCTTCATCCAATATACCAGCATGCAATGCTTTTCATTATATGATTGATTAGGGCAGAGGTGTGCCCTGGCAAGGCTTTCGCTGCGCTCGCTAACCGTTCTGAACATCTGAAATTTTGAAAAAAAAAAAAAAAAAAAAAAAAAAAAGAACCGGATTGCATTAAATAAAATCTATACGTTATTTATAATTTCAAAAATTAGTAGTATCTAATAATAAAGTACCGTTCCCATCATTCGGAGTTAAATGGGCACCAAAATTAAACAAGTTGCTCACAGATTGTGAGGACATGGACTGTGGGACACACAAGTAGGCTGGCTGTTTATTTCCGGTGAATATCTGGGTTTACCTTTGATTTTCGCCTTTTCTTTCTACAGACTCCTTCGTAGCCCGCAGTAGAGCAGAGATGTGTTATTGTGCCATAAAAGTCATAAAAGCCATTAAAAAAAATCGTTATTTGGGTCTATGTATTTGTGTGTCGTTGTTTTCCAATGTAAAAATTTTGGAAAACAAGTACAGAGCTTGTTTGCTGGACAGCAACCTTAGCGACTGTTTGCGAGCTATGAACCTAAACCAGCGAAATCCAGTGCAGGGTGTCCCACTAACCACAATTCTTACCGAATTTTTATTCAATTTTAGTGTCAAATGAAGTCTTCAAAATAATTTTTGTTTTTGGTTTATTATCATCAATAAGGAACCTTTAAAATCGCCCAAGAAGAAAAAAAATTACCTCCCCCCCCCCCTCAAATTTTGATGGTTTACGTTTCAAGGCACGTAGATTCCAAAAATCGAATGAAAAAAATCCGTCCGTCCGTACGCGCCTCTTTGGCCAGTTAGTTGAGCAAAAATTACGAAATTTGGTTCACGGGTTCGGACAAGTCTTACAATGATCCTTGAAACTTTTCAAAACCTCAAGTCAATAGGAAGGGGTTCAAAATGAATTTGGAAACTTTAAAAACGCAACGTTCGCGAACATTTTCAGTTCAAGTTTGAACAAGTCCATGGCACACTGCCCAATTAGCGTTTCGCTAAAATTACGGAATTCGGTTTACAGGTTCGGACCACAACCATGATGATCCTTGTAAATTGCGCTATAGAGCTATAGAGAAATTTCAAACATGGGTCAAAGATAGATGACAAGGCTATATTCACTAGGTTTCTTGTCTGTAAAAATGTTTGAACAATACCTATTTGCTTAAACAAATTGAATTTTGATGATGAATGCTAATTGGGCAATGTGCCATTAAAATTGCCTTGAAATTTTAAACATGGGTCAAAGATGGATGTCAATGCAATACTCACTCGTTTTAAACAATACTGCTTTGTTTAAATTTAATTAAACAATACCGAACAAATTAAATTCCGATGATGAGCTAGAGTCTTGAAATTTTGAACAAGGTCAAAGATGGATAAAAATGCAATATTCACTCGGTTTCTTGTCAGTTTAGAATTCTAGATAGAAGCTTGATCTGTACAAAGAAGATAATAACCCGTTGTGTCAAGAATTTGCAGTTTTTAAGTACATACAGGCTGAATTTATTATGTTACTTTCGAAGGAATAAACTGCCATTTTCTCGTTTATTTTGCCCTTCAATATTTAATTTATTTACACTCATTTCTCACGTTTAGGCTCCCAGACCATTCCAATATCCGTGCTCGCCTCCAACTGATGGAAGTCCTCCAAACTTTCGTCGCCCACGAAGACGCGTCTCACAGGGATTTCTACAACTACCACGATGAGAAGCAAAGCTGCGGAGACGCCTCTCAACAACATTCCACTGCCTCACATACAGACTCTGACACGTGAATCGTTCCAGAATGACCGAACTCGGTTCATCTCATGTTTTCATTTTGATCTCTTCAAATTTACAAAGTATTCACTGATAGATCCTTGTTTCAATTTGGTTTAGCTCATACTAGAATCGCCATGACGTTTTTATACTGCTTGATTTCATAGAGCTTTAGACTGTAAAAGTGATAGAATACTCCATGTTAGGAACAGAGGTGCCATTATGTGATTTTTCTGTGTTGTATTTGTACTGTTTTTGTTATTAAAATAAATCTAGTTTACTAATTTGACTTGTTATTGATACCTTAGTCTGATGTTTTTAACAGTATAGATTTCGTAACTTAAGGTACCGTAACGGTAGGTTACTTTGTTGTAAAAACGTGAAAACTTCAAACGTGACGTAATCGTTGTATAGGAGCAGCGGACCATAGAAGACAACGCCGAAATCATGGCAACATCCTGGGCAATTGAAAGGTCAACAGCAACAACATCTACTTATCACCTCTTAGTGATAACAATTTGTGATAGCGATCAGCTGTTTTCTGTGATAACCTTTGCTGGGATACTTTTGGTCCTACAGGTGGCTGAGAAGGGTAGTGAGGTGAGGACATATCCTCTTGAATTGATAATTTAAATAATATAAATTAATGAATCTTCATCTCCATTTAATGGAGATGAAGATTCATTGCTGGTTTTTTATCATTCAATTTTTTGTCATCTTTCAGAAAATATTGGTGGAGGGTAACTTTGTATTTACCAGGAATGCAGGATACTTTAGCCAACTTTATGCTTGGGACCAGGTCAAACGGAGGATCAATTCTCCAATCCAAATTAATAAACGTGGATTTTATAAAGTCCCTGAATTGGACCCGTTCTTGTAAAGTTTTAATTTCTAGCCAATTTCTTCAGAGTTCCTAAATTAGGATTTTTTAGGACCTATTGTGTCAAATTTTGATTTTAAAAGTTTTGGGATTTTTGCAATGGAAGATTGAAATTTGTGTGAAGTCACGGTAGGTGTGGTATACTACTTAGACATATCATTTCCAACTTACCCTTCAAAAATAAGACTGTTCTACGAGCTGTGTTATATTAGTTTAAAAATTGGAATTTTACTAGTTATAGTGTTGACCATAATTTTATTTCAATTTTTCCACTTCTCCTGGATCAAACAATGTGAGGGGAATCTCATACAGTGCTCCAAATGCAAAAGTCAGTGTTTTTTCAAGGCAATTCGTCACTGGCCCAAAGGATCCTAACCCACACGGAAATTTTGTTCCAAACTTGAACAAAAAATATTATACACAGAGAGCAGGGTGAGGAGGGTGATTTTTACACGGAGTGTTTTTTGGGGAATTACATTTTCTGCTGCATTTAGGAGGGTTTTGGAAGGCTGTCTCCTATTACATTAATATGATTTGACGTTTCAAAGGGATCCAGAAAGTGTGGATGCCTTTCCAATGTTTGATTGAGGAGGAAAAAAACGAGAAAAGGTGTCCTCTATTCCTCCCATTGTAGATAATATCTTGTACATATTATGTACTTATTAGTACAAGTACATATTATGTACTTGTAATTGCACTTGTAAAGGTTGAAGAACAAAAGTAAATAACAACAAAATCATCTCACGTGTGAGCGATACCGACTTTACTGACAAATTTGGGAACGAATAAAGTAATAATGAATGAAGAGTGCCTCGAATTCATAACGAAATTATCTGAAGGGGTAGATAATGTTCGTTGTAGCTTCTTCTAGAGTGAGGCACAACACAAATTTGCCACTTGAAGTAACTATCGTGATATTCAATAGATCGAACACGACTGTCAACATCGTTAGATAATTCACCAGTTATGCCATTGACAGTATAATCAGACAAAGACTCGCCACTCACAAAGAATAAAGGCCACTAACCTGTTGTTATTTGAAATATTTACAAGGGTTTTTTAATTTTATTTACTTGACAATTCAATTTCGGTTATTAGCGCCACTCTGACCTCTTGGCATGTGGTTTTATAAAACCTCCGAGATTTAATTTGTGTTTAATAGATCGCTTGTCAGAGCCGAATCTTCATCGTCCGATTGTGAATCGACTGGTAAGTGTCGATATTGTATTTATGCAGGGTAGTGTAATCCAAAATTTTTGATTCGATTGATAGACGATCAGTTTGTTCTTGTTGCAGGATATTGGGCCTAAACAGTTACCATGGGTACGGGTGTATTTGTAGGAGGGCTCCTTTTTGGTGGTAAGTTTGATTTAATTATTGTATCGTGTCATAGGTACCATTTTTCATTCAAATTAAAGTGGGAGACGAACAGGCAGAGTTGGAACTTCATTCATGTTCATCCTCGTATTTTGAGTCCTCCGGAGCTGTTATGAACCTTGGTGACAAAACCTCTGTGAACCAAACCATGGAGGACACAATCCTCCTTAGTGATTGGCTGTTACAGAGTCCTTCTGCACCAAAGAACGACCTAACGACCAATCACAACAGTCAGATCGACACCAGGGCTCTGATCTAAGGGACCTACATTGAATATTGTCTGCAGTCGTCTTGGTGTAATAATGACAATAATAATAGCACGACTGCAATATGTTTCAGCCTTCTTACTCGGCGAAATGTGTGAAGGCTCGAACATGTATCCTGACCTCTTCAGGATCGATATTGACGCTAGAAATGATTCAGCGAGAATTTCAACATTGAAACTGGTCCCAGGTGAGTCGGTAGTCGAATATCGACAAAAATAAAAATATTGAATAGACACAAATATTGGGTAGAATAGGACAAGGGAGGATTTTAAGGATATTGGCGAGAGAGGGGGGGGGGGGGGGGGGGGGCTCAAGGGCGGGTTTTTAAAGCCAGTTTCAGTCCAAAAACATAGAATATTCCACAAGAATATTAACAATAAAACAAAGCACTACAAAACAATTGTACAAAGTGTATTATTTTATACATCTTTATACAGTAACTCTACTATAAATTTCAGCTTAAAATCACTTATCGTTTAAAAAACCTTTTATGTAACCATGAGGGGGGTGGGGGCTCTCTTGATCCGCCCCTGGAATAGAACAGCGTCGAAGGAAAACCGTCTACTTAGAAAACGAAGCAATTGTTTTTGTATTGCTAATGAGATATCGTATTTCTAATGAAATATCGTATTTCTGACTTCACCATCGTGTCAGCATCGAAAAATCTATAAACTCAGGCCTTACTCGACGAAAAAAGGAGACAAAATTTGTTATAAAACCAGTAAAAACAGTTATTTCTTCGAAAATGTGCTCTTATAGCCATGCTGCATGACAGTGGATTTTTCTCTTTTTTTCATGATTACATCCACAGATTCTGATTACATTCCAAGTGAGTCATCAATGATGTGAAGATAATATCTTCACTTTTAATAATGGGGCGACGTTTAAATGATAAATATCATTTATCATTTAAACGTCGCCCCATTATTAAAAGTGTACATAAATATTTATGCATGATTGCTAGGGATTGAAACCGATGGGAGCTTCACCGTGAACTTCGGAGCGAACTCAGGAACACCGGAAGTATGCAATGAGCTGAGTTCGATTGATGAAATTGCCTGTTTGACCTGGTTTGACTCATATGGCCAAACGGATACCCTCCTCAAAATTTCCAAGAAGGTATTTGGAAGAGTTTGGTTTTTCTACTGCGTTGGCATCACAAACTAATTTGGAATTCTGTGACGTGTATAGTAGATGTCTAACCCAACTCTATATTCCTGTACCTTTGATTCAGGCCAATCCAGGTAACTATCCTCTATACAGAGTGACGGCCACTACAGGGAATGAAGACGTCAAAATGACCGTTTGCTTTTCTCACAAGGGTGAGAACTTGTACGGAGGAAATGTCGGTAATAATTACCCATCTCAAAACATAATCAAAGAAGAAGCACCTTTCGTTACTGGTGAGGTGAGGTTTCCCTACTTGGCATCAATTTGTTACTAATTAATTGAATACCAACCATATTAAGAACACATAATGCTGCAGAGTCCAGAGGACCGACAGTGAGGTCTCTGATTGTGAGCAAGAGCTGTACACAACTCAACTTGAAATTCATGCAAAACCTGCATTTGTAATTTCCAGGGTGATGGAAAGGAGCCCACAAAGTGGGTTGGTTGGGTTGCAGAGAAGAAGTGGTTGACTTCAGGTGGTCGGGCCATTCAAGTAATGCCAGGATCGCCACTTTTCGTTTCCCAGAACGCTACTGACCTCTGCTTCATTCTCAGCAATTCACCACCTTACAACGCAGATGTGTACCCTGTAAGAATTGAGTAAGTGCTCTATTTTATTGACGAAGCTACTGATCTTAGCGTACATGGCATATTAATCCTATACTTAATCTATTCAATTAATAACTAAGTAATCAAAAATCCACTCTAATATACAAAAATCAAAGGATTTCTGCACTGCTCATTCTTTAAGATGGAATGTAGATAATATGAACTGGATTTTAGGAATCATGGTGCACGGTCCAAGATCATTCAGCTCATAATTTCCTGAGGAGCAAACTAGTTCCTGTATAGACCAAACATTGCACACCTCTGCTCAGTACTTATTTTGCTTTTACATTAATTGTTCACTAGCTTCGATCTGTGCCTGACGAACAACATCAAAGAGGCTTGGCTTTGCCAAAACCCCGACTCCGGCAAGTTACCTCTACCTAAAGCATACGAATATCTCCTCAAAGAGCCCATTTGGTCCACATGGGTCGCCTACAAGAAAGCCACCAACCAGAAACTCGTTACGGACTTTGTTTCTTCGATCAAACAATACGGTTTCCGACTGGGGACCCTAGAAATCGACGAGATGTGGGAAACGTGTTTTGGCAGTCAGGTATTTGACTCTGTCAAGTTCCCAGACCCTAAAAAATTGGTGAGCTCATTTCTAATTCGCACGTTTTTTCCAACTGCTACAAATCACCCAGTCAAAATGTGGCACTCTACGCTCCCCTTCATTCTATAATTCTGTTGTTTACAGATCAAAGATGTACAAGCTCTTGGAGCCAAGATAACTTTCTGGAGGCACCCGTTTGTCAATAAGGAATGCGATGAATTCAAAACCCTGGCTCATCATCTTTTCACTGATGGTTCTGGTAATATCCGACTCATTCCCACAATTCATACATTATAATATGATCATTGGGAGTTTTTGGTGCTCATTAGGATGTACTTACTGATCAATTCTACTTAATATTTTCATCTATCGCTTCATCAAGACTGTGTACAAGGGAAATCACTATTTCTCTACAAAATCGCCATTGAGATAAATATATTTATGAAGCCTAGGGACCAGTTTTTGTATAACCTCGTCGTATACTTTCCGCTCCACCTCCCGAAGCCATTTTTCGACAGCACCCTAGACCTCCTCGCCATTTGAAAATGCTTTTCCACCCAAAATGATAATCCAATGGTGCCAGGTTCGGGGAGCAGGTGCCAGATCCACCTCCTGAGTATGAGGACTAGCGTTGCCATGAAGGAGTGACACACTACAAGTCAGCATTCTTTTCCTTTTGCCCTCGATTTTTTTAAAACTTTTGAGTGTCTCACAGTATGCAGCTGCATTTATGCTGGTTCCTTTAGGCATAAAATCGACCAATAATATCCCTTTCCGGTCCCAAAAGACAGATGCCATAATCTTCCTCTCTAAAAATTGGACCTTGAATTTTTCGGTCGATGGTGAATGGGTATGGCTAAGGAGTATAGTGACACACCCAAGTTTCGTCACCAGCGACAATTGAATCAAGGAAAGTTTCACCTTTCAAGAAATTCTCGTGAAGCCAACACCTGCAGTAGGTGGAGCGATTGGAGGACAAACTGTTTGACGCGTTTGGCTGCTGTGACTGCGCTTCATGATTTGTTTTGGCCGTTAGGAACTCCTCTACCTTCCAGTGGTGCCAACTCTGAAAAATATAATTACCTTCGTCCTACTATCCCCTTCGCCCTTGTAATCTTACTTTCTGGACTTCCCTCGAATCTTATACACCAATTGCTGATGGTTTTAATTTTTCAGGTAAGACAGGAACAACGACGTGGTGGGAGGGAGAAGCGGCGATGTTCAACTTCTTGTCAAATGACACCTACGAGTTCTTTGCCGACAGACTCCGCAAATTCAAGGAAGAATACGGAATGGATGGATTCAAATTCGATGCTGGAGAAGCCTATTACATCCCTGATCTCTTCAACATGAGTCTTTATAATGATCCCAATGTATATACGACAACATACTTGAAATTAGTGGAAAGTTTTGGTGAGAATTTAAAACGCCTTGAAGATTTCAGTAGGTACAATGGTAGATCATATATTCTGAGTTCATGAGTTCTGGTGTTTCAGGTCCTGATTCGGAGGTTAGAGTGGGTGCTGACTCGTACAACTTCCAGCTGCTTCAACGTCTACAAGACACTCAATCTGACTGGACGCTTGACAATTTCGGGATCAAGTCCGTGATTCCGTCCACCCTTCAACTGTCCATCTTGGGCTACAGAACCATCTTGCCGGACATGATTGGAGGCAACGTCTACGGGCCACCTCCAGACAAAGAGCTCTTCATAAGATGGGTCGAACTCAATGCTTTCCTCCCCATCATGCAGTTCTCATACCACCCTTGGATCTTTGATGAGGAGGTTAGCTCGTTATTGATTGTTTTGAATGTTGCAAACAATTAACCCTACATACCATCATAATATTATATTATACTTATTATATGCCTCCACTACTTTATGAAATAATACAATCCATATTTCACAGACCATCAATATCACCAGGCACTACATCGAACTCCACTACCAGTACAGTGATCGTATGATCGCAATTCGCAATGACCCAAGGGGAATTCCACTCGTCAACCCCGTGTGGTGGCTGGATCCTGACGACACGCAAGCCCAACAAATTTTAGATGGTACGGAACTTGAAATACCTTCTTAACTCACGAATAAGTAATGTCGTATGTACAAGTGCAAACCCATATGATCTCAATAGCATACCATTTATGATTAATTAAGACGATTTTTTCTGTTTTTCAGAGTTTTTGGTGGGTGAAGAAGTTTTGGTTGCTCCGGTCGTCGAAAAAGGTGCCACCAGCCGGTCAATATACATCCCTACTGGTTCCTGGGTAGATGGTAACAACGGGAACGTCATCGTCGGACCCCTAACGATCCAACATTACCCTGCACCACTTCACATCCTCCCTCATTTCTTCAAAAATAACTAGTGAATGTATCTGAGATTTCCTAACACCGACGAGTACTACCTACCTCACTGAATGACACCTGGCGAATGAATACTTCCTCTCCTTTACTACCACGAATTTCACGAGAACTTCATTATACGCACTTGTTGTTATTGTTAAATGAAGTGGCATCAAAATCTATTTCTGTTCTGTTAGGAGACTATAAACTGTTTATTCGGAAATCCGACTGCTTATAGACCTGCGTTCATTTTCTTCCAACCGTTACTCGGTTCGACCCTAACGCCTTTACATTGAACAAACGAATAGCAGTGCAACACTTCTGGTGGACTTGAAAATCTACTCAAATGTGTATACTTACATGTAAAAAAATCCATACCAATATTAAATATTTGTATTGATATACCTACACAATACTGTGTGAAATTTTCACTCTCCTTTTCATTTCACCCTTCTTTTCAATCATTGCTATTGAAAACGGTTCTAGGACTTTACCTGCTGAATTCCATAGTTGTCATTATTTCGCATGAGGACGACGAACAGGCTTCTTCATTTTCCCTCTTCCTCTAAAAGGTAGCGAGTTAATGTGAATGCCACATGTCCAACTCTGGTTACTTGTATATCGGTCGTCAAATCCTCGTAAATAGCTCTGTAACTAATGGGCCGATTTAGATAATATTTTCGAGTATTATGCCAATTTGGCACTTGGTGGTACTAAATGGCTTTCATCGTAGAACAATTGCAGCGTCTGCGCCTAAGGAAACAAAAAAAATTCATCTAAATGGTCTTTAAAAAATATCGCCCAATTATTCTATTATTTGATTTAATTTTCTAGGTTCTAGGCACTGAATTTCCATCCATTAAATTTATATGCAGAGTTAACAAGGACCTTTCTAACCTACCTAATTGAAAAGTTTAATTGAAATCAAGACTTTTTGAAAAAAAAAATAGAAGAAAATGGAATCCGAGATCATGCCGTCTAAACCAAGCCACACCATACAAAATGGATCCGAGCTGTTTTGGCGAAACATTTAAATTACAAAAATATTAGGTACCAAAAAAATAAAAAATAAAATTTTGACATTTCACTCTTAGCCTTATTACCTAATTAAAAAAAAAATTAAATTGTTGTAGAGCATGTTCCTCCCTCATTCATTGTACACGTTCGATATGTTTATGAAGTTCATACTATAGCATTTGCCGGGGGGCCTGAGCCCCCACCACGGCAGAATGGGGGGGGGGGGGCATGCCTCTAGTAGTCGACGCCTATGCTTATGGAGTTACGCACGGTGATTATGGAGAGGTGAATCTACTTTACTCCTCCAAATTGTCCTTCTCCTAGATCACATGTTGAATAGAACGGGGAGTAAAATTTTGTCTCAGTAGTCGACACTAGCTGTATTTTCTTCGAAAATACACCAACTAAGTTCACAGAATGGTCTCAAGGTTTAGAGGATGGAATTTTATTAACTTTGTACTTTCTTTTCATGGCAGAAATTTAAAAAATGGCTGGCTCGTCAACGAAGAAGAAGACGAAGGAGGCTCCCAAAAAAACCGAAGAAAACATGCAATCCCAATAGGAAGGGAAGACGACTCCTCCAGTACACAGAGGACCGAATGGCTAAGGCTATTCAAGACGTAAGAAGTGGAGTAACCATCAAGGAGGCAGCAAAAAACAACGATGTTTCTAGAACCACTCTACTTGGCCACTACTTTAAAGGCCAAAGTAGAAGATTCTCAGCTGTGTTTTGTGCCTCCCTTCTGTATCTGCCTCCCTCTGGCCCCTCTGACGTCATCACCACCTCCCAGCGCTACCACCCAATCATAGGCTCAGGCGTACTAGTTGACCTCCTGCCAGCCGTCTGACGTCATACGATTGACGTCATACGCTCGTGCGTCATAGGCTCTGACGTAGTAGTTCGCCTCCTGCCAACCGTCTGACGTCATACGATCGTGCGTCATAGGCTCTGACGTAGTAGTTCGCCTCCTGCCAGCCGTCTGACGTCATACGCTCGTGCGTCATAGACTCTGCCGTACTAGTTAGCCTCCTGCCAGCCCTCTGACGTCATAAGCCATAGGCTCTGACGTACTAGTTGGGCTCCTGCCAGCCGTCATACGCTTGTGCGTCATAGGCTCTGACGTAGTGGCCCGCCGGTCGCTTGTGTTCTGACGTGATCTGAGGGAAAGGGTGAATCAAGGGAACAAATTTTTCCCGTTTCAGTTTATGTGCCAAAGCAAAGACATGAAAATGTCAAAAACTATGTAAATAGGTACCTAAGCCCATCTGTAATGTATTTTACTGCACTGAAAAAGTGCAAAGAAGCTTTGCTTCCATATAACAAGACGTTTTAGTTGAGGAACGCGTGGTTTTTGACGACAGCCCTTGGTTTCATGGTAAATATGAACAGGTCCTAAAAAACATAAGTAGGTACCAGTAAGTGGTATATACTTTAAAAAAATACTACCACTAAAATGACATTTTATACCATGACATTTTATAATAAAATTTTACATTACATTTTATAAAATGACATTTTATAATAAATATTTATAATAAATTACATTTTATAATAAATTTACATTTATTATAAAATATCCAATAGTATAGAGTCATTTTCAATGTTAGAGAGGGGAAAAAAATGTGAAAAGGTTCCCTATTCCATCCATTTTACTCAAGTGCACCTTCTCTGTGTACCTTAAAATTAAAGCCTTACATTTTCTCTGAATAATAAAAGTTTATGTGTTGGAAAATTATTCAGTGAAAATTTAATTTTTTATTTCATATTCGTGCATTATATTTGGCTCAGAAAATAGTGACAAACCCGTTTTCGTAGCTTAATAATTTCAACAATTTCCGAAGGAGGGCCCCCGGTAAGACTTTGTAGGAGGATACTTTGTAGAGAGATGCTCTGGGGGGCCCTGACTGTAGCTGCGATATAAATGCGCCAAACGGTGAAATTTTGATTGAACTGAATGAAACTAGCAAATATTTTAATTTAAAATAATATTTTATATTATAAAAGTTATGTTAATAATAATATTTTTTTTATAACTACCTACTGATTGATATAATGAACGGAAAATTAATTAGCCTACTTGAATGATTTCCAGGTGCCTGGTTATGAAAATTCGATTCAATACCCCCAGCCACGGCTGTAAGCCCGTAATAAATCCCCCCTCACCACTAGAGAGTTTTTTCTAAAGCTCCCTATGCGCTCAGGTGATTAAAATGTACATGATTGAACAAATAATTAATGGTCAGTTCCAAGAATTCCTCATGCAATTATCTCAAGGATTAGATAGCAGTCTTAGTGATACACGTTTCCTGAGCTGAGGCGCAACGCAAATTTTCCATTCAAGTACTTGAAATACCACTTTTACGATATTAAATCAACGATGTCTTTCGAGATGGTTAGATAAATCGTCAGTTGTTACGCCATTGACAATATAAATGACGAAGAAATTCCTCTCGCGAAGCAAAGCGCCACTAATTAGTTTTGTCACTGTCAATATTTTCAAGGGGTTTTTTCAATAATATTTACCCATCAATTGAATCAAGATTATTGACCCTGACCTCTCGGCTTAAGGTTTTATAAAACCTTCGAGAAATACTTTTTGTTTAAGAGATCGCTGTTCTGTGCTGAAGCTTCATTAACCCATTGTGAATAGATGAGCAAGTATCTGTGTTGTATGTAAGCACGATAGTCCAATACAAACATAATTTTTGTGATCTTTGTTCCAATCTGCTGAGAATTTCTAAAAGGTAAGAAAGTTGAATGAACAAATAGTTGCAATGAATTTGACAATTTTAGATTCGCCGGTAGGCAACAAGTTTTACGAGAACACTAATATATTGGGTTGGGTTGGTATCAGTACTGAACAAGTGTCCCAATAATTATTGTTGATAGACGATCAGTTTGTTCTTGTTGCAGGACATTCGACCTAAACAGTTGCTATGGGTACGGGTGTATTTGTAGGAGGGCTCCTTTTCGGTGGTAAGTTTGATTTACTTAATTATTTTTCATACAAATTAATATTGGCGACTACTAATATTGGTACTGACTTAATGGATTTTTGAGTGAACGAAACGCTAAAACAAAGCCCTCAACAAATACTAATTTGTTTCAGCCTTCATAGTCAGCGAAATTTGTGGTTGCCCGACCATGAATCCTGACCCCTTCAGGATTGATATTGCCGCTAGAAATGATGCAGCGAGAATTTCAACATTGAAACTGGTCTCAGGTGAGTAGGCAGAGTAAATTAATTTGATTTGAACAGCACAGGGTTTTCATTCAGACATCGAGTTAATTAATACTAATTTGTCACTTAAGATTAAGATCCCACATGGGCTAACTCACATTTCCCAACTTTACAGGCGAAAATTGTACCTACACTTATTTTTTCAATCTTGATAAACTTTAAAATGATGGTTTATTTTACGGGGAGAGTCTATTAATTTGTATTTTATTTTATTCAGTACCTAATTATTTTGTCCAGAGGCTTTTCATTTTCATTAAAAATTTCCTAATTGGGAATCATCCTGTTATATGTAAATAAATAAACAGCGTAGGAGAGTAACCATCTATTCTGTAGATATTCCTCCAATGATTTTTAATTACCTTTGGTTTTTTTTTTTTGGTTTTTTTTTCATGATCACATCTGAAGATTCTGAAGGAACATCAAGTGAGTCACCAATAAAGTGAATCCATTTTTAAATCAGTTACAGTAGAACCTCGATTGACCGGGTAATGGTGGGGAGAAGGTCCACAGATAATAATCATCACGGTTAAGCCGCTGATAAAAAAAGAGACTGAAATGCATAATTTATTGAAAGAAACCATTTTAAAAGTGCATTAAGTTACTGTAACCAAAACATGAACCAAATCAATAACCTCCTGTTATATGAAAATCAAATCGACCGGGTCAACCCACGGTTAATCCGCTCCTCGTTAATCAGCCCTTGGTTAATCGAGGTTCTATTTTAAATGATAATGAACAACATATAATTTCACGATTTGAGCAGTTTAAGAAAAAAATGTTCGAAAATTAAAGTCCTTCTTACCTCAAGTATAAATTGTGCACTGCGTTAATCCTTCCATCAGGTTATGGGCCCAGCAAGATTGAGGTAAGGCGTAAAACTATTATTAAAACACAAACGGTGGGTACAGCTTTCGTACAAGTACGCAACCGCGAGGGACATTTTATGTCTTTGCGCCCCCTCCCATCAGAAACTTATATGAAGCTTGCATTCGTGTTGACAATATAAATGATTGAGAATGATCACCTGTGTGTAAACAATTATTTAAACAAGCACGCTCATACCGCAGCTTGTCGGCCACGCACTCCGCAGTGGTTAACGTAATATGGTTAGGTACCTAAATCGAGAGCTATCCAACGAGTGGTGAACGGTTTTTGTACGATGATAACTGGCGAAGATAAAGTTCCGTAGCAACGAATCGGTTGTAAGCGAAAATCATCAGAAACCCGCGTTACATTCCTCCGTTGCATGTCCCGCGTTACGTTTTCGAGTTTATGTAGCAAAGTAAAGACATAAAATGTCAAAACTACTCGCAATAATGCTCGTAACATGACCTATTACCTTGAGTACCTGCAAGAGGCGGATTTAAGCATAGGCGACATAGGCACGCACCTAGGGGCCCGCACCACAATGAAAATTACAAAAGACTGCCCAAAATCACTGGTCATGTTTAATAGACAATATTTTCAGACAATACAGAATATTTAGCGAAAATTAATTTAAAAATCACCATTTTGTACCTAATTTTTCAGTTTCCCGGGCGGAGTCTACGGGCCTGTATTTTTTAAATCCGGCCCAGCTGCAAAGTATAAGTAAATATTTATGTATAATCTACTTCATTTGCCTGAAGGTTTTTTATTGGTAGGGATTGAAACCGACGGGAGCTTCACCGTGAATTTCGGTGCGAACTCAGGAACACCGGAGGTGTGCAATGAGCTGAGTTCGATTGATGAAATTGCCTGTTTAAACTGGTTTGACTCATCAGGCTACCCAACGGATACCCTCATCAAAATTTCCAAGAAGGTACAGAGTTTTGTTTTTCTACTGCGTTGGCATCAATAAATTACCTATATGGAATCATTTGGTAGATACCTCTTTCTAGTAGATGTCTAATCCTACTCTATATTCGTGTACCTTTGATTCAGGCCAATCCAGGTAACTATCCTCTATACAGAGTGACTGCCACTACAGGGAATGAAAACGTCGACATGCGAGTGTGCTTTTCTCACAAGGGTGAGAACTTGTACGGAGGAAATGTCGATAATAATTACCCATCTCAGAACATAATCAAAGAAGAAGCACCTTTCGTTACTGGTGAGGTGAGGTTTCCCTGCTTGGCATCAATGAGTTACTAATTAATTGAATACCAACCATATTTAAAACACATAATGCTGCAGAGTCCAGAGGACCGACAGTTTGACCAGCCCTCACCACTGTGAACCCATGGCTACAGCAGTGATTTATTGTTCTATTAATAAGATTATGTGCCCAAGAAATCCTTCAAACATCCTCCAATATCATGCACAAAAAACATTAACAATTTCCAGGGTGATGCAAATAAGCCGACAACATGGGTTGGGTGGGTTGCAGAGAAGAAGTGGTTGACATCAGGTGGTCGGGCCATTCAAGTAATGCCAGGATCGCCACTTTTCGTTTCCCAGAACGCTACTGACCTCTGCTTCATTCTCAGCAATTCACCACCTTACAACGCAGATGTGTACCCTGTGAGAATTGAGTAAGTGTTTCATGTTGAGATGGTAGCAAATAGCTCAACCAGTTAGTTTGTCCAGAACATGAAGCAGGGGATCTGACACAAAATAAACGTGATTCTCGTATTTATCTTCCCATAGCTTCGATCTGTGCCTGACGAACAACGTCAAAGAGGCTTGGCTTTGCCAAAACCCCGACTACGGCAAGTTACCTCTACCTAAAAAATACGAATATCTCCTCAAAGAGCCCATTTGGTCCACATGGGTCGCCTACAAGAGTGACATCAACCAAAAACTCGTTACGGACTTTGCTTCTTCGATCAAACAACATGGTTTCCGATTGGGCACCCTAGAAGTTGACGATAAGTGGGAAACGTGTTTGGGCAGTCAGATATTTGACCCAGTGAAATTCCCAGACCCAAAAAAGTTGGTAAGCACATTTCTAATTCTCACGTTTTTTCTTACTTTCAAATGGAAGGTTTTTATATCGCGAGTCAAATTAGAGATTCGCTACTCTAATTTGTGCTCTTTTTCTGTAACTCTTTAAAAGAATTGGTGTTAAGGAATTTTTCCCATAGTAATTCTCTGCACTTATCAATGCAATAATGTGATACTCTACACTACCCGTCGTTCTGCAATCCTGTTGTTTACAGATCAAAGATGTACATGATCTTGGAGCCAAGATAACTTTCTGGAGGCACCCTTTCGTCAATAAGGAATGCGATGAATTCAAAACCCTGGCTCATCATCTTTTCTCCAATGGTTCTGGTAATATCCGACTCAATCCCACAATTCATACATTATAATAATAATATTATTATAATGTATGAATTGTGTAATATAATATTATTATATTATGATCCTTGGCAGGTTTTAGTGCTCATTAGGATGAAGAACTTACTGGTCAATTCTACTCAATATTATCATTTAGTGTTATAAAGCTACCAGACAGGCCAGAACAACTCTCACTCGCTGTCCTTAAGTAGGAACTACTTATTATCAAACTGGCCACATCCAATAGAAATCAGTCTAATTGTAGTTGGTTTTGTACTCAGGTGAGACTGGAATAACGACGTGGTGGGATGGGGAGGCCGGTATGTTCAACTTCATAGCTAAAGACACCTTCGAGTTCTTCGTCGACAGACTCCGCAATTTCCAGGAAGAGTATGGAATAGATGGATTCAAATTCGACGCTGGAGAAGCATATTACATCCCTGATCTCTTCGGCCTGACTCCTTACAAGGATCCCAATTTATACACGACAAGATATATGAAATTGGTGGAAAGTTTTGGTGAGGATTTTAAAAAACACTCGAAGCTTTCAGTAGGTACAATGGTAGATGGTATATGTTGAGTTCAAGAGATCTGCTGTTTCAGGTCCTGCTTCGGAAGTTAGGGTGGGTGCTGACTCGTACAACTTCCAGTTGCTTCAACGACTACAAGACACTCAATCTGACTGGACGCTTGACAATTTCGGGCTGAAGTCCGTCATTCCTTCCTCCCTCCAACTGACGATCTTGGGATATAGAACGATTTTACCGGACATGGTTGGAGGCAATATCTACGGGCCACCTCCAGACAAAGAGCTCTTCATAAGATGGGTCGAACTCAATGCTTTCCTCCCCATCATGCAGTTCTCATACCACCCTTGGATCTTTGATGAGGAGGTAAGCTCGTTATTGATTGTTTTGAATGTTGCAAACAATTATCCCTACATACTAACTGTTAAGTCCTAGCCCTAATGTGAGGGATACTTGGGACAGAAACTATCTTTCTTATAAAAGATTGAGAATGAGGAGTAGAGAATAAATACGCATATAACACGTGTCAGAATCGGAATATATCGTGTATCAGTTCTTATCATACAAAGTGGTGGTGGGGGTTCTATTATGTCCAGTCCCTAACATACCTCCCCCCTCTAAAAAGAAGTTTACTAGGAAAAAAAATTATACAAGAAAAAAAAAAACTTATACAAGAAATTTTTGTAGAGTACAAAGAGATCTACAACTTCCAAAATAGTAAAACAAACATTTTCTTGGCACACTCCCCAACACAGTCCCTAGTCAAACAACTGTGCCTTGCGTGGTTGCTTTGGAGGTTGTGGAAAGGCCGAAGGTGCTCTGACAGGCGTGGAAAATCCCTTAAAAGGTGGGGAGTCTTCTGCTTCAAATCCTGGAAAGGGTGAGGTTGTCGTTACATCAAGAGCTTCGGGTGATGTAGTCAACCAAGGGTTTGGTATTGACATTGAACTGCTGACAGAATCGTTCGTTGATTTGTTTTCCAAATCTAGGTTAGTAGGTAAGTCAGTGGGTATGGGTGGTTCCCTATTCATTTGGTGCTCGGGTGGTGAACTGCGGCTCCAGAGTTGGTTGACGTGTCTTTTCCAGAGTTTGTCGTCCTCTGTCTTGATGAGATACGTCTGCATGCCAAGAGGTTCTGAGACCCAACCTTGGATCCAGGGAGGTCGATTATTTCGAAAATTTCGGGCCCATATAAGATCACCTTTGGAGAAATCCTGTGACCGACTGCCACTGTTGCAAACTATGGTCTCTTGACGATTTACCACAATTTGATCGTTCCAAGGTAGTAGGTGATCATATCGTGGGTCCCACAGCAACACCACGGACTGTCATTTCGCCAACTTTTCAGGAGAGCCAAAAGAGTGGTTTTCAATGAATTCACTCTACAATATCTTTTCAATTTCTCTTCCCACTAGTTCTCCAAGTTCTTGATAGCGTTTTTTATCGTATAAAACAAGTTTGAGGCCAAAAAAGAAATTATCAAAGAAAATGAAGACGGTAAGTGGTGTTGTTTCGTCAATGCTTGATGGTAAGTTGTGTTGCACCTTCTTTTCGCTCTGGATTTTCACCATCAAAAATTTCAATAATTTATTAAATTAATTATAATCATCCATTTTCATGGATATTTTCCGATTTCCACAGTTTGGTCCTGTAGACCCTGGACGAGAAACATACGGGTTATTAGGATATACGCAAACAATTTAAATCACAATCTTTTTAATTGCATCACAATATTTTAAAAATTAAATCACAATCTTTTTAAAATTTAAATCTCAATCTTTTTAACATTTTAATCACAGTCTTTTTAAAATTTAAATCACAACACTTCCATCAAAACACAATTGTTCCATGGATAAGGAAAATCACAGTAGGACCTATTTTATAAGGTAACTACACACTTGGTTAGTAACTAGAAAAAGTAGAAAACTAGGAAAAAAGAAACTACTTAGAACTAGAAACTACTGCTTGTTCCCCGAAGGCTTCTGCTGCTCGTCCTCTTCCATATCTGGTGTGACGTTGAAGTTGGAGTTGTTGAGAACAATATCATCATGAATCTCACAAGCTGGGGCATCTGGAGCACTGACTGGGTCATTGACTAGATTGAAGTCGCTAATTGGGGGATCAAGATCAGGAGATAAAGACTTGTCATGTGGGAGATCAAAGGCATAGAACGGGTCTGTGATGGGATCCTCATAAAGGCCTAAAGACGGGGAATTAAAAACACAAGAAGGATCATCAGAGCTGCAAAATGGGTTTGCTACGATCTCTTCTACGTTTGATGTAATATCAATGACTGGGACACCAGCAAAATCATTCTGATCTCCTGTTTCGCTGCAGATGATCACATCCCTGGCAACCACGTCAGTGTCTTCAAGTAGGAACTCACTGCCATCGATTGCAGTGGGAAAAAAATGAGGTTCACTACTTAGAAGTGCAATTGGTTCAGAAGGGAGAACTGTGAATTCAGTTGTTGGAGCTTCTTCAGCTGACTGGAGGGATTTCGTGACGTGGGAAGGCTCAGTTGATGAAGATTTGGCTGGCAGGACAACTACTGCGTGGTTCTTCATACCCATTGAAATCATGAGGTCATCTACATGCATAAGCCCTTCACAATCTGAACTTCCATCATCAGGTGTCCCTTCCTCATCTGAGGGAATGTATTCACTGTCTTCCATTGAGATGTGGTGTCTATGAAAAAGAAAGAAAAAAAAATCATCGCTAAAATAGTGCCTATCAAGGTGGTTGAATGCCAACTTCAGCTAAAAAAAACAAAAGGCACTTGCAAAAACCTATTCACTGAAAATAATAATGACTGATATGTTCATAACCAGTTAAGTAACGAAATAAAGGCGAAAAAACTATTGAAGAAACCGAAAACATTAAAAATAAGTTCTTTATTATTAATAATAAATAATAATTTATTATACTGTCAAACACTTACCGAAATCAGATTTCACGCTGAACACATGTGAAAACTGAGACAGTCCGTGGTGTTGCCTCAAGTTCTGGGGAAGAATACAGTCCGTTGGTTTGACATTTCTCGGTATTCTGCGCTATCTATTGAGAAATCGTCCCAACTTATATTTTTAACTGATCCGCCGCGAGAATGCGGTTCCAATGGTACCACCAACTCATTTTGGCCAAAAATGACAGTCCGTGGTGTTGCTGTGGGACCCTCGATATATAGCAGGTGGGCTGGTGTTTCTCCCGTAGTCGAATGAGGTGTGTTGCGATACTGAAACAAGAATTTGTTTACTGCCATCTGTAAGGTTGATTTGTCTGGGCCAATTAAGTTTTTCATAATGCAAGACTTCGCCAGTTTCACTGCACTCTCATCTTGGCCGTTTGTTTGTGGATGGAAGGGTGCTCCGACATGATGGGTGATACCCAGGTTTGAAAAATGTTTGAAATTCGATTCCTGTAAAACACTCAGGGCCTGTTTATCAATTGCATTTGATGGCCGATTAGGGAGTGAAGGTGCTGTTTATCAATACACAGTAATGGCCGATCTACCACTAAAGTCCCACTAGTCTAGAGGTAGATTGCAATCGGCCATTAGCTCTTAAATCTCCCACTAGGCAGTGCTGCTACCTACCGCCATATTGTGGAAACCGGCATTATTCATATTTGTCTTTTCTTCTTTTTTGTAACTGAGCTTTGTCGACGTGTAGGGAAATTGTATTTATCATAAGGAATTATTATTTTAGGCTAGATTTTACTGTGAAATAACATCAATGTATGAAAAAACGCCAATTAAAAGTCATACAGCATAACATCAACAGAGGACTTTTTCAAAAACGGAATTTCCTTTGGTTACTAGTTAGTATCTTCTATTTTATGAACCATTTGAATTGCCACAGAATTTTTTTTTTTTTTTTCAACGCACCCTCAAAAATTGTTGGCTTACGTTTCAAGATAGGTCCATAGGTAGATTACAAATTTGAATAAAACATTTTCTGTAATAGAACGCATTTATTTAGATAAACAGCATGAAAGTAAAACAATAAGGATATAAGACGTGGAACAGGTTAATTAAAAAAAATAACAAAAAAACATTAAATGGATATTGTTGAGTATACGGAAAAAGAGAAAGTGGTAGTCTGTGAAAGTGTAGATGATTTAAATAATGTATTGGAAAAACAAGTAAGTACATAAACAATGGTATTCTAATGTTAAACATGAATATTAGAAGTCTGTTTAAAATTATGATGAATTTTTGATAAATTTGGAAAATTTGCCAATAAGACCTGATGTAATATGCCTAACGGAAACATGGAACTCAGAAGCTAATACAAGTATAATAATCCCGGGCTACAAATATGACTGCTCTACAACCTATATTAATCAAAATTGTGGA
Organism: Stenodema calcarata; assembly: GCA_963920205.1. NCBI lineage: Eukaryota > Metazoa > Arthropoda > Insecta > Hemiptera > Miridae > Stenodema > Stenodema calcarata. The sequence continues at coordinate 13,457,694 of OY986058.1, read as the reverse complement.
GTAATATTGTATTATAATGATAAATGTGAAATAATAGAAGCTAATAAATAGTATTACAAAAATTTTGTATTTTAATGCAACATGTATTAGAGTACAATTTAAGTTTGATGGATTATATTCGATAAGAAGATAAACACAAAGATAAACACAAAGATAAAACACAAAGATAAAAGGGTTTTAGATGTTATGATGGGATAGATATATGTGAAAATTGAACATCAGAAAATAAGAAGTACGAGTACTTGAACATGATCTCCGTGATGGGATTCATTCCTTACATTCAAACGTACACGAGAATAGAAAGAGAACAGTAAACAGTCAAATTGAATAAAATTAAAATAACCAATTCGGCTTTCTTCATCTTCATACCCGGGCAGTGTTTCTTCCATGGGATAGTTGAGTACGCGTGGTTTTTAGTCAGGGAATTCCTGTTACGATTTAAACTTTTTGTAATTTGTATCAATTTGAATTTAATTTTGCTACTTTTAATTTGTAAACGACCGTTTGAAGTGCGAGGCGGTACTTTTTATATTGCGTTTGATCTAGCCGGATATAACCTGACATCATAACCTGTACAGCACTTCATCAACTTAAAATAATTACATTACATTAGATTCTACTGTTAATTCAGACGTATACAATTGCCCTCAATCACGAGGCTGAAAATGTCCGAAAAGAAGAAGAAGTTGCCCTATTTTTCGGATGTACAGCTCTTCAAAAGGGTTGACAAGTACCTTGATGACAACATTGACAAACAAATGATTGATAAAGAAGCTATGAACTGAGAACTCGATGAACTGAGAAACACGTACAAGGAGTACCAGAGAAGGAGTCGAAGTGTCTTCCGGTTGGCAGTTTCACCCAAAACGTTTTGGAAGTGATGCAAGAGCGCTCAAACAACGAATCTGACGTCGAAGCCCTGGACGAGCAAGTGAGCCCTGAGGTTACCAGCCCACAGAATGAAGGTCTGACTTCTGGACAAAATGCGGCGTCTCAGATGGTGCAAATTTATTTACAAGGACTGAACTGTATGGCAAGTCCTGTTGGAGCCAGGTCTTCGAAGAATTCGAATATTGAGTTGATCAATATCAGTAGCGATGAAGGTGAAGATGACTCAGAGGCCAAACGCCCCAAAATTATTCCACCACCTTCCAACCACCATCAGGCATGGCAGAGACCAGTACACCCTCACAATCAATCTCGTTGGGTGTCTGAATCACTACCTGAGCACAACGCTCATCATCGGTGCAATAATGAAACACCACGTGATGAAACAAAGCGCAAAAGACCCTCGAAGAAAGCCCCTCCTTCATATCCTGCACTCTCAATTTTCCCGGGACGGCCACTGCTGAACACCATTCCTGAAATCAGCTTCGGCGAATTCGGGGGCTACCCAAAGGTTTTGCAGGCTATTAACGATCTGGTCCTTCACTTTTACCAATCAGACATCTACAGCATGCTGGGAGTGACGCCACCCCGTGGCTTCATCCTGCATGGGCCACCAGGTTGTGGCAAAACACTGCTTGCCCACGCCATTGCTGGAGAGTTGCGACTGCCCCTTGTCGAAGTCAGTGGGCCAGAGCTCATTGGAGGGATTTCAGGCGAATCCGAAGAAAGGATTCGAAAGATTTTTCAACATGCTAAGCAGCAAGTTCCGTGCATCCTCTTCATTGATGAAATCGACGTCATCAGTCAAATGAGGGAGAATGCGAGGGAAGATATGGAGCGGAGGGTTGTATCGCAACTAATAGTATCATTAGATGATCTAAGCAGTTGTGAAGAAGGTGATGAGGTGATAGTGATAGGCGCGACCAATAGAGTTGAAGAGTTGGACCCCAGTCTGAGGAGGGCTGGTCGATTCGACAAGGAGGTGTGTATTGGGATCCCTGACAGGACGGCCCGTGTGGGAATACTCAGAGTCCTCTGCCGGCTCCTCAAAATGTCGAAAAACATCTCTATTGAGAAGATAGCCAAGCTAACTCCAGGTTATGTGGCTGCCGATTTGAAATCCCTGATATCTGAAGCAGTGGTTGCAGCTGTGAAAAGGATTTTTATGGAGAGTGCCAAAATCAAAAATAAAAAGTACAATGCCCCAAAATATTGAATGAAGAGCCTATCAAGATTGCAGATGAAGAAAACATTGAAGAAAGTAAGAAGGCCGTTGAAGAAAGTAAATCCAACGATCTTGAAAATGTCGTCACAGTTGATGGTGATGGGGAGTCAGCTCCAGGGGAAAAAGAAGATGATATTGCCGAGCCCGATTCCAGTGATGCAAAGGAAGAGGAGAAGCCTCCAGTGGAACCTGTGGAAGTTATGGATGTCGACCTCACGTCATCTTCGAATTGGGTAGTTCCAGCAGTGGCAGATGACGAGGTCTCATCGGCCAAAGGCATGATTGAGAATGGAGGGGGTGAAGAGGATAAGAAAAGCGAGGACATGGACGCTTGCGTTATTATTGAGGATGGAAAAGCGGCTGGCAACAAGACGGTTTCCACGCCTCTGCTAAAGTCTCCTCTATATGTCATTCAAGTTGGATGGAAGATCTGATGACAGCATTGAAAACAACACAACCGTCCGCTAAAAGGGAAGGGTTTGCCACAGTTCCTGACGTCACTTGGGATGATATTGGATCCCTGAAAGACGTTCGGGACGAGCTCACGATGTCAATCATGATGCCGGTGAAATACCCTGACGAGTTCACCCGAATGGGGATAGATGCACCGTCCGGTATCATGCTGTGGGGGCCCCCTGGTTGTGGCAAAACTCTACTAGCGAAAGCCATTGTGAATGAGGCCAACATCAATTTCATATCTGTCAAAGGGCCTGAACTGTTGAACATGTATGTTGGCGAGAGTGAGAAAGCTGTCCGGACTTGTTTTCAACGTGCACGCAACTCTCAACCATGTGTGATCTTCTTTGACGAAATCGATGCCTTGTGCCCGTGCAGATCTGATTCCTCTGAGGGCAGTGTCAGCTCACGGGTAGTAAACCAGGTTCTTACAGAAATGGACGGCGTCGAAGGGAGGAAAGGCGTTTTTCTCGTGGCGGCATCCAACCGACTTGACATGGTGGACCCAGCAGTCCTTCGACCAGGTCGTCTCGACAAGATTGTCAAAGTCGGCCTTCCCAACGCTAACGATCGCATCGATATTTTGCGTGCCATCACAAAGAATGGAACGAAGCCTCCGTTGGATGAGAACGTGTCGCTCGAAAAAATCGCCAGCAGTCCGGAGTGCGAAGGTTACTCGGGTGCGGACTTGGCTGCACTAGTCAAAGAAGCTTCTATCCTGGCACTCACGAACCATTTAACCCTTCGAGAACGCTCTGACGTCAAGGAAGACCTGGGGAAATGAAAAACACTTTGAAGGTGCTATGAAGAAAATTAAACCGTCTGTACGTACTGAGGAAAGAGATAAGCCCTCTTTCTACTCTCCGTCGTGACGCTATACGTCGTAAACATATTCAGCATTCTCGTCTTGAAATATTTCCACGTACCTGTGAGATGATTGGAGATGGTGGGAGCCTGTAACACATACCTAACACGTGTCAGAATCGGAATATAATATAATATCGTGTATCAGTCCTTATCATACAAAGTGGTGGTGGTGGTTCTATTATGTCCCTAACTAACTTATACTTATTATGCCTCCACTACTTTATGGAATTAATACGATCCATGTTTCACAGACCATCAATATCACCAGGCACTACATCGAACTCCACTACCAGTACAGTGATCGTATGATCGCAATTCGCAATGACCCAAAGGGAATTCCACTCGTAAACCCCGTGTGGTGGCTGGATCCTGACGACACGCAAGCCCAACAAATTTTAGATGGTACGGAACTTGAAATACCTTCTTACATACATGGTACGGAACTTGAAATACAAGTTCAAACTAGTGATCGGAAACTATCGATAGTTTCGATACTATCGAAGGTTAAACTATCGATAGTTCTTTTGGCTGCAAGTACGGGTAAGGATATGGTTTTTTGTTGCACTGATTTCCAACTCAAACGTCTCTGAATATTGCGAGGTAGGTACCTACATATCAAGAAAGTTTTGACTATTCTAACAATTCTAACAATTTTGACAATTTCTCTGTTGTGTTTTTTGCTGGTTGGTATTGGTATCGTACACTGTGCTGTCTGTGTTTAGTCGAACATGAGTGCAAAACGAAAATCAGACGTGTGGAACTTTTTTGATCTTATCTTAACTGATATATTTTTATTAATTCCTGTTCGATAAACTTCCATAACTTAGTGGGGAAAGCATCGGGTTTTCTTTTTACGATTAGCTAAAACAATATTTTTTTAAGGTTGCCGATAGTACTATCGATAGTTTCAAAAACTATCGATAGTTCAGAACTATCGATAGTACTATCGATAGTACTATCGATAGTTTCCCATCACTAGTGCTGCACTAGTAGTGCAAACCCAAATAATATTATGATCTCAATAGCATACCATACTTAAATACCATACTTATAAGTATGACAATGTTTTCTGTTTTTCAGAGTTTTTGGTGGGTGAAGAAGTTTTGGTTGCTCCGGTCGTCGAAAAAGGTGCCACCAGCCGGTCAATATACATCCCTACTGGTTCCTGGGTAGATGGTAACAACGGGAACGTCATCGTCGGACCCCTAACGATCCAACATTACCCTGCACCACTTGACATCCTCCCTCATTTCTTCAAAAATAACTAGTGAATCCCTGACTTTGAATAAGAATACTTCTTCTCTGTGACTCGGTTCCAGTTAGATGGTAGGTACCTCCAATTTTGATCGAGTAATTTTGATTGCTCAGCCGAGTAGTTTAGGTGTAGATTTTCTAGAAATCAATTTGTATGTACTTACTTAACTTTTGAATGAAGTGGCATGATGGCCTATTTCTGTTTTTTCGAAGAGCCAATAAACTTTCAGACAGCTAATTGATGAGCCTAATCGTAGACCTGTTCGCTTCTTATTTTCTTATTTTCTTATCGATATCAACCCGCCAAAACCGAGTTGTCAAATATAACATATTATGGACTATGATGACATTTATTTTCCTATTCTTTATTATTTAGAGTCATTTTTTTGTCTATGATCCATACCATTTGTATTTTTTTCTTTTCATTATCTCTATGATTGTATCTCTCCTCAATGGTGATTTGTTAAGTGTTATTAACTTAAAGCATACTAAATTATATTATAAGATTGTGGACAAAATACTCGTCATATGAATAAAATCTGGCATGGATTCTGAACGCGTTAATACTTTTGGAAGGTTGCTCTGCCTTGTGTTGCCTAGTTGTTATTAGAGGTGTTATTACAGTGCTTTCATCCAACACTTCAAACTGCAACGCGTCCTCAGGGACCATCTGAAAAACAATAAATATATTTTCACTCACCTGCAGACAAGGAGTGTTTGAATACTTAGGTCACACACGGTAATGAAGGAGAGACATATTTTGCCCACCTGAGATTTTTCAGCCATATACGCGTTGGAATCTGAATGATTGAACATTAGAGCAGAACTACCTACCTATCAAAACAGAACAGAAGTACAGAAATGATCATTCATCACAAGATGAGACCAAAACTCGACATTCGTAAAATAGCGGAAAATAACCCTCACTTATCTCATCAGCTTATCACCTTCTTCCATGGAACATAGCACCCACGTTAGTACGGTCGATCCCCTGAGGGTGGGTGGCTCCGATTTGCTGGCCTCTTCAAGCATGACTACCGAGAGGCGGGAAACTATTCTTATCTGCGGGCAATCTGCGGGTTTTTGGTTTATTTTCATTGAAGTGTTCAAGTTTGGGTATTGAATGACTGTTTTGACTTTATAGTAGAATTTATTCGAAGGTAAGTTGGGTTTTGTAATTCGTTGTACCTATTTATAATGTATACCTTGTTGTGCCTATAATTTAATGTGGGTAAAAAGAAGTGAGCATTAATTTCTAATGATTCCTGAATCGTTGAAAACGCTTGATAATGTTGATAGTGAGAATCAGCCTTTTCTTTTTTGTATTATGTTCAGTTACTAGTTAAATGTATAGGTAACAAGGCAAAATAGCATAGCAGTAGAGATCATAAATTAGGAGAGCCCTACCTCCACAAAGTGAAAGAATACGAAACAATCAACAGGTACTGATATCAAAACAGCCTTTGTAAACCAAGTTCGATTTTTAGTTCCCAGTAGCTAGGACTGCGCTATATCGCAAAGTATGGTGGTTTTACCTCATTCATTTATAGGTACATAATAATATTATGTACCTATAAATGAATGTGGTAAAACCACTAAGTATATTATAGTTTTTTTATACTTTTTTTTTGCCTGAATTCTGATAGCTCAATTTGACGCGAGACCATTCTTCCTGTGAATATCAATTTGTACTTTTGTTATTTCAGATGGTTCTTAATTTTAATGTTATTGCTGCCGTTTGTGAAGGGGGAGGCATTGGCCTCAACGGCACACTTCCTTGGACACTAAAGTAAGCGTATTATTTTGTATAAGTCTACTCTGTTTGGTTTGGAGTAGGTACGGATTATGGATTATTTCAAAGCCCCTAGTCAGAATGTATGTGAATTCTGCAGAGAAATGTCGATTAGACCATACAAAACTACAACCTTTTTTTTTCAGGGGAGAAATGGCGTATTTTAAGAAGATGACCATGACGTTGCCACCTGGCGCTGAGGGGAAAAAGAATGTCGTGATTATGGGGCGTAAGACTTGGGAGTCTATTCCTCTGAAATTCAAACCCCTAGAGAATCGCATGAACGTTGTCATATCATCAACGATGAAGTAAGTCATATTAGAGTGTCAACTTCACAACTAGCACATGGAGACGATGGGACGTCGTATGAGACCACAAATTGCGACTGATGAGTGCTAATGATTTTTTTGTGGTCAGATAATAATATTATAGCAATTTGCGAGCTCTAACGACTTCACTGGGTTCATGCTATTTCCAAGTGTAACAATTGTAATAGTGTTATAATATTATTGCTGTTATACTACAATATTCTCTCATGGTACCGATTTAGCTTACACGAATTCGACTTGTATAACACAGCAAGGTAATAATTCTTCTGTAGTAAAACCTATCAATTCTATACTTAGTATAAATAGGGTGTGCGCACATTTTTTCGAAGAATATGCTTCAAAAAGGGCAAACATTGACCTTATGCGCGAAAATTACCTTCTCCCAAATTTATAGAAATTAAAGAAAAACGTTAGTTTTTGGTTTATTATCTTCGATAATGAACCATTGGAATCGCCCAAAGAAAAAAATTTTTTAACCCCCCCTCAAAATTGGTTGGTTTACGTTTCAAGATACGTAGATTCAGAAAATCGAATAAAAAAAAATCCGTCCGTCCGCCGTCCGCGCCACTTTGCCCAGTTAGCGTTGAGTTAAAATTACGAAATTTTTTTTATGGGTTTAGACCAACCCCACAATGGTCCTCGAAACTTTTCATAACCCTAGGTCAAGGGGAAGGGGTTCAAAACGAATTTTGAAAATTTGAAAATCTCATATCTCGAAAAATTCATATGGAACGGTATGTTTTTTATTTCATATTTAGATAGAGTTTGTTCCGTAGCATTTTTTAAGACCATCCGCAGCTTTGTACGACCAGCCGTTCGTTCACAATGACGGCTCAAAGATTGTGCCTCACAACCCGATCGTGAATCAAAATGTTGAAATACAGGTCCATTTTCATACTAAGAGCTCTTTGGAACATCATATGGCTTAAGTGATGTCGAGTTTGTTGTTCTGAGGTGCGTTTCGTGCTACGGAAATGAAGGTAATTTCGAATGTTTGTTGGTAGGTACTTCTTTTATAGAAACATTAATACCGACGTAGTATTAACCCATTAGTGCCCGTAATTATTTGTGTTCAAATTTCTTCGTGTAATTTCATTTCCCCACTAATTTTGACCCGAGGATCACGGGAAAAATATCAAAAAAATTCTATCTGTAGCCAATTTTCCAATATTGGCCGATGCCATATGGCATCGTTGGGCACACAGCGACGTGGAACAGTATTGTGATCCATGATGAACCGAGGCCAATGTAAGTCTCGTTCGCAATCAGAATATGAAAGTAAAAGGATTTGGATGGTACTAAATTGTGAATAGAAAGTATAATTACAAATTGTAGAATAAAATTACATTGAAAATAGGAAAAAATAGGTATAGTTTACTATGAAATAGAGCAAAACAGTCAATGCATAGGCCAACTTTACATTTTGAACACATTGTACGTGTTTGGGATGTACAAGAGGTCCCTACACAGCGTATTTCGTTTCTTTTCCGGTGTATGAGTTACATAATGATATTCACGATCAAAACGGATATCCTCCAAAACCCTAGCTGATGAAATAAATTTGCCTGATGGGCCAGGACGTCTTCTAGCAACGGCGTACCTCGTCAAGTATGTTTCCGCAATGCCTCTTCTGAATTCAAGTTGCGATATGTTTCTTGTTTTTTTTATTCAGAATCCAGGCATTTTGGATTACAGCGTCAATGGACCAGGTGAATGGAGACCACCACCACTTCTTCATTCTTATACAAAACCGGTAGTTGTTTTTTTCTGATCTATCAGATCCCAATAAGTACGATTTCTAGGTAGCTCAACGTAACCACTCAAAATCAGTATTCCAAAAAAGCATTTCAACTCTTCGATGGTAATTGGCTCGTCAGTGGAATTTTTTGAACTCATGTAATTTTCCGTTTATTTTTGCAGCATGTCCCATACTTATTCATAAAAAAATGGTTCAAAAATTTCAACAGGTGACCCACTGAACTGTGAATAGTTGATCGAAGGGAAATTCCTCATTTTGTAGTTACTAGCCACTTTGACGTCCTCATCTGACAATTCACTTCATCTGACAATTCATCTGGATTGGGAGGTTCGATGAAAATATCAACTGGGGTGACTGTGTCATTATTCATGTCAATGAGCATGTCAAGGGCAACTTGAAGGGAAAAATCCTGGTCTGAAATTAGAAGAAAAATTTAAAATATAATGTAATTACCTCCGTAAAACCACAAGATACGAATGCACGCCATAAGTACCAAAAAGCGTAGTGGAGAATAACGAATTCCCAAAACTGTCGGTAACTGCCCAACGATGCCGTTTGGCATCGCACATATGAACACGGTCACCACAGTTGGATATCTTGTTTATTCGATTCGGAAACTTCATACTGTACTCAGAAAACATCTCAAGATTATTGAAAAGTATTCATACTTGGCCGAAATAATAATAAAGTGTACTTACGCCAAAGAATCTCTCAGGTGGTCGAGTTCGAAAATTTGATCCATCTTCTAATGTGTCATAAGTGTACTGCACGAGGTTATATTGATCAATGAGGGGAAAAATGAACGGACCAAACCTCCAAGAGAAGTAAACAAGTCGGAACATCAAAGAAAAGTCCAAAGTGCAGTCAGAAAACTCACCTGAGCAACCCCTCCTCCAGCGATGCCGAACGGCATCACTGGGCACTAATGGGTTAAAAACCCCAGAATTATATCGTATTAATTAATCATAATTAATAATTATTATTGGTAATAATAAATACGAATTATTAATACCTAACAATAAATTATAATAATTCTCACTAGGTACTTGATAAAATTGTTAATAATTAGTGATAATTGATAATAATAATTAATCTAACATTTAGGATCTAGACATTTAGACCTAGTGATCTAGACAGAAGGGTGATCTGTACAAAGAAGATAATGAACCGTTGTGTCAAGAATTTGCAGAGTTTTTGTACTTTCGTCAATTCAATGGTCAATTATCGAAGATAGTTAACCAAAACGGTAGTTTATAAATTTGCGGGTTGGTAAATGGGGATTGATGACGATGAAATTAATCGGCTGACTCTTTTAGGAGTACCACACTGACAATGTAGGAGTATTGTAGGAATGTCATCTCAATGAATTCAGAGTTCTCAGCCAACTCATGAATCCAGTAGCAATTCACGTAAAATCGTACGGAAGTTCGTGGTACCTGAAACCATCCGTGAACCTGGCGTGATTTCATACGTGATACAGATCACGTTGCTAAATATAATTTAATCAGATCGATTGTACTAGTTGGGTATACAAAATTAAGTAAGTCAATATTCAATCAAGTATTATCTTTATTGTACGGGTTAGTTTCAGTAGATTACTGGCCATTAATTTCCTATGCCCTTCTGAACCTGATCTGACCCTAGTTTTTCCTGATCTCAGAATTTTCTCACTAACTCTTGGCTAATGTTTTAAATCTATCGATAGAAGCGATGATTCCTCCAAGGACGTCATGGTCTTTCGTTCCTTCACATCTGCCCTCTCCGCCCTTGAGATGGAACCCTACTCCGAATTCTGTGCTGACATTTGGCTGATAGGAGGCGCCTCTTTGTACGTGGAGTCGCTCCATCTCCCATCATGCCACAGACTCTACATCACCAGGATCCTCAAAAGTTATGACTGCGACACGTTCTTCCCGCCCATTCCCGACCGCTTCACCACCGTAAAGTAAGACATTCACACTACTCCTTTTGGAAAAATTAACTACATTTTGCTACCTTCTATGGTTAATTATAATATAATTGAAAGAACTCTGGGGTTTTATAGAAACCCTGTGTAAAGCTCCAAGTTTGTTTGTGTGTCCTCTATAGACGGCCAAACCAATTTTGATAAGGGATTGCTCCATTGTGATCAGCAAGTTGCAGGGATGTTAGATTTCACATACCCGTTTTTCTACACCTTGAACGAGTCTTTCCTTAATAACAATACAGATAACTTCTCTCCCCGTTCATCTCAACTTTGAAATTTGGTACACAGCCTCATGAGACCACGGGGAGTGATTGGGAGGGTGTGTCGGATCAGCATCGAGCTTAAAGTAACAAATTACTGGTAATTGAGATCAACGAACCAAACACCTCTCTGAAACAGTATCTAGATGCAAAGTATTGATTCCATACCCCTAACACTATCAGAAGCCCTATATTATTTGGCGAATTCTTCACTCTGAGTATTTATTACAGACTGCCGGATGTACCTGAAGAGAAGCAAACAGAAAATGGCGTTGATTATGAATACAAAGTGTACGAAGCGATTTCGTCACCATGATCGATAGATCCCGATTTGTATATCGCAAGGACGAAGCTGCCATATCGTTTTCTACTGAAGTTATATTTCTACGTTATCTTTAACTACATTATATTCACATAAACTAGTCAGAGTTGTATTCTATTTTCATTGGCCAGAAAAAAATCCTACATCCTAAAATTGCTCATAAGTAGGAAACAAAAACCAAGAAAACCAATTTCTCAATTTTATTACGCACAGTGATTTCAACCGAATTTGTAAAATACATTTGAGCGCATAATTGTGCAAAAATTCATGATTCCCACAATAATTACACAATAATGTTCTGTTGGTCAAAGGACAGTTTTTTCTCTACAGTATAAATATATAATCATATTTACGTTACATTATATTAAATGACATTTGATGCGGTAGTTCTCTTTATGTAATTGGGAGCTTACAAATCGTTTTGATTCATTTTAAGCTATAGGATTGGACAAACTTTTTTCTAATACGTCCGTTTTTATTTCAAAACATGTTTTCTCACATGATGTTTCAGGGAAGTTCGGTTTGCTTTAATAAATACCTACGCCTATCGTACATTTATATACACTTTTTTTTCTTCAATTTTCTTCATGTTTTTCTATAGCAACTACACATACAAATATCGTAATGGGTAAGCTTGGATAAAAATTGAAAATAGTGGTAAAACAAGAATAACAACGGCGCTATAAAGTATAACATTCAATGATACACAACATGTAGTTCAACATTCTTAGAGGGTAGGATTGGATAGAAAGTTCAAGGTAACTAATAGATGTCAATACAACATTGCCATTATTTTATGTTATTTTTGAAGATCATCAACAGGTATCTAGTACCAAAAACACTGACAACAAAGAGTTGGGATTCATGGACATAGAGACAAATACATTATAACCACGCAAGAGAGATATAGAGGAAACCAAAGCAGTGAGTGACTGAAAATGGATTTCCTCTTCATTATTATACAATGAACTGACATCCCTGCGTTTTCGCTTAAGAGATGTCAACGTAATTTTAGAATAGGGTAACGTAAAACAGCTCGAATTCACTCTGTTTGGGTAAATATTATAACGAAGACTTACCAAAGGGAACGTAGAGAGAAAAATTGAAACTCTTATTTTAAAGCCGTTTAGGTGACATCCGATGTTTGGGCGAGATTGATGCGTCATAAAACGGAAAAGACATTTTTGTGTCAAAGTCGAGCTGTTTTACCATATGTAGACTAATAAAAACCACATAGTGTACATGTAGAGAGCCTCTCCACCTTCCTCTATAGCAGTAATCTACCAACCAGCCTTATCAAACAGAGGGAGCTCAGGGTTTTCTGAAACCTCTGACTAGTCGACTACTCACAGCATTGTTAAGAACTAGTAACAAAATATTATTTTAAAGAAATCTATCATTTAAAGAGGTTACGATTCGATGTAGCAAAGTGCAAAACACGATCAGGCCACACATGCACAGAAATTAATACAACAAATATTTTCTTACTCATAATTGCCGTCTCAAGTGCCTTGGTAAGACCTTATTAACTAGCATTACTTTCTGCGTGTAATAGGGTTTAGAATCCCAATCGTTGTCGAAGAGGAATTGTCAACCACAATCCATCTAAAAAAAGCTGTAGACTAGGAGAGACACTTATATCCCATAGGAAACATTGGAACAGTGTCATCATCAGTGTCCACGAAAATCATGCGTGGAAGTGCATATTTAAAAACAACAGGAACTCGGTAAATTAAATAAAAGCTACATAAAATGTGCGAACACTAAGGAAGCGGGGATCTGGCTATAAAAGTACATAAAATAGGTATCACGAATTTTTTTTAGTGTGCCACAAAGTTGTACGCAATAACAAGAAATATTAAATTCATTGATATTTTTAACATCATTCTAAAATAGGTATAACTAAAAACCTAGGAGAAATTGTTTGAAATTCAATAATGTGGAACTGGTTTTTTTACTTGAAATGCACACGTTATAGGGGAGTGAGTCTTGAACCTTTTCTGTGTATTCAGTTCCAGTTGGAACAAGAGCGGTTACTAGACCAATCTTGAGGTTACGTCTAGTATTATTCAAATACCTGATGGATACTTGACCACAACTCTCCTTAGGAGTGCACTGCTCACCACTCGCATGGTGGCTATTACGTAGAAACTGCTCCACTAATGCCACTGCAACGCTACAATTACCACAGCAAAACTATAGTTTTTGAATGTTTCTCCCCAAAAATACCGAATTGTGCAAGATTCAACCATGTGTTTTTACGATCCTTTTGCTTAATTCGTTTTAAATGAGTACATTTACCAGGCCTCATGACTGAACTAGATATAATTGAACCAACCTTGAAAACATTCCAAGATTTAGTAAGCTACTTGGATTTTGTCAAGTCATGAGGAACAAATTGGTCAGTAGAACCTCCACTATTATCACAATCTCAAAAAATTGTTAATCGTCTTATCTAATTGACTTCTATATTATCAAAATTAGATTGATATTTCATTGGATAATGATCGAAATGTAACCAACACTGTGTGAGATGAGTGTAAATGCCAAAATTATCAATAGGAAAACTTGGGGGTAAAAATGCCTACAAACTAGTTATTCAAAGATATGTTTCAATTTTAATATCTTCCTAGGCCTAGTCGTTACCGCTGTAACTCTCTAGATACTTAGGAATTTATTTTATATAGGAATAAACCAAATCGTCAAATATAAATTGAAGAAAGCACTTAATTTGCAAATTGTGTTCAAGATTTCTAGCGGCGCCGAATACCCAATAGTTCTAGCCTATTCAAGATTTACTCGTTCTTTTCTCTAAAATAAAACACGACATTGGACATTTAATGGTTAATTCAAACTTAAACAGGAATAATATAATATCAACATTTGGTACTTAGCCTCACATTTTTAAAAACATTTGAGATTCGTTTCGAATCATCATTTTAGAAAGCTACAAACATTCACACAACATGTAATAATACTTGGGTCAAATGACCGTCAAAAAGTAGAACAGCTAACTAGTATCATATAGGACCAGTCAGTAGCCGATCTAGAAACTCCAGGGGGAGGGGGGGGGGGTTAAAAGGGCAGACGGTGGTTCTCCCGGAAAATTTAAAATAAATGACGCCGGACTGTGCAACATTATTAGGCTGCTTAAACACAAATTCAGTTTAAATTTTATAGTTGTACAACACGAGTGTATTGGTCATATGAATTACAAAGGTTTTGATATTTGAAGGGTACAGGGGGGAAACCGCCTGAGTCCCCAACATGTGATTTCGAGAAAAACTGAATTTAAATTTACAAGTCGCCTGGAAACTGGGGAAATAATCTGGAAATTGAATAATAATCCCCAGTTCCTCGATTCTAAAGTCACCATTCTAACAGGACTAAGGCTGTTTTAGCGCCCAAAGCTTTACATCAATCGATAGTACTCTTCGAATGCCACAAGAATCTAGAAAAAGTGGACTGAGGCCGTTTTTCCCCTGTACCCTTCATTTGTATCATACGATTGATTTACACTTAGCCTACATGAAAAAAAACTCAGTGAGAGGGGGGGGGGGGGGAGTAGCTCATCTTTGCAATACATGCTCAGGAAAACCTCACAAGTTGATGACAAGTGGTTTGAAGAGGACAAAGACAGTTGGCAGGACTCATGCTGTCAAGATGGGAGAAAATTCGGGGCGGCCAAGTAAATAGCCACTCCTCATCTGACTGCTAATCATCTAAGGTTAGAATACTATCAACATATACTTGTAAGAACTCTACACAAGTCTTATGGTAACATAATGCTCAAGAACAAGGTAGAAAGGTAGGAATCTAGGTACAGGCAAGATTCCTAGGATCGTCATGACATTCCACCAAAACATACAGCCCGCTCAAAATGCTCGCCCACGGCTGTAATGTGCTTGATTGGATCGTATGCTGTGCCCTCCAAATATGTTTCAGCATCTGATATGTAAGGTAATCTCTTCCTTGATAAGGATGAGAATATTTGTGTCCCCTTTGAGGTTTAGTGGGGATATTCTTTAAAACTGTTTGTGGAGCAGATGTGAAAAGACCTGAGGTGTTTGAGGGATAGGACCGTCATCACGTATCTTGAGTTGTATACACGTTGAATACCATACGTGTATGGTATCTATGATACCTAGACCTTGTATCCAACTAGTGTATCGCCCAGTTACAACAATCGTATCAATTAACTAACTCCGATTATTACAAACTTGCAAAATCAAAATGTGAAAAATGATAACCTTTATGAGGTACGTCCAGTCTGTGGATTCCCCGTCACATCATAGGAATGTGATGATCCGTGGAGGGGGCTGCAAAATAGCACATCGTCTTACTTGAGATCAGACTCACAGATCGTCGGATCAGGGTTAGGAAGTGAGAAACAGCTTGATAAATTGGTTGGATGCAATCGTGCATCGAGATCATCAGTTTAGAAACATGAAGGTGGGCTTAGAGCAGAAACAAGTTATTCTGGTTCACCACTGCATGGGATTGGTCGAGTATAATTTTCCCAGTTCCATTCCAAGTTAGGCCATTCTGGTGCAGTTCCTGCTCAACTGACGATCTCTATGTAGCCTTCTCACTCCCAATCCAGTTTACTCAGAGGGTAAACAATCACTGCCATATTCCTATTTTCTACGCATTTCCAGAGTGGAAGGTTGGTCAGTGGTTGCTAGTAAATTCCCAGGATTCTGCAAACATAGCTGATGTGTGACGGCCAGCGCCACTTTTGTTTTGATTCACTACTGGACAGAAGAACTGATAATCTGAAAAACAACATTATTTCATATGTCATCCCGTGTGAAAGGAGAAGGGCACTGCCTCCAGACTGACATACGGGTGGCTTCTAAGTGAAACTATGTACTAAGATAATTTACATCCCGGTGTGTAAATTGACACGTTACCGCTAGTTCTGCTTAATTGTGGTATAAGGAAAACTTGTAGGTGATCATGATTCTGAAAACTTGGACTACCTAACTCATTCGTTCTCTATCACATTTAAGATCGCTAAACAATTCCACTATTGAATCGAGCGAATAAAACATAACTTCAGTCCTCTTTACTTGGGCCGAGGCGTATTGATAATAGGGAGCACCGCTGGGGGTGTCCACCAAGATCACAGGACTACAGCTGTGGCTTCGCTTCGACTGTCAGGCAAAGATGGAGAGTCCTCCCACACGTTCTTTAGAGGGTCGTACCGCTCGACCGATGATATCGTCACTTGTGCCCGGTAAAAGTTGACTTCGTGGGTCTGATCTCCTCCCAGAACATAGAGGTAACCAGAGGCGGCTGCGACAGCTGGCGAAGCACGGCCTTTCTTCAGCATCCCAACGTTGGTCCATTTGTTCTGTTGAAGAATAAATCATCAGGAGGTTGTACCTATTCATTGAGGGTGGTTGACTTATACTATTCATCAGTTTGGTAAGTTTGGCAGTAGTGTCAGTATCAAATCAAACTTATCCGCCATTTGAAAATTGCATCAAGTGCCATTACTGGCATACCAAAGGGCACAAGTGAAGCTCTAAAAAAGGAGCTCTAAGCACAAGTGTCTCGTAAGTGAAAAAACCTCACTTTTCAGGAGAAACAAGCAATTTTGCGGATAAAATATCAAACGTTCATTGGTTGCGTCACATCTATTAGGCGCTAATAATTATTAGCGAATTTTCTATGATGTCTCATTTGATCGACGCGGCCAGTTTTTCTGAATCAACGGTTCCCTAAACCCAAAAATTGAATTTTTGTCATTAACGAGGTGTCACTTGTAGGTTGGCGGTATTTATCCTAAGAGAGTTGGAAAATAGAAAAATCAAATGTGATTAGAAGAGAGGAAGTACTGATAACGCCCTTGAAATAACCAGTGGGTGTTGGAGAAGCACAACCAACATAGCAGCTCTCAGAAACGATCATCAAAAGATTCACCTATTGGCTAGACCGTTTCACAATGACCAATTGAGTCATCTTACATGTTATAATTGCTCCAAAACTGGACCTCCTTCTACCTATTACTTAACGCTGTACCTATCAGTTTAATCAGATGTTTTATGACTCCAACTGATACCTCAGAGAAATTGCGCTTACCTGTTCAAAAGAATATCGTTCGACTGATCGGAGGACATCGTGATCCCTGTTGAGACCTCCTACAACGTACAGGTAGCCATCCAAGATAGCACAACCGATCTGTGACCTGGGTTCCAGCATGGGTGCAAGATTTTTCACTTCGCCGTTAGTGGGATCAAACCTTAGCAAGTCCTGAACGTGCCTTTGGCTGTGAGTGCAACCTCCGACAATGTAAATATACCCTGAAATGAGTCAAACCTGTAACTTAAACACATAGTCAAGACTTAAAGTTTTTTGTGCAATATTAACAGAAATGTACGGATAGGGTGTAACATAAGCCCAAACACACACCTTTCTGATGTTTCTAATAGGATTGACAATTCGAACTTCTGTACAATCAAATATATGAGGAAGGCAAGCAACATTCCGTATTGTCAGTCTGTTTCCTATCTTTTCAACATCCAAAACCCATCGGATTCCCTACACAAAATGCTTAGACATCTAATGTGGAGGCATGCAGTAGTAAGTATCGAAAGTTAGGATTATGTTCACAGTATATACAAAACTTGCCACAACAAAGAAATAATTCTTCACTATCTTCAGTGTACGAAACACGAAAAAAGTTTCTTACCTTCGTATGACACAACACCCATGCTGAATCTAGGTTCAGGCAATTTGCCTTCCAACGTCCATTCGTTCAGAATGGGGTTATACCTGGACATGATGAAGAATTTAAGAAAGGAATCAACGTGCAAAATGAATGTAATTTTCAAGTCAACAAATAACTTCACTCAATACCAGTGTCTACACATTAAAACAATCAATGCAAACACAGGGGCTAGTACGTGTAAGTACAGGCACATGGTTTCGGTCGTTATTTCGACCTGTTCGTCTCTCCTAGCTCTACAAACCCTTCACAAAAATAAGGAACTTGCCTCATAAGTAAAAGGCGAAAAACAGTAAGAGAATGAACTCTCCCTGAATGAACTCTCAAAGTTGATTGAAAATATTTACTGCCACAATATCAACTCGCTGGAAAATGGAAGGGAAAGACTGGAGAAGGATAGTTTCCTGTTAACTTTTGCGGAAGCAAACACACTATACATGGACGGTAGGACCAAGTATAACCTGCCCCTACTGTATGGTTCAAAACAGAGAGGTTAAATATGAATTGTCAATGATAAATTACCTTTCAATAGAGCCGCCAATATCGTCACCCACCCAACCACCTAAAGCATACAGTTCACCTTCCACAGCGCAGAGTCCAAACTCACAGCGAGGCACCATCTGATAACAATCGTCAAATACTGTAAAAACTGTTCTTCAATCAATCCCCAGTAAAAAAAGATGGTTTTACGTAGGGACAAGTATAGATATCGGATAACAGTAAAAAATATCGATAATTTTCGATTGATATTAACCTCTCTCTATGTATCGTATATCGTTTACACCACAGAAGGTTGCCAATACAGATTTATTTTTCCCCCATTTAAACATATTGGAGGAAATGTATAGAGAGCTTTGAAGGTGAAGTTTGCCACACTAAACTACTGTCGTATTTTTACTGTTGTATTATCTAAACGGGTGTTTTAATAAATCGATCGTTTGGCAGTAATACATAGCCACATCGATAGTTTACTTGAAAAACCCACTTCCTCCACACAGGGAGAGGTGGCGGTAAGCTCCCTTTGGAACTGAGAATAGCAATAAGCTCAGCCCCATAAGGATTTAATGGTGCGTTCCGACACCTTCACCCTGCCGGCATTTCAAGAACTTGGAAAGAACCACGCCCGAACATACAAAATTCGAAACCAAAGCAACAAAGAATAGAAAACCAGCTTACGGTGTAAACACCGTCATAACTCACCATACTCGCGATTTTCGTCCAAGTATTAGTAAGAGGATCATAAGCCTCACCGCCAGCAAGTATTTGACACTCGTGTTCTCCTCCGACCACATAGATTTTCCCATTGAGAGCAGCTGCGCCAGGGAGTATTCTCCCGATTTCCATTGGTTCAATTCCTTTGTACCACTCCCTGAAACAAGATCAGACTCGTGTTAGCTACAAGTAGGTATGCAGAACTGCTACAATAATTAATGAAATGGCTACAGTGAGCTCACCCTGTAAAACAGTCGAAGCGCTCCAAAGTGTCATAAGTGCATTCGAGAGATCGAGTCCATGCGCTAACCAGCTCCCTTTTTCCACCACCAATAATGAAAATAGTTTTTTTCGCGCACAGGCGGGGATACGCCACAAGTGGCACAAGGTTACCTTTCTTCATGATTAGGTCTTTCCTTACTGACCTCAACGCCACCTAAAATATGTAAGAGAACCACTTATTAATTTATGATTATTTATTTTAGGTTCACGCGTTTCTTTGATTGATTTACCAATTTACAAACCTTGAGGCTGGCATCAGATATCTCAACGATTGCCCGATCCAGTAGTGGCACCGACACCAGTGGGAGCCTAACGTGGGCCAACAATTCAAATACGTACCGTTTCCTCGATGGTAAGTCACAATTAATCCATTTAATGACTGCTTGGAACACCTACAAATGGATTTTAAAGATCAAGTACGAGCAGTAACCGTGAGAACGTCCCCCAAAACCAGAACTCTCCAAATGTGTACCTGGTATTCGGAATCGACTTTGAGCAGCTCGGAGTCGAGGAACTTTATGAGAGGGTTTTTGGGGATTTCTCCGAACTCTTCTTCACAAGTGATCAAAGGGAAGTGGTTTTCAATGAAAGTGGTCGCTATCTTGGCCAGTTCAGTGCAGTTGTGATCTTCGGCAAACCTTTAACAATTGAATTAAAAATTGATCTGTTGACAGGCACAACCAGGCAAAAATATTTGCCCATTCAGAAATATACTAACCTATAAATTCCAACAGCATTGGAGACATGAAGTTCGTTTCGTAGGAATGAAGTGCAACCATGGACTACCTCCTTCATTTCCAGCATATCACCAGCTATCATCAGCTCCTGGACGTTCTCTTGTTCCAATACTATCTCACCTACAAGGATTGTTTTCATTACATCAGATAATTTTCATTTGCAGAACTTTGGGATTAGTAACCGGAAGCTGAACTATTCACCTGTATAAATAAAATCGATGATTGAGGTGAGAATGTGTGGCTGTATGTAGTGGATTTCAATGCGGTCCATTTCTTGTTCAACAAGGCCTGTCGAGAACATGGCTTGAAAGTAGGGGCTGCTTGCAGACAGCACACTCCTGTGGGCCTATTCAGTAAAAATAATTACAACTATAATTGATTATTACACATTTTAATCATTAAAATACATCTACATTGCTTCACTCAAGTACCAACCTTGATGATGGCGTCGCCTGCCATAATTTCAACATCACAGAGCTTGTTTTTGAGACGGAGTGCGTTCAAATTCTTGAGGACGTTGCCAGCGTGGACGGAACTCTGGAACAACTTCCCAGTGGCCGAGCCGTCACCACCAGACCCCTTGCATTTGGAATCTTCGCCTCGGGGCGCCAGCAGGAAGTTGTAGAATTTCTGGTTGTTGTTGAAGGGTTGAAGATCGATACCACCGGAGCACTTGCTCCGCATAGGTGGCATTCCCTTTCGTTTGTGGAAAAGGTGTTGGGCGAAGGAGGTGCAGGGTTGAGAGAAGGCCAAAAATGCTATTAGAGCCTGGAAAAGTACGTGAATTCGTAAGCACTCCGAAGGACTTCAGGGATCAATTCTACAACTAATTTGCAACAAAAAGTGTCTCGTAGACGTTTCGACCTTAACTAATTAAAATGGCCACAACTTCCTAATCCGCCAAATAAATTCAAATCTAATTATACCGCGGGAAAGAGCGTTAAATTTCCCATCTCCCTAATGCACAATCAAATTTGTTTGAGAGGGTTTAAAGCGTACAAAACGAGCATAAAGTGCACATTTTGAGAGTATCCGAAAATTTACGTTTTCTCTCGGTTGTCTCTCCTCTATGATTTTTCTTTCGGTGGGTTGTCTATGAGAAAAACTTGCTTGAAATCTCACCTTTCCAACAGTATACTCAACACAAATGAATGATTGAGTTTAAGGGAGAAAATGAATAGCACCTGGTTCCGATATGATAGGCATGGCTGATAAGAATTAAATTTTCCTAATCTACTGAAGGGTTTTCATTCCAAAGACATTTGATAAGTCAAATTATGAATAATTATTTTTCTAATAATAGGTAAGTAATAATAAATCATTTTGATGCTGTTCTTAAAATTTACAAAAGTAGATAAGTTGAAAAAATATCAATTGACTCTACAATATCCCAGTGATTCAACGTCACAAAAATTGCTCTAAATGACACCGTAAAGTCAAGACCCGAAAAAGCCTCTTCTTGGCCTCAAAAATCCCCCGTTTTTTGCATAATGACCTCATCCTCATACCTGGTGGTAAAATAAAACAATAAATCATCTCAATAACTTATTTGCCCCAGTACTTCGCCCTTAATTGTGTAGGCTAGAATAATAGGCGACAGGTCGGGGGCGAGTCAGAAAACGTTTTGGAGAAAACCAGGACAGTATGACAGTTTTGAAACATATTGGAAATCAACAAAATTTAGTATTGTTAATCGTTGAAATTATAATAAACCTGTGGTGAGAGAGAGATTAGATTCTCTATTGAAAATATTTTCATTATGCAGATTACTCGGTACTTCAAGATACTGGCTGTAGTCATTCGTGTTTCTGACCAAAATTAAACCTGAGTGCAAACCGCAGGGAAATACAATACAGCTCAGATTAAGGACCGAAAAGGAGAGTATCAACAGTGCTCACACCTGAAACTAAGCAGATTAGAAGCACCACAACAAGGGATAAACTTACAAGGCAGGACTCGAACGATTTTGGAAGTTAGGCCATTGAAAAAGTTCGGTTCTCGAGATACGTGAAATACCGTGACAACCTTCTTCAAAAGCAAGCAATTTGCAAAGTACGAATCGATGTATTCCGTATTAGTTTTTTTTTTTAAACTCACTGGGGATCACGCAAATGAGTTAATTTGACTCGAAATAGCTCAACTTAAACAATCAGGTTAAGATGCGAAGAACTAGGGCAGTAGCAGCATCTGGAACGCCCTATTTCCTCCCACACACTTACGATTATACTCACAACTTACTTGTCGGATTCTGCTGTACACTTGCGGACACTGGAATAGATGTGGGATTCAGGATGATATTTACTTGATATGTTCCGCTGACCACTTCACATACCAGGGAATCACTCACAAGTCAGTCTCACAAGTTTCCGAAGAATTTCATCGTTTGATTTGGGCCACGATCAGAACATTCATAACACTTCCATTTACCGTGAAATTGTAAGTTGTATAAATTTAAAATCAAATTCACGGATTTCTAGTGCGTGATACAGTCTGATATTCTGATTGTAACACAAGTCCGCTGGATGACAGTTTCCAGCCCAAGTCGTAAATGGTAAACATATGACAAGCCAGTGCCTCTACGATCATGGATCAACCCCACAACCGTCGAGAAGATCCTTTTTTAAGTAGAATTTCTGCATCCACTTGAAATACCTAATATGAAATATCTTTAATATTAATTTTTTCTTCACTCAGCCAGAATCCTACAGAAAATCGTTGTCCATTTGATTTTTTATCCATGTGTAAGTAATCTAACGGCGGGCTTTTCGAATAGCTATAGCGTTTCCATACGGCAAGTCTACTGCGACGGTGAACATGTACAACACCTCGGATCGAAACGAAGTCTAAGTAGAAGTCGAAGTCCAAGGCCTAGTAAGTGATTACAATTCTACATATCTAACTAGTACATTAATTTGTGTACCTACCATGTTCAAGGCTATGCTATACCTTGATTTTCCTACAATGGTGGCCCTCATCAATCTTTTCCAAGTGCCTCTCCTACTTGGTACCTACCTATAGAGAACATCTCATTTGAAATAGGTAAGGGTTTGTTAAAAATAGATACAAACATGTTTCTCGGTAAGAAATAAGGTAGCTCGTATCAAAAGTCTGTTAACTAGATTGCTTCTGTAACAGTGTAATTTTAGGTGAATTCAGGCAACTAAAAATCACTTTTATGAAGCTGAAACTATTTTCAGTAGGTACTTTAGATTCAGGGAGTAAGAGATTGTATAATTCAAGACAATCCATATTTTTTAATATTATATCGTATTTATGAACATCTATTGACATCGTCAACTTGTCGATATCGACCCAATATCCTTCAAAACCCGAACATCTTCGCCTACTTTCAAGGGGAATTCGGACTTATGGTCACTCCCTTCAATACGCGCAATCAAAATCATCCTTAGAAGAAGAAACCTAAATTTGTCAACCCCAGATTTAACGGTATTTTTCTTGACTTGAGGAGAGGCCGATATAAGTCCCATCGAGAGACGAAAATCAGCAATATTATAGAAGTTGTCTCTATAATACCCTGCAATGTTAAGAAGCCCCTAGATGGCCAGTAGGTATTTTGATCAGAAGTGGTTGATCAAAAGTGAGTGAGTGAGTCAGTCATGATTGAGCGTCTAGAAGTGTGTTTGATGAGTGAGTCAATGACTGAAGGAGATTTGTTGAAATTTTGATTTAGAAGAACAACTGAAGAGGGCGATTGAGTGTATAGTAGCGTTTTGATCAATTTTCCTCCAGTCACGCCCCAGACGCTCTGTAAAAGGAAAGACAAGTCAGGGTTGGAACTCAATTGTTTCAACCCAACGCTGCGAACGAAAAGTAGAAAACGTAGTAGAGACGAAATAGGAAGAGAAGCGAGAGTCCTACAACTCTCCGAAAGGGTATTGATCAAATGACTGAAGAAATTATTGAAGCTCACTTAGGTCTGTTTGTTCAATCTTTTAATTGACCGTCTAGGGGCTCCTTTATAGAAGCCTTATTGCCCAATGGTCACTAACTTTTCGGCAGGATATCTAGGTTTTCAAGACAGTGACACCCCCCTCAGAAGAAAACCTAATAGAAACAACATAGTCCAGTCAATCTAGACCGGAAATGGGCAATTAAGAGCGCTAAATATTAGTTCAAATTTATTCAATAATATGTAGAAAAAGAAAACATGAAGTCTTTCCGAATCGCAGTGCAACGGTGGGGGGGCTTAGAATGGAGCTTTAAACGTTCCATTTTGGTTTATTATCTTCGATAATGAACCATTGGAATCGCCCAAAGAAAAAAATTTTTTAACCCCCCCTCAAAATTTGTTGGTTTACGTTTCAAGATACGTAGATTCAGAAAATCGAATAAAAAAAAATCCGTCCGTCCGCCGTACGCCGTCCGCGCCACTTTGCCCAGTTAGCGTTGAGTTAAAATTACGAAATTTTTTTTATGGGTTTCGACCAACCCCACAATGGTCTTCGAAACTTTTCAGAACCCTAGGTCAAGGGGAAGGGGTTCAAAACAAATTTTGAAAATTTGAAAATCTCATATCTCGAAAAATTCATATAGAACGGTATGTTTTTTATTTCATGTTTAGATAGAGTTTGTTCCGTAGAATTTTTTGAGACCATCCGCAGCTTTGTAGGACCAGCCGTTCGTTCACAATGACGGCTCAAAGATTGTGCCTCACAACACGATCGTGACTCAAACTGTTGAAATACAGGTCCATTTTCATACTAACAAGCTCTTTGGAACATCATATGGCTTAAGTGATGTCGAGTTTGTTGTTCTGAGGTGCGTTTCGTGCTACTGAAATGAAGGTAATTTCGAATGTTTGTTGGTAGGTACTTCTTTTATAGAAAAATTATTACCGACGTAGTAATTAAAACCCCAGAATTATATCGTATTAATTAATCATAATTAATAATAATAATTATTAATAATGAATACAAATTATTAATACCTAACAATAAATTATAATAATTTTCACTAGGTACCTACTTGATAAAATTGATAATAATAATTAATCTAACATTTAGGATCTAGACATTTAGACCTAGTGTTTCATCTTCCAGGTAAACTACAGTCTAGAAATTTTAACCGTCAGTCGGGGATAGACCACATTGCAATATTCACTCGGTTTCTCATCTGTAAAATTGTTTAAATAATACCTTTTTGTAATAATACAAATTAAATTTTGATGCTGAGCTATTGACTTGAAATTTTAAAAATAGGTCAGAACTGGATCACAATGCAATATTCACTCGGTTTCTTGTCTGTAAAATTGGTTAAATAATACCTATTTGTTTAAACAAATTAAATTTTGATGATGAGCTAGATACTTGAAATTTTAAATATAGGTCAGAAATGGATGACATTTCAATATTCACTCGGTTTTTTTCTCATTGCAAACCTGTTTATTGTGTACCCAAGATCATTCCCTAAAAGACCTGGCAGCGGGAAATATTATTCAACATGGTTTGAAAAGGGAAAATCAAGTTTTGTAAAAAATCCCAATGCTCTAGGTAGTAGTCGATACCAGTGACCAACATTTTCTTCAGTAGTCGACATGGTTTTGCACTAGTAGTCGACCTACATGTGTTAGAAGTCGACAGTATCACTTGAGTCAGTAGTCGACAGGTTTCGTCATTCCATCGTTTTCGAATTTTACGACATCTAAATAAAATCCATTCAACTGTGAATCGGAACTTGAAAATAGATTAATAAGATGTAATAAAGTAGTTATCAGACTTTTTATTTGCAAACAGCTCATTATCAGTCTCAAATTGCAAAAAGTACTTAAGTAAAAAGGTATGAAAACTATAGTCGAAAACTCATTGTCAGAAAATTGACATTACAGTTGGGCTTAGGTACCTATTTACATATTTTTTTGACATTTTCATGTCTTTGCTTTGGCACATAAACTGAAACGGGAAAAATTTGTTCCCTTGATTCACCCTTTCCCTCAGATCACGTCAGAACACAAGCGACCGGCGGGCCATTACGTCAGAGCCTATGACGCACGAGCATATGACGTAAGACGGCTGGCAGGAGGCCAACAAGTACGTCAGAGCCTATGACGCACGAGCGTATGACGTAAGACGGCTGGCAGGAGGCCAACAAGTACGTCAGAGCCTATGACGCACGAGTGTATGACGTAAGACGGCTGGCAGGAGGCCAACAAGTACGTCAGAGCCTATGACGCACGAGCATATGACGTAAGACGGCTGGCAGGAGGCCAAAAAGTACGTCAGAGCCTATGACGCACGAGCGTATGACGTAAGACGGCTGGCAGGAGGCAACTAGTGCGTCAGAGCCTATGACGCACGAGCGTATGACGTAAGACGGCTGGCAGGAGGGTAACTAGTGCGTCAGAGCCTATGACGCACGAGCGTATGAGGTAAGACGGCTGGCAGGTGGCCAACAAGTACGTCAGAGCCTATGACGCACGAGCGTATGACGTAAGACGGCTGGCAGGAGACCAACAAGTGCGTCAGAGCCTATGACGCACGAGCGTATGACGTAAGACGGCTGGCAGGAGGCCAACAAGTACGTCAGAGCCTATGTCATACTAACAAGCTCTTTGGAACATCATATGGCTGAAGTGATGTCGAGTTTGTTGTTCTGAGGTGCGTTTCATGCTACGGAAATGAAGGTAATTTCGAATGTTTGTTGGTAGGTACTTCTTTTATAGAAAAATTATTACCGACGTAGTATTAAAAACCCCAGAATTATATCGTATTAATTAATCATAATTAATAATAATTATTATTAATAGTAAATACGAATTATTAATACCTAACAATACATTATAATAATTTTCACTAGGTACTTGATAAAATTGTTAATAATTAGTGATAAATTATAGTAATAATTAATCTAACATTTAGGATCTAGACATTTAGACCTAGTGATCTAGACAGAAGGGTGATCTGTACAAAGAAGATAATGAACCGTTGTGTCAAGAATTTGCAGAGTTTTTCAGTTTTTCGCTTAAAACTCCGAAACGGTGCGTTGCAGTGACAAAATGTCTCAATTGCCAATGAAAGCTTATAAAATTTACTACAAGTTTGTTTATAGGTATACATTTTTATGAAAACTGGATCGTTTTCGTGATACCGACTACGGGAAGTTGGTAATTTTCAAAAAAATTGTTCTTCCTCATGTTTTTCGTATAATTTTGTCTTCTATATCTTCACTTGTTCATTTTAAGGAAAAATCGTCATGATAAAACTTGTACAGCATATAATGAACACGTCGCAACTTAGAGCACTTTTAAGGTCTCAAATCTTTGGAGGGACTTAGTTTTTTCTTGTTCAGGATACCCTACTAAAAATTCCTGAAACAAATTGGAACAAGCATTTTTAGTTCCTCTATTTTTCCTATTTTGACTGGGCTAAGAAATGTAGTTGAAATTAAATATATACGTTTATTGCAATAAGAATTAATAGTAACAATATCTTTCAGTTTACAATGTCTTCATTATACTATGATATTATCAACACTCACATTAAATAGGTAAGCAAGACTTTATACAAAACATCCAATGCATGTATTTTCAATACGACATTCAATAAAATATACCGACTACTTTCTTAACGGCGGGTAATTACGTTATATACATAGCCGGGCCCATGGGTCAAACCCATCAGCGGCCATTTGATGATCAGTGATCCCGAAGTGTTAATTATCCGGAATCCAGCCGGATCCAACGATACAAACACTAATGTAAAAAGGACAGATATGTAAATCTACTTTGTTCGTAAAATTGATTCCAATACTTTAGTAATCAATGATTAAGTTAAGCAGAATTTGGTAGACATTCAAAATTTGTAAGGCACTTTCAGTGTAAATCTCATGCTTAAAATATCTCAGAATACCGATGATTTGTTAATGTTAACTATACAAAACAAGAATAGTAGAATAAACATTTTTTTGTTCATGCACATTGTTATAAGATTCCCGGTTAATCAGGTTGACGAGTTGGAGATTTCCCTCTTGGGAAAGGAATATCAATCGGAAGATTGATCATTGGCGGCGCCACGTTAAGAATTATTGCACCATGAAACATGCTGCCTCAACAATTCTTGAGACAATCCACGTTCCTTACAATTGGCGTCCTTATGACAAAATTCCTTCTCCTTTCTCAAGCTAAGAGACGAAATTATGATCACAAACTAGGTCCGTTATGTTGGTTCATCCATCACTTCCTAAGGGGGTCGAGAGACTCGATCGAAAAGTCTTCGTTACCAAAACTGAGGCCCCGGCTGAATCCATCCTGTCAAACAAAAAAGTACGGGTATGAATAAAAAAAAAAAAAAAAAAACAAATTCACAGTGATGCAGCATGGCTATATTGAGCGAAGTTTCGAATAAATAAGTGGTTTTATGTAAAATTTCTCCATTTTACTTGTTTTATAACATATTTCGTCTCCTTTTTTGCCGCGTAACACCTCAGTTTATAGATTTTTCAACGCCGAACACGGTGGTGAAGTCAGAATGGACCGTGAAGAACATCTCAAGTATCAAACACGTTTCTTCATCTTCAAAGCGCTCCAGGATGAGAATAGAATAAGATATCGCAATTCTGACTTCACTATCGTGCTCAGAGCAAAAAACCTTTTAAATGATGAGTCACTTGTCAGACTGTCAAGTGTCATTTTTGGAAGTTATGGGTAATTCTCCCCTCTTAAAATTCCCCCCACCCTTAGAGTGGCCCGATTCTGCCCATCTACGAACTTAGCCATTTGATTGCTAAGACAGATTTGTTGTGCAAATTTGAACTTTTTATCTCAATTCTACCGAGGGTTATCGTCAGGCATGACACATACATATTCACAGGCAAAAGACATACTTACGTGTCTTTTGGCAGTGAATTCAGGATGGTCTGAAACGGATTTTGGTATAAAAATGTCTCAGAAATTCATGTTTGAACATTTGGAACCGAGGACGATCAATTTTCTCGAAAATTCGCTTCATAATTTGACTCATAAATAACAGTACCTGCTTGCCCATTCGACTGCTTTATAAATCTAACTGTCTTGTAAGCATTTTCTACTCTTCAGTCCATCGGTTTATTTGTTCAAATGATCGCTAATTATTTATCAAGAACTCATCAAAATCCAATCTTGTAAAGATTAAGATTCAATTGTAATGATCAAGAAAGAATATGTACAGAAGCAAAAAGTAAATTAATAAGTATGTACATAGCTTACATACGAACCTTCATTTCTAGAATACGTTTATCAAGGAGCCCAATGGCTGCTTCAAGGCCGTTGGAGCCGAAGTCTCCCATTCCGAAGGGATCTTCAGCCACTGACATAGTTTTAGTTGGCGCAGGCGCAGCGATCGTTCGAGTTGTAGCCGAAAGGGCTCCGTTTGGGCGAGGCGGAGGAGCTAGAAGAGGAGGTTGTACTGTGGGTGTCGTTGTCTTCTCTGTAAGGATAATTTCAATTATGAAAACCAAGAGATAACACTGGGTCAGCGTCAATTGAATTCATTGTGCTCCATTGAACAAGTCATGGGATTTTCCCCTACTATACGCGTCTATTGCGAAGAAGCAATTTTGATCAATTCAAATATTTGACAAGTGTACGTTGTGCCTGTTGCGGCTGGTATACCAGTGCCATTTGAACAGCTGTATAGGCAGATATGTCTAAACGATTCCGCTTAGAGTGTTAATGGACGTTTATCAATCCCCATTTAGGGCGGAAGAGGTGTGGAGATTTCAAGGGTCCTTGAACGGCCTGATAAGATTTTAAACAGGCCATTAAAGTTATCTTAAACTTATCTCGTGCTTTCTAACCTTCCGATTTCTTTATGTGAGCACAAGATTTGTCTTTGTGTTTCCGCAGATCCATTTTATTCAGTGATTACCACGAATGGTTTGCGGAAAACATCACCTGTCATAAGTGACAACGAACGTGATACTGCTCTTTCCGAGTTCATCAAATGGAATAGAAGACCTTACATGGGGGTGAGGGTGGGGGAAATTTTCGACATATTTTCTCCTACTCAACGCCAAAAAGCACTTGCCTCGTCACAAAAAAGATTCAGGGATGTAGAAATCGTAGCTCTTTCATGAAAGCGTTTTTTTCTATTTTACTCGAGTTATTTTGGATATGAAAGTCACCACAAGAGATAATTCATCTCCCGAGAAACCCCCCTTTTGAATGTACAAGTACGAGTATTCGAGACAAAAAACGAGTCACCGCCTCACCAATATTGTTGTTGTGAGAGTTGAATAGAGTTTGACCGAATGTCAAGCCACTACTGGCGGGTGGAGCCGAAACACCGTTGAGACCAGTGCTCCCGTTGTTGTTGTGACTGTTTTCATAAGCTCGTGGGTTGAAGTCATCCAACTCATCCATGAGGAGACCTTCAAGCTTTGTTCCTACAGCAGGGGACTCGCTGAAACAATCAAACATGAAATAATAAAAGGCAGATACTCTAGTTCTTAGAGATGGGCCAGGAAGTGTGTTTTGTTGACGACTGTTCAAATCAATATTATTATTACAATATGATGGAGAGAAAAGTATTACTTCCGAGGAGAACTTCCAGAGGATACTTTAAGAACACTGATACAATTACAAGACTTGTAACAATAGGCCATTATTGTTGCTCAGTTTAAATATTCTAATGCTTCACGTAGGAACTAGAGGAACAACTTTATTAAACCACATAATATCTGCCTGATGCCCAATTAGACACGGATTACACCTCTGCCGTATCTTTCTATCTATTACAGGAAATATAAAGCAATATTCAAACATACTTGATGAGCGGCGAGCTTCTCTCAAAGGATCGAGGTGGGACTGGCGGCACTGAATGTCCAAGAAGAGGTGGAGATGAAATGGGAGCTTCATTGAAATTCACTAGAAGACCTAGACATGAAAGCAGTTCGTTAGGTGAATACAATATTCAAGTATTAAATATGGGAAAGGAGTCTTGTTCTATACTATTTCTACACTTATGTTACACAATAGAAATATTTTAAACGGTATAAAAATGTGTGTAATTGTATTAACAAGGGGAAAAGAGGAAATATTAGTGTCAATTACCGTTGGATTCACTTTGCGGTGAAGCCGAACCATTGGTAGCCTCGCTTGGTTTAGGACTTACATCATCCACGACCAGCATGTTAGTGATTTTGTTCCTCCTCATGTAGGAATCCAAATCCTGTGATAAGATGAATTATGGTGAGTTCCCACTGAATCAAGACTACAGAAGCATTCACATCTTTGTAGTTTATGCCACCGTACTCTTGCTAGCCAGGAGCAAATAGTAGTACAGATGTTAGTTACTATAACTTGTAGTAATCACTTATCTACAAGATTTGCCATGTTAGTCCCAGATGGGAACTACTATGGATCCTATACTTGTTTAGAATCTACACTGCTGGTCAAGAAAACCGAACAGAGGGCACCCCGTGATATAATCGTGAGGGATACATACAAGGAGGCAACTACAGATAAAAATGGTACGGGGAAAACTATAGCAGTAATATATTACATTTGCTTGACCATTGAGGACATCACTAAGTCTTTGTCGGAGTGCAGAGGATTCAGCTTCCAACTGGTTTACTCTTTGTTGAAGTACCATCACCCTCCTCTGTACTTCCAGCTCTTTGCCCGACGTTTCCAAGAACCTCCTACAAAAATTTGACAGTTGAAGTTACGTGTAAAGTGCACATGAGCAAAATATGTTGATATAAATAAGGCCAACTGGGTGTTTCAAGTTGTAGTGTCAACTCGACTCACAACACCACTTCGTGGGGTACAACACCTAACTTAAAACCAATATTTGTTCACTTCTACCAGTCTAGGCCTTCCGGAGGACAAGGGATATAATTGCCCTTGAGTATAATGTATCTATCAGCATTGAAGGGGGAAATTCGAATGACTTCAGTCAACTTGAAACTTACTTGTATGCAAGTTCGAAGGCTTGGCCAATGGTAAGCGTGATTTCTTCAGCCAGCTTGTCGCTCACAAATACGAAACACACGTGTTTCTCCGAATCCGCTCCTTCTTTGGCGATGAAGGAGAAAAATTTCTTCTCGCCCTTATCGTCGGCGCAGTAGGAAATCCGGTGAAGAGGATACTGGTGCATTATTCGCTGCAATGGTAAGATAATAATGCATTACAGGTTATACCAACATTATATCATGTCAACAAATTAAAATCCAATCGTAGGAGAGCAAACCTCTGCAGTGCATTATAGTAAATGGATCGTTCATAATGCACTATCAATGACGACCAGTACGGAGAAATATGTTCACCATCGTACACCAGACAGAGCAAGTTCCTACGATTTCGTTTCTAAAGCCTGACCCCCCCCCCCTTCCACTGATTCATCATAATATTATTATCTTAATTGGTGAAGATTTCAAAACCCATTTTCCTCTACGAAGAAAAAACACGATATTTCCACAAGATAAAAACTATCACATGAATTAAACTCACCTCAAACAAAAAAATAGTTAGGTATACAAACTCTGAATTGACGACACGCCGAGGAAATGAAACATCCGTCCTGAAAGGTGGGAATGAAATGAGTTCCCACAGTATTACATCCAGCCACACAGCCATTGACTACTCATAACTCATGAACATCATTAGAGGCAAGATTCCATCTTCCAACCGCAAATCCGTGGGGTGGAAATTATTGTGTACCAATTTCATTCTTAACTACTCGTTTCTGTCTTGTTAGGAATAATCTATTCAGATAGATTATTTCCGGGAAAGGCCGTCGCCACGTTGAATGAAAAAAGAATGATGGACATTGAGAGAAAATTTAAGCATGTTCATTAGAGGTGAAAACTCTGCACATTCTTGACACAACGGTTTATCATCTTCTTTTTACAGCACCCTTCGGTATAGTTCACGAAATGATAGATCAATTATTAGTCTTTATGAACTATCATGAATTATTGTTAAGAGTTTGTAATTATTATTAAGTAACTCGTTATCTTGAAACCCTACGCTGTTCTAATGAGCAGAGCCAGTATGAACACTGACCTGACAGGCTGCCGCATGATTCACCCTCATGTTGACGACTTTCGATCTGCTCCACCTTTGAGTCCTCATTGTGAACGTACGTCTGGTCTACAAAAAACTGCACCGTTCAATTTCAATTTTTTGAGATATGATAAGTTTCAAGGATCGTTGTGAGATTGGTCCGAGCACTTCAACCAGATTTCGTAATTTTGGAGCAGATCGACAGTCGTCAACATGAGGGTGAATCATTCGGCTGCCTGTCGGGTCAATTAAAAATAATTATTAGTAATAATTAACAATCATTATTAATAACTAACAATAATAATTATTACAGTGACACACTATAATAATAATTAAACATAATAATAAAAAATTATTATTATTAGTCATTTACGCTACTTGATAATGATTATCAATAATTAATGATAATTCATAATAATTAATCTATCATTTAGTAATCAAGACAGAACGGTGCACAAAGAAGATAGTAAACCAAGAATTTTGTATTCGATTTTCTGAATCTACGTATCTTGGAACGTGAACCAACAAATTTTCAGGGGGGTTAAAATTTTTTTTTCCTTGTTCGATTCCAATGGTTCATTAGGGAATTCCTCACTCTAGGGAATTCCTAATGGCACAGGTTGAGACACGTCTTCGTCGAGCTTTATGTAATGATCGCAGTGACGTTCTTGGCTGTACGACGAAACATTGAGTTTAAGTAATACAGTAAAAGGTCAAATAATCGTCTTACGAAACATTCAATCCAGTTTCCGATAAGTTTCTCTTGGCGAAAATATAGAAACTTCCCTCTTGGGCAGGGGTTTAGGGGTATGACTCATGATGTTTTCTTCCTGATTTAGAGTTTAAGTACCTTGTAGTCTACTTCTAGTTGTCTAGCAAACAAGAATTAGGATTGAGAGGATTAGATGTCTCACTTGAATCTTGGATGCAAGAGTGAGGCAGCTGCAGTTTAGCCCTAATTACTCATTTGTGTAGTGTACTAGCTCTAAGCATAATGAAGACTGAACTTGTATAATGGTGTCACTCAAATACAAAAGGAGACAAAGGAAAATACGTTGTTAATTCAGAAAGCGCCATCTCTTGAATTCGGTTTAATTGATCAGCGTTGGGCGGAGCCTCAGAATGGGTTCTTTTAAAGCCTCCTGAGGTTGTTGATCTTGTCACAATTCGGGACCTCCTAAAAAGAACCGGCTTTCGTTTCAGACTACGACTAGAAAGGACGAGGTGAGGTCTGCTATAAAAAGTGAGAGTTCACCTTCCACAAAAAAGGTAGGAGAAAAACAAAACAAACAAACAGGAACACACCCGCTAAAGAGCTGCGGTTAGGCTGCCCGTCTGGGTAAGGGGTAATCATGTAGTTGAAGCACTAGCAAAACAACCAGAATCGAGCTGAACGGGGCGCCAAGCCAAACAGCCTTTCCATCCGATATCCTGATGACTGGGATGGAAGTGACAGTTGAAGTTTTTCTCGGACCGGGTTCCTATGACCCTCGGCAATGGCAGAATCTCTTATGCAATGTCTTCCCTCATCTGCGGACGCGCTGAGCGGTCTTTCGACCTTCCCCGGTCTCTTCAATGTGCGTCCGGCGGTTTTTTGTTTTGTTTTCTTCCACAAGTGTTTTTCGTCGCCGAATCGCAGGCCTTGACCTCATCACGAATTCAGAAGAGGAGCCTGGTTTTTGTATGCCGTCACAAGACATGAATAAGGGATCCCATTTCAAATCTCTGAGAAACAACAACTACCGCCAACACAAAACTATATCAGCTAACAGGGGGAAATTTTACATGGAGTTTTGTCAACGCAGCACAGGACGAAGTCATGTACACCAGGATATAAAAAAGCTCAAGAATAATTCGTTCCAGAGTTTTTGATTTGTTGAGGGTCCTGTTTTCACCGGGACTCAGGAAACTCTCCGAAACATAAACTTCCTAAATGTGAATAACGATCTACACAACCATTCTACGTTCGGCCAGACCGTAGCAATGACGGAACCGTGAGATGTCACTTTACAGGCCAGTTTATTAGTAAACGCAACGGTTAGTACGGTACAGCTACTCGCCAAGTCAATAAAGACATCAAAATCCGCCTGTATCTACGATTTTTTATATGTTGTTAGGACCCCTCTCTACGGGTAGTATGTGCCTATATTTGCAGCCCTGAAAACGGTGTGCTCACTTCGTGGTGCTCGGTAATCAGCGAAATTTTCGCACTAGTTTTTGTGGTTGGCCAAAAGTGCAAATGTTACGGTCATTTTTCTAGTCTGTTACCAGCCAAAATACTGGTCCTACAAAAATGATGTGGGATAAGGATTTGAAGACAATCTAAAAAACTTTAATTCAAGATCAGAATGGTGCTTCTAGACCGAATGGTTTTCTCAAAAACGAACGAAAACCTAAAAGCGGGAACCGGTATTCTGGACCCAACTGAGTTGAAATGTGCACTGCGTCAAAAAGACGTTTTATATCATAGTATTATGCTTTACTTTCTTAAAGAGCGTATTCATATACTTACCTTTGTTTTAGGTTCTTGAATAGCGACTCCGTCTATACTGATGGTTAATTCGACTTTGGACATTTTCGTGCCTTCGGATTTCTTTAGCTGCTGATTGAACTGAAGCTTCCTAATGCCTTCCTTCACTACTTCTATACCTTTGGGCTGGTCTACCTCTGTGCTACCCATGAACTGTAATACAGAACGAGTTGAAAGAATTTGGTAATACCACTTAATGTGACTTTATGTAAACACCAGAAACGATGTTGAGCCTTTCATAACAAATCATTTGACACACTCACTTTTACAAGGTAGGCGATATGACCCTTTTGCAGCGTATCGGGGGGATGTATCCAGTTCTTGTTTCCTGAAATCATAATACGAATAAATTATAAAATCGTAATCGCCAAACAATAATAGCCAAAAGTGCACTAACACAAAAATGACCAAAAAAGCAGATTGGCGCTTTTGGCGTGGTGTTAACAATATAATAGATACATGGGATCTAGTTGAGCAAAGGCCATCCGGCCAAAAATATCATCTACTACATGTTCAACGTGTTTTATCAACGGAATTTAGAACCAGTCGTGCAGCATGATCGTATGAGCAAATTTTCGAGGTAGTAAGTACCTATAGTACGATTAAGTACCACAGGAGTGGTTTTATGCAAAGTAAATTTTTTTGTACAAATTTGAACTTTTTATTTCAATTTTATCTTTTGGCAGTGAATCAGGTGGTCTGAAAAATTGATATTTTTGGACCGAGAAAAATAGCTCACTTTTCTTCGAAAATTCGCTAAAAGTAAATTGTCGAGTTGTTTTTAAAATAATTTATCGTGATAAACGACGTTATCTTGAAAAGAAAAATGAATGTTTCTAATGGACGATTTGATGCTTAATTAATTCCGCCCCGCATTAAAATGTTCGAACGTCTAAGAGATCAGTTGCCAACAGAATCTGCAAATTGGAAGTAGGTGACTTTGACAGTGACGAAGATATTGGAGTATATTTAGTCAATTGTTGATACGCCCTCATGTCTGGACAAGAGACGTGAAACTCGGTAGGGCCTTAGCGGAATAAGGCCGACCGTTGGAAACTGTCACTACGAGCACAAAAATATGAATGGGCGTCTACCAAAAAAAGCGATCTCTCCCGATTTCTCCTGCAATAGAATTATAACTGTTGTGACAATGGAAGAACATTAAAAATAGATACGGTTACATGAAGTCTCACTACATAAGGTAGTTCTTGAGTGGGCCACGAGAGCAGCATGTTCCAGATATCAGAAACATCTGCGGTATTTCTAAAACAGAGTTGAAAGAAATGTGGTCGTGTAATTGATTTCAGCATCATTTGGTTACTAGCGCGGGATGTGTAAGTGGTGCTTTACACTCTATTTGATATAGTGGACGAAGAATACAACAGAAGAGACCACCACAACTAAATCGTTGGCAATTCATTAAAACAGTCATAGCTTTTAAAAATATAACAATTTAGCAAACGGAAAAATGTGCTTGTGGTTATGAATAGGCCATTAACAATATTGGGCGCTTGTTGTGGCCATGAAGAACGACGAGGTTTTTAACATCTCCTTGCTGCAGTATCTTTACATAGATGTTCCATTCTAACAACACAGATATTTACTACTGTCGTGATAAGTTTATTTTTAAAAGTTCAATAAACGCCTCCGCCTGTTGCAATTCCACGTCCTTTTCGAGCGGTGCAAAAAGGTTGCGAAACGAAGCCGTGACTGGGTCATTCGCTCCGCTCACTTCAAGGTTGACTATGGCAGACCCCTGACGAGATACGGAGTGCAAGGCACCGGTTAGATGCGAGGACAATAATTAGAAAGATGCTGCGAATCGACAATGGGAATAATCGGGTGGAATAACCGTTGGTGAGCACAAGTGGTTCGTCGGCACCGCCAAGCTACAGCCAGTGAACCAATTTTTGTCACCTGTGTAACCTGTCACCTGTCTGTGATTGGGTTCCACGAATATATTGTAGATGAGGATGTCCAAAACCAACTTCTCATTCACAATTATCAGTTGTGTCTCTCAAAAAATCTTCATTGCACCTAGTGTAGATATCTAGATATCTACACTTAATCCACACACGAACTTACGAATAGATGCGTTGATTTCTCTCTCTCTCAAAACATAAACAATTTATAAAATCAAACCGTACACGCCGAGGTGGAACAGTATAAATCAAGATCGTTCTATTTCTACAGTTTCGAAGAAGACTGCGGACTTCCCAGTATCTCCTGCCCGGAATAATTTCGATCTATAAATAAGAAGGGCTGGATCTATTCTTCAGCTTCCATGGAATTAGCCATTGACTCAATAGAAATGAACGGCTCATGTAAGCCAATTAATAGCCCAGTCAATGTAGACACAAAAAAGCAAACAATGTTAGGACCCCTATACTGTGTACCTATTTCATATATGGGGTCGGATAGTAAACTCAAGCAGCTTTAAAGAGAAATTTAGAATTAGACAAATATTTTCGGAGTTATAGCGAAAAATGGGCCAAAAATACTTTGATTTCACAACAGTACGGGGGTTTTAGCGAGCTGACATGGGCATTTTAAAGGACTTGATTAACATTTCATATATGGGTCTGGAAGTGAAATTAAAAAAATAAATTTTGGATCGGACGAATTGTTTTGGAGCTATAGTTAAAAGAGACTGACAATCCTGTCAAAATTCGCAGAGTGCGACTTACTGCAGGTTAGCCAATCTTTGAACGCGTGTGGGGGCCAAACTGTTGAACTGAATTTAATGTTTCTGGAGTTCATCGACGCAGAATTTAACGCTGTAAAGCATAATGCTATGATATAAAATCTCTTTATGACGCAGTGCACATTTTAACTCAGTTGTTTATTGAGAAAACCACTTGGTCTAGAAGCACCATTCTAATCTTAAAGTAATAAAGTGTATTAGATTGACTTCAAATCCTTCTCCCACGACCTTTTTTGTAGGACCAGTAGTTTGGCCGGTAAGAAACTAGAAAAATTAGCGTAACATAAAATTTGCACTTTTTGGAATAAATTGCCTGTTTTTGCAGAGCTCTATCTCGGGTTCTACTTGGTCTACGGAGTTCTACTACCACTGAAATTTTAGGGAATTTCGTGTACATACCTACTTTGAAAAAGAAAAAGTTTGATGCCTTTATTGATTGGGCAATAAACAGTATTTGAGAACCCTTTCATATGTGGACTAAACAAGTTGTAAACTACTCCAACTAAATTTTCTTACCGATACGAAAGAAAAACGAGTCCCTGTCTAATCGTGATATTCAATTGTGACTGACGAAGTACTCGTAGTAGCTTCAGCGCTTGGGCATACACCTACAGCTCTGTTCCTTTTCTATCCTGAGATGGTCTCCTATGAGCTGAAATCATGCAATGAAGAGAAGACAAGCGCCAAACTTTCATGGACTCGCTTTACTCGCAGAAATTTGTAGGTGCACTTAGGAGTTGTAAATGTGCATGTACACCCTGTGAGGTCGAATACTCGAAACATGCCCCAAGCTTAAATCGAACTTTCGCCGAGGGTTGCCCCACCTTTCGATCCTTTCCTTTAGGTTCCCTTGACCTTTTTCATATCCCAAGACTGCACCTTACGACCATAAAGTTCTATTCGAAACGAATTACCCAAGCTGAACTCTTCAATTCACAGAGTATTTAGCACCCTGTTGGCTTTCACAGCCGTTTCTACTCTGACGTATTGTATTGCGGCAGGAACGAAAGTACCCAACAACAAGATGGTGTAAGGTGGTTGATAATATCAAGTACAAATAAAAGGACCGGCACCATATTATGGTCCATCCATGGATCATATGACAGTAACATACTGCTGAAACTCTCATTTTCAGAGACTGAAATATGACACATTGTATTAGCTTATTGAGTACATTGTAATAAGCTAATTGTTGTTACAGATATAATATCACTTTGCTACTTAGCATTGCATAATTCAAATCCACAGTCATGCAGCATGGCTATAAGAATGAATTTTCGAAGAAATGCCTGGTTTTATGCAAAATCTTTCAATTTTACTGGTTTTATAACAAATGTTGTCCCTTTTTCTGTCGAGTAACACCTCAGTTTATAAATTATAGACACTGAACACGATGGTGAAATCAGAATAGCGATATCCCTATGGTAGGTAGATGGTAACTCTTTAAAATACAAACTGCATCTTTCAAGACCCCGAAATTGTTTCTGTTATCGAGTGTTCATGCGGATTTCTGCTGATTTGAAATTGTCTTCCATTGTACCGAGAAACAGAGTGGAATTTCATTTTAAACAATTTTTAATTGGATATGGCTAGTTGTAGGATACATATTGAGGAGTCTTTCAAGCATTGGTACGTTGTTACAAGTAGGATATTGAGTTCTAGGTAAAGTATTATTCCAAAGAGTGTTACCTTTGTCATTTTGTTTGTGGGCCCACCGGAGGAGGTTGGAGTTGCGCATGACTTCTTCCCGATCTGTAAAGTAAGAAAAAGAAGGTTAGTGGAGATAGATGACATGACGAGCGTTAAATGGAGTGGGGTGAATCAGAGAACCAGGAGACAGTCGGACTCTCCATGGATGCTGCTCGGATCGCTTTTCAATATCCATGCGTACAAGAGTAACCTTGGACCGGGAGGACCTGAACGAGTTGCTGGCCAGATGAGAAGAATGGGGAATAGATAGGACGGAAGAAGGTGGGAGGCAACGGTTCCGAGAGAGGGAATCGCCTGTGCCTGGTACAGGACGGCACGACTCCGGCCTCCTGCAATGGAGGGGATGCCGTGGATGCTGTAAAGAGTATCCCCGAAGGAGGGCAGAGATATGGTGCTGGATGTTTTAGAACTTCGAAGCAAGTGCCATGACTCATGCAAAATTACGACTACAGAATCAGTCATCAACTGTCATTTAAACGCCAAATTCAATAAGATCCTTCCTGGTTTCATAGAAGGTGGAGGGACATGTAGACGACCTGTTAAAGAATGGCATGATCATTGAAAATGCAAGGTATATATCCATAAGGTGTACGTGAGTAGGCAATTTTAGAAAAATGCATCCGTATAAATAGAAATAATTAGGTATTAGGTCCCTTGGAGAGCAACTTGTCAGTAGGACGAGGTTATCGTGTCAACCCCAACGTATAAACTTGAATTAAACTGGAGCAATTTGAAACCACTTGCACACGTTTAATAAACAAGGTAGATTCAGTAGGATCTCAACACCATTGCAGCACCAGCATATTGGGCACTACCTGCAAAAGCTACCAAGTAGCTGCTAACGGTTTGATGTGATAGCATCGTTTATAAAAGTTGCTGAATTCGAATTAGATTTGATCAATAGTATTTCATCAACTCAATCAAGCATGAAGAGAATTGGAGTACAATACAAGCCAGCTTGAACGATGATCCAATACCATAATCTAAAATTATTAATAATGGACCTGTCATGTTTTGGAAATCATGTTCAATATACGAAGGAGTAGGTGCCTGAAAATAACACCAAGGCCTATCAGTGAACGTACGCATTTCCATATCATTGGAATATTTTTCACACGAATTTCCAACGGCTTTTTGTCAGCTATTATCAATTATGAAATGGTGTTATAATGAGTCCTCACGAGAGGTACGTTATCCAATATGAGGACGTTCCCATCCCACAGAGTGATGCAAACGTGATGAGAAATTAAGACTGATAATATGGGCGTCTGTGATGAGTGCTCAATGGAGGAGTGATGGTGTGTTCGGAGCTAGATGGAGACAAGATAACGTCATATAATGGTCACTTACATATTGAACCAAAATGAATTACGTTCATCAGTGAAAGTTGAGTGGACCTGCGAGTCAACTAATAGTACCTGTACATTTGAAAGTGATTAACTGTAGGGTCTCACACCATGGGTCATATATATAATTTTGAAAGGGACAGTAAGGGACAGCTACAAATATTAACCAGATAGATGGACAAAAGACATTTTGTGGGTCAGTTGAGCAAAACGACTGAGGCTGTTCAAACCGCATTGCTGAGTGATGAGAAAAATATGTGCTATCCAAAGGAAAAACAAGGAAGTGACGGTGGCAAATGGTTAAACAAAGTAGACTCGGGAGTTACGTGAATTCCAGAGGGAAAAAGGCGCCAATAAATACGCCTCACGACTTCAAGAGCTGCGGATTGTTGGGGCTGATGTAACTACTTCTACAACAACATCAATATCCAATCGCCGCAGGACGAATTACTCGATCAAGTTCGACACGAGGATGAGCGTTCTGCCGTGCTACCCGTGTTAGCTAACTCACCATGTAATTTCGGTGGCCAGGTGTACGTCATTTGGAAGAGCAGTACTTTTTTTGCACTATATCCTAGTAGCCACCTCAACTCTAAGAAGGGATTTCAAGGCATTATGCAAGCCCGGAGTCTAATTTTCTAGAAAGGTACTTTTGAAGGACACAATACAAGTATTTGACAAATTAAAAATATCAAAAATGTGACTGTTTGACCAGTGGCCAGCAGGGTCAAGTCACGCTGACCATGATGAGCTTGAAAATCACGGTTTAAACTAAACTAAACATTCACAACCCTGAAATACAGTCCTAGACAATAATTCTTACTGGTAACTTCTAGTCGACATATGTTTCAACATCTACAAATATTTGGTAATGTTCAAAAGGAAGAGCTGTTTGTATACGTGTAACTTTCATAATATGTAATTATAAATGCATTCATTCCAAAATCCCCATCCCCTTCGTAAAATCGATGTATGCAAACGAGTTCTAATATTGTTGACAGGAGAATGTGAAACGGATCATTAACATTGTTTATAGGACAACAAACAACGTCATTATTCAAGGAGCGCCTGATGATTTCATTCGAACCGACAACTGCCAATAAGCCAAAACTACAATCGAAGCATGACGTATCGTTAGTCTACTACTCAAACCTCGTCAGACTATTAAAACTACTCCAAATCCATTTTTGGACGGCAAAAGCTACGGCAGTATTTTTCAATGATTATTGTTATTATACGTAAGTGATGCATGGATCCTCCTCCATGTATCCACTTTCCTACATTTCTCCCCCTTTAATTCACCAAACGTAAATAATTAACTACCCCTAATCACAAAAATAA
This sequence comes from Stenodema calcarata, assembly GCA_963920205.1. Taxonomy (NCBI): domain Eukaryota; kingdom Metazoa; phylum Arthropoda; class Insecta; order Hemiptera; family Miridae; genus Stenodema; species Stenodema calcarata. The sequence goes on along the minus strand of OY986058.1, from coordinate 13,414,981 downwards.
ATAAATAGCACTTCCAGCAATAAATAGCACTTCTAGCAATAAAAAGTGAACATAGGAAGCCTCCACAAGCGTCTGGACCGTCTTCGCTCTCTCAGTATGGCTGGCGTTGGTAGAGCAGGCAAAGGACGTTTCTGAATCGGTGTAGGCGACTTTCCAAGGGAGACAGGGGGAGAATGAATTTCCCTCACTTCGCTGCTCTGAACCAAGCTCAGCTGAACTGCCATGGGGTTTGCCTCTGACCTGGTCAATGTGTCTCACTCAATCCAAGCTTAGGTGTGGCAAATGAACCTGGATACGGCGAGGTCCTTTAACTGCAGTCACCCTAGCTTCCACCTTCCTATAATTCTGGGCCCATACTGCATCTCCTGTTGGGTATGCCATTGCCGTTTTCCCCCACAATTGCTAATCTGTCGTTGCTGTTGTTCCTTGACTTTCACAGCCACTGCAGGAGGTTGTAGCAGGTCCAGACGGCTACGTAGTAGGCGGCCCATAAGGGCTTGTGCAGGCTAAAAACCAGTAGTGGAGTGAGGTGCATTCCAGTAGGCTAGCAAGAATCTCTGTAATGTCAATTCAATTTTCTCTGGTGTCACATCTTGAACTGCCACTTTTAGGGCTCGTTTGAACATCCTCACTGCTGCAACGTTAGATCTTGGTGAAACTTTCGAATTGTATTTAATTTAATTTATGGGCCTTTAGGAAGTTTTGACATTTCTCTGGCACAAAAGCTGAATAGTGATCTGTTACAATCACTTCTGGCAACCCAAATCTTACAAATGTTTGGAGAAGAAGTGAAACGGTTGATGTGGGGAACACGCTTCCAACCATTTGGCATGGCTGACGATCATCAAAAAATATCGGTTCATGAATGTGCCCATGGAATCAGAGAGGCCTTTGGCTGGTTGTCCTTGTAAGCAATACAATCCCCACTGGAGAACCAAAATAACAATGGGAACTTATAGCAGAGCAAATTGTAAGAACTCGGTTCATATTACATCTTTTAATTTTTGTACGTACTTTTTCTGATATTTTCAATTATTTTTGACTGAGTATTTCTTGTTGTGTGTAAATAACTCAGATACAAGATTGCGGCTCCACATTCTATTAAGAGTGTGACAAATTCTGGTTTCTATGTACAAAGATAAACGGAATAATTAGAGTTTAAGAGAAAGCAACCAACAAACGTCAATTTTTCTCCGACAACATCTACGATTTATAAAATTCACGTGAATTGCCCTAATAGGTGTAACAACGGTCACTTCTGTTTTCTATTCGCCAAATACAAAAATTAGGACAACTGACATCAAAGATTGAGCAAACAGCACACTGAACATATTTTCTGCATTGAAAGCACCATCTTGTTGTCTTATGTCAACCCATTCAGGCACGTTCAGACGATAATATTTTGTACACAACCGTCAACTTATACCCGGGTACTTGAACGGAGGTAACTCTCGCAAAGAAAATTAATGGTGGAATTGGGCGAATTGGTTGCCCTTGGAAACAGCTGAGTGCACGCGAGCATGGGGATATCCGGCACGTGGGTCCTTGAGCTTCTTGATTGCAAGTACTGTGGGCAACTGAGGATATCAATAATCAGCTGCGGATCAGGTTGAAATTATAGCGCCCACGATGAACGGATGGATTAATGTCGGGTTTCTCGCTTTAAATATTTACCTTCGGTGAATGCTAGTATTTATCGCCAACTTGTAGCAAGATGTTAGCCATCATCTACTATTATGCACAACGACCAATCAACACAATAAAGTGTATTTCATTTATCAACGGAGAATATCCGTGATCCTAGTTCAACGCACAATGCTCTTCGGATACTGTACGAAAAAGGGTACAGTGCGTGATGTCCTATGAATCATTGAACCGAAAACCGCGTGGTTGGGACAAGATGTTCTAATCGAAGACCAAGTGACAATTTGTTTTGAAAGAAAAACGGCGATCCATTAAAATTTCAAGGAGGCATCGCCGAAACACGAACAATGGCAATTAAAGGTGTGACCGTCATGACCACATCCTGATGGTACCCAACAGAACGTAGTCTCCCTCGTCCGCCTGTTGGTAAAACATCAACACTTTTGTGTTTGAGCTGACAATGAGTAATTATCAGTATCGACCTTCAACTTGGTTCCGAACACGGGCACAGCTCCGACCTTCCAATATCGTTTCCTTCGCAACAAAAGCCATTCAAAATGAGATCTGGCCAACAGGCTGAGGGTGGTTTTTTTCCGATCTGGACGAAAATTAATGCATCTACCAAAATTGATTTACTCAACATGCAACTGCTCCATTCTAGAATTTTTTTAGCTGTGAGTTTCACTCATCCTGAAGTGTGTATTTACAGTACCGTGTTGACCACAGAATTGTACCCCCCAAATAGTTAGTTCGCTATTTTTATTCGGCAGCTTTTGCTTTACGAGTTGGGCTAAAGACTTCAATTTACCATCATATAATTGTAAGTGCAATTACAGGGTGCCAAAATGTAATAGTGAAAACGTTGAGAACCGCTGGTATTCAGGTGAAATGCAGATAAATACAAAGCACGAGTACATAACCCAAGGCATATACGAAGCAAACTTGATTCTAAGGTATGCCCCGTGATGCCAGGAGATGTATACAGAAATATCTTAATCCATTTGCAATAGTTTCATTATCATGGCATAATGGTCCAGTCGAGGTGAAAATAGTCGAGAGAGCATTTAATGAGCATTTCCCATCCACACCTACTGTTTGGACAAGAGATCAGCAGTAGCTGAATGCTGCTTACAACTAGAAGACTGAGAAGAGGTGCCGTGCGCTCGACTGCCTCCGCTGGCAATGTCTGGAGTAATAAAACAAGTCTATCTTTGAGACGTGGTTTGAAAGCTTATCTTTTCTCTTGTTTCACATACACTGAAAATAGGACAGTGAGCATACAACTGTACGAAGCGTGAACTATGACGCAGTTGGAAGTCTCACTGCCAGCAGGTGCGGCCGCTCCTGAAGATATTCAGTGGGTTGGAGGACGAGGGAGGAAGGGGGTTGGTGACTCTGCGAATATCCTCCCAGGAAGAGACAATCAAGGAACGTGGTGGCAGAGGACAGGGAAGAGACGAAAAGAATGACTACTTACAAAAGGAAAATAGGAGAAAAAAAAAAGAATACGAAGGAGAAGGAAGGGAACAAAAGGGAAGACGAAAATAATATAATGGGAAGTCGAAGTCATGCCCCACAACGAAAGACGGGATTTCACGGCCTTGGAGTAGGGATAATAAATCGGATTATAGAAGATTCCCGACAAAATGATGTCAATAAACAATAGCAATTCAGGTATTATACCCGATATAACCGATTTTTTTCCCCTCCAAACTACGTAGATTGAATATGCATGGATTACAAACAACATAGCAACCGAACGAGCTGGACAACAACTTCAAGGAGCTTTGCAACTCATCCCTCTATAGGTTGCCTCATCCCTATTACCCAGCAATCAATAAGTTGTGTGCACGATCTCATTACTGTAATACAATGAATCAACAACCAAAACAGGTATAAGTGGGTTTGGTACTTAACGAACTTAGCGATGATAAGGCCCAGTACTCGTCTGGACGAATGTCAAAATTACTTCAACATGTATTACGTAGATTACTTCACAGTGTAACTAAGAGAGGTTTTATGACATAGGTGTTATCTTCCAGAGTATGGCATTATGTGCGTAATCGTCATCGTCAATCGTAATGTGACTACATATGTCAATGCATTACAACGATTACTTCACAGTGTAACTAAGATAGGTTTTAGGACAGAGGTGTTATCTCCGTGAGTATGGCGTGATAATGCGCGTAATCATCATCTTCAATCGTAATGTGACTATCAGGATGAAACAAGTACTATCAGTGTCCGACTCTTATCTTGTCCCAGGAAATGTAGAACTCCCACCTAGTTATCAGTCGAGGAAACCGCCACCAGTCGTCCCAGGGACGATTTCTCGGAATCAGAAATACCACTCGTCGTTGTTGTTGTTATTATTTTCCCAGTTTCGTAATTCGCTGATGTAATACATTTCGCCTTCGTTTAATCTTGTTTAGCCGAATCCTGATCTAACTGAACACGTGAATGAATTAGTAATGAACCAAAACAATAACATCATCTCCTCGTTTTCCTGAGAGAAGATTAGTCGTAGGAAGGTTTATAAATAATAAATACGAATAGCACCACCATGTAAATCGGCTTAAAACGAGCACAATTTTCATTGCCCAAATAGCTCATTACATTTTCGACTTCGGTTCAATTCCAATTTCTCTTAAACTGTCTTGATTGAAATGAACACAAATTTCTGACTAGGTACTATTGGATATCTGGGAACTATTGGGAACTGTATATCTTATGGATGTGAATATTTTCTACTATAGTACTAACGCAAAGAGGAAGTTGAACGTCATTATGATTGCTACTCAAAGATCATCCAACTAAAATTCCGACAGTTTGGAATTTTCCATAACGAAGCTATAATATATTATCTGCTTATAATTGTGAGTTGGGCTAAGATCAAAGATGTATCGCTGTCAGAAACCGCGTGCAAAGTTCAAAGAGTGGTTTTATCGTATTGGGCGATAAAAACCATCGAACTTGACAGCACATGACTAAACATTGCAACACTGATGTGATCTAGGTGGAGGTCGTTGAAGACCTACAGCTATAGCTGCAGTTATTACAGAATTTACATATGTACCGTAAATAGGCGAAACCATGAGACTAATGAGCGAAATTATTTGTCGTGGGAGTGTAAATGAGAAGAACCTCGTGTTCACAACTATAGCGCCGTCTGGTACCAAGTGATTGTGCTATCGCTTATGGGTCAGATTGACGTCGTCTAGAAATGTTTGGACAAAATCACTCGTTCGTGATACTTTTATTATCAAGGCACGACGAGCACGTGTTTCATTCCATCATTTTTATTTTTTCCATTGGGATAAGGAACAAACAGAATTGATGAAAGCGATTGATTAATTATTATTGTTGCTATTAAAAAAAGTAATTAAAAAAGTATACTAAGTTGATATTTGAAAGACTCAGAACGTTCAGAGCATTGTACAAGATCAGTATGGAGAATAGTCTTTGGAACATTATTGGCGGGAAAATGCACCGTTATATAAATCATTTTCACCAGCAATCAAATATCACTCTTTTCACTCGTTTCGGGCGTTCAACCCTGTCGGCCTTTTAAAAAAACTCGAGGTTCCAAGGTTCCTCATTTTTCCCGTTACGCAAGACACCTTTTTTTCAGTTTAATAGAACCACAAAGGGAAAACGCCAATTATTATTCCATAGATGATAGTTTGAGGGGTTTATATACAATGTATAATAGATAATAGGATAGCGTGAAGGAAAGGAGGGTGTACGCGAGGTAATAGCCACGTAGGGGACTAATTTTGCTCAAGTCGCCCTTTTGGGGCAGGAAATGAACGGGAAGCGCTCAATCCGTATGGACAAGCCATCACGTGCCACCGGGAGGAGGTTACAGAATGGTTCGATAGATAACCTAGATAAGTCGGCATCAATAAGTTAATCAACGTAATAAGGTGGCCATCGAAATGTTGTTTACTTCCAAAAAAAAAGTAGAAAAAGTGTTACACCAGCTCCTTTCAGGTTAATAAAAAAAAAATTATTCGAAAAAAAAAAAAATCAAATGAATTTCGTGAAATCTAAAAATGGAGGAAGTTCGTATGTTGTACAATAAATTATAACTTGAATAACAATTACACTGGCCAAAAAACAAAAAAAGTTTTGTTTGTTACAGAGGAGATGAGGGTGGGTGTAGGGGTGTTTCAGTGTGCTGAATCTACATCTGAAACCCGTTTTATATGAGCTATATCTCAAAGACGAGACCTGATGGTGAAAAACGGGTTTCAGATTTGGATTCAGCACATTGAAAACCCCCAACACCAACCCTCATCACCTCTGCACCAAACAACACTTTTTTTGTTGGCCAGTTTTATCAATGAGAAGAGGACAAAACCAGGTTGAAATTGGGTTTCAGTACCTAACGATGGCGCTTTAGTTGATAAAATCGATAAATTATGTCAATTAAGAAGGTATCCAAGTATGGAAGTACCTTCAATTCTATGCCAGTTACTGAAGCAATCGTAGTCGGTATTTTGGCAAATTTGAATAATATAACGTGAAACTCACTAGTGAATGCAAATTAGTCAACATGTGATCGCTATCAATCAAAATGATCTGAGATAAAGAACCTTCGTGAGGATCGGGGGTGGTGCGCGACAGGCAGAATACGAGATTTTCTTCCATTCCGTCAGACATGCTGACATTTCGTCATAACCGACATTTCGTCAGACGACGAAGAGGGTATCGGAAGAAGGTGAGGTAACTTTCATTCATTTCCCCTAGTGAGCTCCCTCCTGTTGTAAGGAGGTACTTTCACCTCAGCCGGCCCCAGGGCCTCCATCCAGCTCTCACGGGGAGCTTCCCAACTCCTGGAGTTCAGATGTAGGGGAAAAACGCTGAAAACTCCTCCAGAACTTTGCGAAATGATCGGAGTCGTGAGATGAAATATTGCGCGTTCGTTCGAAGTTGATCGCCATTTTCTCCCAAGTGAGGGGCAGTCGGTAACTAGCTCAGTGACGGTCTCTACAGTTTTGTTACTAAATCCTACTAAGTTTTATTTGAAGTTCCCGAGACATGGCGTTTTGAGAATTGATAATATTAATTCTGAAAATCTCGTCTTCTGGTTTTCCAATCGAACATCAACGAATTTTGACAAGATTGATCTAGATTATAGTGATCTGTCCAATAAACAACAGGAACCTACTAGACAAGAATCGACTTTCGAAATTTATCCTAGAGAAGACGAGAGAAAAAACGACCCAAACGAGGAGGCGATATTAATAGCTCATGTGTTGATAGCCCCCATTTAAAACCACACAATCAGGCCTACACCACTGTACGTTTTCAGATAGTTGACCCACGACTGTGGTCACAATATTATCAACTCTCACACCACGAGATTCCACATCGAGTGATTTTTATAAAGGGTGTATGTGGCAACGGATTTCCTGTGGTTAAACATGGAGTGGAAATCACGTTACCTTCGTAACTATAGATTTCGCCGCAGTTATATTCAATTAGGCAGGATTGCGGCCTGCTGGAACAGAACAGCTTGAACTCTCATGTTTGAAGGATGGTAGTTTGAACTGACCCACATCGGTTCATTGGCTCAATTGAGGCAGAATTGAGACGCCGTTTGCCCCGGAGATATCACCTCCTGTCATCCTCCGGTATTATCTCTCTATCTAACGAGGTGCCATGGAACGATTCGATAAGATGGGTCCGCTCCTTGCACTAACATCTCGTCGCTTCCTCAATCCTCCTCTCCCGTCAGCAGATTGAAACTTTTCATTGTACCTAATCCATTCAGGAGGCTACAACGGCTCTGAATACGTAGAATGTTCAATCCAACAAGATGATAGATGACATTACGTGGTCGTATGCCCAGTGCACATGGGAGGGGTTGTAAAATAGGTTTGTAGGTGGCAGATGCACCCAGTTGGGAAATTACAGAGATTAACCAGAAGACGTGGAACGAAGTACTTTCTATCACGTCATTCTATAAACAGACGAACGTAAGTGGATGGAACGTAACTTGATTCTAGCAGCATTCAAATGTAAAGACGAGTTTCTTATTCTTAACAATTCACCTGCTCACGCCAGTTCAACTATCTAACGGTGAACGGGTAGAAACATCCGTTTCCGACAAGTTCCAGTTGCGAAAGGCCCCGTGACCATTTAAACCGGACAATAACGTCAGGACAGGACTTATCAGAGCAAACAACTAAAAAACGCTCCAAATCTATCCACAAAGGTTAATTATTTTCTGTCTAGATCACTATTCTGTATACGATATCCTTGTGGGTTCCAATATTTGTGCACAATAATTGGAATAATGAGCCGAAATATTGTGGTAACTAGTAACTAGCTCAGAGATGTCTATAATTTATTAATTATAAATTATGAATGAAATTAGTAAATTATGTAAATAATAAATTATTCAAAAATCATAAGCGAATTTTCGAAAAGGAAGCTCTCGTTGAAAAATCTATAAACTGAGGCGTTAGTCGGCAAAAAAAGGAGACAAATGGAGACATTTTACGTAGAACCAGTTATTTCATCAAAAATTCGCTCTTATAGGCATGCTGCATGAATGTGGATTTTTTTATTTTTGCTCGATTCCTGAGGTTCATTATTGAAGATAATTTGTTGTTTGGTTCATTATTGAAGATGATATACCAAAATGGAAGAAAAGAAAAATCGGCCAGTAATGTTTTGGGAGAGGTCAGCAGCTTGACTGAAAAATGTTAATTCATAGAGAAAAATTATAGGAATTCAAATTCATTGCATGGTGAGTTCTGGATAGAGATCTATTACTCACTGATTTTCATTTATGAGATTGCAAAAAGGTCATTAATATAATATTACATTAATCAAAAAATATAGTAGTTTTAGTTTTAGCAATATACCATGAATAATATACTCGTAGTACCTAACCCTTTGCAAATATCAATATGTCAAAATATCAATCAAAAACCGTGATATCTTCTGAACAATTAGTTTAACTTCACAAATTTCTACACATTTCTATCGCAGATGGTGCTGCGTAACCGTGATCACAATATCGTTTATTAGTCGATATAGGAAAGCAACTGATTCAACTGTGGCACTGATTACGCACCTAAATTGTTCTTTCTCCCCAGGGCGCAGGTACCTAGATTTCCCCTCAATAGCTTCACATCATTGTAACGATTGCACGTATAAAGGCGATGCGGCCTGCGAACGTGTCCGCCTGAATCCTGTAGAGAGGCTGTGAAACCAACTCCCCTTCAACTCGAACTATAGTTGTGCTCATTCTTCCGTGTTCACCTTCAAACGCTTGACTCATGATCCGACCGAAGGTCTCTCGTTCTTAGCAACAAAGATTTTCATAGCCCAATAAAAACAGTCCTGTCTCCACATAGATGCAGTTGGAACGACTTCCTAATTTATCGTGGACATAGATTAAACATACTACCACAAATAATTTTCAGGCACTATCCCTCAGGTGAAATGTGTCAAATTGTGATTAATTTAAGACAATTTTAGTCATCTTCAGACAATTTCAATAATCGACAATGAAATATTCGCTTTAACCTGAAAAAGTTGGATTTTATCGTCGCTCAATGTGATTCTTCATCGACTAAAATATTGATAAATATTTATGCAAGTGTGGATTTTTCAATGATGAATCAAGTGAAGAGTGTTAATCCGTTGATTAACGAGACTTGATATACACAACGATTTTGTGGTTCATGTTACAACGACTGTATAATTTAATGCATGTGAAATTTCTTGGATGTTTCCCTCAAGGAAGTTGCTGGCAAGAAGAAGACGACCTGAGGACATAACCACTGCCAGTTTCATCAGAATGGTTGACAAAGAACCGGAGTTACGAACGTTACAAGGATTTTTGAAAACAAGACAGAAAACTAATGTATTTATTCAATCAAGACTGAAGCGCTAAGGGCGAGAGAAATTTTCAATTCAGAACAACTATTTTTTTTCCTGAAAGCGATCAAAAATGGTTTGCACAGTGGTGGTTTCTGAATCAAAATTTCGGCTCTGAATGTCACTGTAGGTTCTTCAAGAATAATTTGAAATGTTACTGTTTCGCAGGCGGATGAGACCGAAGATTTTATTACAGTGAGGTTAATACCGGGACGTTTGAGGACCAGTTCCTAACAACCCTTCGAATCTGACCAGTTATGCAAGACCAAGAGAAGCTGTTGTGTTACGGATTTCACGATCATCTGGTTACTCAAGGTGGAAAGTATACATAAAATATGAGCCAAATTTGTTTGTACGAGTATGTTTGCGTACGAGGCAGATGATACTGAGTCCCACGAGATGAAAACTGTGATAAACTCTAGGGATCAGGCAAACAAGATGCACCAGTAAGAAAAGTTTGCACATGAGCTTATTAAGATAAAACGAATAAAGGACCACTGATTTACCACTGACCTACTGACCTAAATGATGTCGCAATGCCCTACGCAAACTCGTCTTTTGGAATTGGAGCAAATCTTATAATAATGAAATTTAAGCAGCACTAATCACATGAATTCATTCACGTACAGTACCGACTGAATTCGATGAATTATAAACCAGGCCCACCGAAAATAGGCAGAAGTAGAAAGCAATGCGGACTACGGTCCCACAATAGGAAGTTCCCTCAGGAACCTGCACCTGTTGAATTATTCACAGGGGTTACATAAGTTATCCGTTTTGTCATCCGTGAGGTGAATACGTTTTACAGTAATTATGAAATGGTCTAATGATGACTTTGCTTCCCCTCAGAGATTCCAGATACCTGGACCTAGTTGGTTAGAAAAAGTAGGTGGTTTTTATCGAGGCTCGCCCTAGCTTCGATCTAGCAATCCCGTCACACGAATGGGAAGTTCCGAAAAACAATGAGCGATGTCTCGAGAGCTAAATTTAAAAGTCGAAAATCGTACAAACTTTTAAATGGAAGCGATTTTTCATTTGTATTTATTTTGAGATTTGGGCCTACGTCTCGACATTTCGACGTCTTTCGTTCTGCCGATGGTAGAGGTATTCAACCAATTTCCACCATCTCCTCTTTGTTCCACTATGAATGGAATGCTCCAATGGATCCATATTGATAGTATGTTGAATGGAGAGCCTATCTACCATAATTATAATTAATTAGACGTGGGAACAACATTGGGTAATACGATATCGGTTTTAATTGGAATGCCAAGTGAAAGCTATCCACCGAAGAGATGATAATAAAGCCAAGTGCAACGTGGGCTGGAACTGAATAGTTGGAAGGCGGTGATTACCTACTCAAAAGGGACCGGTAAAGTTGTCGGTGCAGCAAGGCCATCTAATGGGTAGGCAGGATTTAAATTCGAGTGGGGCGGTTCAACATTGCAGAGACCCTACAAGAGAGAATTTGCATTGAAACGCAAATTGTCAGCTGAATAGAGTCAGAAATCGTAGATGTATTTCATTTATGTATTCACAAATGTTTGACTTTTCCACAATCGATTCTATATTGTTGTTACACTTGTCAGTTAATAGTTATTTATCACTCTGGCTCTTGCTGCCACTCCCTGGGAACATACCACCTGCTTCAGTCCTTCGCCTTTACTAAGTAGGTACTTTAACCTTAGGATATTGTTTGATGTTGCCTCCAAAAGTGTGCCAAAATGCCTCCAAAAAGTACGGTCTGGGAGACTTTGGAAAAAATAGAACATTGCGAAATGCCGCCATGTGGTGTTATATTGAAGAATATAACAGAATATAATAGAAATTTGATGAATCATCTGGAGCACAACCATCCAAAACTCAACATAAAGAGGCCAGCTCAGAGCGTGTTGGAATTGAAAAATATTCTGAAAAAATCATGCGACTCTGCTAGTAGTGCCTCCGCGACGACCTCGATATCTAGTAGCTGCATTTCAATAAGAAATTTGATAAAAATTTGATTTTTTTTTTATTAATCAGTCAAAATAATGTATAAATAGTTCGATACCCACCCTTAAAGTAAACACGAGTTGAACAGTCATTGAAATTAAAGTGTATGGTTTAACTTATTCCAACTTGAACCACAATTTGTCACCACTATGTAACGTGATTTCAACGTCGAAAAGGGTGCGATAGATAGGTAAGAGAGAGGTGAAAGCTTGAGTCACTTTGGCTGACACTATGATGAGTCAACCTGAGAATTGGGTTCAGGAAAGAAAATGAATTACGTAACACCCAACAAATAATACCTAACTATCGCTCGACAATGATTAGCGTTTTCACGAATTCCAGAGTAACTTCATTTGTTTTCAAAGGTTCTTCGTAAACCTGGCAAATAGTTGTATATACTGTGGTTTAATCTTAATTTCCCACGATTGGCACATGATTAAGTCGAACATTTTTATAGACCTCTTAAACCTCTTCTAGGAGGTGCAAAACCTACATTACGCTGTATGCTGAATATATTTTTCATGAATTCCATCGATACAAATTAATTTCCGTATTTTTAATCTGAAATCTAGCAAAGCGAATATCGCAGTCTCAAGTCGTAGGACCACATTGTGAGGAATTCAACCCAATTTAAAAACATTTAGAGGAATATATAAACCAATCTACTGATGTGGGGAAGGATTGTACATGATTCAACGAAACCAGCCACATTCATTTCAAGAGGTAATAAAACATCCAAAATAGCAAAGACAAAACGAAGATTATTCCTATCCCTAAGTTGTGATGGAGTTTATTGTCAGGACCTGAATAGAAAAAGACATTTCAGTTGGCTTGAGTTTAACTCTGATACGTAACAAGTTGTCTCGTTAAAAAAGTATATAAAAACGACGCAATGATCAATATTCTTTAATGAAGAACTAAGCGGTTTCAGCAAGCGAAGTCGGTGTGGATAGAACCGGATATTTACTGTAGGAGACCTTGATGCTAGAAAGTGCCAATAAGGAAATTGACTGGAGACAGATAACTATCAGGCAGCTTATTCTAAAACTTTAAACAATGAGGGATATCCGATGATCAGATAACTCCAACTCTCATTATGCCCAATTTTGGAAGTTCCAATTCCAAGAGGAATAGTTGGGGTGAGTTTGGGAATAAGAATGTCGATATTGAAGACAAAACGTAGGTAACATGGAAAAATACTGTCATGCAGCATGGCTATTAGAGGTATATGGCTTGAGAACGGAACTAGATATCGCAATTCTGACTTCCCCATCGTGTTCAGCGTAGAAAAACCATTACCTAAATGAGGTGTCACTTGACATACTGTTTCATTTTTGGAATTTATATGTAATTCTCCCCCTTCCCCTTAAAATTCCTCTACACCCCCCTTCAGAGTGGCCCGATTCTGTCCATCTTCGAACTTACCGTTTCGATTGCCAAGGCAGATTTTTTGTGCAAATTTGAACGTTTTATTTCAATTCTATCGACAGTTAATCCGAAAAATCTTTAAAACGTTTCGAATTTTGGTATAAAAGCTTTTTGAAAATTTGAAAATAGCTTCTTTTTCTTCAAACATTCGCCGAAATCAAAGAAAAACAACTACGGTAATGTTGTTACGATGAATAAAAAACATGTTGCAAAAATTCCTCATGACTACGCCTTTCGAACCAGTTAGTGTAGAAGTGGTTGTGTTATAACATGACTTGTTTTGAAGTATTCAAGCCTCAACTTGAATTGAGAATACGATACGGGTATTAAATATTGCATAATTCAACGCTTATTCAAATGATAGTCTATAAGAGCTATTAATTACCAACCATTAATGATGTTGAATTGAACACCTACCTATGTCGTGGTAGTTGACGAAAATAGTAGCGGCTTCCCTACCGAAATAGCCTCTCATTTGTGAAGGGAAGCCCGAACAATATGAATATATAAAAACTTGGAGTGACGTGAAAAAGAAAAGAAAACGCGAGAAGGCGAGACTAGACGTGACGAGAAGGAGAACGTCCGTTCGCAGAGGGGGCCGTCGGCGACTGGCCCCGTCGGCTGCGGCGTGATCCTGTTGTGTACGTTCACCACCACCCGGGCAGATTATAATGGAGATAAAAGGACATTTCGCCTGGGATGTTAGATACAGGAGATCTATCCAACAGGAGGGAAACCCCGCTTTCAACGAGGGGGATTAAGCCATTTTCGCTCCTGGTTTCTGGTCGGGAGCTCATTCGATATGGTGCCGGCGAGAAGTGACTTGCATGGTGCACCTTTACCTTGACCTTACGGAGGTTCACGATGGAGTAATTACAAGAGAAGTGAACAGCGAATGCGAGGTAACAGACAAAAAACCCCAAGAATCGCTTACAGGGAAACTGGCGTTAAAAAAGGCCCGAGGTCTCTCGAATGTTGATTACTGACTTAATTTCACCGGTAATGTTGTTGGTGCGTTTTGGCAGTTGATTTAGCCAACTAATAAATCGTTCGGTGTTCAGCCAGTTGGGAGCCCGGTATAGTTTCAAGAAAACTGGTACAAAACTATTTCACCTCTCTCAAATCTAGTTCACCAGTCCAGTTCTGGATGACCACTAACGCGATTCTGAGACATATGGAGTCGTTGAAAAACGTAGATTACGTCATTCCCGTTAATTAAACGCGAATTAAGGTTCGTAAGTTACGGACTTTGAAATGACCAAAAGGAAACCCCAACGATGGTTTCATTGTATGAAGGTGGTTATAACTGTGTATATCAATTTGGCACAAACTCTACAATCCGCGATTGTCGGTGATGAAGGCACCAACTTGAAAAAGTAAAATTTGGTCGACTTCTTGTTTTAGCAAATCTGTATACCAAAATCGTATGTATGTGCCATTCCAGACGATAAATCTCAATGGAATTGAGATAAAAAGTTCAAATTTGCACAAAAAATCTGTCTTGGCAATCGAAAGGCTAAGGTCGTAGAAGGGCAGAATCGGGCCACCCTAAGGGGGATTTTGGGGAGTTTTAGAGGGGGAAAATTACCCATAAATTCCCGAAATGAAACAGTCTGACAAGTGACACCTCATTTTAAAGGTGTTTTTACGCTGAATAGGATGGTGAAATCAGAATTGCGATACCTTATTTCGTTCTCAAACTGGAGTACTTTGAAGATGAAGATACGTGGTTGTTGCTTAAGATGTTCTTCACGGTTCATCGGCTCTAATGTAATGAGATATCACAATTCTAACTTTACTATCGTGTTCAGCGTTGAAAAATCTATAAACTGAGGTGTTACTTGTCAAAAAGGGGACAAAACCAGTAAATTGGAGACAAACTTTCAAAGACAGACTTTTCGACTACATGATTTCAGGGGTTTATCCACGCACAGAAGATTTGAGTTACAGACAGTAACCTTCGAATTGGAATTACGGATTTCATCACCTTCAGAGCGGAGTTTACTTAAGATGTCAACAGGACGGACATGTGCTCATCTTGAACAATACCCTTGTTCAATAGCCGAGTTTTTTGGCAGTCGGAAGACGAACCTAATATTGAAACGACTTTTAGCGGAGGGAGAGAAAGCTCTGAAGAACTTGTTGACAAAAATACTCCGTCGGTTACATCGATAGGTAGGTATATATCGATGTTCGGTTACAGCTACACAGGCACTCAAGTTGAAGCTCCCCGGCGAATTTCTCTCAGTGGCGCACTCCGTTATGGCTTCCCCTTACCCACCGTTACATCATTTTTTTCTGTAACTTCTTCGAATCAGGGCCTACGCCGGTATTAGGGATTACGGATTGGAGACCTATAATCAATTCCGTTCGGGTATCCAAAAATAACTTGAGCATACCTTAGTAATTTGTACGACATTTTATTATAATATTATGTAGTAGGCCTATCTACGTTTTGGCAAATGTAAAACAGTAGGAGTTTTGAAGATGGAAGTTTGTTATCGACAAATTCAATGTGGCTGTCGAAGATAGTAGGAATTACTATTATAGTCAATTTCGGTACAAGAATTATTAGATCTATTCAATTTATTGGAGACGCAATTGTTCTAACTAATAAGTCAGAAGCATACAAACGCACACAGTAAAGCCTGAAGCAGGATATTTACTAGATAAATTCCACCAAAATAAAAGAAACCAGTTTTAACAGAGGGCTTCTGAGGGTTTCGTTTCCTCTTATCAAAGCGTTCGGTTTGATCATGGGGACAAAAGTTTATCAACTCGTAGATGAAAGTCCTCAGGTTCATTACATGGCATAAGGTACCCTTCAAAACATGACTTGAATAAGGTCAAGAGGTCGGAGGATGCTAAAATAAATTATTCGACCGGAATAAAATGATTCGTATCATCATTGAACGTTGAAGAGGAGGGATTTTCTCAGCTCTTTAGTGAAAGATCACACAGACCAATTATCTTGCCTGGTAAACTAGAACGGTCTTTCATGCGAACAGCTTTCCACTCTTGGAGGAAAAATGGGCGAGAATAGACTGTGACAGGTAGGAACACGAAACGAAAAGGTACTTATGTCAAATGTAATGACGTATAATATTTCGCTCTGGAAGGCGGCAATGTGATAACTAAAATATGGTAGCAGTATTGTGCGCATTTTAGGTAACTCAACCTCAGGTAGATGACAATTTTCAAATTAAATTATCTTCAAATTCAATAGCTTGAGATGTTATCATAAGTATAGCAGTTTTAATTCACTGATAGCGACGAAGTAACCACTTCTAATTGGGCTCATGGTCTCAAACAAAATTAGATTGAACTATGCAACGAGTCGCTGGGTCAATAGAATCAAAGCTTCGGCCTTTTGTTGTAGGATCATGAGTCAGTCAAGCTGATTGTAAGTTTTGGTACAGAGAAACACTTGAGACATTTACAATGAGTGGGGTCATTTCACTGTGTACAGTTGATTGGTGATTATATGTAACTACAACCTACACAGATAATGAAACCTGCTCAAGATGCTTTGAGTTTAATGTTGTAAGTCTTTCCAAAAAAGATCATGAACGGAAGTTCAAAATCGAAGTCACACGAGAGGTCAAAGGTTTAACGATAAACAGAATGAACGGTACACGGCAGGAGGCACCTGTTGAGAGTTGACGGAAATGCCAACAGCGAGGAAACTATCATACATGAGAAATGGGCATCATACTACTGTGAGTGTAATTACGATCTTTAGTTTACACTTACTTGTTAGGTTGCACAGCAAAATAAGGTGGAGCCGTTTGGCGAAGTCCCCGAAAACTAGAGTGGGGATCGAAAGGAAGTTTTCACGAGACGGATTTCCAGGGCAAAGTGAAGTAAACGGAACGATCTGGCGGTAGTCTCAGTGGAGGGGATGTGACGTATCTAAAACTGACGGGAGTAGGAAGCAGAGAGTGGGGCAAGACTTGCGCTTCGACTGGTTGGAAATTGGCAACTGTCCGACTGCCACAGGTCCCAAGAACACCGTGTCCCCCTCTCGCAGTGCCCTACCAACAAGAGTTGCAAGGAATGGGGGGATTTAGCATGAAACTGCGGGCTTCATTGTTTGCAACGATCTCGTCTCCGTCCGGATATCGTAAACATGGATAGCACTAAACAAGAAGACGAATATCCATAAGGAAACCTACCTGCTTAAAGGTTACGCGATGGTTACCATCATATAAAAGGAATATTGTTCGGTGTGGATCAATGACATTAGGAAAGTGTCGACTCTGTGGGTATCTACGTAGTCATCGTTAGTGAAAATACATTGTACTACCAGCCCAAGTGATGGCCACACTTCCTCTATTAAATCAGGACCAGATGGAAATTCTTGCCATAGTATTGTAGTAGGCCACGGAAGAAGTCATTCTTCCATGGTAGTTGGTCTTACCTAGGTTCTTTTGTCAACGGTTTTCAAGCCTCTGTGTTCACTCGAATAAAAAAGCAATTGATAGAGCTTTTTCAAATGAAAATGACGTTTAAAAATCATTAAAATTAATAACCTACCATTAATGTCACGCCGATTCCCGAAATTTACTACTACTATGAATCAATTTCGGAGCCGGAAGACCTCCATGAGGGGCTATCGTGTGCAATACATCTCGTTAAGTATCTAATTTAAAGTGAGAGAAAAACCTAATACGTAAGTAAACAAACGTATTGTTCTTGCAAGAACCACTTTCTAGAAATGCAGTGGATCCCCTTAAATCAGATTTTGTTGAAAGAAAGGAAGATAAGATCAAACTATTATACAAAAAGATGCTTTATTGATCGTGTTTACAACTTCGGGTTATGCCTAGGGCACTCGGTAAGACATAAAAGTGAGTGTATAGGACGAAAGATGACAGTGACGGTCTTCAACATCACGAATCTCCTCCAGCTGCCTTTTTCTTCATTCCATCCTTCTGTTTCTTCGATTTTTTCGTTTCTTCTTCGTCGATTGGAGCCGTTTTGACGAAAGGTATTTTCTCTCCCAAACCTACAACAAAATGTTCAATATACAAGGTGTCTCAAATTCGAAGGACTTCAGGGATCAAGAAGTAAAGGGAGATTTTTCCGGGACATTTAGGGCCGGTTTATCAATTCTCCGGTTAAATCTAGATTCAACTAAATGGAGAATTAAGGTAATCGACGATTGGCAAACTAGCCGTGTTTATCAATCTCAACTAGTGGTCGATTAGCTAATGAAACTTTAGCAGAGGGAAAACAGGGGTACCACGACACGAACGAAAAATTTCTCTCATCCCGCCGGTGCAACACTGCGGGTCTGGTACAAATCGACCAATCAAAACACTTCTCCAATTGTTATTGTTGTTGAGAGCCAGTTCGCTATTTTGTTCGTCGCTGTATGATTTTAATGAAATCTTCATCTTCCGATGGAACTGACGAGGAGTTCGTGGAGTTTTTGCAGTACGAAAGGAGACCGTACAGCGTAAAGCCCCGGCCAGATTATTTCGCCAGTCTTGACGATGTTGATTTCCTTACGCGCTTCAGGTTATCTAAACGTTCAGCTCTGTTTATGATGTCTCTTATCGAGGATCAACTTGAAACACCTACAGATCGGAATCATTTCATAACACCAAGACCAATGACTAGACTCCTGCTAACGCTACATTTTTACGGCCTTGGTAAGTACCTACTTTCTTCGTAACATATCTACCCGTTGACGTAGTCGTCAGACATTACAGAAGTTAAATTCCACTAGGCAGAAATGCATTTTTGTAAAATAATCCCGATATGCCATTGGGGCCGTCATAACAGCCAAGTTTATTTTTGTTCACAGGTTCGATGCTCCTTTCTGTTGGAGATTTCTGCGGAGTAAGCAAAAGTTCGGCTTGTAAGATTGTGCGGCAAGTCTCCTTTGCGATCGCTGCGCTATCATATCAGTTTTTTCTCAATTTTTTTAGATTATTTCATAATTAGATTATTTTGAAGGTATTTAAGTAAGTTTTTGATTATATTGCACGATTTCCTCGTATGTTTTAGAGGTCTCAAAATGGACTGTAACATATATGTTACAGCCGTCACTAGGGGTACAACAACTTGAACTGGTGAAATTACTTTTATTTCAGAGAAGGCGTCATTCTACGAGGTATGACTATCTAGAAAGCTTCTCTTTCTGACTATTTACTGTTCTCTTCCTATTCTCGTATACTTTTGAATGTAAGGAATGAATCCCAACACGGAGATCATGTTTAAGTACTCGTACTTCTTATTTTCTGATGTTCAATTTTCACATATATCTATCCCATCATAACATCTAAAACCCTTTTATCTTTGTATTCACGTATCGAATATAATCCATTTATAAAGTCACTTACTTACGAGTATCAGTCCCACTAGGTGATCTACAAAATACATGTTGCAACTCTACAAAATACATGTTGCATTTTGTAATACTACTTATTAGGTTCTATTATTCCACACTGATCATTATAGTACAATATTACTCCACACTTTTGATCAATATAGATTGTAGAGCAGGCATATTTGTAGCCCGGGATTATTTTACTTGTATTAGCTTCTGAGTTCCATGTTTCCGTTAGGCATATTACATCAGGTCTTACTGGCAAATTGTCCAAATTTATCAAAAATTCATCATAATTTTAAACAGACTTCTAATATTCATGTTTAACATTAGAATACAATTGTTTACTTGTTTTTCCAATACATTATTTTAATCATCTACACTTCACAGACTACCACTTTCTCTTTTTCCGTATACTCAACAATATCCATTTCATTTTTTTGTTATTATTATTATTATTTTTTATTAACCTGTTCCACGTCTTATATCCTTATCGTTTTACTTTCATGCTGTTTATCTTAATAAATGCGTTCTATTACAGAAATTGTTTTATTCAAATTTGTAATCTACCTATGTATCTTGAAACGTAAGCCAACAATTTTTGAGGGTGCGTTGAAAAGAAATAATTCTGTGGCGATTCAAATGGTTCATAAAATACAAGATATCTAGTAACCAAAGGAAATTCCGGTTTTGAAAAAGTCCTCTGTTGATGTTATGCTGTATGACTTTTAATTGGCGTTTTTCATACATAGATGTTATTTCACAGTAAAATCTAGCCTAAACTAATAATTCCTTATGATAAATACAATTTCCCTACACGTCGACAAAGCTCAGTTACAAAAAAGAAGAAAAGACAAATAATATTTCAAATTATGAATAATTTAGCATTTATTTACAAGATGACAAATAGGAACAATTTATTTACAAGATGATGACAAATATGACCACTTTACAATTTATTTACAAGAAGATGAGACACGAACAATGTATTTAAAAGAAGATGAGACAAATATGAACAACTTATTTACAAGAACATGAGTTACGAACGATTTACAAGAACATGAGACGAATATGAAAAATTTACAAGAAGATAACAAATATGAACAATTAACTATTTATTTACAAGATGAGACATACGAACAATTTACAATTTATTTAGAACAAGATGACACGAATATGAACGATTTACAATTTATTTACAACAAGATGAGACATAATAATAATTATGTACAATTTATTTACAAAAATCATTGCTGGTCCAAGGCCAGTAGCTTCTTCTTTTCAATTTCGAGTTGGACGGCAGCTCTTTGTCGATCAAACTCAGCTCTTTGTCGTTGCAATCTGGATGTCGTAGAGACTTTTTTTTTTCTCCATCAACTTCATTCGCATCAACGCCACCCGTTCAAATTTACCTGCGGGTCAGATTACGGAAATGAAGATTATAATATAGGAATTGTTAAAATCGAAAAATGGAAAGCGAGAGTGGGTATAATGCAATCGGAAGGAGCCCAAAATAATAATAATAGCATAATAATTATGCTATTATTATGCTCAGAGCATAATATGCATTATTATAATTATTATTATGCTACCAGACTATTTGCTGTAATTGCCACTGTAGTTGCTCTAACCAAGTTAACAAAACTGAAAATTTTGCTTCTTTTTCTTCAGAAGAAGAAAGGTACAGTACTGAACGTGAACGCACTAGGAAAATGTCTCACGAGAGATACAGTTGTTGCTGATGGCATGAAAAAAAAGATACAATATGTACAAATGTACATGTACGATGACGAAGTACTATTCCCCTAGCAACGACTCGGTTGTACGTGGAAATCGCCAGAAACTCATTTGGGACAATTTTCATAGTCAATAATTGAAAATAAAATTATTTTCGTAACGGTTTTTGAGTTATGTGCCGTATGAAAGACATGAAAATGTCAAAACATTCCAAAAAGGTGGTAAAGATTCAGTAAGGTGACAGAATTTTCCAATCGCCTAGCATATCTGTCCCACGTCCCACCATTATCAGTCACGAATTAGAGACATTTTCGTATCAAGCACAAGACAAAGAAGTAGAAGATTGTTAGGAATAGAACGTACCTCTGTTAAGGCGGGATGCCTAGGAGTGTGCAGCATCAGTGGCGTGACATGCGTCCAATCCACGACGATTTCTTCGTGTAGCTGCACTGCGGTATTGTCCTCGACATCGTGTCGCGAAGGATAATCTCTTCCTCTGTTAAAGTTTTGCCTTGTATTGCAGTCCCTCCGCCTGTCACCTTCCACTGCTGATCAGTCTTCCTAAAATAGAATGATTGAGGGAACGGATTAAAAATAGTATTAACCAAAAAATCCTATTTGCTTGAATGAAAAATCCTATTCATCTTCCGTTTTTTTTGGGGAACGCAGGATCAAGAAAGGAATTACAGCTGGGAAAAAATGTCTGAGAAAAGACCTGGTGTACTTCAGTTGTGCCCCTACTTTCAAAACGGGATTTTTCCGTGAACATTCGTCCTGTTTGAAGGATTGATTTGTGATAACTTTTTACAGATCCAGTCAATTGTTCTACCATTCCAGCGATTTACAACTTACAGCATGAAAGCATAAAAATAAACAGAATAGCATGAAAACAAATCGCTGGACTGGTATATCAATTGACTGGTTGCTCCCTAGCGCTCGCATCTATAACAAGAAAAATTTACGCCAAACAACTGATCAGTAAAAAGTAATGACATGCGACCAACCAATTTTCACGGAGAAATCCCATTTTGAAAGTGAGGGGCACAACTAAAGTACACCCAAAAGACCAGTCAGCATTGAAGGCTCCCACGAGTGATATGTTGATGGAAGTAAAATGTTACGGGTATCTACCCAAAAGTCATACCAAAATGAACAAAATGACGTGGTTTGGTACGTACCTCAATTTCAATTTGATCCCAGGCGTTATTCTTCGCCGCGGCGCTCAAATTGTCGGTTTTCTTGTTTTCAACGGTTCCCCTGTGGCGATTCGCTACGCGGATCAAAAGGAGTCTCTCAGCGTAGGTGAAATTAGATCCCCTCTTGTGTTTATCTGGAATGGTAGGAATCGTAAGTTTAATGGAAACCTGCTGGAAGTCCGGCTGGTTGTTCACCGAATCACAACCATCTGAATGATTTCCCATTCGAACTTTACAACCACCCGAATGATTTCCTATTCGAACTTTACCATGAAGATGAAAATAACCATGTAAATAGGGTGTAGGTACTCACTGTTTGAAGTCTGGCTCATGGTGAACGGTAGGCGAACGGACACAACAGTAAACAGACACACAAATCACGTAATGGCGAGGATCCTGCAAGGTGATGCCGGTCTCCACAATATGGCGGTAGGTAGCAGCACTGCCTAATGGGAGATTTTAGAGCTAATGGCCGGTTGCAACCTACCTCTAAACTAGTGGGACTTTGGTGGTAGATCGGCCATTACTGTGTATTGATAAACAGCACCTTCACTCGCTTATCGGCCATTAGCGATAGTCGGGCTTTAATCGGCGATCAAATGCAATTGATAAACCGGCCCTTATTCATTTTCATTTTTTAACGAGAGCACCTACTTGTAAATTTCAAGATCATCAAAATTATTTATTATTACTTACCTACCTATCATTAAAAAAATAATTATTCATAATTTGACTCATCAAATGTTTTTTTGAATGAAAACCCTTCCGTCGATTGTGGAAAATTTAATGCTATCACCCATGCTAATCCTATCCGAACCAGATGCTATCTTAATGGCACACACCGATTTTGCTGGAAAATCTCCCGTTTTTTGCATTAAACCGTCGTTTTCTCCCTTAAACTTAGTCGCTAATTCATTTTGAGTACCTACACCGTTGGAAAGGTGAGATTTCAAGCATTTTCCCCATAGACGACTCACCGAAAGAAAATTACTAAAACAGAGACAACTAATTGGGAAAACGTCCAATTTTCGGAAAATCTAAAATTTGGACTTTGGTCTCGTTTTGTACGCATTAAACCCGCTCAAAAATTTCGTTTGTCCATCAAGGAGATGGGAAATTTAACGCTCTTTCCAACCGTATAATTACATTATAATTTATGTAAATAAGGAAGTTAAGGTAATTTTAATGACTTAAAGTCAAAATCACGGAAAAAATCTTAAAAGTGGAAAAAGTGACATTTAGAGTGGATTAAAAACCAATGTCTAAAACAAAAGTCACTTTTTGTTGCGAATTAGTTGTAGAATTGATTGAACTAGGGTACATTAACCAAAACAAGATCAATTAATGAGAACTAAAAAATACTGAAAACTAGGTGGGACAGTGAAAAGCACATAATCAGTCGAGAAAAATGATCAATGCAAAACAAAATCCCCAAAATCATTCCAAAGCACATGATAGTTCAATTTATCCCTAACTTTTGACAATGTTTCAAGGAATTTCCTCAACTTCTCTCGACTGTATACTAATAATTCCCCTGACTTTTCCAGATTTCCCCAGTTCGTCCTGAAGAAATTCAATGTGCCTTAAAATGGTAGGTAGTATTGTTCCAAGAAAACTCGCAATAATCGATCCCTTCAAATATTAGAAGCTGCTGGATTTACTCACTTGGGGGAAGGAAAGGCCGAAGTACTGGTGGTACGATAACGCCATCTTCGGTTTGGTGAGTTTCCAAAATGGCGCAAATCACTCGAGTGACTGCACATGCAGTGGCGTTGAGCATGTGAACATAATCAGTCTGTAAACAAACAAAAGTATAATATATATTTGTTTGTTTATTATATATTATATTAAAATTTTCGTTTTGTGTAAAATTCGAATGTGTTACAGAATTGGAGATCTATTACGTACTTGAGAATTCATTTTTTTAGTTTGTCCGTAACGAACAAGCAGCCTTCTGGCCTGGTAATCCAAACAGTTGCTGCACGAGACAAGTTCTCTAAATGCACCTGCAAGAAGAATTTGATCTCAATTGAGGGCAGAAAAGAACTTCGAAATAACAATGACACAAACTTGAGCTCAGGTTCGTTTAAATTCGGTGGAATAAAAGTGACCACCCAAGACAGAACCGAACTTACCAGATCCAGGGAACCAAGCTTCAAGGTCCAACTTCTTGGAAGCTGCGTTATTTAGGGCTCCGGAAACGATGTTGACAACTCGGTAGCCGATTCCAAGATCTTGATAGAATTTTTCGGCATTCCCTATCATCTCATCGAACATCTCCCAAGACTTGTTGTCATTCGGGGATGTCAGCGTGAACTGCTCCACCTGCAGGAGCAATCCGATTTCATTTACAGAACTAATAAACCAAACTTTTATGATAGGTACCATTTTGAAATTTCCCCAATTTGAAATAACCAGGGATTCGGAAGGAATTAATGGGCCAGAAGGAAAGGAGGATTTCCATTGTGACACATTAGTTAGAAGACCCACCTTTTCAAATTGATGGACTCTGAAAATTCCTCGAGTGTCCCGTCCATGGGATCCAGCTTCCTGCCTGAAACACGTGGATACGCCAATGTAACGTTTTGGAAGGGTATTCTCCGCAACCCATTCGCCTTTGTGGAGGGCAGCAAGAGGCTGCTCCGAAGTCGCTATGAGGTACTGTTCTTCACTTCCTTTACCACTAACCTACACATTGAACTCTGATAAGCATTAGTTTTGAATATAGTGACACCCATATGGCATTGAGATATCATATCTGGATTGGACTGAACAGTAAATACCTTGTACAGTTCTTCGTCAAATTGTGAGAGTTGAGCTACTTGCTGCATCACCTCCTTTCTCATGAAGAACGGCGTGTAAATCGGAGTGTAGCCTCGAGCCATCCACTGCTGAAGTGACAAATGTATAAGAGCGTACTGGAGGCACACGGCTGGACCCTGAAAGCGGAAGAAATGTACTACTTTTTGTACTACGGAAAACAAACTGCGTAACAACCTGATTTGCACGACAGTACGTTGAGACTAACCTTCAGAAAGTAACCTCTTCCGCCAGCAACCTCAGCACCAGCATCTGCTTCGATTCCATCGATCATGTGAATAAGATCAACATGGGAATATTTCTTCTTCGTGGCAGTGTCCCCCCAAAGCCTCTCTACCTTGTTTTCGTCCTAAACGAGATTTTGAAAAAGTACACCAAATGTAAACTAATGTATGAATTTATAAACATGGTTAATACCAAATATATCTTTTCCAGGATTTAGTGCTGAGGGTTTGAGGTTCTGCGCCATCTCGACAGAAAACAAGCAACATGATTCATAATTTTTGTTGCCTTAGCTAGAGATGAATAATTCATAATATTAACATACTAGTGAACTCACTTCATCGTTACTTATGGGGACGGATGGATGTCTAATGTTACCCAATTCACCAAGAGCTTTGTTCCTTTCCAGCTCATATTCACTCAATTTAACTTCATTGTCTTCCATGGCCTTATCGATTAAAATACGGGCCTGAAAATGAACAATCTGTCAGCTGATGTCTTCACATTTATTGAATCGTAAATCTTATCTGCGCAGACAAGGCCAAACTATTAAACACCTTTGAATGCAGTTTCCTGCAAAATTATCAAACCCCTCACCATTAAAGCGGTACGAACCTAAACTTGAAAAAATGGTTTTGGATTCCGAACATGTAGTCCAGGAGCCTTGGAAAAAAATCGGGGTGTGCTGGACTCAATTCCAAAGTTAACGAAAATTTGAGGGATTGTGTGTAGCATAATTCCAATAACAGATTTTTCGCTCCTCGGTAAAGAGCTCCGGGTCCTCAGGATCGAAAACTCAGCGAATATACCTACCCTCCCCGAACAATCCGTCAAATTTTTGTAAACTCAGGAATTGAGTCCAGGTAGAAAGTAAATGGCTCCTGGACTAACGGTAGAGGGTTCTAATATTACATTTAATCTAAAACTGTGGACATTCGCAAAGGTATTTGGATAAACAAGTCTGCAACATTAGAGGATTAGCTACTTCACATCAATGGCAGTGGAGTGGGAATTACAGGTTTTCCTCCATCTTGATATTTGATTGTCACATTCAGTTCTGACAACGTGACGGACGTTTGACGGGAACACTAACTAATACGAAACTTGGAGCAGTCTCGTATAACTTATTCTATTTGTAGGTAACACTACTTTCTCGCGTATCAAGATGTCTAACAAAATAAGGGTCGATCACGGAAACTGTAAATCCCAAGTGAAAGTAGGAAAACATTGGTGGCAAACGCGTAAAAATATATTGTGGTATAAAAGCTATAAAATAAACAAACCTCTTTAATTTGAGCGACTGACAAACTTTTCAAGTTGTCTTGGTTCTCTAGGGTCAGAAGATCAAAATCAGCAGCTAACGTTGATTCAGTTCCAAGAGTTTTGTTCTGTGAAATGAGAACGAATTGTAACAACCGTGAACTGACTCATAACCTCTCATTAAATTTCAGGTCACGTTTGCACCGTATACAAAAAATAATATCAATTTAAGGTGTCAAAATTAACCAAAATTTGTCCTACTACGCATGCATCAAATGTAAGCAGAAGATTTTCATCAAGTTTTTATTCATGCATAGTGTTACCGGATTCGATGTTTTAGGTTGCCTGATAGAATTGATGAATGTATTGCTGCTCACAATTGCACTACTGTACTTGATGATATCACCAAGTCAACCTAACCATGGACAAAGACAGCTCACAGCTATCCATAACCCCTAAGCAATGACTCACAGGGAGGTTGGGAAGGAAGGAAGAAATGTGCCTATGCCACCTCGACAAGTTCGGGCGTTTGTTGAGATCAGCAGGCTGAAGTCGTCTGAAGGCTTCCGAATCCAAAGACGACGGCTCGTATCCTGCAATGTAACTCCGGTCGGCCAGCAACACGTCGAGTTGAGCGGGAGTTAAAGAACCTTTGGCACCAGCACTCTCCTTCGCCTTTCCTTCACCTTTCTGGAAGTCACCAAATACAAACTATTCCCAAAACCTCCACCACACCAGGTAAATAATTGAAGCGCATAGTCTAGCAAGCGAGTTAGTTTGTTGAGAATATGCCTGGGCACCTCAAAATGTTTCGTTCAATAGGAATCAAATTTAATGCCAGTGTCGTTAACCCTACACATTAAAACTATATCACGCTATCCCCAAAATAGCCACTTCCACTAAAATACCGTACCTTCATTTTTTCACCGATGGCTTTGCTGCACAAATTTTTCAACCTGTTGAGACAGTCAGCTTTGTGACGACCTATAAATTAAACAGAAATAAGTAAGTAAATGTATATAATCGACGTTACTAAGCAGAATGATTTTAATCCCATTTTGGCAACAAGTTTTCAACTTATTAAAAGTGTTATCATGTTAAAAAGTTGGGTCATGCTGACTCACAGGAACTCATACTTATGATGTCCTGACAGTGTGTGACTACTTGCTACATACAACAAATTTTCAATCTCGGCAAAGTACTTGAATAAATAACCCTACAAGCTCTATCTTCCTCTAAACCAGCAGTACTTTGGAGCATGAGTTGAAAAAGTTCTTCGCTTTGCCTAGGGTCTCCTTTCAGTACTAAATGATGCAACACAGGGGTTGAAATCAACTATCAAAGCTTCCACTTCGCCCAAAATGATTTAATCATACGTCGTAGTAGTAGCTGAAACCGGGCAAGCACAAACTACTTACCTACTTGGGGAAATTGGATATCTAAACTTACATATAAACTTACATTGCCTCCATAGACCATCGTTCTCGACGATCTTATCGACGAGGGTAACATCTTTGAAACGTTCCCTTTGATTCTGTCGAATCTTCTCCGGATCGCCTCCTTTCTCCGTCCGAAATAAGTCGATGTCGAGGACCATGCTCCTTCTTGACACACTTCTGCGGGTTCACAGGTATCGAGCTACGGTGAGACCCCGCTAATCCAGGAACAGAAGGACAACTTCAGACGTTCAACTGAATGTGATGATGTGAAATTGTGCAGTATGTCGCCACAAACGTATCTAAAATCCCGAAGGAAAAGGGGGAAAGGACGTGGCACAGTATCTGGAAAACAAGGAAGCGGTTGGTGTATAACCTTCTTCTTCTATTACCATTTTACTATTTTCTGTCCTGATACTATTTTCTGTCGCTGCAGCACCATGGCGGAAATCTAACCTTAGGGTGGATACTTACCTGACTGTGGATCTATTATTCTACCTTCTGCAAATTTTTTAAGGAAATTATTTGAATATTATGCAATAAAATATCAAGAATTCATATTATTATTCAATATTTCAACGGGTTCATTTCATTCTTTTAGGAAAAACAAATATCCAGCGGCGGAGCTCTGCATTAAAGGCGGAACCTGGCGGGATTCTATTCTCTTTTCAAATTTCTGGGACTCAATTATTTCTAATCAAATGAATCTTTCTTGAACAAAGAAGCTCAAAAACCCTCTCTCCAAGTGGTTATAAAAAAAAAAGATAGAAATGCAAAACACGGATTCTAAAGGGAATCATTGTTTACGTTACTTCTGAACCTTGAAGAGTTCTGGTAGGCGCATGATGTGTGAGGTATTTGAAGTGGTTATTCATTCATACCTTCGGATGTTACATACGAAATAATATTTATCTAAGATATTATCTTCATTCATATAATATATGAATCATATTATCACGCTTTGTTCACCGATGTGATTTCATGTTAGTAACGTGCAATACCATCCGACCAAGTATTTTCTTTCGATAGTACAAAGTACTTTTGGTATCGAATATGGTCATTCGATATGACTACTAATATACGAGTACTTCTCGTAGTACCGGAAAAAATACTCAAATTTGCATCGAGTGTTTAATCAATATTGAAAGTTATTTGAGAGTATTTTAACTACAAGATTCTTACTCATATTATGGTAATATCATATCATATTATAATTTCATTCGATACATGAGTACTTACTGTCGAGTATTGGTTTCGATTCCAATAGATTTCGAGTGCTAGTATTAAATATTTTCTGGTATCGTGCGTCAGTAGTGGAGTTTTCAACTACTTTGATCAGTGTATTCTTTGATTAGTCTTGATTACCTACCTGAAACCAAAATTAATTACGTTACTTGAAGAAAGTACTCAGTCGATGCGATAATCAAAGTTATCGAATAGCTGGGTGGTATCGAATAAACGATTCAATACTAGTAGGTAACCTACTTCGTGAATAAAGCTTGGGAATCCTAAGCATTGACAGTTAATCTCGTTGAGATTACTTGTCACGAACGCTTTGCTTTCTATATTAGCTATCAAGCTTATGTAGTGAGCTACCTATTAAGCCTATGTAGGAAGGCATGGAAGAAGGAATCCTTTCCTTCCATGGTAGGAAGGTATCTTACTGTCTATCAAGCCTATGTAATGACTCACTACATAGGCTAAATAGATTATAGGTATGTCACTACATAGGCTTGATAGCTAATTGATACCACCCTACTTAGGCTTGTTACAGTAGGGTGGTATCCATTAGCTATCAAACCTATGTAGTGACATACCTATTATCTATTTAGCCTATGTTTGGTGGTATCTATTTGCTATCAAGCATATGTAGGGTGGTATCCATTAGCTATGAAGCCTATTTAGGGTGGCATCTATTAGCTATCAAGCCTCTATGTAGGGAGGTATCTATTATCTATCAAGCCTATGTAGTGAGCAACTTATTATCAATCAAGCCTATGTAGGGTGGTATCTATTAGGTACCAAGCCTATGTAGGATGGTATCAATTAGCTATCAAGTCTATGTAGAGTGGTATCCATTAGCTATCAAGCCTATCTAGTGAGCAACCTATTAGCTATCAAGCCTCTACGTAGGGAGGTATCTATTAGCTGTCAAGACTAGGTAGAGAGGTATGTATTATCTATCAAGCCAATGTAGGAAGGTACCTATCTTTGTGTACCTCCCTACCATATACCTGACTTATACCGTGTATACCTTTCATTTATGAATGAACTGTACAGCCCACCACAATGTTTCAATTATAATGTCCTGGGATTATCAACGTGATGTATATTACGCATCAGATAATAAAAACAGTGTGGTTGAAAATAACGAGGAAGGTAAATATTACATGTATTATATTATAACACTTACCTTCCTCGTTATTTTCCACCTTGGTTTATTTCTTTGTAAATTTGCAAAATAAAAGCCTGCTGTTGAGAGAAACGTTTAAAACTGCAACTAAATGTGAACCATTCGTATCACCTGTATAGATGGAATTCAATTAATATGGTCAGATTTATCAAACTTATGTTTGACGTACCTGCCACACGAATTGTTCCAATAACTCATTGACAAATGTTTACCTCCTCGAATAGCGCTATAAGACAAATATTGGCCTGTTTACGGCGAATGTGATGTTATGTAAACTGTGTAGGGGAAAAAAACCGAGGTGTGGTTGAAAACACGTGGTATGTAGTCAGGTTTTAGGCAACTGACCCTCCTGGTCATGTCGAGGTCACTCAAACGACACTGAAATCTTGACCGCATTGCCGTCTGAAAACTGCTTACCACCAGCCCAGAAAGTGGAATTGTTACATATAAAACCATTTGCTATGTTTATGGAAAGAATATGTGTGTTAAGTACAAGGAATCACTGTGGATTTCAAGGAAATGAGTACAACGACCTCGATTACAAAACCTATAATCCGTACATCGTGTTTTTCCGGAAATATCAACAGGTGGGGTCTGAACGAAAAGTCAGTTATTCTTCATCAATGATCATACTGAAACGAGATTGTGTCTTGCATGCAGATATGTTTGAATAAAATATTAAATAGGCAACTGTAGTATCAAAGGGTCACCACGAGTTAACATAACCAAGAGTGGACCAGTGAGCCAGCTAGACCCCAACCGAAATCTCACAATCACCGCGTGTTGAGAACCCCCGTTATCAATTCTGAAGTAACCTCAACGAACTAGGAAATTACATTCATTTACCAGTCTGTGCATACCTTGTGATTCAACTACTTGTTAGCGAATTTTCGAAGAAAATGAAGCAATTGTTCTCGGTCCAACATTATTCAAACTCGAATTTCGGAAATATTTGTATACGAAAATCCGTTTCAGACCATCCTGAATTCACTGCAAAAAGAAACAAAAAATGATACTTATATAAATATGTGTGTGTGATTCCAGAAGACAACTCTCGATAAAATTGAGATCAAAAAGTTGAAATTTGTACAACAAATCTGTCTTGTTACGAAAGTTCGTAGAAGGGCAGAATCGGGTCACTCTATAAGGAGGGAAAAATTATCCATAAATGTAACAGTCTGACTACCCATTTTAAATATTTTTTAACGCTGAACACGATGGTGAATTCAGAATAGCGATATCTTATTCCGTTCTCAAACTGGAGCACTTTGAAGAAACGTTGTTGTTACTTGAGATGTTCTTCACGGTTCATCTGCTCTATTCTGATAACGGGATGAGACAACGCAATTCGACTTCACCAGTGTTCAGCGTTGAAAAATCCATAAACTGAGGTGTTACTCGGCAAAAACGGTTATTTGGACATATATAAAACTAGTTATTTCTTCGAAAATTCGCTGTTATAAACACACTGCATGATTGAATTTCTTCACATAAGCTAGACCACAAACAAGTTAACTGAAAGTGTACTCACCACGTGTCATCGTAATACAGGCATCTCCATCAATTAGTACAGGGCATAGCCTTGAGAACTGACCCAAGAAATAAACCATAAGTGCTCTGTGAGAACCTACAACCACTTGCCTACATCGAACTGATATTTCAATCACGTAATACTTCACTCCCAGAATACTGAAATTACTTCTAAACCTCAAAAAAAATCCTACTGAGGGACTAAAGGACTCCGTCACCTCAC
This sequence comes from Stenodema calcarata, assembly GCA_963920205.1. Lineage (NCBI taxonomy): Eukaryota > Metazoa > Arthropoda > Insecta > Hemiptera > Miridae > Stenodema > Stenodema calcarata. Next base: position 13,382,844 of record OY986058.1, on the reverse strand, counting down.
TGTCAAATAAAAGCAGAATTACAGTTTTCTATCAAAATATATTGAATTCCATGATCAACCATACAAAAACGCCATTCCCATCCAAAACGTTAAAGAAAAAATAAGTTAATTCGGTACACATTTTGTACAAAAAAAAAATTATATAAAAAAGGTTGAAAATCATAATGAAACGAAAAATATAAAAATCATTCTTCATTTATTATATAAGATTTTAACTTGACATAAGTCAGTTCTTGATTATATTCCATCAAAAAATGATTCGATTACAACAAAATCGCTCCAAGAGTACAACTCCAAATCTTTTAAAAACATGTTTACTTTTAAATGTGAATCATACAGGTAATATAAAAAGCGTAGAGGGAAAAAAATGAACTAAAACCGGTGATTCTTGGAAATGATAGAAGGAATATAGCAAATTAACGTAAAATTGGAACAAAATTAATTATAGCTGTATGGGGATTTTACAGTATAGCACTGTAGTGGAGAATTTCATTCATCATGGAGTGTAGTGGGGGAGAAGTTTTCATTATGCGATGAAAATCATCGTGGATTGATGATGATCATCGTGGTCATCAGTCGTTCCGGTCACAATCGCGGGAAATGTGGCCCGACTTACCGCAGGTGTAGCAGGCCCTGCTGTTGCTGTCCGGGCAATCCCTCGCCAAATGGCCGTGCTTGTTGCAAGTGTAGCAAACTCCGCCGCGGCCGCCTCCGTCGCGGGACTCAGGGCAGTCGCGAGCAATGTGCCCGGTCTTGCTGCAGTTGTAGCACGAGGGCTCGTCGGCAGACTGCTGACAATCTTTGGCGATGTGGCCAACTCCGTTGCATCTGTAGCATCGGTCTTGATCCTCCTTGCACTCCCTAGCGAAATGACCGTAGCGGTTACACTTGTAGCATTTCTCACGTCCCCGGTAGCCACCGCCGCCGCCGCCGCGGTCAGCTCCACCACGTTCGCCGCCGCTGGGGCACTCGCGGGCGAAATGGCCCGTCCGGTTGCATTTATAACACGCAGAGTTCATGTTTAACTGCTTTCTTCCTTCAAATTCACCGTCAAAACTTCCTTTTCCGATCAAAACTTCGACCTCGACCTTCCGTCTTCTCTTCACCTCCTCCTTCGAACACAAAACAACACTCATCAACAAGCTGTAAAACTCCCACAAACCCCCATTTTCATTTGCACATAACAACACCCACCAGAAAACATTGCAACAACTTAAACAACTACATCAACAACTACTTAAGTACTGAAACAATTCTTACTTTCTCTCTGCTGTTAAAACAACTCCACGTGCACTTAATGCGTTCTAGAAGACCCAAGATGCCGAGCTGGCCTCAAATCCCCCATTATCCACTGCCACTACGATCACAGCCTTGTGCCACTTCCAAAAAAACATGTAACTTTCTTCTCCTACTTCCAATTTATCAGAATTTTGAAAAGCCTTCGAAGAATAATAAGTTTCCTGTAATTCCAAATAATAATAGTATATTTTTAACAGCTGTTTCAAAGGATATATAATTTTAAAGACCAAAAATATCTCATATGTGACGCTTTAATACTGGATCAAGTCGACCCGTAGCACTCCACATGTCTGTGACGTCATCAAAAAGCTGTCCAATATTCATATGTTCCGGACATAGGCTAGAACACCAACTATCGATAGAATCGATGCTTAACGACGATAGGTTCATCACGATTATCTGAACGTTTACTATTCAATTTACTATTTTTACTCACTTTCATATTTACTACTATGAAATTTACTATTCAATTATCAGTATTTAATAATAATAAAGCCAGAGTAGGTGAAATAAAATTCAACGGAAAAAAATTTATTGCAACCATTAGGTCATAAGTAAAAATATAATATGAAAAGTAAAAAAAAAAAAAAAACTAAAAAAAGAGCGTTTTAAATGAGGAAGGCGTAGTGGGGACAAGTGATAGAGATTTATATCGATATATTTGTACGATATATCGGGTATTATCGACCTATCGATAGTACTATCGTACCTCTCCTACTTACTACACAAAATGTCATTTCATCTAAATAATATTTAGATGAAATGACATTTCATCGAATATTATGATGAGTAAAATATATTTATGTAGTCATAGCGGTATAATATATTATTAGGTCCCCACGTATGTCAATGTTTGTTGTAAAGTAAAAAGAAAATTTCAGAAGAGACACTTTTCGAGGGAAAATTCGTATAGGTGGGAAAGTGTTCAACTACTGATAAGACTTATCACTTTCGAGATTTTTGTTGATTCGCCCAAATATAGCAAATTTGTATTTTTTGTGAATTTTTGCGCGATCCGGTATAAAGCCACCGTAGGAGAAACAAGGTAAGTAATACCTTCAATTGAAAATCTACATCCATCATAATTTTTGTACCCTTGGTTGTAATATCGAAGCGCTTCTACCTAGTTTAGATTTTACGCCTTACATGATTTGTCATCCAAGAATGTTCGATTCATGATTATAATCCGGCATTTCCTGTTCTAATATTGACCTGGATCGTTTTTGTCTCACGAAATCCCTAAGTCAGTAGCTGATGACGACTAGCCTGTCCAATTACTTGCGAGTTAATCCTTTTCCGGAGTTAACTTGAGACCGTAGTTAACCTGATGTTTCCTGAAACCGGAGTTAACCAGAAATTTAAAATTCTACTGGGAATTTTCTTATTATTTTGCGTATAATCACAACTATAATCTCATCTCAATAAGATCGTTTAACTGTAGGTAATTTTCTTCTTCATAGTAACAAATTTTGCTACTCCTCAGGTCTTGTACATCGGCTGTTAGAAGATGAGACTATGACGCAGAAACAACCGTCCAAGTTATCGCCCAAGAATTTTTTCATTTACAACGTGTGTTATGGAGAAACTGAAGGCCAAGTATGTCGGTTATAATATAATTAGTTATTCTGTCAACCAAAATTCAATGAATTCAATTCAAAATATCAATGAATATTCCTGGGAAGAGAAATGATTGAATTAATTTGTATGCATTTCAACCCTCAATCTTTTTGGATCACTGATCCAAAACTCATTTTTTTCCAGGAGGAAGAAAAAATCCTTTTCTTCCACCCTCGTGATGCCAATGTCGACGTCAAGATGCGGGAAGTCGGTTTGAGTGAAGCCATCGTAAAATTTGCTGAGTAAGTTCAATTTCACCAATTTGTTGATCACCAAGTATAACAATGTACCTATATTATACATTATCAGGGTCACATGGCCAAAACCTAATCACCCATTTGCGTACGGTTGGAAATATGGTTATGTACTCGAATGGGAATTAATAACCTTTAAATAAGTCAAAATGTTGCTGGTTTGTCATTAAGAGGCGGGACAACAGGTAGCAGCAATCATGCTCGTCCGCTCTACACGTTGATCAACCTTTCCACTATAATTCAGGTCTCTTGTAATACATCCTCAAATGGAAAATATTTACTTGAATGAATGGAATATGTGATTATGGGCGAAATATATAAGAATATGTAAAATAAAGTGGGCTCAAAATGTCTAAAAAGTGTCGAAACGAGCAGTTCTTGTTGAAAAACATCAAGATAGTGCTTGAAAATAAATATGTAATTACATACGAATCCGACCCCTATTCATAACGCTTGTTTCTTTGTATCACTATTGTCGAGTTTACGTTTGCAATTAGGTATCCTTTCGTTGCGTCCCATTTATTCGTACTATCCCCCTCATTGACCAAATCCTGACGGAAGAAACGGACGCATTGGATGTAATTGTTCGCCATTAGGATTGGTTTAAATGGGATTGCTAGCTGTAATAAGTACCTACCTATTTCAGAGTATGATATCAATCAGTCAACGCATTATTACAATTTTTGATTTGTAGGAATTTCGACCCGGCAGAATGTGACGCAGTGCACACTCAGAAAACAAGAAAACTGTTTTTGCAGCCAGAAGAAAATTTCTGGATTATCATGGTGAGCACAGATTCTCGTATATTAATTTTAACTTTGCTACATATTTAGAGGGAAAGTGGCTGCACTTCTTAGTTGACTAGCATTTTTCAAGTCGCCGTTCTCCATAATTTAATACCTACACTTACCTCTTCCCGAGTTATATTAAATGTTGGACCGAATAGTTTCGCCCTTAAAAACTACTTGGTTCAAAGTTGTAATGGGAGTTTTAGCGGACAAAACGTCAATTGGATGTAGTAATTCCAAAATGTAAGATAACAAGAATAGGTATACTTTCATGTGAAATCCATCCTCGCAGTGTAACGGTTCCAACTTGAAATCTGACCTAAGATCAGACTCCCCCATTACCATCGCTATTGTACTTGTTCATGTTTCAGACACTCCACGTGCCATATGGCCCCAAATCCAGAGATTCGTTGGAGGGTAACGATTACTTGGGGGGTGATGTGGAAACTGCTGTGTACCGAGCAGTCCTCAAACAGGCATATTCTACTGCCCGTCTATTTATTGGCCCGTTCCAGGCCGTTCTGGATGCTCACAATGGAGATACGTCAGTCCTCAAGAAGAAGCTAGATGATTTCTTTAAACGGGCAAGTACTGGTCTTGTATGATGATGTGATCGAAACCAGCTCGTGTATTATTACGGTAGCTTATTGTAGCTACCATTTGCTACCTTATACGGATCCAACCCCTTGGATTACAATCTACACTGCAAGCAACATAAATAAAAATTCCTGACGCACAAAACCTCTGGAAGCGATCAATTGATTTCTTACTAAGTGTAATAATACCAATAGGTATTGCTGCTCTTCAATTTAACCTGTCCCCCAATGCTGTACTGAGTGGCTACATTTGGAATGTCAACATAACGTTTGTTGCTTATCAGTGTCAGTTTAAACTGAGTGTATTTGATGTTGCAGTACCTGTTAGATTTGAGGTTAGCCGAGTGTGACATCCTGAACGTTTTTGATGGTGTACAGTTTCTGCCTTTGGATCGCACGACTTTCCTCCATTCGCAATGTTTTATCAATCTACTCGAAGCCACGTTCCCTATCATCTCGCATTCCATCCTTCTGTTCGACGGTAACCTTGTCTGGTGAGTTCAAGTGTCTTAACTTTTGATTTTCTGGGCCCCTTCTCAATTCCCAGTCATTTCATGCTTGATGATTCGGTCTGTTTGAATTGAAATATACACATTCTCATAGTTGGAAACGGAGACGGGACGGGAATAGTTATTCGGGGGAACATTATTGCAAATAAACGGGATATTCAAAGTCATGATTGTACAATATTTTATTCCAATATTCTCCACTAGGTTTGCTGGGGAGATTTTTCGCATTGCTATTACAAGATGAACGCTTGTTTACTGCCTATTGACTATGTTATTGCTACTCCGTAGGAGTGGATTGCTGATTTCAACTCATAACCAAATGTATTACAGGAGTGGGCTGAATCCTGAGGACGTTAAAGTTGTCTACCGTTACGTTTGTAATAGCCTTCTCGTTAAACACCTCAAGGCCGATTGCTTGGCCAAAATGACCAGCTCTAGTAATCGAATGACCAGGTTAGTACAGAATTTATATCTGAAAATGAGAAAGAATGCCATTTAGTTTTCAACAAAAAACCTTAATTTTCAGATTCTGAGATTCGGCCTCGCTATAAATTCATGACATTTTTTTTTCTTCTCTAAATCACATGACATTTTCATCTTTATCTTCAACTCAGGAGGTATATTTTCTAACATACAAAATGAAATGAAAAAATAAATAAACTCCCCCCCCCCCCCTGAACCTTATGCCTAAATTTCTATAAGCATGAAAACATTTTAGCCACTCTTATCTGTTGGCATCCCAGGCATAGAGGCGTTTTTAGTGCATTCGGAGAAACGCACTGATCAAAGGTTGAACATTCCGAACTCAACACTGCACTTACTGAACTACTCAATTCTGCTCTAGGTTCGTCACTGGCCCTACCACTTTCGAATTGGTTTACTCCGACGAGACGCCCAAAGTGTATCTCAATAAAATACAACGTCCAGGTTTCTTCCATCTAATTGTGTACAAAGTCCAAGATCTCGTTATCTGCCTATTCGTGCCCAGTGAGTCACGAAGAACATCCTTATTTCTTCTTGTTAATATTCACTCCTCATTTACCCTCTCCATTTCATGTCCACCTTGACAGTTATTCTCTCGTTGCAGACAAGGAACCGCTACGGAAAGAATTCTACCGCCAGCTGGATAAGTTTTTGTATGATAGGATGCGAGAACTTGTTACTGAGATAAACTCGTACAAGAAAAGTGTACAAGAACAACCTGAAGCTCTCGACACTAGGTAATTAGTGGGCCCAATTTTTATTAGTCTAGAAACGAAAACATTAACTCCGTTCAATAAAATAATTATTAATGAAAATCTAAAAGTTCATGAAGTTTGAATTTCGCTGATCGGCTCTAAGGTCAAGGAGGTACCAACCCGTCAATGTTGTGTGGAAAGGGTTCCGAGTGATTTTTATTGAGTAATGGGTGTCTCAAGGTATGTTAAGGGTGATAATATATTTTATCCCTCTGCCCAGGTGATAATTGCCTGATCTATAAATGAGAATGAAGAAGCCAACTCCTGTGATAATGTGACAAGCCCTGTTTCTAATATGGTCTACCTTGAAATCTCACGTCATGCTACATTTCGATTTTTCAAAATCCGATACTGTCACATCAAGTTCATGAGGCTGGTGGACATAGGGACCACCCACAACCACGTTTTCTGTGACTGCAAATGGAGAGTAAATTCACGTCGACTAATGGCTGGTTTGGTTAATCTTTTTGCAGATACGTCTATTTTAATAGTATGAACCTTGCAACTAAGGACTCGCTGAAAGGAAGGAAGAGCCACACAAGATCTGATGCGCTTATTAGAGCTTTGGTCAGGCTTCACAATCACAATGTCAAGTACGTCACTGCGAAACATCTGCTGCGAGTATGGCTCAATTCTTGAACAATTAATCTAACCCGTTTCTTCTGTGCAGTTTGTCCAAAGAGGGATGTTTATCCAGCGAGACATTCATGCGAATGTCAACTGACCACTGGGTTATTGGCCGCATGTCGAATTTCCGCCAATTTTACATCGCTATTGAAAGGAAGAAGCTCACACTTCAAGATGTAGACGGTACCCACCTATTCAGATTGATTCTGTGTTGTTCAATGTATAATCATTGCTTAACTGTTGACATAATACGAGGGACGTCCAGAATGTAAGGTTACAACGGCTGTGTTCTACGAAGGGAATTTTTTAGTTTTATTTTTTAGAAAATTAGTTTTTCAGAGTTGTCACCATTACCACTGGTAGGTAGGGGGGTTACGAAATGTCGTCACAGCTGCCAACCAGTTGTCGAAAAATGGCTTCAGGAGGTGAAGCGGAGATAGGTATACAAGTAGAGTATACAAAAACTGGTCCCTAGGCTTCAAAAATGTATTGACCGCAATGGCGATTATGTGGAGAAATGATGACATGTTTTGACACATACATTGTAAATTTCATTTAAATATATTCATTTTTCAATGTTTAACACACGTTGTAATTTTACTTTCTGGACGTCTCTGGCAAATGAACTTTTCCCCTGTCGGTACTAATCCTTCCTTATCGGTAATACTTCGTTTTTTTTTCTCTTCAGATGTTGCAAAAAGGATATGCGAGACCAAATTGAAAGGAATATTTTTTCACGTATAATCCAGCAGACTCTTGGACGCTGGTTATCTTTCCATTGCCTGCATCATTATTCTGCTAAAGTTGCAATAATAAATCCAACCACACAATACGGCGAGAGGGATTGACGCTCGAAAGTGTACTAGCTCGAGTGATATTTTTGATGGGACGTATATTTGTCTTGAATAATCTTGAATACAATTATTGTATAATGAACGACATTCCATTCCTAAATAAAATATGTAAATTTGCTCAACTAATGAATAAAGCGGTTCTGTTGAAGTAATTTTTGCCCATTAATTCAAATGAATTAATTTCAATACCCACAGTAATTGTTGAGGTAGGAGATTTCTGTGGAAAATGAAAGCATGTACCAACTTTTGAGTGTTATATTTTTACCAACTTGAATTTGATTCAACTCAAACAGTGTTTTGTGTGAATTCAAGTTATCGATTTTAATCTATATACAAAACAGCAACAAAATTATACGGGGAAAAAAAATTAAAAATGAAGAACCAAATAGATAGTTGGATATTCGGTACATGACATATTTACACAAAAAAGAATTATTGGTATTGATGAGGCACCAACCGGCCGCTGGGCTACTACTAAAGTGTACGAGCGAGGGGGGCGTTGAGGAAGTGTGACAAATCACTCGTAAACGTCATTCCTGTCACCAACATACTGGACGATGTCGGCTGGCCGGAGAAGCCGCTCCGCATCCCCATCTGGGATTTCAAATCCTGGAAATGGAATTTCATGAGGTAGGTGAGACACATATCTAATTTATTATGAAACGTGATATGAACAAGTTGGCTCTGGCAAGAAGTGGCTGAGTATAGAGGGTAAGCACCATCAAGTACATAATCTTACTTCATTATCATTGCCCACTGAAAACAATAATCGTACATTTATTTGGTAGTCCCACAGAAAATGACCATATGAATAAGTCATCAGACTTGAACTGTTGAGGCTCTAGTCCTTGCGACAATGAGAATTAACGCCCTAGCGCTCCTGGGCTAGTTCTGGCGTGGTTGTCCGAACTAGTCCAGGAAAAATAAGCCAAATAATGACCTAACCCGGAAATTGATAATTACTAAAGGGACCTTTCGCAATATGTAGGATTCACATTCTTCAGGATTACGAGAATAAAAGTCCACCCCGCGCCCAGGTGGGATAACAAAGATTTCCTGCGACATTTTTGCCCTAGTTTTCGTTTTTTTGCCAAAAGAGGTGTTATGCAGCCTCTCGGCGAAAAAGTTATTCGTTCCTTTGTTAAAGTATACAAAATTCTCTACAATTTTAGTGGTAGTAGAACTCCGTAGACCAAGTAGAACTTAAGACAGAGCTCGGCGAAAACAGGCAATTTTTTCCAAAAAGTGCCAATTTATGTTACGGTAATTTTTCTAGTTTCGTAATGGCAAACTTCACTGCAAAAACAGTCTTGCTATAGCTCCAAAACTTTTCGTCCGATCCAAAACTTATTTATTTTCGTCTGAAAGCTACTTAATTTTACTTTCAGACCCCATATACAATGAGTTTGGTCGGCACGAGACATAAAATACGAGACGTAACATAAAATGTGAACTTTTTGGAAAAATAGCCTGGTTTTGCAGAGCTCTATCTTGGCTTCTACTTGGTCTACTGCCACTGAAATTGTAGGGAATTTCATGACCGGGTTAAAAAAAAATTTTCCTAGAGTAAACGGGGTGTGGAACTGGAAAAATACTTCGAACACAAATGACTAACGAGGGAAAACAATTGAATGACTGGCTTACCGAACTCGTCTTCCATGGCCATGATGACTTCTACGTGGTCAAGAGAGTCCAAGCCAAGGTCGTTGATGAAATGAGAATCCAATTTCAACTGAAACCAACGGCCATCATTAGTGACACGGAAGGCAACGGAGGCTCCAATCAAACAAAGACGAAATTGTACTTAGAATGGGGTATTTTATTTAATTCATTTCAATAGTGAACCTATTTTCAAAAGGCAATATTTTCATAAACCGTTTTGTGCTGTTATTCTGGTGGAAGGGCGAAACTCGATCATGTTTCCGCATACGGTTGCACCCATGCTGTCGAAAGTTCACTCTTACTAACGTAAAACGTACGCAGAATCAAATATTTGTCTAGCTAGCAATTTAGTTCTTGGCCAATGAATGATACTCCAGGTCCTCGAAATTACGATTGTTCAGCCAAATGGTTTTGTGCTCAGATCAGTATTGAACCGGTGATTGAGTAATTTTGATATCACACTTCAATTCAAAACGTCCAATACTTTTGGGAGTTCACCATACCTTAGATGGGTCAATTTTATCGTACAGTTTGAGAACTAGGACCACGCGCTCTCTGATCAGCTCAAGAGAAAGTGGCTCGTGACTGTAGCCCCTCCTGGGGGACACCAGAAGTATCTGCAAAACAAATAAGTTGTAATAGAACGTACAGGAACACATCAAAAAATATGTACCTTATCCGCGGAAATTTTGTCATATGCTCTGATCACGTTCATGACCCGCGTCTCGATTTCAGATTTCTTAGCAGGGTCGATTTTAGACGACGAGAAGAACCGACGGTTGGAATTCAGCTGCACAGAATACAAAAAGTACGAATGGAGATGAAAGAAAGGATATTGACAAGTTATGGTCATAATAAATGTAGGTTTGATTATTTGGTTTAGTCAAGTTTTGGTGTATTGAAACTATTGTACGGTGAAAAAATCGGTTCAATGAGATTGGTTACATCAGGTGTATAATATTAATACAAGTGGTTCTTGAATAAAAAAGTACGTTATCCGTTATTAGAAGATGAATCAATGCCTTACACATTAAAAAAAAACCTGCTAAGATGATGGATTTTTCCAGTCCTGAAAAACGCAAAACAGACCGAAATGAATTTGAACGGTGTGCTAGGGAATGGTACACCTGAGAAGTTTCTTCATACAATAAATAACAACTTTTTTTGGAACACACTTAGGTACTTGATGGAATACCTATAGTGGAAGTAGGTACTTACTTATAATCGTATAATTGGTATCTTGCAACTTCTGCTATTCACATTTTTAGCCTAAGAATGATAATATCATCGTTGATACGTCTTACTATGTTATAGAGGGTAACACAATTTCCTTTCATAATCAATAACTTCATTTTATTGGTTCTGTAATAAGTGGCTTAAAATAATTTCCCGTATAGGGTGCTGCTATGTCGATGCGGCTGCATTCTTGTGAGGGAGAAGTGTAGATGGGTGGACTACTTTCCTCTCCCAATGTCAATATGAAAACTACTGTGAACTACAGTAATCAATTTTGAGTTTCCCTAAATGGAGAAAACTGCAGGAATAGTTACCGGTTTAGCGAGGAGACTCGGGCGACGGTCGGTCAGGCTGTGAATGTGTTTTTGTTGAGCCCCCAGAACAGCAGATCGGACAGCAGTCTTCAAGTATGCAGAGGCACACCTCCCGGCAAGCGCCGTCCTCAGACCCTGAGCCAAAGCGGACATCCTGAAGTTCTCGGAAAATTTAAATGCGATGGCAAAGAAAAGTTGGAATAGTTTTCACGACCGAGAAAAGGCCCACTCGGTTCCTCGGGGTTACGAAACGAAAAAATGATAACCAGATTGTCGAACAAAGATGGCGCACCACGGCCTGTTAAATGTTAGATATCAGCTGAATCTTGAGAGCTTACTATGCCCAGTCGCCAAATTCAGAAGAAGCGTCAGAGAATAAAGAGAAAATCAGACAACTGGATTTTCTACTTGGTAGAAAAGTGAACAGATGAATAAACATGAAACTTAATGCAACAAAGCGAAATGTATAAATCAACAAACTTGTACCGTGGAAGAAGAAACTTCTTCCATAACTTTTACTTGCATCACTTCTTCCAGGAACTTTTACTTGCATCACTTCTTCATGAATAACCTACCCCGATATCATAACCTGCTGCATGGGTACTATTCAACAGTATCCATGCCAGACTTGTTACTTGTACTATTATGTATTTATAGTGTGTACTATAAATATAGTTTGTACTTATTCTGTGTACTATAAATATAGTGTGTATTTATAGTGTGTACTATTGTGTGTGTTACTGGTACTTGTACTATTCAATAGTATCCATGCCAGGCTTACTATCGTGGCTTGCTATCCATGGATACTATCGTGGTAAAAAAACCCGGAGACAATATTCAAAGGAAACACACACACACAAACTTGTTATGTATTGCGCGTGTTTTGATAAACGAGCATAAATTATGACATTGGGGCCTGACATGTAGCTGGTTAAACTACGCTTTCAAGGCTGTGTTTTTATTGGACCGTTATATTTGAAGGCTGATATTTGGACCGTTATATTTATTGGACCTGAGTTATATTTGAAGGCTTCATAACTGTCTGTGAGTACTCGGTAATGTTCAACTTATTTGAGGAGGTTAATGGCTAACAAAAGAGGCGAACAACTCAGTGCCTATGATTTCCTTAAAGGAGGACCGCAGAAGCTGGTTGGTACCTAGTATCAGATTTGTTTTGCAGCAACGTCTGTATTGGTTCTGCCCACTATAGAGTACATCCTGGAGTACCAGACTAACCACTTCCTAGTTGTCGCAGTATTTTACCAGCTTGCTTGGCCTATAAGTGTAGCAATTCGTGTCTACATTATTAGTTGCTTTGTTATACTTAAATGCCAATTTTGTTAACAGTAAAATGGTTGAAAATGGCGATATGTCGGAGGAAGATCTCAATGAGGAATATGTCCAATTGAGAATGGCTTTTCCTAAGCTGAAGGAAGTGTGCAATCCTATGGCAACTAATCCTGGAAATGCTTCTAATGCGACGAATCTGAGGGCTGTCTTGAAAGAAATCAATAGGCCAATTCTTCAGAAGTATTCGGACTACCTATTCATCCCTTCATTTCTTCATCTGGCCAACGCAAATGAGCTCAAGTTAGTAATTTTGTCAACAAGTTTGGATTTTAAGTGATTAATTCTGTGAATAACCCATAATTTGATTGCAGAAAGGATGTTCTCTGTTCAGTCCTCCAATGTTTCCAAATAGTTCTGGATAACGTTCAAGTTGACAACGTAAATCAATTTTGGAAAATCTATACACTAACTTTCCAGACCATATACTCAGAGGCTGATGAAGATTATGGTAAGCACATAAATCCTTTTTCTTACAAGTAAAGCGATGTGATGCTTCCCTCCTCCATGCAGATTCTGCATGGCAGTCGTATGATTTGCTTTTGTAGCAAATGATACTGAGCCATTTTGACAACTTATACAATAATAACTTAACAACTTATAATTTAGACATACTTATGTTACGTAGCAGTAGAGTAATGCGGAAGGGAAGCATACATTTTATACAAATGAAGAATGATACTAGCAGCTACTTGAGATATTTTTTATTCAAATTAGATTCATCATCCGCAATTATTCTTACAAATTGTGTCCCTTATTTATAATTTAAAATGATCATTCATGTAATGCACTATTCTTAACGTTGGATTAGCCACAGGTACTTAAATTTTCCACTTTTTAGCTTCAAAACTTCCTGAAGAGCTGAAGATCCAGGCGCTCCGGTGTCTCATTGCACTTTTCAAGAGTACGACCAGTGATGTATTCAAGGCTGTATACACTCGGAAGTCTATTGGAAGGTTGAGTGTCGTCATTTACAATGTTGTCCAATTCGCGAAAAAAGAGAAGTGCATAGAACTGAAGTAAGTGTACTTGATGCTACACTACAGTATTTGTTACCAATTTAGTGACATTTTCTAATGGTCGAAAATGTGCAGGGTTGAGTCGTTGAAATGCATACAGTGCATGTTGCAACTGCCAGATGCAAAAGAAGAATCTTTTCCTTGGAGGTTACAAGTGGCTGAATTGGCGATGCTGATGCTGCCAGGCGTAGTAAGCTGTGCCGTATCTGTGGCGTCATCAACGGATACATTGAACCATAAAATCGTTGTGGTAGGTGCCCAGTGCCTAGAATTTCAGTATTGTATTATATTTCAACGGTTCAATGAGTTTGGGATTACTAGTTGTGATTTTACAGGAAGCAATCCGACTGTGGGGCGGTGTAATACGGCTGGTTATGGAAGATAGGAACTCAACGAAAGAGAAGACCCAAATTTTCAAATTGGATTCCGTCGATATTCCCTCTTCTGAAAAATCTCTGAACCAAGATCCTCTGGAAGCGAAAATGAGTGACGACTGGTTGGTGGGAAGCGGGAGGAAGTTAGTTGGTGCCACTGAAAAAATGTTAACCCTGCAACAACACCAGCATTGGAGGGTCAGGATGCAGCTAGTGACAGAAGCCAGCCAGATTTTAATTGTCGCGCCCAAGTAAGATGTTCAGGGTATACCAAAAATGTGAATGAGCTGCCTGTGACTTTGGGCAGCTCTCAATTGGCTTTCCAAAGAGGCAACACCTTGGATTACGAATAGCCTGTAGGAGAAAGTTGGAATATCCACTAAAAGTCACATTCAGCTAAGCCCGTATGTTTAATTACTTAATGATAAGTTACCCTAATAAATGGTATAATCTTTCTTGTTTCAGAAACATGTGTCTGTCTGCCAAATATTTAGTTGACGCTCTGATTTGCTTGTCACAAGATGACAACAGTGAAGTGGGAAAAGAAGGCAAAATGGCTCTTGAAAAGTTTTCAAAGTCGTGTGAACAGAGTGAGGGAACGAAAAAACTGGTGGAAATCGTTGAAGAAAGCTTTTACTCTCTGGTCGTCAAACTTCCACGAATAATCCATGGAGTTGGTAAGTGATTTTGAGATCTTTGGAGTCGGTACTTACTGTGGTAGTATAAACTGGTGTCTAAACTTCCTTCATCTCGTTGGTTCTAGACCTCAGTTTAAAGGAAAGACAGCTGCTGCTATTAGCAGGGTATATTGACGTTTTGGGCTCCAAACATCTACCAGGCCTTTTGAACTCCAGTCAACATCTCACCCGATTACTCAAGAGTTTGTACACTGCAGCTGCCTTGGACTCGTCAAACGTTTCATTACTTGAAGAACAAGCTGTGAGAGGTAAATCCCAAGACGCTCAAACGCCCTTTAATCCAACGAACGTAATGGTTCCCTTTGAAAATAATGTTCTAATTTTGTTCCAGAATTGGACCAGGAAGCTCTGGGCCAGCAAAAGGTCTGGTTGAGCCTTAAGCACAGCAACTCCCCGCGATATTTTGCAATTCTCCAATCGATAGTTCGAAAGCTTCTACTATGTTCTGACTCAGGATCCATCGTTCATTCGTTTCTGGATGATTTTGAAAACCAACCAAATCATCGGAAGGAGATCACTTTGCTTTTCAACATGATGTTCTCTACTGGTAAAAATCCCCTTCGAAATTGCCATACTCTTAAACACAAATCATCTTATATCATGAGCTAATTCTCCAACAGGGCCTGATGTTGTAGCCAGAGTCGGTCACAATTTGGCAGATTTCGTTCTAAAAACTATCATGGAGTACAATTTATGGGATCTTCCTGTGAATATTCAATGCACGCAAAGGGTAACTGCTCAAGAAAATGTGGTCCAGGTGAGTTCTACGTGAATCTTTCAGTATTATCTTCCTATGTGTGAAATTGTCTTGGTAGAAACTTACTCGCCTCTACTGGATAATAACGTGTGTTAACTAAGGTCTATTCTGTACCGCCAGATTTGTCTCTTGGCCGAGCTCGTTTCTGCTCTCGCTGTAGTGGAGGGAGCTGATGCCTTCTCTCCACACCTACTGACCTGCCTTTATCCACTGCTTGAATGTGCCGGCAGTCCTTTGTATGCAGTTTCATCAGCTGGTAAATATGTTGCTCCCTAACGACCATCCTAGTTTTTCTTCTAACGAATTTTGGCAATGAACAGACGGCTACAATCAATTGTTTGGATTGCAGGTTTTGCATCTGTTGGAGTAGTTGCCGGCATTTATGGAGGGGACGTGGGCTGCCTTGTGGGACAGAACGTTGATTATTTGTCACACCATGTCACCCTCAACCTTCGCCACGCACACCGTAATCCTCGTGTTTTGTCAGTCCTATCCGTCATCATGAACCATTCGACTTTTCAAGTTTTCCCGCCACTCTACGAAATTGTGAAAGACGTAAGTTCTATCATACATTTGTCTTGAATCTGTAATGCTCCTGCATTCTCCTCTAGTATTCTTGGTGATTCGGTATTAGATCATCTGCAATTCCCTTCAACCCGGCAGGTTCTAGTTCAGAGCTGTGATACTTTCCAAGATGTTAACGCGGTCGCTTTCCTCCAAGTTTTCCTGACTTTCGTTTCTCGGCTTCTGCTGTGGGAAAACAATGCTGGTGATCATGAACTCAGTCCCTCACAAACCGTGGTAAAATCACAAATTCCCGTGTGGGATTTACTGCGTGATTACTACAAAACGACTTTGATAGCAAAAGACTACAGTAATGACAACCCATCTGTGAAGTGAGTTGTGTTTACAAGTCCTGTTTCACACTATTGTTTCATCAAAAATATTTGTATTTGTATTCATTTCACTGCATTGGTAAGTTATTTGCACCATCGACCTGAATATGATTGAGAGTGTTAGTTACGCAGCGTGGCCTTGTTCAGGGCGAACTGTATTAGTCCAGTGTATATTATTGTATAGAATGCGTTCTAATTTCAGCCCTGAAGCTGATGAAATGGCTCATCCGATGGAGGAGTCTCATCAAGACACTGAAGTCAAAATTCCTGATCACATCACGCTTACTGTTGATATTTTGAATAGAAGCTTACATTTTCTGCCTTCCAAAGACCTTTCTCGGCAGATGCAAGTGCTTCAGGTAACTACATGCATGTTTCATATTAGTAGATTTGATAATTTTGCTCAGAAGTGTGCAAGGTCATATATGGAGCTGAGCAGATTTTTGTATCTCCACAATGTAGTGAGATATGGCCTCGTTCAGAGGCAGCATATAAACACCTAATCATGGTATAAATTTGGTGAAAAAACTGAAATCTGACAATTTAACTAGCTAACAAATTAATTGTGTATTACAACATACGCCTCAGCAAGCATTGCCATATGCTTCTTTCGTTTTCATATTATTTTTCTTGGTCGCAGCCATACAAGACGTTTTTGTTCTGCACGTTATACATGTACTACGTATTACCCAGAATAGTAATTTAGTGTACAGTTATGACTTTATTAGCGCGATTTTGCTTCCATATACACTTCTTGTGATGTCAAGCTTGTTTCGAGAATATTATCCCTTGAAGCTGTTAACCATCACATCTTGTTGTCAGATTCTGGAGAAAGGCGTATTAGTGCTTGCTAAATGGAACGAGCAGTTGCTCCCAATGGTCCACAAAATTTGGTCTCCTCTAGTCCAGAGGTTCTCTCCACAAACAGACCCTTTGATAGTCCACCGTGCATTTGTGCTTCTACGCGTCCTTGCGACAACATCCAGGGATTTTATACGAGTTAGGACTTCCAAGTAAGCCTGAAAGTGTGGTTTTGGGGCTAGCTTGTTTGTTGATACAGGTTTCACTTATAAAATTTAATATCTATTGCTTTTGTGATACTCTGTATATACCTTTTTATAATTTACCCCTTTCTAGGGATGTGACTCCATTCTTGTGCAAGTGTCTAATTCAACGGTTGGAAGAGGCAAAAAAAGAAGGAGGTCGGGATTCATACAAGATGACACAGTCATATAAGATGGTAAATGCGCTTCTTCGAGGTCTTGGAGAACTGGTTGTATCTTTGGACATGGCCGAAGAAGAAATAGAACGAATAGTTGAAGCTGTAGTACCTTATCTCAGCAGTCATGTACATCTCCCTCTGCAGGTCAGAAAACATTTTCATAAACCAAATTACTTTTCTTGGAGAGTTGAGGAGACATGTCAATCACAGGGCCTGGTGCAAATCAATCACTGGCACCTTTCGAACCCAGTGTTTGACAAGTTTCAAGCCTTGTCCAATACTGGTCCCACTGTACGTATTTGAATGAAATATGGGTTTATCAACCTTTGACCGCTCAAAAAGTTCACAAAGACGGTTAAGCCGCAGAGAATTTTGAAGGATCAATGCAGTAGAAAAATCATAGCCTTTAATATAAGTATTTTTCTGTCATCTGTCAAACACTGGCCGCTCCGCCCTAATGTCTAGTGTGTATGATTGTACTAAATACTAAGATTAAACTGGAAATCCTTCGAGATGGAATGGGGTAAAGGGGCCAGAATGTCAGGAGGAGAATCCATAGCGTACGGGAACCTCCTTCTTTCCCACATGGTTTCGCACAAATAATGGCTGTCTTTCAGTTATTGGTCCTTCCTCCAACTAGCCCAATGGCAAAGGCTTTTCTAGTCAAGAGCTAGTTTTGAACTGCTATTTAGATGGTATTGAATTATTCCAAAGGAGACACTGCACCTATCAACATGAACAGCCACTTGCAATTCATTCCAATTATGGGATTGTAATAACAGTGGAATTAAAAGGAGGTGCATATTTTCTCTTGCACGATCGCTTTGACAGCTACCACAGGTCTTCTATACATTCCCTCTATAGTCGATATTCTCATTTCGATGTTAGGATTACTGTAGTTTTTATGCACTTCATATTATACCATGTTTGGGGGCTGGTTGTATGGATTTTTACAATATTTTCAGGAAGCGGCAATTGATACTGTGGAAACGATAGCCAGCAAAGACTCTCATATAGTTTGGGCTCAACTCATGGCTCTATGTCCCAACACTACGGATTTGACTCCTGCATCTCCTGCTTTGGTATCTTTCAAGGTAGTTACTTATTGAAATACTTGTTAATTCGAATGTCTTGGGCGACAGTTTGTTTCAGCGACTTTGTAGTTGATACTCGTGATAGCGAACGTGCAGAAAGCACAGGTTTTTATCAGCTCCCATCAATACTAGTCTAATATTACTCTCAACATAATGCAAACGGTTCTAACTAGTTCTTCAGTTTTAGATAATGTAAAATACCCAGCATCTGAAAATTTAATGAACTGTGTGTACTTGATCTGAATCTGAGGGCAGCACCAGAGACCCTATCCGCTTTTTTAGTAGGTATTGAGGTGGATAGCCGGAGGATGTTGATGGAAAGAAACAGGGAAAAATATTGTTGACTTTGAATTCTGAGGTTAATAACTTATCACCATGTCAATTTTTTCAGATCGAACCTTCATGCAAGAATCAAGATGAATTCAAATTGAACGTCCATCGCCTTCTAGACTGGCTTCCATAAATTATTTCAACTAGGAACGATCTTGCGCCGAATCAAGTTTCCACAAGCGTCAGATCTCTAAGGTACCACAGTTTCTGATCCCCGACAAAGTCGAACTGTCAGTTTCTCGTGATCTTGAACATTTGTGATAATAAACCAAGATTTAACCACATTCGATTGTTTATATGAATCCTATATCAAGTAACTAACCTCAGAGTGAAATTGGAACATTTTTTGAGACGAATCCAGTTGGGTACGATCTGCTATCCTAAGTGAACCATCTAATTTAAATGACGAGAAATGGGTCGAATTTACATTATTGGGGTTTCGCTTGGATTTACAAGTTTTCGCTTGTAGCTTCGTTCAAGAATTCATTTTAAAGCGACATACATTCAGTATGCTCCATGACCCACGAGTTCATAGGTTTCTTCAGAAATTCGCTCATTAGGTCATGCTATATGACTTGAACTTCTTGAAAAGCACTAATCTAGAGAAAATAAGACAGGGGATGAACAACAATAATTTACAATTATATTGTAATGTTTATTAGACATTTACGATCTTCGATATTTACAACTTTGTACTGTAACTTAATATGAGTTACTACGTTAAACAGGTGTGGTGAGGTGATTCTTCATTCTTCAAGTCACAATAGTTTCTGATATATTAATTTATTGTACGGAATTTGTTCTTTACTTGATTTATTTGTACCTACAAGTTTCAATTTGGTGCATTACGATTAATCAAGACGTATTTTAAAACTAAAGAATCTGACTACGAATTTTCTTCATTGTCAATGTTACCGGGAAATGATCTAGAGAGCTAAGGCACGCGGTGAATATAATAATAGAACTTCTATTATAGAAAGATACTTCTATTACGGAAGGTCTGGTACTAGCATCAGAACATCAACAGAGCAAAGTTTGTGTATTTGTGCAAAGTGTGTATTTACCTAGTGTTGTAGGTAAACACGTCATCTCTCTAAAGCTCAATAGACTAATAGAATAAAGGTAACTGCGCAAGATCAGCCGTTGTGTAGGGACGTTTTAGGTTGCGTCAGGCCCTATAATTGTTGAAAAAACTACAATTATTTGTCTTAAAAGGTTGAAAAAACCTCTTCACGCTAGACTGGTCATGTACAACGTTTTTAGTTCCGTTTTTGGTGACATTTCAAATAGGGCTGCTCTACTTTGACCTTCGCCTTTCTTCACCCAGTGGCCATAGACTTTGAAGGCACAATTGTCGATAACCTAAAAAAACAAAATTGGCATATTCAAGTATCTTCTAGTAGCAAATAGGCGGGATTCTGACTGGACTAACACACAACTGTACTACTTGTTTAATGTTCAAAACATACTTTCTGTTTCATGTACATCAAAACACACTCAATTCAATAATAACATTTGGCACTCACCTTTCTGAGGACTTTGATGGTGTAGGGGTCACGACGTGATGCTGCAATTGGTATCTGTTTGGGTTGGTAGGCCAGGTGAGACAAACGGATGGCGGCTCTGACGACTAGAAGGATAAACTTGAACTTCTTTTTGGGATTGAAGGCTTGGGATTTCAATTGGTCCACTATACCGGTGATGACAGACAATCTGGACGATCTGAAACAAATATTTATTTGGGTCAGTGGTGTTACTGATAGGGATGTATAACAAGTATCGAACAACGTTTCGATGTTTGTCCATTTTCTAAACAACCATTCTTTAAAATTTAATACTAATGCAAGATCAGAGTTAGGATGACGTCGCAACTTGGAAACATTTATGAAAGTGTGTCACGAAAAGTGGCATAACTCAAAAGAAATTTGTTCAATTAATATTCGGGAAGCCAAACACTTTTTTAATTTCATGACATATTTTAATGTATAGGAAGTTATATAAATTTAAAAACTGGTACGATATGTATAGAAGGTTTAGAGAGATGCTGTGGAGTTTTTAGTGAAGGCCGTTTTGTTCGCTCTCCTGAAAATCGTGCTTTTTGGATTGCGTCCTTTTTCTAACTGGGTTACGATACATGAAATGACATTTGCAAGGTTCATTTGGAGGTTGAAAACAAAATCGATAGTTTGATCATGAATCCTGTCTGTTTTGGGGCTCAATAAAGGTATACAATTAGCTCCTGAAATCTCCCATTTCCACAGACTGAAACTTGAGGTTGAAATAATATCACAATACGATAGCTACCAATGATACCTACAGATTTTAGGTCATCGTGATACTTACAGAGGCGCTAGCGAGGCTTTCAGAGGAGCAATATCCGTGTCCCACATCATAGGATGGAAAAAGGCGTGAGCGAGCGCCCCTTTGACCGACAGCCTTTCCGAAGGATCCACAACGAGGAGACGATTGATGAGATCTTTGGCTTCCTCAGAGACATCCGCCCATTCTGGAGAGGCAAAACTGTAATGATAAAAGAGAGGAATCGAGGGTTTGTAACGATGCCCGTGGATGATCAGACTAATGATGGCAGAGGAGACAATAGAATTACCAGAGTTGATCAATTAAAAGTGAATTACAACGTCAACCACTCGATTAAACCACACATTGCTGCCTCAGACACCTTCTTCGAACAATTTCATAATTTAACTTGTGAAATCCCTCAACACACGTGCCCATGAATCATAATAAATGTGATGGGTATTCTCACCTGTAATTACCTTCCATTATATTTCGTAGCATGATTATTTGCTTTCTATGCCAAAACGGAGGACAACCGACCTGAAATGAAACCATAGGTTACGAATTACCCGTAGACTTGAGTTACCTGTAACTGGAGATTTATGATAAATGCAAAATTGGAAAGGTATTGGTTTAAATTAAATTAGCGTGGGTTAACGAAGGAAACGAGGTTTGGTGAAATCTTTACGCCAAAGTAAATTACTCACTAGAAGTGTATACATGATGACGCCACAAGCCCAAATATCAACAGCCTGTCTGTAACCCGTAGCATCATTGTACATGTTAGCTCTAAGAACTTCAGGTGCCAAGTACCCAGGAGTGCCACACAATTCCGTGAGCCATTCGTTATCATTCAACTGCTTCGCAAATCCAAAATCAGTCAACTTGACATCGTTGTTCTCGTCTAAGAGTATGTTTTCAGGTTTCAAATCCCTGTGAAATGAGGGAATAAAATGGCTGAGCATAAGCAAGAAATCGGAATGACAAGAAACACAGGAGCTGCAGGGACTATAAAATTTATATAAAATTTAGTCATTTAATGACTCAAGCCGGAAGTGAACTTGAAGTACGAGGGACGAACAGAAAGTAAGGTTACAACATGTGTTAAACATTGAAAAATGAATATATTTAAATGAAATTTACACATGTCATTATTTCTCTACATAATCTCCTTGGAGGTCAATACATTTTTGAAGCCTAGGGACCACTCCACCTCCCGAAGCCATTTTTCGACAGCACCTTGGACCTCATTTTTCAAGGATAGTTCAAGAAATTCGCGTGCTAATTAGGTAGAGCTGTGACGACCGTTTTGACTGTTAGGAACCTCTCTACCTACCAGTGGCGACAACTGTGAAATACAAAATTGCCCTACACAGCCCTTGTAACCTTACTTTCTGGACCTTACTTTATGTATTATGTGTTGTATGTTGAAGATATCGATTGATGCCAAGACATGAAGGGTTCAATTAAATAGAATAATTCTAATAATTATTATTGAATCAGTTACAAGTTGATTAAAAGAATAACTTTATAATTCAAATCAAACATTATAGACCCCAGGATTCAACTAAATAAGAGATTGAACTAGAATAATTCTAGTATCACAAAAAAGAGTAGCAGGACTACCACCAAATTCTATGGTATCAATTATTGATACCATAGAATTTGGTGGTAGTCCTGCAACTCTTTTTTGTGATACTCACCTTTAATGCAATCTCGACCTGGGTTTCTTGGACACAGCTTCAATAGCTTGCGAATTTAATGTTGATCCTAGAATACCTACATTTCAAAATCCTCTGTTCAACTGGTCCTAAGAATGCTACATACAAAGGCAACCAAACCTGAAAATGGCCCACCGCATCGCCTCCAGCTACTTGGCAGAAATAATCGGACCTGAAAGTCTGTGGAAACAATCCTCAATGTTTTAGGAAAGGCAAAGTTCGTCTAGGCAATGTTACCTGTGCACAATGGTTTTGCTATGGACGTATGAGAGAGCCTCGAAGACCTGCCTCATGATCGTTCTCGTCTTCTTCTCAGTCAACGTTACAACTGTTGTAAGGTAGTCAAATAGTTCTCCGTTTCGGCAGAGTTCAAATACTGAGAATAATTAAAAGATTGTAATCAAAATATGGAATAAGGACATTATCATTGTAGAATACAATTAGCTACGGGAAGGGAACAGATCATCCCCCCCCCCTCCTCCAACCGTATGGAGAGGGCTTACCGAGAAAAATGAATGTGTTAGATTCGAAAACGTCATGAAGATGAACGATGTAAGGATGCCCAGCGACTAATCTCAGGATCCGAACTTCTTCTCTGGTACTAGCGAGTGCGTCAGGGTCTGTCGATACGTCGATGATTTTGGCTGCATATTCCACCCCTGTTTCTTTCTCGATGCACCTGCGAACTTTAAAGAGAGATGGAATAACCTCACATGCCTTGATGAAGCAGAAGATTTGAGTATAATATATGTTTATGCCATATTGTGGCATAACAAAACAATAGTATCAAGTAAACTGCACAATTCATTGTGCCTCTTACCACACAAAATGTAACGTAGTTCGCAATTTCGTATACTTGATCATCGAACGTCTCAAGATCCACTTTTTCCATGAACGCTATGCTTTAGATTTAGCAATAGTTATATGTATTTATGACCTATGAAACTACTAAATCAAGTATTGCCAGTATCTCATTTTCAGGCAAAAACGAACACCAACCATAGTTGGCTGTGAGGAAGGATACGAGATTAGTCTTAGAAATAAAAAGTAATCAATCACGTGTAGTCAATTCCCGACCATAAATTAGAATTCCGTATACATTACCAGTAGAACTAATTCCTCGTCCCAGAATCTCCTTCGGTTCATACTTAGCGTAAAACTCTTTCGCTGCGTCTTTGTCCGGAAGGACGTCATCAGTGTCTTCTTTGGTCATCAGAAAATTCGATTCAGTTATATCGTACGACGGGATAGGGGTCAATCACGATGAATTGTGAAACATAAATTACAGGGTTCAATGACAAAATACTGAGGGGTTCTAGGACGGAGTGATAGAGGGAGGGATGATTCTGCTACTCAGAAGTGGCGAATGTGCGTCTCACTAGGTCGCAATTCAAGCTGAATTCCAACATAACCCACGAGTGATTTGATTTCAATGAAACGTTAAATTTTTCAGTACTTGAAAAATGAAAGAAAATAAGTTAAAAGCACAACCAAAGTGAACTGATAACAGATGAAATTTTGTAACAGTGCTTGAGGTTTTATTTGATAAAAATTCTTCTTCTTCTTCCTTCTTCCACGGTTCGCGTCAAGCTGGGTGATCGCAAATTCTCGTTTCTGTGGTGGACAGAGCTTCATGTTACTCATGCCTACGGTCGTATAGTAGGGTTTTCTGTGGTTAGGGATGGCAAAAAAAATGAAAACATCGATGTATCGATACATCGATACATCGACAGGCCGGCATCGATGCTCCAAAAACATCGGACCCCAAAAACATCGATGGGAAAAAACATCGATGTTTTTAAAAAAACATCGATGTATCGATGGTTTTCAATCAATTTTTTATTTTATTTAATTTATAAGCTATAAATTTATTTTATTTGTTACCATTATAATTCAGTTCCAAGAAAAAAAATCGTATAAACGAAGGCTGGGCTATCACCCAGTATTTGGCAGGTAGTCCATTCAAGAAAAGTAATTTTGAAAGCAATTTGCCCCCCAGGCGATTTCTCTGCTGCGTAAGAGCTGCACCAGCCTTGGAGAATAATCTTTCTGCCGGTACAGAGGTGGCTACCCTCCCCAAGTATTCTCTTGATAATGTGTACAGCTTGGGTTAGACTGTCTTTCCCAAAATTCAAGGGGATTTGAACGTATGTTTGATGCCACTGGAGTTGAGAGATACATTGATATCTCCGTGTCCAAGTTCACCGATAAGCTCTGAAAAGATGACATTTTCTTGTTGGTTTTGAACGCCAACGATTTATGATGGGCCCATATTATGTCAACGGGACTTCCACGGTCCGATTCTGAAGATGACTGAGATGACGGGGAATTAGAAGTATCAACAGACGCCACCAGTTTTTTAATTTAATTTGAGTGACGAGCTTTTGACGATGCGATGGAATCGGAAAAGTGAATATTTTTGAAACGGGGTCCAAAAACATGGGTGGGGTCAGCAAGTGACAGTTTTCCCGCCCCTTAAATCTCGAGTGAAATCCTGACATTAGAGCCTGTTTTAGCTGCTTTCCCACAGGCGAAATATTGGAAGTATCGATACTTTTCAGCCAACACGCCTCGATATTTTCATTTAAAGGAAATAAAAATTCAGAAATAATATTCCTAGGTATGTGAGAAAAACGTTAGAATAAAACATTCAGCAGCCTATGGCAAAAAAAATTGAAACATCGATGTATCGATGTGCCGATGCATCGAAACCCCGACATCGATGTTCCAAAAACATCGACACAGAAAACATCGATGGAAAAACATCGATGTGTCCCACGAAAACATCGATGTTTCAAAAACATCGATGTATGATTGCCATCCCTATCTGTGGTCGGCAGCCTACCTACAGAGATATCTGACTGTTATGTGTTGACCGCAATAGTCTGCGATTCAAGTAAGTAATCAAATTGTTTTATTCAATAGTCTGGAATTTTAACGCGTTTTTGTTGCTAAGTTGCTTGTTATACCTACGAAGTACATACTTGTTATACATACTCATTGTAAATGAACAGGTGGGCACTTGCGATTTTAATGTTTTTGGTTTAGGCGTTATTTTTTATTTTCCAGTTATAGGGCCTGGATTTCTTCCCTTATAAATTGGGTAGTTCTATTACTAATAAAAAATGACAGCCGTGAGCTCTGATAATCAATTCCAGCGTTATGTTTAGCGATTTGCTCCTTCTCCTCGAAATCAGACGCTGTGTCAAGTAGTCGATCAAAGTCGATTCATTGTAGTTAGTACAGACTCCCTAGTTCATTCACCTAGATAAAACTCAAACTCTCCGTCTACTTCTCCCCACCATGAGCACCGAAAAACTAGTATCCGACGTCAGATAGACAATTAGGTACTCCTCTATTCAATAGGCTCGTTTTGTCATCGTGAAGTCACCTTGTGGTAATCTAGTTTCCACCTTTATCCATCCCGTCCAAATACAATACCTATATTTGCGGTCCTAGGTGCACCTAAGGTTGGTAATGGACTCTAAAATGCCTTACTACACTCTGGAACGTGATCCTCAAAAACGGAGAGTCAAACCACCTCAATCTCTCTTCGAGTTGGACGACCTCGGAGAAAGCTCAGACGACAGTGATTTCAGAATTGAGGATCACGCTGACGAATCTGACGACGACTCCATCGACTCCAACGCCAATGGAAACATCGCTGGTAAGACTTGTACAAATATTTTCTGTTGTATTCTAAAAAAATTGGTTCTGTATGGGCAAAATCGTGGGATTTAAAGGTATTAAGGCTTTTTGTAAAATTACAACCCTGCATAGTGCAGTCTTGAAAGCATCACCGTACAGAAGGAGGCCATAGAGTAGCAATGCTTGGGCAAGCGCACAGTACATGATTCTCAATACATCGAGGGGTTTTATGTGAAAATGTCTACATTTTACTGGTTTTATTTACTTTTGCAAAAAGGCATTCGTATAGCACATCACGTAGTCAGTTTCAAATGCAATCTTGATACGTGGTCTGAATTCCAACATTTGCTTGTTGCAGATGACGCAAATGGCTCTTCTTCCGGTTCGAGCGATATCAGTGATTTGGATGATGCAGCTGCTTTGGAAGAAGCTAACAATGAGGCTAAGGACTATATCAACAATTTATCTGATAACGGGAATAGGAAACAGGTTATTATAATTATATTGATTTGTTCCACCAAGTAGGTATTTTAAGGTCAACTGTTGGAATTCGAGACTAATCATAATCAAATAACCAGGAACTTACGTATTATGGAAGAAATTGTAAGATAACATTGGTGTCACATGAGATTCTGTGACTTGATCAAGATCCCTAACCGTTGGAGTCTGTAATGATTTATCTCTTGAAATGATTGGTCATGTGTCACAGTTCAATCCCAAAGACGCTCTGAAGATAATGATCTGCACAGTTTGTCTTGGAGATAGAAGTGATGCAGCTAACGAAATCATTGAGTGTGACAGTTGCGGAGTTACAGTTCACGAAGGTGAGTGAGCCATGTCCCTTGAAGTTTGAAAGTACGTAATATTATGTCGGTCGAGTTGACACTGATTGTAAATTGTATTATTTTGGGTCCATCTTTGTCTAGGGTGTTATGGAGTCCAGGACTCTGATAGTGTTTGTAGCACTGATTCCCCCTGTCCAACTACACCTTGGTTTTGTGATGCCTGCAAAGCTGGCTTGGAAGATGCATCCTGCGAACTTTGTCCCAATCGAGGTTACTTGATTTCTTTTTCATAATCCACCTCTATGGTGGTTGTTACAGTCCACAGAACATGGAATAGTCTATTCCATGTTCTGTGGTACAGTCCATAATATAAATGTCATGTTTTCTCTATGAGTAGAATTGTTTATCACAATTTCTTGGAGCTTAATACCTATAAAACATATCGTTGTATTTCTCAGGTGGGATTTTCAAGGAGACAGATGTTGGTAAGTGGGTCCATCTAGTATGCGCTCTCTACATGCCAGGAGTGGCCTTTGCTGAGGTGGACAAACTCCAGAATGTAACCCTGTTCGAAATGGCTTACTCCAAGTGGGGCCATAAATCTTGTTCTCTCTGCCAAGATCAGCGTTATGCACGTACAGGAGTGGCTGTTGGGTGTGATGCAGGAATGTGCAAGTCCTACTTCCATGTTACATGGTACGTATTATGCAACACAGGCTCGACAATATTGCTTGGCAAATGCAAAATAAATAAATAAAGGACTGGCCGATTACTCATTAATTTGTCATTTGTGGTTTATTCTTGCAGTGGTCAGCGGGAAGGTCTATTAGCAGAAGCTCATTCAGAAGAAGCAGATCAGGCAGATCCTTTCTATGCTCACTGTAGACTGCACACCGATAAAACGTTACTCAAGTATGATTCAAATTCCTTTTAGGCTTGCTCTCAAATGAATTTTCAAACCCATTGAAAGCCCTATTATCAGATGTTTCAAAATTTTAACAATGGGACTGACCAACTTGTGTTCGTTCGATAGGAAAAGAAAACGGAATTGGCTTGCTCTTCAAATGAGGATGGAAGAAATTCGCAAGAACAGGAAAGACGATGCAGAAGCTCAAAGGATTCAAAGGAGACTAGCTAAATACAGAACCAAGTATTTGGGTACCCGGGCCAACAGAATGCAGCCTTGGGGTGAGTAGCTGATTTCTAGTTCACAAAAATAATTATTTGAGTGAGTAATTGATTCAATTATAGTTCACAATCGTTTTTCAATACCAAGCAGCTGGAAGTTATGCCAGGAGTAATAATTATTCCTTTAAATAACGATTATTGTCGATTGGGAATTACTTATGATGTTTATAGTAATGGGCCGCATTAATTCGTTGGAATCACCGATCGTACTATATAATGTACCTAGTTTGTAGGTATTATATGAATAATGCATCTTGCAGTGCCCACGCAGAAGATGGCACGCCTCATAACGACTAGTGCGAGCGCCTGTAGAGCGCTGTGGAGGAAGGCTGAGTTAAGCGGAGCTGATACTCGGAGCTGGGCAATGCGCGAAGCCCAAGTTGAAGCCCTGGCTGACATCCACAGACGATGGCATATCCAGCCAGCTTTCAGGTAACTTTGTTAGTCAGCAATTATTGGTTTGTTCTTCTTCATGACGTACCATTATCAATGACCACTACCTCAACTGTCTCCTGTTCTAGTACATAGGCAGTTTCATGCCTAATTTCCTTTAAAATTTCCCAAGCTGAGTAACCTAAGATTGGTATGAACGAGTATTTGGTGGTATGAAACCTCGCACAGAGGCACCTTGGCCGCTGGGCCTACATGCTACTGTGTACAAGGCGGAACTTTTTGCGATTGGAGAATTTGTGGCAGAGATTATGAGGAGGAGATTTATAGGAAGGAAGGTACTCGTTTTCTCGGACACTCAGGAAGCACTGAAGGTCTTTGTAAAGCAGGTCAAGACTGGTAAAGAAGAGCTGGGCTTAACTGCCTGGGGGCAGAGAACAAATTCACCCTATTGTGGGTACCAGGACACACGAGAGTGGAAGGTAATGAGCGAGCAGACGGCATGGCAAGAAAAGGGGCCGCCATAGCTCTAAAGGCACGGTAGGATCCTCCTTGGGAGAATGGGTGATAAAAGGGCATAGGAGGGGGGGCTCTTCAGGTCTTTAGTACGGGAAGAGACTGTATCGGCGAACAATCTGGTAGGAGGGGGGGTTTATCAGTCTGGTAAAGCAGGCTCCGCACATAAAGCCCAGGTTTCAGTGTGGCGGGTGGGGATAGGACTCACCCTGAGTCCCTGTTCAAAATCTAATCTACTCTTTTTTTTACTCTAAGACTCTTTTACCGTAACTGGCAATGAACACTATCCAAGCACGATCAGCTTAGAACCAGTGTAAGTACGAGTATATAGCGTCACTTATCTGAGCTCCAATATCCATCTGTACCATTTGTTGTTCTCGTACAGTTTTGAAGGTTCATTGAGATGATGAGAACTAGGAATTTTACTTTAATTTGTCTATGCTCAGCGTAAATGAGGTTCTATCTGAATCAGACGAAAGTTGTCTCTGCAGCCTATACGTCACTTGCGCGAGGTATTTATAGGCGAGTTCACCTTGATTTGTTGTTACAGCGTCGAATTCATTGGTTATTACCTGGATCGGAATAATCGCATCAGCACCCTGAGAAAACAAGTGGCCGAACTGGCAGAGGAAAATTCTCGGCTGCTAGATGAACAAGCTGTCATAGAGGAGAAAAGAGATAAGGTTAGTTTCTCACGATTCTCGCTTGTTCAGCTTCAGTTACCAGTCGAAAACAGTCGAGATTTTTCATATAAATCCAAACATTTGTCCAGATTTACGAGGAAAACGCTCTCGAGGTAGCTGCAAATGAAGAATTGAAAACTGGAATAATGAAATTCCACGACTTGGTCTCGTTCCTGTGCCCAAATAAACGTCTTCCCGTATTGAGCATGATTGGACGCCCCATTTTGACTCCTCCTGTAAATATAGGTTGGTACTTGCTATAAATTCTACCATTGTTTTGACACTGAATGATCATTATTCATCAAACTTGATTCTGTCCTATTCAGGTCGACCAATACTAACTGCTGCTGCCAAAAAGTGTACAGCTCCAATTCAGCGTAAAGATTCGACAAGCTCTGTCACAGGTACCTAACGTAGCTTCATTGCTCTCAACGACCGTGTGCATTTTGTTGGATGTTGTTAATTTTTATCCCAACCCCTAGGCATGTGTAACTTGTTCATTGTTCGCATTATTGTGTAAATTGCTTTTTACTCTCATGCAATCGCTTTTACACCAAAAATCGGTCTTCATAATGGGTCCATCATACATAACATAAGGATAACATACCTACTTAGGTGAGTGGTTAACATTGCTGATGTTTTTATTTACTTGGACACACATTTAGATATATTTGCTTTGTCATTCAAAATTTCCTTTGATTTACGTACACAGACCAAAAGCTTGTTCCTGGAAAGCTCTTATAAAACATATAACTATTTAGTCAATTTTGGTTACAATTCAGGAAAAACATAATATGTTATATATTATATTATAATATATAACATATTATGCAGTCAATATTTCGTTTTAATTTTGAGTGTATTGAGGCTTTTGACTATTTTGAATGTAATTTTCACGGACTGGTCGCCAATTACGTTCATATTTTGAGCCTAAAGTTGATTGAAATGTCTGAGCAAAATTACTTTTCGTCTCGATGTTCCAAAATGATCTTATAGAGCCCTAAAAAGGGATTAAGGATGTTGACCCTAAGAGGACCCCCATCTAGTTAAGGATATATTGATACAATAACGCGTATTGTGGCATTGCATCACTTGTCGTTGGCGAGCAAAAATGTGGAGAAAAAATTTTCTTGCCGGTTGCTGACTGTAGTACATGAAATCAGGGTTTCGATTCTCTGGAGAAAGCGGTCTGTGAAAATTACAACTTTATTATTTTTGTATTAAATCGACATGTGTATTATGTTTGCTCTAATTCCGTCTGTTAGGACTAAAGCTTGGAACTTGAGCAAAAAAATTCAATTCATCGACAAAATCTGGCAACTGATGTGCTTGGGGGTCCGTTGTCGTCCAACTTCCTCTTTTTATTAACTTTCACGAATAACAGCTCTTGGTCTTCAACATGGTGTTTGGCTTTTTGCACATCACTTCATTAATCTCCCATCATTACTCAACTCACCTCATCAACTCACCCTACCTGCCGAATTTCAGCTCCCAGCCCCGTGGATAGCCTTTGCCGTTTGTGCAAGGGAATGCACGACCAGCATCTCCTAGCTGAATGCGACACTTGTCGACACTTCTACCATTTGGCCTGCCTCGACCCTCCGCTGTTGAAAATGCCCAAGAAAACCAAACAAATGGGCTGGTAGGACGCCTCTAGACATTTTATTAAACACTTATAAAATCCCAAATTCAGCGTTGTCCCGTTTGGGGTTTTTTTTGGCCGATGGAGATCATGTTTATGTATTTTTAGGCAATGCTCTGAATGCGACAATGACTCTAGCGATTCGGATAGAGAAAACGCTGTTGATACTGAAGCTCCAAGACGGCTCAGAAAAAGCGGGAACGGCGACCATTTCATGAGTGATGTGGTATATTTTATTTTCATCTTTCCGTCATTATTTTGTTTTTATAATTTCTTGTGTATGTTCTTCCGGCCTTTTATTTTTGTCGTTTTGTTTTTTTAGTATGATTTTAACACAGTTCAAACAGAAATCTCACCAGCGGTTTGTCAGCCGATACACACGCCAGGTAAAAATCAAGAGTAGATTTCAATGTAGATTTTGTTTTTGTACATTCAGGGCTGACGGTTGCTCTCAGTTGTAGAAGTAGATGATTTGAAAATTTCCCTTGATTGTAGCGGTTATCTTAAGCCACGCTATCCGCCACTTGGAAAACTACCCGTTCGTAGTTTATGATTATTCAACCTTTTAATGGTGTATGAGTAGCTTCTTCCCATGCTACAGCTACACATGTGAAGCCCTCAATAGATATTAGGCCATCAATTCATCTGATAGCACTTACCTTGCACTCATTCTGCTTTACTCCTTGTGATTGTACGCATTCCCCTCCAATTTTGTTTGTTTGAGTAGTGTGGTTTTCATTAATCATCTTAACTACTGGTGGAAGAGTTACTTACCTCCTTTCTTTGCTAATAAACTATTTTTTCAGCTTTTATTTGTCTAATTGATGCAGGCGATAATGCTAGAAAACCTGTTATGATGGATGTTCTTCCATTTTACTAGGTATGCTGAAAGTATCTGAAATCAATAGTGGATTTGTTCAAATATTCTCATGTAAGTTTCCAATTAAAAGACTGTCAGAAGACATTCGTCTCATAGCTTGGACTACTGTCCTCATCTGGGGTCATGCGAAGTTCAACAAGCAGTTGCCACCTTTGTAGTAATGGGACACTATCGATGCTATCAATAGTTGCTACTTTTATTTCGTTGGTACTGGCTAGTGGCAACCCTGACGTTGAAAAGGAACCTCTGTTTCGGTATTTTGTTTTTAGTGTTTGCGGTTTGGTTTCGACTTTTCATTCGGTGATTTGAGTGTTAAACGGTGTTGTGTACTTTGATAAGTATGTCGGTCCAAAAAAGTTGTGTAAAGCTGCGCATAGAATGACCATAATAATATTATTGAGACCATATTATGGTCTTTCAAATTAGTGGTGTTGCCAAAGGTTCATTATGAAAAGAAAACACGCAGTTGAACACACCTTGAAGTAACATCGAATTGTTTAACTTGAGCTGGCCTAACCTATAATTTGAATAGTATTAAGATTTTTATTTTCAATAGTCCCTATCGATAGTTTTGATAGTTCAAAACTGTCGATAGTACCATCGATAGTTGCCCATCACTACACCTTTGGTTTAATGAAGAAAGTGTATTAATTAAAGTGTATTCCACATCGCCCTATCTATTTGTCCTACTATTCAATATTTATCTAAAAGGATTGACATGGGATTGTTCTGCTCAAAATGGTAAAGTAGTAAAATTTAGTGGTACGTAAGAACTGACGCATAAGCCATCCTGGGGAATTCTTCAGGAAAGTGACAGGTAACAAGAAATAGTAATAATGCTAACCAAATCCATATGATGGACCTTCTTGGACCTTTGTTCAGAGGGCCACAGGTGTCTCGTGGACTGTAGTGATGTGGGTTAGGTACTGTATGTGATGTGGTACTGTGTGAGACTAACTGTCTGCGGTGTTTGCTTAGCTTTAGCCACTTTTGATCTTACTGATGAGGATAAACTAAAGGAGAAGAAACGCAAGAGGGAGAAGCACCACAACCACAGGTACTCGCCTGAGCCGACCTACTCGAAGCCTCACAAACACAAGCATAAGAGAAACAAGCAAGAGGAACAGCGGCAGAGTCTCAAAATATGCGTAAGTATCTTGTCTCTTAAAAGTAGTGATAGGTGACGAGTTTATAAACATGTAAATTAAGCAGTACCTACAGTAGAACCACGAATGACCACTTTCTCCTACGGGTAGTTAGATGAGCAGTCTCACTGTATTCAACGTATTGCTCAAGTTTCACCTTGAAAAAATAGACAATTGGTCCTACCAGCAGGCTTGTTGGTAGTTTGTCAATCTATATCAATTTTACCTTGGGGTCAACTGAAGCTAGGTTCATATGGAGATGCCATTCTGTACGCAAGTTGTATTCTCTTTGTCTACAGTTCAAATCCATCCCTTCTACCGGAGGTGGAAGTTCTTATGTTGCGACACCTAGCGGAGGCTTATCAACCAGCCCAATGCCACTTGATGTTCCGATGAGCGTTTCGCTCGGCCAATCAGCTCGGAGCTCTTCGAAGAATAAGAAGGAGGAAACAGCGATCCTCTGCTCTACCTGCAACTTAATTGGGGATAACTCCAATTTGGTGAGGTAAGGTTACTTGTTCTAATTCAATCCAAACAATAGGAATCATGGTACAAGTCTGATAAAATCAGTATAACTACATTCTAATCGTCTTGTCTGAATTGACCAGGTGTGACGAGTGTCTTCAAGGTTTCCATTTCCAATGCCTTGATCCCCCAGTCAAGAAGTCGCCCAAAGTCCGTGGTTATTCCTGGCATTGTGCGAACTGTGATCCAACAGTGAGTACTACATTTTGTTTGAAAAATTCTTGGAACTTCCTAGTACAATGGGGAATTTGCGTCCCGTTTTTTTAATATATATATTTTTTTTCTTCGAAAGTACGAGCTGGGCGAATAACGAAAATGAAAAGTCTTCCCAAAAATGTAGGGAATTTAGAGAAGCTGGCCGCGTTTGAGAAACACCGCTGGAGCGAGAAGCTCGTGCAACGTCTCGCGTTGATGCCCAACTGGGAATTTTTCAAATCCGGCCCTGGTGACATGGTTCTGAAGAATAAATTTATCAGTATTGTGATCAAGTTGGTAAAACAATGAACCAACCCAGAAGAATCTTCTGGGTTGGTTCATTGTTTTACCAACATCTGATGTTCAGCTCAGAAATCCTACATTTCCATTCAATCGTTGCATTTTCCTTTGATTCGAAGGCAACTAATATTATGGTTTATTTTTCAGGAAAGTGGGGAGGACTAAATATTGTGGACAACCCTGCAACATCGTATAATATAATAATCAATAATATTATTATTGATTTCACGAATATACGAGTATTTCATCACTACTGTATTAGTACAGGTTAGGCTATTAGTAAACAAGCTCTGGACACGCTTTCTTTCAAGAGTTGTTGATTAAATAATGTTCTAATAAATTATTTATCTCTGGTACAGAGGTTTAATTTAACTTAAGGTTTATTAATAAATGGCGGTGTAGTCCACAAGCATACCACGTATTATATTTACTTATCCTTACTCTTTGGAAGTACATGATCGTTCATGTGTTTGGTTCTGGACGATCAGTTCAAAGCTGTTCTAAGCGTATGGAGAGGAAGGTGCTGAAAATCTAGTATTACCGCCTGTTGTTGCTGTTTTATAGATACTCGGTACCTTCAATTTAATGTAATGTACGAGTTGGAATCAATGGTGTAGTATGATAGTTACTGCAGTGAATATTAAATACCACTACTCAATATGGTCGTTCGTTAGGAAAGACTAGGATGCTGTTTATCCTTGAGTTTTGCTTTTGAAGACAGTCTCGTGAGTCATTCTTGGTGAGGGTTGTGACGTTTGGATGAAACAGTCTATGGACTTGTGAGACAGTTGTATTCGATTAAACGTTGATTCACTTTTGGAACCCTGGGGGAGAAAACCAATCTGTCAACGGAACCAAGCGACCGCGCTGTCTTCTACAGAAGTAGGAACCTCCAGCCTCTCTCATGCAAAAACATCACGCTCTACGACCTAGTCAAAGGTGAACCTTCGACGGGAAGTGTTATTCAAATATCTTCCAAGTGGTGCGACAGCCACTCCACCGTCCACCAGCCTTTCTGCGACAACCAGCGTAATTTTTCCATTTCTTACGAATCGGTTGCCCTTAAGAGACAGCTCCAGAAATTGTCAAAGTCCAAGAAAAGTACGAAATGTTTTTCCCCCTCAGAAGTCAAGTACACGGTTGACAGAGTCGACAAAAAAGCCGTCCATATTGTGAGTGATGTCGATCGGAAGTCCATCGGACCTTACGTCAAGATGTTTGATGACCCCAATCCGTTGATGTGGGACGATTGGTTGAAGTCTTTCTGTAGCGCTACTGGCCACGCAGTAGGCGACATAGTGATAAATGTTGTTTCGAAATAGAGGAAGAATGAACAGCTTAAAGACGGCATTCTATTTCTTTTGAATAGTGTCAATGATTACAGGTAGGTAATGTTGTCTGTAACCGTTCAGGACACTCTTCCCCCTATTTAGAACCCCAAAACGGATTAAATGGTGTTCTGAAGGCGCGATGAATGAACTCAAGACCCCTATACCTCCCACAGGAACTCCACATTTTGGTGAATTCTTCACAGGAACTCCATATTTTGGTGATTTCTTCTCAGGAACTCCTCAGATTGAATTACCGTCACTATTTCAATCTTGAAGTTCAAGTTATGAAACATTTGTTTCTCTTCAATACCGGGTTGAGGATTTCAAAAAGATAACCCAAAAACTTCAACGTCTTTGATCATTTCAAATTTTATGTTACGGCCATTTTAAGGTCGTGGGAGAAGGATTTGAAGACAATCTAATACACTTTAATTTAAGATCAGAATGGTGCTTCTAGGTCTACCAAATGGTTTTCTCAAAAACATGCCAGTACGAGACTAGAAAAATTACCATAACATAAAATTGGCACTTTTTGGAAAAAATTGCCTTTTTTTTGCAGAGGTCTATCTTGGGTTCTACTTGTTCTACGGAGTCCTACCACTGAAATTGTACGAAGTTTTATTATTTGGTGGATTCATGGTTGTACAGAATAAATATATATGTAATGATAATAATTTATATAATATATAAAAATATATATTATATACCTACCTAATATATTATATTAGGGCTGTAATAATGGACATCCATAGGTAACTTGGCATGGATACTATGTAAACTGATCCATACAAATGTGTGGTTCGAGTAGAGAAAAGCAGACGTTTGAATCTGAATTGAATATTTTTCAAAATGGGGTATAAGATGAAAATGTTATCTTATTTAATGTTTCTAGAAGACAGAAAAAAGACAAAGAATTGGAGAAGTTGAAGTTCAGTGGCTACACTGCGAATGACGTATTGACATCTGTTGAGTGTGAAATCTGAAATGTCAACAGTCAACCTGACATCACTTTCTTTCGCTATTCCTGTTAGAATCTAACAGTACTCCTTTGTTCAGTTCAGTCTTCAATTAGATTTCATTGTGTTATATTAGAGTTTATTCTGGTTATTGGTGTTTCAAAAAACTACAATGGGGGCAAGTGATTTGGTGTTGGAATTGAGAAATATCTTCCATTCAGGGCAAGTCGAGCCCAGTTCCTGGATGCAACGTTTGTTTGGGAGCGTCGAAACAGGTTTGATTCTGAAAGATATAACGTTGGAAATTAAGCCCGGTGAAGTGTTTGCCGTACTCGGGTCTAAAGGTAGCGGGAAAAGGGCGTTGTTGGACGTCATCTCAAGGAGAGCTCAAGGAGTCACTCGCGGACAAATTTTGTTCGAAGGAAATCCTTTGACGCTTAATTTGTTCCAACGATTATGCGGTTATGTGACTCACCGCTCTGACCTTATACCTTCCCTGACGACCGAACAGACGCTTTATTACACAGCGAATTTATGCTCTGGTGAAAAAGTGTGTAGGTACACTTGTAGCACTAGGGTGCGACAAATGTTGGGCGATCTAGCTCTTAATCAGGTCGCCCAGCATAGTGTGGGGTCTCTGAACGCTTCGCAACTTAGAAGACTGGTTATTGGAGTGCAGCTGATCAAAGATCCAGTACTTCTCCTCTTGGATGAACCTACGGCTGGTTTAGACCCTTTGTCGACGTACTTGATAATCTCCATACTATCATCGTACGCGAGGAGGCGTGGGAGAGCTGTTATTCTCACTATGGAAAAACCAAGATCTGACGTTTTTCCCTTCCTTGACCGTGCAGCTTTCCTCTGCCTGGGGGACATTTTGTACACTGGACCCACTAGATTGATGCTCGAGTATTTCAACTCCATTGGATTCCCTTGCCCTTCCACAGAAAACCCTCTCATGTACTACTTGTGTCTTTCGACTGTTGATCGGAGGAGCAGAGAAAGGTTTTTGGAATCTCACACCCAGATCCTGGAACTTGTGGATAAATTCAAATCGGTTGGAAACGCGTACGCGTCACATTCCCACATTCAAGCCCCTTCGCTCACAAAATCCCACCTGCGTTCTATCAAACCATCTTGTTTTCAACTCTCCACTACGTTGTACCAACGTCTTTTGGCATCTACGTTCAACATCACACCTTTTGGACTGAGCCACTTGTTCCTGCGACTGGCACTGTTCCCGCTTTACTGTTTACTAATTTTCTTGATTTATTTCAACGTTGTGGCGAATGAGAACCACGTCAATCAATCCGGAGTAATGCTCCTAAGCTTGTTTGGCGCCTACATCACATCCACAGTCACAACTGCTTTAACTTTCGGAGTGTTTAGAACGAGATATTATCAAGAAGCTCAAGAAGGGATTTATAGTGGACCGCTTTTCCTGATAGTATATTTGCTGTTCTCTATTCCGTTCACTCTCGCCACTGTCGCAGCAGGATCTCGTATTCTGTTTCAAATCACTGGACTGACAACTGTAGAAGACTGGGCGGTGTTTGGAGGAATACTATGGGGCTCTTACTTGCTCGCCGAACAACAGACCATAGCCTTACTCATGGTCTTGAGACGAGAATTCAATGCGATCATCACTTCAGTGTACATGTGCTTACTCTACTTGGTTCTCGGAAGCGGTATACTCAGATCATTCGGAGGAATGCCTGAATGGTTACTGTACACAGGATACGCCACGCAAACCCACTACGCTTCACTCTCCTTGGCGGATCGTCTCTTCTCGGGACTTCCTCTGGCCAACTGCTCAAGCGTCCAGCTGTCGGCCCTTGGATGCAAAGCGTCTGAAAACCACATCTTGAGTCACCGGTCGACCTCACCATCTTGGGATCCGGCCCTCTCCCTCGGCCTGTCGTCTGTTTTTGTTTTGTCAACTTTGGTCATATACCTGATGCCACTTCCAGCTTTTGTGAAAGCAAAATTCAGGCAATGAAATATAGTTTCATAATTCAGGTCTACGCTTCTTCATGGGAGGAAGAGTGAACGGGAATTGGTCCCTTTTCTGCAGCTGAACCTCTCTTGGGGAAAGA
Source organism: Stenodema calcarata (assembly GCA_963920205.1). Classification (NCBI taxonomy): domain Eukaryota; kingdom Metazoa; phylum Arthropoda; class Insecta; order Hemiptera; family Miridae; genus Stenodema; species Stenodema calcarata. Next base: position 13,343,814 of record OY986058.1, on the reverse strand, counting down.
ATAGAAAGAACGGTCGGATGGTATATGTACGCCTCAGGTGCAGAAAGCAATATTTGTGAGAATCTAACCTGTTTACTTAAGTGCATCATTATTGTCTGTCTACACGAAAATTTGATGGCTGAGGCAGTTTCGCCACATTGTGAGGGGTAATTAATGCAGTTTCTTGTGAAGTCTCAAATGCATAAGAAACTGCATTAATTACCCCTCACAATTTGGCAAAACTGCCTCAGCCACCAAAGTTTTTGCTATGCGATCCTAACCAAATTCATAATAATAATTATTGTTGTGTCAAAATTTGGTCTAGGTAAATCATCTTTTAGCGAATTTTCGAAGAAAAGGAAGCCATTGTTCTAGGTCCAAGATTTTTAAAACTCTAATTTCACACAAGTGAAACATCATTTCAAAGGGTTTTTTTTGCGCTAAACACGATGGTGAAATCAGAAAAGCGATATCTTGTTCCGTTCTCAAATTGGAGCACTTCGAAGATGTTTTTTATGGTTCATCTGTTCTCATCTGATAACCGAATGAGATATAGCAATTCTGACTTCACACTCGTATTCAGCGTTGAGACATCTATACCCTGAGATGTAACTAGCCTAAAAATAGAAACCAGGCATTTCTTCGAAAATTTGCTCTTACAGCCATGCTGCATGACTGTGAATTGTTTTGCAATGCGATCCTAACCTATTGTTCAATGCAAAAATGGATTCCAGCAACGTAACCGTCCATAACAATTTCTAGTTATTTACTACTGGACGATTTTCTCCTGTGATCATGTAATAGGAGATTCATGTTCAATTATATATTAGGCATAGGTATATTAAAAGAATTATTTATTATATTTATTACTATGTTTTACCTTCAATTATGTACACAGCCTATGTGTATTTTATGCGATGCAAGTGTGTGCAATAAATCAGTATTCATGTATCTTTCTGTATTAGATATTTAATGAGACATTGACAAAGTAATTATTTTTTACGAACTACTAGAGTGTTGGATGTATGTAGGCCCTAAGTATTAAGGTGATATTAATCAGAATATGTTGACTTGCACTATCATTTGTTTGATAAACGGTTTCATTTGCACCTCTTCCTAGAGGAGTTCGTAGGTTCGTTTCTGCTGGCACACTCCCAGCTTACAATGACTACAAGGTGGGAGCTACTGGAACGCTCCAAGGCAACTTGAACTACTCAAATGGTCGTGGTGATGACTGAAAGCATCTTACTTTGCAGTCGACTGCAGAAACGAACTTGGCCATTAGCTAAATGGTCTCAAAATTGTCCACTCATATCTAACGTGTATTTATATGTTTTGCTCACAACTAAGTGTGTTCTATAAGTGCCTATTTATTCATATCATGTACATCACAATGTCATCATTCTTAAGGTTCTTTTATAGTCATTTCTATTGAATTAGGTTACCTTATAATCCGTCCATTCTGTATCGAGCCCAAATTATCGTCTTGTATTCGTTTCCTTGTGATTCTCATGGACCATTCAGCAGAAAGAGCTCTTCTTCAATGTTCAAGTTTTAACTTATCTTCGTTACATACAATTTATTTAGAGAGTTTATACTATGCAGTTATTTTTGGTACAATAAAAGTATTCTATTTAATAGTCTGGTTTTCAGCCTGAATGCCCATTCTCACTAATTCAAGCATATGAGGAGCGACCTCAGGTATTTAGGTTTGGTAAGAACTAACCGTAAAACATCTTTGCATAAGAGTTTATTTTATAATTTTGCAAAATAATCACAGGAAGTTATTTTGAACATGTACATCATCAATTTTCAAAGAAACTGAAGGCGGTTTAGATCGCAAAAATTCCACACTCGAGTCAGCCTCTACGTTGAACAGTTCTATAACAATTCGCTGGAAACAAAATCTTATTCAGTTATATCAGTTTATAATTAAGTAAAAAAAGGATTTAACGCAGTAAAATAATTACGATGCACGCCGCTATTTGAAAACAAGTAATATTAGTAAATAACTAGGTGTAGAGTATAGTTAGTTCTCACTATAATAGTAGAAAATCATACATTTATTAGAAACTCCTTATTTGTAACTATTTTGAAACTAGTGGTTGAGTGTCTACTCTATGCACAAGTCAAAAGTACGTATACGAGTCCAATACGGAATCAATAAATTATCAAGGGAAATCAATTAAAAAAATAAGTTTAAAATCAATGAACTAACGAGGGAGTTTGTATTTATTCAAGTTTGAATATATAAATCAGGTAGCCAATCAATGTTTCTGACTAGGGATGATCTAAATTGAATTATACCAATTCTCAAATGTACCCGTGATCCAAAAGTTCTTCCCAATTGACCGTATTTTGAAAAACCTCCTGTTGGAGCCAGAGGTCGTAGTGTTGCTTGAATTCTTCTGTGAGTTCCATGGATTGCCCCAGGACAGAAGTGATGCTCGTGTCAACCGGCTCGAAATCTGGATCCGAGCAGTTGCCGTACCTGCGGTTATTGAATCTATCGACGGAGGACCTCAGAGCGCACTCTTCTGCCTGGAAGTCCCACGGGCGAGCGTCGAGGTCGTTGCCGTACGCCCAGTCGTCATTGAGCCTGTGACGTACTTTTTGGTAGATGGCACTCATGGTTTTCATGTTGGATTTCCGCCACTGCCTCCCGAGGTATTTCGTTTGCATTTTGAGCAGCTTTAAAACATACAGCTGCATCATGGCATGGCGGACTTTCAAGGTGCGCTTGAGGATCGGAGCAGACTTGAAAACGACCAACATCATGATTCGAGAGTGCTTCCATTTAGTCAATTTATTTAAAATCCTCAGCAAATTGATGCACGCAAACAGGTTCCTCCAGGAGTACGCTTGGTTATCACCAATTTCCATAGTATCTAAATTAATGACAGGTTCCCCTATCACGCAAGCAGGGAAATCGAGAATTGGAATCACATTAGCAGCACCAACGTAAGTGATGATATTTTGATTGAAGAATTTGAGAACTAAAGGAATGCAATTGGCAAACACCAAGTGTTGCGACATAAACTCAAACTGGTATATGTGATTTAGTTTAAAATGTTTAAGAAGAAGAAGCAGAATGCCAGAAACCGCTTTCACTATGATTTCTTTATGACGATTCACGTCAGTACCGAGTTTCATCGATTGAAATACCGTCATGGGCATTTCTCCAGGAAGAACGTCGGCCATGATATTGATAGAGTCGGATTTCGCTTTAGAAGTGGGTGCAGCAGCAAGCAAGATCTTCAGAAGAGCAATCATGTACTGTGGGAGGTTGGGAAACATGGCCTGATACAAGACTTCTGCGGGTGTTTGATCGATGGGCGGCTCTTTCTTCGAGATTGGACTTTTAGCGAGCTCTTCCTCCATCTCGATTTGAACTTCCGCCAAGGATTTGTACATATGTTGCTTCAAGACTCTGACACCTTCGTGAATGGGTTCAGGAAGACCGAACAAGGATTCGCGATCCCCTTCAAGCGGAACCCACCCGACAAATTTGATTCTAGTGTTTTCCAAGAACGAATCCAAGTCCTTTTGCCTAACTTTCGGCTGCCATGGGAGTCCTTTATTCTTCACTTGGACAGGGGACTGTGGTCTGGGGGTCGATGGCTGAGGTACTTCTCCAGGTTGTGAATTCGATTCTCGCTCCTCAAACTCTCTGAATTCTCCCTTTTCTTCGTCATTCTCTTGTTGCTCCATCGAATCCATCTCTATATTTTCATCTAACGAACTCTGTTTAATCAAACTCCTCCTCGGACGATTGTTTCTTTTTGGATTTTGAGCGTCCAAAATCTCGGCAGCATTGACAGGCGGGGAGGATGCTCTCATATTTCTTACAACTTCAATAGTATCTTCTTCTAGATTAGTGAGCCCTGCGTCCGTCCTGTACTCTTGTTTCAGTTTTCTCAAAACATCTGTACCTCCTAAAGTGACAAGTATGGTTTTCCACAGTAAAAGCAACACTTTCTTCATAGGGAAATGAGGAGCGGAACCACCACAAAATTTCGTTACCATTCCAAACAACTTTATGACGAGGGTTTCGTCACAAATAGGGATGAGAATGTCCGATCTAAATCCATCGATAATTCTTTTGTGTTCTACAGCATCTTCAACCATAAGAGAGCGAATGACCTCGACAATGATGTACAGAACACTCAAGATCACCCTCAGATCAACAGAATCTGCGAGGCTAACAGCAAATTTGCGCATTGCTGAGTTCGCAGAAGCCGAATTATCAATTTCAATGTTGAGGAGCTCAACGAAAGCGTGAAATACTCCTTGGTCGTAAAGAAGCAAAATATTTTCCTTTGTCCATTGAACTTGCTCTTTATCAGATTGCACCTCGGCCCAGCAGCCTTGTGCGATGTACAGAAAACATCGAGCAGCCTGCATCCTTAGAGTTCGATCTGAAACTTCCAACTGATCCAGCAGTTTGTTTATAATGGATCTTTTTGTACTGAGGTCCAATTTTTGCCAGCTAGGTGTAAGATGGTACAGAGACATTTGTTCAACAAATGCATCTAGATTTGTGTGGAACTCCTCCTGCTCCGTGTAGCTGTATAGTTCGGCGATCTCGTTCATGTGAGAGTCTGCATCATCATAAATGAAATCCAGATCAGGGCAATCGGGTCCGCTATCTGAATCCTGTCGCTGCCTGCGGAAGATGTCACGGAGCTTTGGCAGACCTCGTTTGCCATTCCCATTTGCGTCCATATTGATGTTCCTAACTTCCATCTCCATGTTCGGTTCGTAAGATATGTAGCTGTTTGAATAGATATCTGAGCTACTGAACACCATCACTCTTGCAAATCAACTCTCTCAGGGCATCCATTGTTGACGATTATTGGAAACCTGACAAACAAAGAGATAAATTACTTCTAAAGGTAATACAACGACTGAATGGAGAAAATTATGCACAACAAATTAGAAATCAATGCAAATGTTCACGAGTAAAAATTTGACCCTCGACCCAAATTGAACAGTAGATAAATTCGTCCTAGGTTAGTTCCATCGTGACTTCATTCGATCGAACGAATCTCCCAAGGATACCCCAGAACTTTGATTAGCAATTAGGAACTCGCCCTTTTGTTCAGAGTGCCGCTGTTAAACCAACTACGATGGATAGGGCAGACGCTCAGGTAGATCCTGAAGGATTGATAAGTTCGTATGAAACGGAGATTCCAGTAGGTAAGTGTAATTTATTATAAGTAGAATGAAAGTGGATGAAACAAACGACTCATGGAACAAATAAATCTTGAGAGGACGGATACCCAGCAGTCACCTCAAGAAATCAATACCTACAAAGTCCATAGCGTGGTGTTCAATACAAATGGACTCAATGTTCCAATGTATCTACCAAGACCACTTGAGGAAGTTGTTCCTTTGAAGGATTCTTCCATACCCGAACGGCACAATGTCATCAACAATCAACCACATCCAAATATAGATTTTTACAGCTGAACTGCGGTAGATGGTTCAACTTGCTTGAAAAATACAGTAGTCTCTAGGTTTCCCATTATTTAAAGGCCCATTTTGAGTCATAATGCGAACAATCATTGGTACCAAGATAAGCATCCTACTTTGGGAGGTTTACCCCACATGCAGGGCTTAAAACACTGAATCAGTGAAAACTGGGGAAATCAACAACCGTAAAGCAATAAATCCCACTGGTAATTTGTGCAGCTTCACGAAATATTCCAGAAAAATAAGACCATTGATGCAATCAGCATAGGTTGATTTGAAATAGTATTGTATTGCAATCAAACGAAGTACAAAGGTCCATAAGTGGTACAAAAAGGGACGAAGTTACGTACCCGTCATTTAAGTATTACGAACTCGTAAAACGATGGAAAGGGGAAATGTTCAAAAGGCTACTCACTACACAAAGAGCTTACCAGAAAACTCTTGCGCTGACAACTTGGTATGCTGAACAAAAAATATTCATAAACGACTGTTTCAACGGGCATATCTTGAACCGTGAATGGTAGTAAACTCACAGCCTTATTTAAAGTATAAATCTGAAATGAAGGAGAAATAAGATCAAAATAACGGTAGGCTATTGATTGGTGATAGTATGAGAGAGTTTCCATTTAGCTTACCTGAAAGTAGGCACAATGTAGTGGGTTTCAATAGTTCGGAGGCCGAAAGGTACACGGAATAAATTGAATTTAACTACTCACAATTTTAAAATAACTCCGTATAGCCGTAAATATAGTTTTTGAAGTGTGATATTCGCCAACTTTCGATAACAGATTCAATGGTAGGAAAATGGTTGACAGAAATTTGTTTGAACGCACGATTAAGGAATCGTGCAAGGTTTCGCGATTCCAGACGACAAGAGGTTGTATCCTTATCACTCTCTTGTTACTTCTAAGGAAGGTTATGAGTAACATAACCTGTATTAATACAAACAAACAAGGAAGTGGTCTTTTGCTGAAGTGGGATTTGATTCGCTCTAACTTTAATTTCGTATTTTTTCAAAGTGTTCAATTAATCAGATATGACAACTGTTAAAAAGAAAGTGTCTCAAAATGATCTACGTGTACTCATGTCGTTACAGAAACGCAAAGCGCTGGATTCGCAGAAAAGGATTGAATCACCTTTAGCAAAATATCCTTTTTGTACATGGTTTTATAATTTCTTTAGCTTCTTGGTGAATGCTTTGAATTTTTCTGTTGATTCCATTTCTAGTCTTTAGTTTGACAAATTGATGAGCTTCTCACTGCCATTTTAGGTGCCTTTCGATTTTCATTCTCAGCTTCCCAGATCCTGTCACAAATGAATACTGTGAGTAGAGAATGGGCCTTATATCAAGTTGGAAATACTCGAGTGAATTGCATTACCGTGAGTTGTTTTCGTCCACGGTGGCACGTTGGTAATCGTTCTTGACGCCCACCTTACATTTGACCTCCTCTTATTGTTGGTCTCAGGTATGAACAATTGTTTGCTTAGTACGAAGTATGTGATGCTGATATCATAATCGGTCGTGTGTAGGTGTCCCACCAAATATATTGGTCGATACTATCTTAGCTCATTAGGGATTCTCTTTAGGGACATTAATAATATGATCGTTCATGTGTCCATTATTCTTATTTGTTTTATCCGGTAGCCGATGATAATTTTCTTTCCTTAACCCGAATTTCACGTACTCTAGCAGTGGCGTTCTCAGTTGTATCGTTTGCGAATCTGTGGTCAGATCCGAAGCCGTTTGGAACGTTCACATCAATTCTAAGCAACATAAAGAAAACATCGCCAAGAAGAAATCACCGTCTTTACCCCCTCCCGTTACAAGTTCAGTGGACATTGCCAAACTAATCAAGAGACCTGCACCTGAAGTTTCCAAAAACGACGATGAGACGGCGCCCCCTAAAAAACTGAAAGGTAAATGGAATTAAATTCCATTTATTCCATTCCAATTTTGATTTTACTCAACCTGAAAACAAAATTTTTGTTTGTGAGAGACGAGCCGAGGCGTTTTACCTTCATTTTGTCTGCCTTACCTTAATTTATTATGCCAAATGAGCTGAGGCTTTATTACCATTAATAGGTCAATCCTGTTGCAGCGGATGGAGAATATTGGTATAAGGGGAGTTGCTCGTCACTGGTTCACCAATTATAATAATTATAATTATTATAATAATTATAATAATAATTATAATAATTATTATCTTTCATCTATAGGGAGCAGATCGTCTCAATTAGAGATTTCATGAGCGATCCTGTAGATATCGATTATGGTGTAATCCAGGGGGGGGGGGGGGGGCGTTGACAACCGATGAATCTGTAAAAATTTAAATCGTATCTGTTTGCTGATGACACGTCAGTTCTGGTGAATGGAGATACTTGGGTTGGAGTCTTTATGGAGGCGCAGAATGCATTGAATGATCTTAGTAATTGGTTCGCTCACGGTCTCCTCACACTAAATTCCAAAAAAATGAAAGGGATATGAAGGCCTTCTTACAAATTGGTTGTGTGTGGTGGGACGTGTAAGAACCCTACAGATTGCCTATGTATACCTCTTGAGAAGGTCGAACATTACCTCGGTGTGATGTAGATGATAAACCGACATGGAAACCCCACATGAAAACGTTGTATCCAAGCTAAGGCGATTTCTTTATGGTTTATTAGGGTGTATATTAGGGTAATGAGGGAGGAAATGGGGGGGTGATGGTGGTGGGGACTAAAGACATAAAATGTCCCAATGTGTTGCAGACTCGTATGCAAGCGTTTATCTTAGATAGTACTAAACGTTTAAAAAGTTTCATTTATGGTTTTTATTCTGTGAGGAATGTTCATCCGCTATAAGCTTCGCTCATTATACATGGCGCTAGTACAATCTGTTATCCAATATGGGATCATTTCCTGAGGCTTCATACCCAACTTCATGCCTGTATGATGAATTCGAAGTATTCACGACCCAACAACTTTTCATGAAATCCACACTTCTTATGTATTACCGTTCCCTCTATATAATTTCGAGTCAGATTGCCCATGACCATAGAACTCGCTTCAGATTAGACGGTAAAGTGCGAAACCCTAAGCCTGCTCCAACTCTTACAACAAGAAGCCCCCAATACATAACGTACATGATACATCGTAAAATTACAGTTGGTTTAAGATCTACATTACTATGCTCGCTATCCTTGTACAAAAAGAAAATTAATGCTTGGTTGGTAGAGCTCGATATGACCGAGGCGGATAATATAATTTGAAGTACCTTTCTCGTTATTGTGCAAGATAACGAGTTTATTTTAACAAGAGATCTATTTCTATTAAATTGTTAGTCAAGACTATTAATTTATTTGTTTACACCTTTAGAAATGTTTTGGTGCAACTCTTGTGTATGGCGTGAATAAATAAATATATCGTATTTAGCTCTAATTATAAATGTTCCTTATTTTTCTGAATGGTGCAATTAACTCTTATTTTTACTGTCTGTTCCAGGGATTCTCAAAAATGCTCCACCGGTGCCTCAAGGATTTTTTGATGACATCATCGTTTCTTCTACTCCGCCCAACGTTCCCGAAACAGGCATTAAAAAGGAGCCTAACGATGAAGAAGAGGACATGGAAACGGAAAACATCGAAGAAGTGTGCCCAGCGACTGAGTTACCTGAAGGATTTTTTGACAATCCCGTATTAGATGCCAAGGTGAGGTTTTGATGGGTCTCACAAATCTAATGTTATACTTTGTCTTCAGTCGAGTTGGAAACATCGGCGTGCCTGAGGTTCAAGTTCCTTTGTCCATGAATTCAGGGTTGCCAAATGTATGGATCCCAGGTCCCTTTCACGTCATTTTTAGCACCAAATCAGATAACCCCATCTCTACCCTGTACATCTTTGTTTTTTCCCCAAATTTCATTTCGACTCAGTAGGTGTCTCCAGTTCTGTGGGATACTGTGGCTAGACTGCATCACCCTAATGAAGGTTTATCACCTTAAGCCAAAAAGTTTGGTGGCTGCCAGTATTGGATCTGGTCCTACCTGTTGAGTAAGACCCTATTGGCAAACCGTTCTTCTTCCTCGTGGTTTCCACTCCTGAAAAATAGTTACTCGAATGTTCAGAGCTACTTTCTTGAATGCTCATTGAGACAGAACTGTATTTATGTTTTTGTTCTCTTCACTCAACTCAAAAGGGAATTGAAAGAAGTCTGAAAAACATTCCTGTAACTCACCCAGGACATGGGTCTTTACTGAATCTGAAAAATACGAACATGACAAAATTCTGAAATAATAGAACTTGTGTACAAATGAGCATGTCCAGGGCCACCAATGTTTGCCACTAGTTGGCTCAGGTTGGCTGTCACTGCCGTAGCTCTTTCTCATGCTCGTACTGAATGAGACGAGTCGATGGTTTGGTCGTCCACTTAAAATTGGGTGATGCGGCCAATATGTGAGGAGCACTATCTCGGTCTTTTGGACTGCAACCCATGCTCTTCCTTCCTATGGCTTGCCTCTTTGATTGATTAAGCTTCCACTGGAGTCCCGCAAAAGTCCGGGCCTGTTATCACCACCGCCACATTATCGGCATAGCCCACCAGGAACAAATCCTCCGTCATGTCCAGCAGAAATAGATCATCGCCCCAGTATAGACCCCAGGGCCGCCCCACTGGTGATCGTCTTCCTGCACACCTTCCCTTTGGACTCATACACTAGGCTGCGGTTCTTTAGATAGTCAGTAGGTAAGATGGAAGCTCAAAACGTCCGTGGAGGGTATCAATGATATCAACTCACTCACAGAATTAAAGGCGTTCTTGTACGGTGTTTTCCATGCCCGGTAAAAGCTGAAACCACCTCTTTCACAGAGCTCAGGGTTGATTTTCCCTTTACGAAACCGTACTGCCTACCGGTCAGTCCCCCAGCTTTGGGCGATGGCTTCCATAACTCTGGGCTTGAGGAGCTTCTCAAATAGTTTTCCTGCAGCGTCAGCAGGCATAGTGGTCCATCCCCTGAAACCGAGGAAGCCTTTTCCCTTATCCAGCAGGACCAAGACTTGTGCATGACTTTCCACTGACAGGGGAACACTCCGCCCACCAGAGATCTGTTATACATTTGTAGCAGCATATCCGGTTCGGTTCTGTTCACCAGTTTCAGAATATCTGATGGAATTTAGTCTGACCCGGGCGCCTTCTTATTTTTGAAAGATGATACTGATCCTCACACAAATCAAGGGCTCTGATATAAATAGGACAACTCTACAGACATGCAAGTGTACTCCTTAGCGTTTTTTTAGAATTAAACGTAAGAAGTCAATCCGACTTTCTCCATTCAAAATAATTACCAATTGAAAATTACATGTTCTTGACTATACCATCCTACTTGTAGTATGTAACCCACCTTTCTTCACGTTTCAGTCCTATAAAATAACCTGTTTAATAGCATGATACAATATTTTTGAACTCGTATTGATCCTGTATGATTATTTTTCGACTACTACAGATTGTTTGTTCGTAGGCAAGGAATGTGGAGTACAAAGATCCCATCCAAGAAGAGTGGGACCGTTTCCAGAAGGAGATAAAAGAAGAAACGACGGTTTCAGCCCAAATTATCTACGACGACACGGAAGATGCGACGGCCCAGCGTCAGATCGAAGAGATCGATGAACAGCTCAGGAAACTTTCCAAGTAATTTGACCTTATTCATCGCTGCCCTATTTCAATCATTTCACTGGTTACATTTAAAATTCGCTTATTAGGTTGTGAGTGTTAGGCGTGATGGGGGAAGAGGTGGAGATGAACGTAAAAGTGCTTTGTCCAGACTGCAATTTTCTGTGCACAATTCTCACTATATACTTACAACAACAGCATTTCATGCGTTACAGGGTCTCAACAATAATTTAGACGTATTAAACAGAAGTTTTAATTGTCTCAAACATGTTAGTAATTACATAGTGACATTTAAATTGAAAATTTGATACCTCAATTTTCATTCTCTTCTGTTACAGAGTTGTTGAATTGGATCACAAAAGGGAAAAAGTGAAAGCCAACGTCTTGAGTAAACCTGTAGAAATTAAACAAGAAGAAATTTCGAGTGATGAGGGTGAAGATTACGAAATAGAATTTGACTGGAGAGCTAAACGATACTTATGCTGATATGTCTTTATAATATGTCGATAATAGTGTAAATACTTGGATTATGAAATGTATGAATGTTGAGCCGAATATACAGTATCGTATTTTTCTATCGTATTCAATGAATTTACCTGTCTACGCTACAAACCTACGTCACTGTAAATAAGAAATCCACAGTCATGCAGCATGGCTGTAAGAGCAAATTTTCGCAGAAATAACTGGACATTATGTAAAATTTCCCCATTTTACTGGTTTTAACAAATTTTGTCTCCTTTTTTGCCTCAGTAGCTTCCTTTTCTTCGAAAATGAGCTAAAATCTCACTTCAAACTTGAGGATGGGGGTCAATAAATAATTGGAGCTCATCTGAAGGTTAATACGATTTTATTAAGAAGTAGTAAATATTACAGATTAAGGTCTACATAATTTCAGCTAGAAAGTCTAAAGATTTACATGACTAAGTAGATAAGAATAAAAATGTTTGTTTGAGGGAAACTCTTCAGAAAAATCTTACAAGTAAATAATTTACAATCAAAATCTGAATTGGTACTCGTTCTAAAGCGATCTAAAATTTCAAATTTCGTACTTGATTTGTCATTTCATCTCAGCAGCAACTTCGGTCTTCAAATCATCCGAATTCCATCATTATGTTATACAATTTGATACTGAATAGATGTTCGAATATCTGCTCGATTTTCATCTGAAATGATCTCAGCTTTTTGATTGAATTCGTTCACTCTCAGCTACCTTATAAGATTATACAATAATTCCTTAATAATTGGCACAAACTATAAAACAGATGTTCTCAAAGCTCTATAGATTCATTTCTTAAACGGTTGTCAAGCTAAAGATGGTGCTATTGATTTTTTAAAAGTATATTTATTTAAATTTTATTCAAGGGGTTTAAAAATTATGAATTCCAGCTAAAAATGTAGTTGTTGAGAACTACACTACAAACAATAGGCTCTATATTCACAGTTTCAGCTTCATATTTGATCATTGAGCAGCGTTAAAAGATCTTAAATTACTCCTTACTTTTTTTCCTCTTGTAATAGTGACACACGAAACAATTATGCTCGTTTATAAATATGTGCATTTAAACCGTTTCAAGGATTTAATCAAATTCACGAAAGAATTCTGTGTGGGTGGAGGAAAAATCGTTTTCTAAAATGTGTATTTTATAAAAAATGGACTTTTTCTTCTTTAATTCCGTCTCGCGAGGAAAAACATCGTCCAGCAACCAACCGAACCTTCCCTATGTTCGGCTGGTTGCATTTTTATAGCCGTCTCTGAGAAGCTGTATGACCACGTTAAGGTAATCCTGGAACAATATTACCCTAATCAGGCACAGCTTCGTGTAAACTTTTTCCAACTTTCCAATAACCTTAACAATTAAATTTGTGCTAATGAAAAACCCATTTAAACTCAAAGTGGGGAGAGCGACATTTTCCTCAAAAGTATAATTGTAACATTCACAACTACCATGGGGTTGTTATAACAGACAAGGTTTGAAGAAAATAAGCAGCTATTAAAAATTTGTATAGCTTTTTTAAATGTGATTCTTTATTCTCTTATTTGTAAGGATTATTCTATACCATCGTAATATTATTGGTAGTATTAGAGTATATATTTTTTTATTGCTTAGGTAAATAAGTGATGAAATATAATAATTATAGTTTTTGTTTTTTTTAGTAAAATAATTGTACATTAGTCGAAAATGCATAGGCACTAAACAAATTCATTTTAAGTAGAAAGATGAAAAAGAAGGGGGTCAGTACCAACTAGGTTAAAGCTATAAACACCGTTCTCCTTTCGTTTGTACCTCATTGAAATAATTATCATTGTTTTCCAAACAAAAGAAAATCCATATTGACTGGTCGAAAACCACCTAAAAGCCGAAGGTTTGAGAAGGCTACGGAACCAGCCATGAGAAAAGTACTCTAATCACGATTATCTTTCACAATATACTGAAATGCTTATGGAAAGCATTGTTTTGTATGACAAGAAAAATAACTAACGACTTATGACAGCGATTTCTACTCAGTGGGTTTCTACAATAGTCATCCACAACCAAAAAAATTAAACCCATCTTGATTACATTTTTTTTCTGATTCATTTTAAAGGTAGGTATATAATTTTATTTTATGCATTTCACTCTTTTGCTAAATTGACATATTTCTTACATATTTTGCTTATCTAACTTCTATTGGACTCAATTCCGAATTTGCTCTTTCATGGTCTACATTTTGTATGATTGGTAGGCAGCTTTATTCTGAATTTCATCTTTCCATTAAGAACCTGTCATCACTTATTAGAAGAGCCTGTTTTTCTTGTGCATAATAAACGTAATAAACGTTTTGTTATTCGCTAATGAAATGATTGCCAAATAGGATTTGTCTAGATATCACTCTAAAATTGTTAAAAAGAGATTCAAAGTAGAGGAAACCGAAAGAGATAACTAAATAAGTATTTTTTTCGTTCTAAAAGTTACTTAGTGGATAAGGTGAGAAGGAGACTGCTGATAAGCGTTCTTATGATCTATTCATAATTGGTAATGTACTCGTATATTATGTGCCCGAAGTGCTAACGAAGATGAAAGGCTGGTCCCAAAGGCTTAATGTATAATGATACGAAAGCAGCTGCGAAGTGGACTCCCTTGCTCAGCTCAACCTACAGCTGCAATAAGAAAGAAAGTCAGATTATTAACACGACCGACAACGAGAGGTTTTATGTTGAACCTGTAGAACGAGAGTGTGTACAAATAATTTTTAGGTTTCGTACAATAGAACACAATTTTGAATTACGTAAAAACAGCGATCAACAACTAAATAACTCCCTTTCGTTTCAGGAAATAAGGCTTCACTCATTCACAGCTTTTAAAGTATTGATTAGGAACCTGCTCCATCTTCCTCCTTCTTGAGAATAATTGGCATTTTTGTTTCCTTCTTGATCAAAGTTCTCTTCCTAGGTAGGTAACTCAAATAGATTCTGTCCGGTTTTTTATTCAATGGATCAGGATTTATTGACAACTGATTCAATTTTCGGGCTCATGTGAGAACTAAAATTGCAGGTCATTTAAAATAAGGTGCCTCTTGAACTCTCTCTCATATAGCTCATTTACCAATTTTCTAGCTACGTTCGAGTGTTAAAAATAGCACTTCAAAAAATCCCAATTAATTTTCAACTTTTAACCATTCGTTCTATGTTTTTGGAGGTGCAGAATCCGGATTTGAAGCCCGATTTTAGCTAACTTCTTCCATTCCACGGAAAAACCGCGGTCAATAGCGGCCCAGACACAAAAAAATCCCAACTTTTGTAAATTTACAATTTATTATGTATTTATACATAATGTGTAAATACATAATTATCTCAAAAACTAGACCTGATAGCGAAAAACGGGTTTTAGATTTGGATTTAGCACATTGAAGAACCCCAACGCCAACATTCAACTCTTCCGCACCAAACGACACCTTTTTTAACATGTATGTTTTGGGCTGGGGTCCTAAAACATGGATGTAATAGTGTATTCCCCCCCCCCCCCATTTCAGAACTTTTACTCCTCCTTAATGGCTCGGCGGATTTTCAATATTGTGGCTGCTTTTTAAACCGTAGGTAACTATTTTATTTTCAATAAATGGTGACACCTTTTGTATTTTATCGGATGGTACATAAGATTTGGGTGAAAGAAAAAGTGGGGGGGGGGGGAGGGGATATGTACCTTAAAAACAGGCTTCAAAGAAAGAGTTAAAGTTTAAAAAACGATCACCAGATAGAAAATCGACCGAGCCATTAAGGAGGAATAAAAGTTCTAAAATACACTAGTACACCCCAAAAAATAGTTTGTTCATCGTAATCTAGGGACTATAATTTTACTATTGAAACGTTCGAAAATCGCCAATTTGTGAGATATTATGGGACCATTAATTTTGAGAAAAAGATGACATACACGTAATTTTAATTTAATTTTCTGCAAATTCCGCCCAAATCCGTCCATGTTTTGGCTCAAAATTAACGTGGGATTTCATTTCCCCACTTCGAAAATCAGTAGAGATGGAGCTCCAGGGTTTTTAATTAATATTTTTTAGTAAAAAATTGTTGTCTTTCAACAAAAGTAATAAGACAGGAAACCCAAGGGATGGCCCATTTCCCTTCGTTGTTCCTCTAACAGGCACACTATTTCGATAAACAGTTTTTTCTTGACACCAGCTCTTTATACAACCCCCAGGACTTTTCGTTACATCCACGTGTGGGTTATTTGTTCGGGTTGTTACATGTTGACGTCTATTGTTTGCGATCACATTCGATATCCCGCTCGAGGGTTTCGGAACGCGACACGCGATGTATCACATACACGTTGAAATATAAATAATCTGATATGCACGTTTACCTGGAGGAGTTCCCGAAAACAAGGCTGGGGCCATTCTCACGAGAGTGTTTGCACATTGAGTCAAACTAATACTGTAGGGTATGAAACCGTCGTATATATCAGCGACTTTTCTAGTTCAATAGTGAGGGTGAAGTAGCAACATGACCAAACTCATTTTTTGGCCACATTGAGTGAGAGGTGGTTCTATATTGCAAATTGTAAATCGGACTAATTTTAGCGTTTTCTCGCCAGAAAAACAAAGGAAACAAGTTTTAGCAACACTATCCCTATCTTAAACACTTGACGCACCTCAGCTGGTTCTACGAGTATGTACCTACCTATAGTAAACTGAGTTTTGTACCTTTTTAGTTGATTAATACCCAAGTACTACAAATGAGATGTGCATCTTACATATCTCTAGTCATGTCATCTAATTATGTCATGAAAACAAGAAAATTTGATTCGACTTGTGATTGAGTAACAACAAAAATCCACAAGCTATAATTTTCGAAGAAATAACGAATATGCATATATGTAGGTACATATGATTTTGGCGTCTTTTGGCAGTGAATTCAGGATGGTTTGGAACGGATTTTGGGATACAATTTTTTTCGAAAATTCGAGTTTTAAAAATTCGCTAATTAAGATGGAGACAGTGAATTAGGGGAAAAAATTTGGACTGCAAGAATTGTTGATGTTAGTAATCGAATGTAGTGGTAGCTCACGTAGGGTAATGAATTCGCGGGCGAATGAATGATGATTTTGCATCTCATTGTGAAAATTTGAATTCATTAATTTGTTCAGATTCATGCAGTAGGGATATGAGATTACAAACGAAGCGATACCCTATGTAGGGATATGAGATTACAAACGAAGCGATACCCTATCTCAACCGAGATTTCAAAAAATTTGGCCTTTTGTATGGTTTGCTGAGGCCCCTGGTCCCGGGGAGGTTAGGCAATATGCCCACCCAGACGGGTGTCCTGGTCTGCATTCACAGACCTGGCTATCCACTGCGTGGTTGAAACAAAACATCGGGAACCAAAAACGCTCAGCAAACCATCACAAATGTTAAGTAGGTACTCGTAGTTTTAGCAGAATTTTGGTCTTAGATGAAACGAAGTGCTAGAAATCAGTTTTTTGAGCCTCCTGTAAAATCAGGTAAAATGAGTTAGGTCATGTTGCCACGTGGCTAGCTGTGGCTCAATTTCGTTGATATCGACCCATAGTCATTCTAAGTCCTTCCAGAAAAGTAACATTAAATTCAATCGAATCGGCAAATCGAGGGTCTCACGGCAACTTCCCACATCGTCATTTGGGCGACTTTTCAGCAGAGTCAAAAATCCATCTGCCAATGACTATGTTTACTGAGTAATTCAGTAAAACAAATCGTGAGATTTAGTGTTACCTAACTTATACTTAGTTAGATCGATCAGCCGGGGGAATGGTATGCATAACTCATTTTGGCCAAAAGTGACGATGTGGGGTGTTGCCGTGAGACCCTTGAAATATTGCCTAAAAAATACAGTATGTATACAGATTAAAATTATTGTATTAAAAGAAAAAAAATTCACAAAAATGTAAGGTCTTCCATCGAACACGCAAAAATTGTTAGAATTAACTGTGAAATTTTCATAGAGTAAACCAAAGTGGCGAAGTTATTCAATGAAAAACCTTCCACGTGTAAAAGAACCAGCAATACAAGAAATATTGAAACAACGTCAACCATGCGAGAATTCGAAAAATAATATTGTAACACCAACACTGTGTTTTGATCAACACTCAACATTTAGAGATGTCATAAAGTATTATTAAATATGCACATACATGAGAGGATAATATAATGTAACAAAAAATGACGAAATAAATAAGTAGCGTCAAGTTTAACTCCGTAATATTATGCAGCATGTAATGCTAAGTACGGGGTTAGCATGACAGTCTAACAGCTCATGCAAAGCGCTTGCAGCAATGATGTCAACTGATGCAAACGTCCACGCCGCCAGCCAATGATGCACTGCAACATCCATGTTGTCTGCAGGTATATTCAAGCTCATCTCAAAAATAATGTTCATGTGAATGACAAAGCCTTCTCAGTGTCAATGTCCAATCGAGGGGGGGGAATGGGGAATGCGAAGGTTACGGTGATGTTGGTTTTGTTGATGACTCGTGCATAGGCGTGCTTCGTTTTCGCTCGTGGCGACTTGACTGTCTACCGGAGAAGATTTGATTGGACAAGTACTCGAGTACTTCAGGCTGCCAGTTTGACCGACTTCAAAAGGACAACCCCTAGAAGTTAAGGGGGGTATATACAAATCGAATAAGTACAAATGAGACGTAGGTATTATAATCAAGGTAAGCCTCTAAATTCTAATAATTCGGGTGATCTATGAACTATGAGTAGAGGGCAGTCAGAGCACGGGTTGGTCTTCTACTGGCAAAACATACCTACGGAAGTACATCTAAACACGTAGAGGGAGTGCAATGGAGCGTGTGGGCAGCATACACTATTTTTCACTCATCCGGTGGAAATAAGGGTGTCTTTTCATACCTACCCATAATAGGTAATGCATTGGATGTATGAGCTGATTATAACTCAATGGTATGTTATGGTCATTTAATCTGTGTGATAGTGCAAAAAAAAAAAAAAAAATCAATTTTTGGATAAGCAATAGTACCTACTTAGTTTACAATGATGATTTGAATACATTTTGTTCGATATTCACACGAAAAATTATTAACAGTTTTGATTTAAAAAAAATTAAATACTGACAATGTAATCGTATTACACCCTTCTTTGTTTCACATAAATAAAACAACAATGCAGGTATTTATGACAGGTATTGATGAGTGTGAGCACGTGTTTAGTATAATATGCCATTCGTGTTTCTCGGCATCAACAAGTACATCTAACGTATCACTACATTATTTGGCTAATGGCGTGGGAAGAATGACAGGATTCCCCCTGGTGCTCATTAAAGCAAGTTGGATGGTCCTCATTACGGTTAACGAGCGGAACCGCGGATTGCATCAAGCGAACGCTGCTGAAGCCCAGCTTAGAACCGTCATATGCATACGTTTTGTTTCGTTATTACCGAGTGCACTTACCGTAAGTGCGTACTATCCAAATATGCAGTAGGATTATTGTACTACAGAATGAGACGAAGACAGGTGTGAACGAGCTTATGAAGCAGTGAAGGAGCCCAAACTGTCTTGTAACACCAGCTTTTCAACAACGTGGGAGATTCATTCTGGTGGTTCAAGTTTCAAATGTTGGCTTCAGATTATACACAACATATAGGAATTACTGCTTCAACAAATTTTTCAGTGCTCTTATTAAGGAAGTCATTCAGGCCTTAGTTTTAATGGCCCACCTGAATCGTTTGAGTCAAGTTTCACAACAATCAAAATAATGCAAATAAAACCCTGTAGAGTGGTTTAAACGCTGGCTCTGTTAGCCACAATTGGATATAGTATGGTGGTGAATAACATTTGTGACAAAAAGTATGCATATGAGGTTCAAAACGAATTGCACGCCTATGTGTGATATGATGTGCTTCTTGTTAAAAATTAGGTACCTTTAAAATTTTGAATGTCAAACAAGTGGATAGTGAAATTATGTTGTGGACTATTGGATGATGCATGTGGAAGTCCTAGGTTTGTACACATCTAAGAAAGATAGAATCTGTTCGTTTTTTCCTTCAAATCCATATGTTTCAGTTTAAAATTTTGATGGATGCGTTTTATATCACTTTCCTAGGGGTGTTAGTGGGTCACATGTACGAGAATAAGCTGTTGAGCCAGTGTACATACAATTAGGCTGCATTTCAACATCGTGCTTAGAAGTAGTTGTAGAAGTAGGAGGTTGTGGCTGATCGTTGTGTTGGGCCGTGGGAGATTTAGCCGAGCCGCTGCTGCTTCTAGAGCCTCGCAAAGAGCCCCGTGAAGAGATCCGAGACCCTACAATCAACAGTCCCCCAACAATGATGAGGTGGCCTAGCGTCCTTCAGACCTTTCCAAGAGGGTTCGCCCCTCTCATTGGGTAAATTGGTGTCATTAGAGTTTATTGTAAAGTGGGTAGGTATATGGTGTGTGGTGTATCAACATAACGTTTAGGTCGAAGATTTACTATTCACATACTCAAGCAACTGTAAAGCCTAGTCCACACCAGTAGACACGTTGCGCGATTTTCGTCTCAGAGACGTGCCTAAGGTTGGGAGACCAAAAATCGTCGGAATGGGAGACTTGATGCAACGATGAAATAATCGCTTCGCATATCTCTGGTACCATTTTCGATATTGCCTGCTTAGATATTCTGAAGGTGTACATGAGACGTACAAGGACTCCACTTGCAAGGAAACGCAGTGTGACTGCCAGTCAAAGAGAAGCTGGGATAGTTTCTCTAAATTTTGTATCCTGCATCATTATTTTCCCTCCAAATATCTGGAGCAATTCTTCAAAATCAGAAGACGTCAGCCGGGTGAAATTCCGAAAACCCATAGCAGTCTTACCAGTCTGCAGTATGAACCGAACCTAGCTCCTTCTGCGAGCACTTCGCTCCTCCACGAACGTTTACGTTTTCGCATTCTTTCACTTGAAATTATAATTAAACAGACATGGTGGTTTGCGAAGATGAGACTAAACAAATTCACATCACAATGTGGGAGATGAGACAAAGATCGGTGTCTATTATTACGGCCTATGATAGGCCATGTTTATGTCTCTCTATTGACAATCGCGCAACATTGTCTACTTACGTGTACTAGGCTTAAGATTCCTCGACAACGGTAACAATACGACTGACAGAGGGAGTGCCAAGTGAAGGAGTCGGGAGTTTCAATCAAATTTGATCTGACATTTCTACACCATGAAACATGAGGATCCTGTACAATCGATCGTTCCAAAATGGGCCTCTGAGTGCCAATTAAAGTATCTATTTGACTTGTTGGCATTGATTGTTTTCTATCACCAAACGATTCAGCAACGGCTTCAAAATGTTCTGAAAACATTTTTGGTAAAAACGAAAGAGAGCATTTTCAACAATTCGATTTTAATCACCAAAAGGTAGGATGTTAGTAAATGTATTTTAAAAAAAAAACAATAATTATTAGAATTGAAACAAGTTAGGTGGACATGAAAATTTTCAAACGTGGGGGTATGGCCCATCAATCGTCTAAAATTTCAATCAATCACAGAGTTTGAGGGTTATTGGAGTGCGTTACATAGAATATTTGCTCATATTTGAGGTACGAAGAAAAATATAGAGGGAAAATTAACAGTTGAAAGTGCGTTATAATATATTATACTACCGATAATTGGACGTTTTGCACATTATTTCCCATGTTTTGTGTGTACGATAATTTGTGTTTCGTGTGATCGATCTAAGGAACGTGTGAACGTATAAAAAGATATTCAGACTCATAGATTTATGTGGTTAGGTAGGTATTTCTACTGAACGTGTAAGAAGATCTGCGGAAAATTAAAGTAAATTAAAATAAAACAGTGAAGAACAAGTCAAGGAATTATTGATCTTACTGTATTTTTTATAGAAGAAGAGGGGCGGCTGTAATAGGCATATTATACATTCCTATAATATGGGTAAGAAAAGCTAACCATAAAAATACCCTATTCAGTATATAATAGCAATAAATGATAAAAACACAACGTTGTCTTGATTCCGGAGAGTCGTCAAGGACATAATGTATTAATCAAGTTTGTGTTGAACCAGCCACGTATCCAAACCTATTTTTACAAACGCCTATGCAAAATCACTCATAACAGATAATATCGTCATAAATAGATTCTCAATCCTGAAACTTTCTTTCATCTGTTACAGATTGTTGAGCAGTTTTACTTGTTTCAACGAATGTTTACGACAGATAGTTGGAAAATGCTCAGCTGTGAAACTTTGGTTAAGTCATAATTAGTATTAGGTACGGTTAGGCATCAGAATTCAGATTAGTAGAACAAACACACATGCTGCGATTTCTTATTTCTACAATGATTGAATTTTTCGAAGGATTTTTACTAAACTACATTTTCCCCCATCCTAATTCAATAAGTAGAAAACATTAGGAATTTTCATACAGGTAATGTTTTATTGTAGTGAGCATAGTACTTCGGGAACCAACATTCGATCCGCATTTCAGTTTATTGCAATACCGACAAGATGACGGATGTTAATATTTATTTCATTAGATAGCTTTTGTATTAGACATTAAAATTTTCATAATTTAATTGGTTTAAAATGTGAAAAAAAACACCAAGAACCTCTGTGCATGATTGACACTACAACTCACCAGTGGTGAATTAGTTTATAACTTTAAATGGTTTACTTACCGACGACTGACATATGAATAGGAAAAAAAAATCGGGGCTGAGTACGATATACTACACTTTTACCGTGAATTTTTATTGAATGGTACTATTACGACAATACTCACAGTTAGGTATACTGGGATTGAGTCTTGATTGTACGTTATTATGTTTTCTTTGCCATTAATTTGATAGTACCATGTCGAATGGAACTTGTTCTGCAAGTTGCATTCAACACGAATAGTATACCTACCTATTTTATAACAGCGCTACTGAACTATAGTGGGAGTTCTCGTTCAGAAAATAATTCATTTATTGATTATGAACGTACTAGCTACCTTAATTTATTGATATTCATTGTCATTGTCAACAAAAAGGTACCTTGAAAATGTAGACGAGAATATACGTAGAAGATAATAGTAGGAGTGAGCGGGGTGTAATTACTTAAGTGCGGGTAAATAACTGACATTCATACTGTGGTTGTCTGACGGAACGTTTTCACTTCTCTACTTTAACTATTTCACGCTAGTTTTTATCGATTTGGTAGAGGAAAACATACCAGTCGACACAGAGTGAAACGCAAGCTTAATGGGCGCCTACAGTTAGCCTTTCAACGCCCGCTGAGACTTGAGTAATATCCCGTGTAGGTGTATTTTTGTGTATTTCAAACCGTCGACAGTTGAAGTTTCAATCAAACCAGTCTTCAATAATTGTAATAATTGGACTGAACTAGAGTACCTACTTATTTTTCCGGAAAGATAAAATCGTGGAAATATTTCCAAAAGATTGGAAAAATTGGAAAGATTGCCGTTTTTTAAACAGAAATTGAACATGAGGAGTTCCAAAAAAAAAAAAAAAAAAAAAAAAAAAAAATACGGACTGTTTGGAGAGATCAGAGATGTAGGAGTTCAAAAAAACGGACTGTTTGGAGAGATATTTTGATGACGTAGGGTAATAAAGTAGATAAAATATCATTTTAGAGCAAAAAGCATTGCAAATGTATATATTAAATTCAATTTCGTTTCATCGTTTCCCAGTTCTCTTGCTCCTAGAACTACTACTACGAGTGGTTCTGCTGCTAGAAGCAGTAGCCCCTACACTTGTGGCGTTTTGCCGGGTCAAACGGACAGTGAGTTTCGGGGGATGCTGATGCAGCAGCCTCTGCAGCCTCCACTCGATCAGCTTCAAGACGCTGTTGTTGATCCTCCCCTTTTACCACAGTCAGGGTTGAAAAATCCCTTTCCACACCAAAAAATCCCTCAAACGCAGAAAATGGTATTTCTCAACTAAAATCGACGGGAAAATGGCTATCCGCGACCCGCGTCGCCAAAAAATATTGTTTAGTTTTACATTTTATCCGTCCCAATCATGTTTTTAGAATAGAATACGGAATAAATTAACAGTTTCCTAGTTATTTTGGCTTATTTTCCCTAAAAATCTCAAAAAAACCATTTTTTACGCTTAAATCCCTTTTTCCCACTCGCACTCAAAAATCCCGTAATATGGGAAAAATCCCACGGGTTTGCAACATTGGAGGAGCGGGAGCTGCCGGCTGCGGTCGCGGTGCGTTTGTTTTCGCAATGGGAGAGTGGTGAGCAGGGGGTGGAGGAGAAGACAGCATGCGCTTTAAAGCAATCCTTCCAATATTTCCAATTTTTCCGAAAATATTTCCGACCGTCAGTACTCTAGACTGAACCTTGGGAGTGAGATATTCACTACGGACATTTAAAGAAAAATCAGACTTTTGTAATATATTACGAGTATAAATTATAATAATATTAAAATCATAGATATTATCTATGATTGGGAAATTAAAATGTGTAGGTACAGAAATATCAAAACAGACTAGAAGTATCACCTTGGGACTGGGCGGCAGGAGATTGGGGCCTCAAGGAAGTCATACTTGGTTGGCGACTCGGCACTCTATTGTTGCTTCCTTTGCTTCCTCGTCTTTCCCCGGGAGGTTTCGTCTCTCGCAGGAGAGAAACGTTCATGAGCCGAGGATTAGGCGTATTGAAAATCGTGCGAGTCTCCCGCCATCGGGCTCTGAGGATGAAAGAGGAAATATTTGTATTAGGTATATAAAACCAAAAAATGCTTGATTTGTTATTTCACATGTACCTACCTAATAATAGTTTTTTTGTCTGATTCGATATTACATGAAATCAATAATATTACGTAGGGGACAGTCGGGTGAAAAGGGAAGGCGGGTAAATTGGGGAGGTGCCTCTGTACGTTAAACAAGTACTGACGCGCTTCACGCAACACATGTCAGTTGGCAAGTTTTATGCGTGCTTCTAATTTGAGACAGCTGACTGATCAAATGGTATTTCAGCGTTCATTCATTCGTCGATCATTTGATTCAATCGGCAGCTCGTACAAATAATATTGTAATATTGAATAATATTGTATTCAACTCTGATGCCGTGTATTAAATTTTAATACACGGTCCATTCGGTCGAATCATAGACGATTTCAGTATTCCTCGTTGGAGATTATTGCTAGGTACATATAATGAGCCCCAGGGAATAGGAACCACACACCATTAATACAGTTCACGTTTATAGAATGACTAGATCACTGGACCCTTCGCGGTTCAAAATAGTACACCTAATCATAGTGTCTAGATAAGGGAGGGCAGAGTGAACGGATTGCGGTTTAGATTGTCTGTTGCAAGTGGGATTTTCATAGCGGTTGTGAGGTTGGAGTCTATTCCTATCCCCCCAAAAACAACTCCGTTGTAAAAACTGGCCCGCCAAAAAACGTCAGCCGCAAAAAGGAATGATATCCATTTTGCCCGCCAGCCACATATATATAGGATGCTCGGTGCTTCGCACCTCGCTGTTGAGTGTGCATATAGAAACCTGATCCTCCTACCCCTAACCTCCACCGTCAATGTTTTCCTGTTCCCTGTCTCCTTCCCACAACCCCCTCTCACCCTTAGTTCCCCTCGGTTTCACCTAATATGTTTCCTCTGTTACACCGGCAGGGAGCTTTACGCTTCTTTCAATGCTGTTGGCGGGAGCTTTTTGCAAGGCTTCTGAGAATTAGATATACAGATAGTAGTGGTGATGATGAGTACTTGGTGCTGGTACAAAAGTAAAGTAATGAGCCATTTCAGGCTGCCTGACATTGCAAAAGCAAGGCGTCTAAGAACTATAATATAATTATAGAATATAATTATAATTAAATTAATTATAATTATAATTAAATTAATATATTTATATTTATAAATAATTATAATATATTTCTAAAATATATTTATAATATAATTGAAGCATTACTTCATTATAGGTGTACCACCACTGATTAATCGTGACCACCGGTAATACATATAATATCATAATATATTATAATTCTCAGAAGCCTTGCAAAAAGCTCCCGCCAACAGCATTGAAAGAAGCGTAAAGCTCCCTGCCGGTGTAACAGAGGAAACATATTAGGTGAAACCGAGGGGAACTAAGGGTGAGAGGGGGTTGTGGGAAGGAGACAGGGAACAGGAAAACATTGACGGTGGAGGTTAGGGGTAGGAGGATCAGGTTTCTATATGCACACTCAACAGCGAGGTGCGAAGCACCGAGCATCCTATATATATGTGGCTGGCGGGCAAAATGGATATCATTCCTTTTTGCGGCTGACGTTTTTTGGCGGGCCAGTTTTTACAACGGAGTTGTTTTTGGGGGGATATCACATCTTTTTGCATGGCTAGTTTTCGAGTGGTACTTATACAATACGGTACAATTTAACAAAAGTACCTACGAGGTAACTAGTAAATTTTTTCCTAAATGAAGTTTTATTCTAGTCAAAATTTAATAAAAAATTAGTACGCCTTTTTGTTTCTTCTTTTTGTGACAAGAATAATTATTTTTTGGAAATTATTGTTTATCTGAAATGTGTTTGAAAAATAAGTAGTTTTAAAATTTTTGCGAATTGGTTAAATAGTAGTTTTAAAATTTTCGATTAATTAAAACAATCAACAATTTAAAAACAATTATTAAAATTTAATACAATTATTCTTATTATTAAATTTAAAAAAATAGAAAGAATTAGACATTTGAATAAATTTGAATTAGAAATTTTTTGAAAATTGGTTGCATTTTTTCTTGGGGATTGTGCAAATTTTTGTTGTTGAGAATCATTACAATAATTGTAATTATTGGTGTCGAAGAGAAAGAGGAAAGAGAAAGTTTGCAAAAGGTAAAACGCACGTTTTTACACCAACAATCGCGAATAACTCGAGAACCGTTGGGAAAAGTGACAAAGTGCGCTACCCTCATTCGAAAGCCCATAAAATTTCCTATCGATCCTTAAACAGGCGCCACTCTACGACAATTTTTCTGACCACCGTTCAACTTTGATGTTTTCGGAAATTAGCCAAATCAGTAGATGTGGAATTTATTCACGTATTTTTGGCTGTGGATTAGTCAAATCGATTGAGATTTAGTTCAAAATTATTGAGCATATTCTAGACAACCTAGCGGACATTTTAAGACCAACCGCACCAATTTTCATCAATATTTGCGGCAGTTGTTGTTGAAAATAGAAAAATCACCATAACTCCTTTATTTATCATCTTAGGAAGCATTTTTTGATCTCAAATTAAACAGTTTGAAAAGCTGAACACAACTAAAAAAGAAAATCTGAAAAAGCTTCAATTTTGAAGGAGTTATGACCATTTGAAATTCCTAAAAAACACTATTTCCCCCCTAATTGGGAGGGAAATGGGGGGAGGGAGAAAAAATGTTCAAAAGGCACTCCCTTGGAGCATAACAAACGTGTGTGCAAAATTTCAGCTCGATCCGATTTGTCTGCTGGGCTGTAGCCCCGTCAATGAACAACAACGACAACAACAACGAGAAGAAGAAGAACACGAAAAACGTGAAAAATAGTGGTTTTAAAACTGTTATACCCCCGACACCTGATGTTCCCGAGAGCTGAAATTTGGTTTACGTCCTCACGTGCCCCTGGAGAGTTGGTGTACAAAAAATCAACTCTCGAGACACTCAGGGAGCCGCGCTACGATAGGGTGAAAACCCGAACTTGTTCCGTCGCGTAATCAGTGTCTCAGTCGCTTCGGTTTTTTGGGCTTCGGTTTTGTTGGCGGGCGGGACGCTCCCGCGTCCCTAGATTCAAAACGTTGAACCCATTCATTAGTGAAGGTTGAATGGTGTACGATTTGTATTGATCGGTTTAAAGGTGGGTTTAACTAGAATACATGAAGGAATGGAGTTGCCTATTTTTAGGGTGGGGTCATGACTGGGAAACACAACCCATATTAGTTTTATCCTCTGTCGTTTATTAATAAATAGGCAGTAATTTGTGTCTTCTTTGTATAGTAAATATGGACACACTGAACGTCATCTGAAGATCTGAAGAAACGTCATAGAGGTCTGAACGTCATCAGCTATGTCAGTGCAATTTTCATAAGTTTATCGCCGCGGTAGGCATATGGAAGTTTGTACCAAGTTGATAGTACAAATGCATAGAAAAATGTATCTAATAGGCATGCAACAAGGTCTAGGTGTTTTCTATGTTCCGAAGGTCGGTAGGTACGTACCTAGTGTAACGGGGTAGGAATATTACCGAGGAAGTACGAGTAGTTTTTCTCAACTCACCCTCTCGTAGCAGCTCTCGATGCCTGCCACTGACTTTATTCCGTATATTTTTATTTTGAAATGGTTTGTTCTATTCAATTACATGAAACTATAGAGATTGCCTTTGCTTGCGTCAAGTTTTGCAGCAAAATAATGTACAAATAGATAAACTGTAGATAATGCAGATAAGAACCAAACTGTATCTCTTCTGTGTGTATTGCATACGTCATGACTGGGCGACATGTTTGTTTCTCCATCCTCCACTTCCATTTCGTGCTTGTTGTAAGGAGGTAGGTTTATGTAAGAAGTTTATGAATCGTGATCATGAAAATTATAACTGGAAAGAATAGTAACTACACGCGAAAAATCTTTGACGGGGAACTCTTCCCGAATTTCAAAGAAATTACGACGATGTTTTAGTTGGAAATTAGTTGTAGACTCGATTAAGCTCAAGTGGCGTCTTTTTCGCTCATCACATCACTTCGCACATCACTTATATAATATATAATCATAAGATATTATCTATCATGTGATATCTATCATGTCAATTCTTCCAGTGATTTCGAGTGACGAGGCAATTGGAATAATT
Source organism: Stenodema calcarata (assembly GCA_963920205.1). NCBI lineage: Eukaryota > Metazoa > Arthropoda > Insecta > Hemiptera > Miridae > Stenodema > Stenodema calcarata. The sequence continues at coordinate 13,315,396 of OY986058.1, read as the reverse complement.
AAATAGACACGATAAGTTGTTACAATTATGCTTTAATTGATATTGCTTATCATTGAGCAGTGGGTGATGTTGGAAATCAAGAGGCAGGTTTCGAATTGAAAATGGTAATCAAGATACACCAGCTTTGTTTCTCTGTCAGGTTGGTGATAAATTCGCAAGCCCCCGTACATTATTGATCGTCGGTTCGTTGCGTGCTTATGAATATTCCGTTGGACACGTCATTTGAAAACCAGAGCGTCGATTTCCACGACTTGTTGCCCTCAATAATATTTCTGTTGCTAAGCGTGTGATTCCACTTTTTGACTACCGTCGGGTATATTCAAGGTTGGTGTATTAATTGTATGCAGTTTGTAATTAAAATTTCACCACCATTTCTCCTTGATACAGTAAAACCAAAATCCACGTCCTCCGTTGGTGACTTTTGCACCAAGTATTTACATAAAACTTGAAGCAATTTTGTTCTGACATAATGATTATTTTATAAAACTGAAATACTTCCATAGTCTTTTGGTACATTTGCGTATTTAGTGTGCAACTCACTGGTATCACTCTCTTATCAGATCATAGGGCTTTCTTCTTTTTAATCTAAAGAGTAGGTCATCGACTTCGAGGAGATGAACAGCTCCCTGCAGCCTCCGATGATGGGCGATATTTTGTTTTTTTATAACTTCGCTGACTGGATCTAGTTACACCTAGTTGTACCGGTATGCATCAAGCCAAAACCTCAGTACATTGTTCTGAAACCGCTACCTATATGATGTCTCGGTTACTTTGAGCGGTGCAGCCCCACAACTGCTCTTCACAAGTCCAAACTGGTTTGAGGTTAGCTTGTACTGGTTCGACACTTTAGAGTGACGACCCATTAGCCAATACATGTTTCTGAACTTGAGTACGAGTTCCTTCCCTTTCCGTTGGTGACATCTCCAGCTATGTTCAAACTTGACCACTTTCCCCACAACGGAGCTAAATCGAATTTCTGCTTGAATTGTTATCCCTTCAGGTTTATTTCTGAAACCAACGATGTAGGATTCCGTTAATATACCTGTTCAAGTGACGAATGTAGGAGCCCAACGCTACCAGGTTAAACTCGAATTCATAAGTCAATTTTGGGACTCTCAGTTACAACCGTAAGTTCTCTCACATATATACATTTAACATTGATTGTGGAAGAGGCAAAACAAATGTTCAAAAAATGAAACAGTCTGACAAGTGACACCTCATTTTAAAGATTTTTTAACGCTGTACACATACACATAACGTTGACATACCTATCTTATTCCGTTCTCAAACTGGAGGATTTTGAAGATGTTCTTCACGGTTCATCTGCTCTAATGTGATAACGGAATGAGGTATCGCAATTTTGACTTTACCGTCGTGTTCAGCGTTGAAAAATCTATAAACTGAGCTGTTATTCGGCTAAAAAAAGACAAAAGTTGTTATAAAACCAGGAAAAAGCAGACATTTTACGTACAACCCCAGTTATTTCTTTGAAAATTCGCTCTTATAGCCATGCTGTATGACAGTGGATTTTTTTGATATTGTTTTACCTATTTCCAACTCCGACCATTTGACGCGGAAATCAAATTTTAGTACCGGTCGCATAAATTTCACCTGAACTACTATTGACTTGCAAATTCTCTACGGTTTGCAAATGGTTCACCATCCTCATATTCCTTCAAAGATTCTGAGGTATATAACGTTGGGTATAAAATAATGACACGAAAATTAATTATTCATTGATACCGAGGGTACCACGTTGTCTTCGTTCACAACAAGAGGGGTCTCGTCTATGGTGACGGGAAAAGGAATTAATTTGCATCTTCCAAGTCCAATTACAGCGGTCGGCCACCTGGGCGATGAACGACCAATGAAAATTCATGAAGTCCATAATGCTCCCCCATAGAACCTTTGAATGAATTTCATCTAGTTTTATTTCATAAAAAATTTATATTGGGGCGAAATATTGGAAGGAGAATTTTTTATTGGAAGGAGAAAAAAAGAGACCAAGAGGTTTTATTAAAGTTGAAATTACAAAGTGACTTCTCCTCACTTCTTGAGTGTTTTTCAATGACACCATAGCATACAAATGTGCATGTTGTAATTCATATGCTGTCATAGATATGCATAATATTTCTCACTATTTTGAAATTTGTTATTTGACTGTATAAGTTAGAGATTTTATATAACATTGGAACACTTGATAAGTAGACAAAATCGATGAATACCCAGGCCAGCTTGAACATCTGAACATTTGATAAAATTCACTGTCCCGAGGAAGTCAGAGTACAGTTAGTTGTCAGACATAAAAATAGCTGTGTGACTGAGGGGTTTTAAAACAATATTCGAGGCAGCTGGAAATAAATAATTTTCTAGTCGGAAGAAAAACCACAGTAGACTCACGCCATCTAGTTGAGCTAGCTCGTTTTGTTTTATTATTTTTCACTTAGCCTACTTTCTGACGTGGAGCAGTAAGCGCAGCGTTTAACTTTTTTTTTCATCGGAAGGTCGACATTTAAGATCTTTCTTCTTCGGGTTAGATCACCAAGATTTTCATTAAATCAAATGTTTAGGACTATGAGTAGAGATTGGTTTATATTTTCTGCACCATACGATTAAATTAATACAATATACCAACTTACTACTAAAATGAGTTGCTGAAAGTGGCTCTTGATTGAATTAATTATTAGAATAGCACTAAAATGGACAGAAGTGCTGTCCTAGAATTTCACACTTGGAGTCTCCCCTATTTACCATTTCCATTCATCGAACACCCATTCATTATTTCAAACTAGATCCTATATCAATGAACGAACAGACCAACTTCTTTCTCCTTCCCCGGCCAATGAACGCTCCTCGTTCCTTCCAATGAACAACGAGGTGATTTATATTTAGCTTTCTCTATCATTGGACACCAAAAGCGGAATCTCGATCTGAACAATGTCCTAAGGCCCCTCTGAACGGTCTATTATGGTGCAACCAAAACTTTCTGCCCACCGTCCTCCCTTTTTCCAGACCAATATTCACCTTATTCGACAACTTCCATTATTGAAAGTCATTTCTAATTCATTTCACGGCCAGCCCATGTAGCATACATGAATATTTTACGTCACACATCTCAGAGTCGAAATATAAACGTACTCGACCAAGTAGTCTCTTTCCCCTCTTTTCCCTCTTTCGTTATTATATTATTCAACAGAAATATTACCCCTTATGACCGAAATACCTTTTCTCTCCCTAATTTCTTATTCTCCACACCAGCAAACCCAGCTGCATCGGGTTCTCCAAGTTGCATTATGCACTTGGATCGACCCCGTTAAAAGGTCCCATTGAAGTAAAAATGAATGAAAATGGCACATCGCTGAATAATTCCAATTCAAGGTGGAAATGAGTTGCTTTGGTTTTTATTGCGGGTTTGAAATTCAGCAAATTGTACACCTTTGAATTCTGACGGAGTTTTTCAACTTGTCCAAGTCCGTAATAGGGAGCTTAGCAGTCAGAACTAGTTATTGTTGTGAAACATGGAAATTCCATTTTGGGCTTCATAACTGATACGTGTCTGCTCTCTATGACTCCATTCAAGCAGTTCAGCAGGTTCAGGGCAAATGATAAGAGGATTGAAAATTTGATTTATAACTATCACGTTTCTATCAATATCTACTTGTCCATGTGTCGTTTCGTATAAATATTCGTTATGACAAATCTGTCCACCACCTTGCAGTAGACACCCAACTGACAGGACGAACGAACAAAAGTGATGAAATGATTTTTTCTCATCGAGTGTAGAGCAGTATATTAAGGTCTAAATGCAATTTCACATAATAGTGGAGGAGGTCAAGGGTTAAACAGATGGTCGAGGCGTGAAAGCTCGTTGAAAATGGCGAGTCCGTTATCAGACTATGATTTGCGAGGCACTTCCGTCCAATTCAGCACCGTCAGGTGGCGGCTGGCTGCTACAAATGAAATATCACAACACAAGTTCCACACTGGGCCGTTATCACATCCTGAGGTTCAAATACCTTCGTTTTACCATATGAGACTTTTACACATTCACAATACGACTTTTCTCTCTGACGTGAGGTACAAAATAGTTCTTGATTGAGAGAGCGGTTGAATGCAATAAATACTAGTTACCCAGTTAAACCACAAGTGCCTCAGTTAAACAAGGTATATTTTTTTAAAGAATAGATTTGGTTATGAAAACCCCACTGGTCCTGTCATTATTGATACGGACGAAAGCAAGTTCCAGTACTGATCGAGTTTAGGGTGCTTCGCGATTTCATTGTTGTGTAAACGATCGATGAATCGAAGGTAGTTTCCATTACCACTCAGAAGTTCACACTTCGATGCGTTTTCAAATGAATCAAATAGATAAGCTCCTCACTCCACCAGCACCGATTGTAACTGAAGCCGGACCGCTGAACAAACTTTCAACAGTTGGCAGGTCCCCGATCCACCCAATCAGTGAGTTTACAGAGGGATTAACAAAGATTTCCCTTGGTTTTCAAATGGTTGTAGCTAGAAGAGGAGTGGCATTTTCGTTCACCTTTCAATTTAGACAACATGTGGCCGTACATGTACTGAAAAGCGTGATACATGTATTTTGAAGTGAGACAAATGCCTTACAGAATTGGGTAATGTCAGCAATTTATCGCACGTCTAGTGATGGCTAGTGATGGTATTGAATATGGGAATAGGCGGGACCCTGTTATAGCCGCATAATGGAGAGCAATCTATTATAACAGGAGAGATAATAATAAACAATATTTATATATAAATAAATAAACTATTTATATATAATTAATTATAATAATTAATTATATATAATTAATTATTATAATTAATTATATAATTAATTTGGTGGACGCTCTAGGCTCAAGATTGGCAGAAAAGACAGGAGACCGAAGGGCGAAGCGGTACCTAGTTCAGCGTTTGTCGCTGGCCATCCAGCGAGGCAACTCCACGAGTGTCCTGGGGACACTGCCTACATCCATGTCCATGGAAGAAATATTCTACCTCTAAATTCCTGTATACCCTATTTACATAATTACTTCTGCGCCCCCCCCCCCCCCCCACATGTCCAGTCATCATTGTGCTTTTGGCCATTGTACTACTAATAAAACTCTTATTTATTGTTAGGTATTATAATATATGCTGACCGTATAAGAAACGGCGGCGCATACACCATCTTTCTAGACCGTGCGGTAGTGCGGGTGAGGTATAACCACATCGCCGTCGCATATGGTTGTCCTGGAGAGCTTTTATAGGTTGCGCATTCCCCTTAGTGCTGTACTTTATGACACGAACCTGTGTCCACCATGAAAAGGGATGGATAATTAATTGTGCCTGATGAATAAAATCACTCCATTTGATTGTTCGAACAGGAAACTATAATTTTCCTCAATTTAATTATTAAAAGCTATATTTTATTATAACAGTATTTACTGATGCGATGTTGAAATTATGCTCGAATGGAACCGATAAATGGCTAAATATGGTAATTTGTTTTTAATAGGTGATTATTAAAGACGGTTTGGTCACCATTTCTCAGTGGATTCCTTGACGGGGATGTTAAGTGTACGATGTTCTACTTGATCTACTTCAGCCACCTGCTACATCATCATGGATACATAAACCTAGAGTTGGGAGAACCTCCTTAGAAAAATACTTCGAACGATCATCGAAGATAACTCGCTTGGCATCGAATCAGGGACGGACACATTGTTGTTGGCACAGTTCCAGAAACTTACTAGATTTACTGCCACACCTGAGGGATTCGAGTTCAAGAGCTACAACTTGGATTTCACAATTGAGACATCGATAGACCAAGTTATCGTTGTGATAGAAACGTTATGATGTGCGAATTGTAACGGATGTGATCCCTATTCACAATTCCCCAAGTTTTCACTTTCCTTAGTGTTGGAGTCAGGAGCAACGCCCCCGACACAATTTACCTCAATCGTTCATTTTTTGGAGTAACACAACTCCTTGCGTGAGCGAGCTCTTATTTCGTCTCATGTCATAATTCGTTCATTTGTCATAATTTATATTCGATGTGACATCGTAACTCTCTATTTACATCGCCGTTGGGCAAATGGGGTTATTCATACGTAGTGGCGATATGGAGTGTTTTATAGAAGGTCTAGAACATTTCAATTTATCCCTCACCTACTCCACGTCATCATTTTCCCTTGAAAGAGACGTAGGTTTTTTCATATTTCGTTGTCAAACATCTATACAACTATTGCCGATTTCCTAACAACGAAGAAGCGAATTCTCCCTAGCGATTGCTACTTAGTACTGAAAACTAAACTAACTTCAACTAAAGCGAGTAACAAACCGTGTACGGTAGATCAAATTATATTAGAGGAGAAGGGTCAGTGGCGACGAGAAACATCTACGGTCGAATTACGGGACAATTCAGTTTGGGACGACGTAGTTCAACAATTCCATTGGTGGAGGGCGAGATGGAGCTTGGGGCTATAGTATGCAACATGCTACAGGCGGCGGTAATGGCGTTAGAGGCAAGGCCTATTGTTAGAGGTTATTACTGTTGTTCGGGGTGCATGAGAGGAACGGTATGATCTTGTTTAGGGTTACCCCTGCTTCTTGTAAGGAAATACAAAAGACGTTCTTAGGGAGGATGATAATGCTTTAGCGAGATAGACAAGGTACCTCTAAAGCCGTTTGGGCCTGAAGCGTGATAGACTTACGCTTGAAAATTGATGTATGACATTTTCAACACCTCATTTAATTACAATCGCACTTCAATTGAATAAGCTTCTTGGATTGCAATTTGATATCTGCGTTGATAAGGTGTATAATGATACTCGTACGAGGCGTTGTGATCAAACATGAATTCAAATGTAACAAACTTTATGTGGCCAAAAAAAGTCTGGGCTATAAAATTTCGCATACCGTAATTTAATTATCGGAGCAGCCCCGATGATTAATGATGAAATGTTGGTGATTATGAATTCTGAAAATAATCAGGAAACAAATGATTTGTTTCAATTATTGAGGTTTTCATTTGTGCGAGACATAAGTACGCCAGGATCCGGTTGATTGGTCAATCAAGAGATGTTTTCATATCGGGAACAAACATAATGTTATTGCCTGCGAGGGCAAACGAAAGCTTTGATTCCCCACACTCTATTCCCTTGTCCATATTTGTGAGGCTAAACGACCACATGTACATTTTGTTTGAAGGGTCGAACTGGGTTTATTTGGTTATCATCCAAGTTAGATTCTGGAGATAAATGGAGATAAATTCAATTTGTAATACACAAAAGCCTTGGTTATATCGATTATAAAGCAGTGAAATCATTATCGGGAGTGTCGGGAATTGTTTGGAAACCATTATGCATCAAAGATAATTATCGTTTTTTACATTTAACCCTTCTATCTGACATATTATGTTAGATAGAAGGGTTAAATGTAGAAAACGACTTGGTAACGATTTGGCGATGGGATATTTTTTTCTCGAAGAGATCTTCACGGGATCTCAAGTGGTAGAAAAACTCTTGAAAAACTGGAGTAAGTTTGGAGGAGAAACAAAAGATCCCGGATGAATAATGCATGAATGGCAGTTCATGATCGACCGTTGAGGACTTGGGGAGAAAAAAAGGAGGTAATACTTGAATAGAAAATCCTATGAGCGTTAGATATCGAACTTGAGAACCAAGTTCATTTTGGATGGACAAAAGGGTCGTTGAGAGATGAATCGTCAGGATGACAGAGTTGATGAAGGAGTGACCAACTACTTGTTGGTCTTGATTTTTGTCTCTTGAAACCATCCCAGTAACTTGCTGATCACAATGGAGCAGTCCCTATAAAAATCGGTTCATCGGTTTAGCTGTCTATCGAGCATTATCGCTCTCTCAGCTGATGCGATTTCCTCCCAATCACTGTGTACCAAATTTCAGCGCCCCAGGGTTAACAGGAGAGAATTCAGGTGTATCGCTCACGAAGCTGATCTTACATCCACCACAATTAAAATTACTAAATAATGTCACTGGCATGTTTCATTATTGTAGGTCTAATGTCTTAAATTTTCTCATCCATATGTGTATGTTCTGACTCCTATGTTTTTCTTGGGCCTGTTGGGTTTTGTTTGTTGCATTCGCTACCGAGTTTTCTGGCGGGCTGTTCGAGAATAATCCCCTAACATGACTTCGTACTAATTCTTTAATGCATCAGTCACGACGCGCGTCAATTTGGTAAATCCACTATGTAGAGCCAGTCGCTAGGTAAATGCACCTTGACACCCGCTTTACACCTTTCTCCCTCTGGTTTATAACCCGAAAAGGACGTACTCTAAGGCTTTCTGATATTTTACAAGGATTTATGAAGGTGGAATAGGGTAGGGAGAGCGGTCTGAAGGGCCGCCCTGTTTGAGGAGTGAGGACTATCCCCTATTCGCCCTAAATCCCCCCCCCCCCCTCGACCACTCCCTCTGACGTCTGCTGTTTATTTAGCTGGTTATTATTTGCGTTGATTTCATAACGAGGATCCTGGGATTACGTTACAACTGACGAAGCATTTATATTTTCAAGCCAGAAAATTGTTTATTTTAGCGCCCATTCGCTTACAAATAACCATTTTTCACCTAATTTTTCAAATTTTTCCCGGACCTCCAAACCAAGAGCTCAGGGCCCGCATCGTAGGTGGAGCCTAGGCACCTGGATTTTTTAAATCCATACCCTGTCAACGTCATACCCTTTTCGATCCTCAGTTCCTCTCGTTTCATTCGAAAGGTATCCGACCCCTTCTCCGCTACAACAGATACTAAATCTACAGTATCTTTGTACATAGAGCTTCTAAAATGTGGAAGGAGCTTTGAAATTCAATTGATTTCAATGGAGGTTTTAAGAGTTTTAAGGTTATGCTGTTAAACAAAGCAGCCTAAGCTCTTATAGCTCTTTCATTCTTCGGCCATTGAAAATTAAATTTTAACCCCCTGCCTCCCAGATATAGCAAACCCGACGGAAACAATTCCACGACCGCTACATTCACCAAACCACGTTAGCCCTAGAATTAAAACACTAGCTGAGTTGAAATTTCACCTACCGTTTCTCACCTCTTATGGAAGTTTAGCTGGGGCAAGCCTTCGAGTTTAATTGCTACTTCCCACATTCTCCATACTTGCATTATTCACGAAAAATTTTCAACGCTCTGTAGACATTTTTTAGTTGAGGGGCGCGATTCGCACATTCCCATACACCGGTGAGGCATAAAGTTTTTCTCCTAAAGCTGGGGCGTTTCAAGTTCTCTCGCGTTACTTTAATATACAACATCCCTTTGGTCGTAACGACAAAAAAGGGCGACTCAAGAACTATTTGGGTATGCATTAGCACAATAGTCCTTTTTCCTTTGCCTTTCTAATGAGATTACTCCTGTACATTTGCCGTTTCCTTCTCACCTACTCTTTTATGCGGTTTTCCCGTCTGTAGTTTTTTTTAAAGGATCTCCGTGTCTCGCTTTTTCTCTCTTAGTTACACCGATGATTACATTTTGCCGGGGTTCATGGGAGGGGGGGGGGGGGAGCTTTCTTTCGATAGTTCCATGAGGAATTATGCTGCTTTTGACATTATGCTGATTCGGAATCAAAATTCTAAATGGAAATAGGGGCGACTCATTTGGTTATTCACTGAATAATACTAGTCTTGTGGGTGGATTTGGAATTATTACGCTGGGTCGGACATAATATGGCGATCAAAGGTTCCGGCTTTTAACGGTCTGTTTCTCATATCTGACTGTCTCTGTGGCTGAACAACTCCAGACAGTTTATAAAATATCTAGTCCATTTTATAATAATCTTGGCACTTCCTGATAAATCAATTGCTAGATTTTATACCATTTTCAACACTTCAGTTTGTCACTGAATCCACGTATGGTATATAACATAATTCTATATATTATATAGAATTGAATATAATAAAAATCAGAAAGAGGAACGTCAAAATGTAGAAAAATGTCCACGTAACAGGCGTTAGCATTTGGCAGACCGGTGATCTGATCATCGCAGTTCGCACGGTGACAGGTTTCAAAAACATTTTGTCTTTTTCCCTCTTGCAAAAAAACTTCTAGAAGTAGATTCCGGGGTAGAGGGGTCACCCAAAATTTGTCGAATCGTCTCCTTGAGGGGTGTTGATAATGTGATGCATGATGCATCGAGAGCGTTCTTCTACCCAGGGTTTGACCAGTGAATTTTTTCAGGATTTGAATACAAACGTTGTGAGGCCGTTGTGGACAGAAGATGAGAAGAAATTCACTAAGAAACTGAGGAGAAAATAACAACACAATGCCGAAAAATTCGAGATTAGGACAGAATTGACTAGTGGTTAACTACACCGAGGGGTCTAGTGTTGACTAGTGGTTAACTACACCGAGGGGTCTTTTGGACCCCAGACCAACTTTGGGGCCACACAGTTCAAACTGACTGACTGTCCATCTTAGGGTTGGAAAGATCGAAGTCGAAATTTCGATTGTATCGAAAAATGGGGTTCGACTTTTTGGATAATCGATATCGAAATGAGCGTTCGAATATTTCGATCTTTTCGAAATTAATCGTCGATTTTCGATCGTACCGGGAAGGTAGCAGTTTTCTTGAAAAAATGGCCCAAACCCTCAAGATAAAGCAACGAAAGTCGTTTAGTAACTGAGGAAGCGCTCCCCTCGACCTAAGCCTCGACTCTCGACTCTTCTACTGGCTCGCCTTCCCGTCCGCTCGCTTCTAAAGTTTAACATATCTTAATACTTATGTTCCTTTTTTACTTTTATAGTATGACTTTGTTCCTCGTCGCGTGAAATACAGAACTTTCTCGTGAGATAAACTGTGTATTTTATTTATTGAATCAATTATCAGTAATGGTCAAAAGATTTAAGGCATTTTTTTTAGAAAAAAGTTCGATTTTTCGATTATAATCGATGGAAATCGAAAGATTTGGACGATTTTCGACATGGCATCGAAATACGAGCAATCGAAAAGTCGATTATTCGAAAATCGACTTTTGGCTTCGATTGCCCAACCCTAGTCCATTTTGCACTGACGGGTAGGGGAGTGGTGATGATGCATTTAGGGAGGAGGGAGGGCGGTCAGAGCTCACAATAAACGTGCCGCTCACGTGAGAACCAAAACACTGGGGTTTTCAGGACCCCCAAGTGTCGTTCTAGGGCTAGATGCCAAATTAAGGGTGGAATTGACCAAAAATTAACACGGACGAATCTCAGGTACCCAATACATGAAGGATTCATGTAAAATCTTATGGCTGGTTAGTTCAATTGTTCGAGGTCGGAAGTAGCTCTCAGCGGTTCGGCCCTTCGAGCGAGAGCGACGGCCCTTGCGGTTTCGGGGGAAGAAAAGCCCAAGAGGGTGCAATTTCCTCGAGCCACACCACCGGTTTGGTCCTTCCCACTCCACAAGGTTTCGGAGCTTCTGGAACTTCAATGAGACGGGTATCATGTCGGGTGGGTTGGAGTGAAGTGGGTCGAACGCGGCTTTCTACCCTGGGCAACTCCCGGGCAATTACCTGTAGACCCCACCAGCTACCTCAACCCCTATGCCTTCAGCGACCCCTGTCCTCCTCTGCAGTATTTACACCACCGCTACAACTTCCTTCCAAGTCCCCTCTCACCCGAAGGAGTTTACGAGTTACAACCCAAGTGTTCCCAACTCTGTTGGAACTTGTTGAATTATTCATCAACCCTTTAAATACAGAAGCCCCAATAAATTGTGGGAAACGAAATTGGCTGAAACTGCGCACATGATTGATTGTTGAGGTTTGAAGAGTCAGATTTTCGAAATGACGGCTATTCTGATGGCTCAACGTTTAGAAATAAAACGCTCAATGACTCTAAGAATTTGGTGCTCAAAATTCCAATAACGATTACTGAAGCAGCAAAATGAGGAGAAGTTCACATAATTGACATAATATTCTCCCCTCCAGTCCACTTAGTCATAGTCCACTTAGTCCACATAGTCATAGAACGTTTGGAATTGCACACAGAAGACAGTAGGTAAACCGTTGTGTCAAGAATTCGCAGAGTTTTTTCTCCTATACCTAATATAAATCCTATATATAAAGTGCTATTAGCTCAGCCAAAAGCCATTGTTTTGGTTTATTATCTTCGATAACGAACGATTGGAATCGCCCAAAGAAAAAATTTTTTTTTCCTATGTTTGAAAAGGTGAAGAATGTAGCAGAAGACCTGCTCTTTGAGCCCAATTATAAGGCCATAATAATATTATTATTGGGCTAAAAGAGCAGGTCTTCTGCTACATTCTTCTTCTTTTTAAACATAGGAAAAACAATGGCTTTTGGCTGAGCTAATAGCACTTTATATTCTCAACATTTTCTTCCAATATTTGCTTTCTGTGGAACCGAACTGCAAAAGCCGACAGATGACCAGGCAGAAGTGACTACTCAACGAGGCGATCACTAGGTTGTGACAATTATTATCCTCGATCGGCTATACATGATACGAGCAGAAGAGATGAGTAACTCTACTACTATTGACTAAAACTTACTTGCTAAATAGTCGGAGCACGACGCATATGATGATGAACATGAGCGCCATGCCGACCAGCACCATGATCATTGCCGGATCGATGTACGTTTCGGGTTCTGGAGGCTCGTAATTCGCTGAAACAGTAATAAATAAGTAGTGGTACGTTTACTACCAGTATTAATTAGATTCACAAAGTAAGAAGTGATGATTTTAGCGAATTTTCGAAGAAGAAGAAGCTATTGCTATCGGTCCAAAATTTTAAAACTCGAATTTCCGAAAAATGTTCCGTTTCAGGCCTTCGTGAATATCCAGAAGACTGCACTTCCAGAAGACTATAATATAGTGAGACATATATTATATGTGTCACCTGTTCCAGTCAGGATATATGTATATGTAAAACATGTAATACATATTATACATACTATACGTCATTCCAGACAATAAATCTCGATAGAATTGAGATAAAAAGTTCAAATTTGCACCAAAAAATCCGTCCTGGTAATCGAAAAGCTAAACTTAAGTTCGTAGATGGGCAGAATCGGGCCCTCCTAAGGGGGGTTTAGGGAAGTATTAAGGGGGGAAAATTACCCATGAATTCCCAAAATGAAACAAGTGACACCTCATTTTAAAGTTTTTTTTTGAATGCTGAAAACGATGGTGAAGTCGGAATCGCTTGCGCTATCATATTCCGTTCTCATACTGGAGTACTTTGGAGATGAAGACATGTGGCGATTACTTGAGATGTTCTTCAAGATGGTATTTTTATTTTTTTTAAAGGAAGTTTTCGTATTCATTCTCTTTTAAAGCCGGTCCCCAGCCCGGTTGAGAAAGAAGGAGGGAAAGGGAATGAAAATTTACGGAATTACCTACGGAATTTCATGTGCAAACATGCCTGAAAAGACGATTTTTTTACGCAATAATCGAATCAATTCAAGAAACGGATAGCACCATGTGAATCAGCGTTGAAACAAAAGTAAATTCATGTACCAACCACACTTGTGGTTTACCATAATCCATGTTTTGAGCAATTTCGGCAGTTAGGCAACTTTGCAATCTGGGGAACCCCATTTGAAAATAAAGAAGATGGTGTCGATTGCACAATGTTGCGCAATTGCGCATAGTGCGAAAATATATTTGAAATCCTTGCCCAAAAATAGGAAGATTGAAAAAAAAAAAAGGTTTTATTCACATTTTGGCGATTTTAAGGGGGGGGGGGGGGGGTTGATCGTTTCGTGGGACAACCTGTATAATATATTATATATATTAATATATTATATTATAATATTTCGTTTCTTTTGGCAGTGGATTCGGGATGATCTGAAACGGATTTTGGTATACAAATTGTACAGAAATTCGAGTTTTAAAATTTTTGGGCCAAATAATCCTTCTCTTCGAAAAAAATTAAGACATTTTCCATAAAACCAGTTATTTCTCCGAAAATTCGCTCGTATACCGTACTTTACCGTTATTATACCGTACTTTACCGTTATTATACCGTAATGTACTTTAGATGGCTGTTTGTATACCGCAAAAGTAAAACCACATCAAAATCTATCTCATTCTATATAGGTGCTCCCCCTTATTATGTTGGTGTATTTTGTTCAAGATCGCTGAAATGTATGGATTATTCAATAATTGAATCACAGAATGAAACGGCAGTTCAGAGAGATGAACGCTTCAGATCACTTGTAGATCAGCTGGGTCGAGGCCGGTCTAAGATGTCACGGCTCTTGACTAATGGCTCCCCTACCGGAATTTGGACGTTCAATAAAACATGAATAGAATTCCTCTGCGCCCCTTCTTTTTCTTGGACGAAACGAGATGAGATGACGACAGTGAAACGACTAAGGAATTTACCTCAATACTACCCACTTGGACATGCGCAATAAACCCTCAAGATTTCAATATCTCCGGATGTTAAGTGATATATGTAGACAGGTCTCTTCTGTTGGGAGTTTTACAGTTCCTATCTAGTGACTAATTTGTTTAAAAGTGAATAGTGATGAAATATTTTCTGATCACAAACTGACTGGCCTTGTTCAATTTTTAGGAGTAATAGTCAACGAGTAATAAGCAGGCAAACGAACATTAATTATTTTAACAATAGACGTAGAAGTGGCTGCAACTTATGGCGACAATAATTTATAGTCGTGACAACTTGGACAGGTGCTGAAGTTAAATTTTACCTTCGCCCCTTTTCCTTTCTACAGCTCCTATTATAAAGTAAAATTCAATCT